>CM055098.1:26335764-27535764 GCA_029204225.1 Diphasiastrum complanatum
CAAAAGCATGAGTACTCTCTTCCTTCTTTTGCAAACTTTGAAAGATTTGCCTCCTAAGAGTAAGCACTCTTGATGTAGACTTGGATTCATAAGCTTCTTCAAAGCTTTCCCAAGCCTCCAAAGATGATGTGCACTTACCAACTTCCTTGAGAAGTTCATTGGTAACATTCATCTTAATCATGTGTAGAGCTTTCTTTGCTCTCTTGTCATACCTCACTTGATCTTGAGGTGCTTGAGGTCTCTCCTCCACACCTGTAACAATCTCCATCAACTCATTCATCTCCAATAAGGACTCCATCCTCACCTTCCAAATAGTTGATTGAGGTAAGCCTATCATTGCCTCCAACATAAATCCACCACTTGTAGCCATTGAAGTGACCTGATCTTCTTCTTTCAGCCTGTTCCAATGCACAAAGCACTCTCTTGAATGTCAACAAATGAACTCAAGAAGAAATCACAAAGATATGGAACCTCTCAAATCTCTTCTAGCACTTCTAACTAGAAAATCAACACATAGAATAGTGAAATCTTGATCAACCTATGATCTTCCTCAAACTAATGATTCTTGCCACTTCCTAAGATTGAAACACACTCAAATAAAGTTCAGTAACCTCACAAACTAGAGATCCAATCAAAATTAGGGTTTTGACAAAATCACAAAAAATTGAATATCTCAAATTCTACATGCAATTTTTCTTGATATATCTTCTTGTAGACTCCAATGAGACCTTCCTAATGCACTAAATATCATCTAAATCCAGTAAACCAAGTGTGAAATCGGAATTGATCAAGTATATAACCCTATTGAGTTTTTGACCTACAAAAGATCAATTCTACACATGCAAAAATGCTGATTTGAGTAGAAATCAATCTAGCATGCTCTAGCATTGGTAACTTCTCCAAATATTTGATAAATGTGGCTGATACTTTCATAACCTAAAATACAAGAGCTCTGATACCATGTGAAGGATTTCAGATCATTCAAGGTCCAATCCATGTCCCAAATCTTTGGTTACAATAAGGAGCAAACCAACAATCCTGCCAATATACAAAAATCAGCATCTACATACAAAATGAGATGCAAACTCTAAGAGATATTGATCAAACATGAGCCAAAACATAGAATATGCTTGTTGTCCGTACAATTACAGTACCCTACTATATTTCACACGTGTGGAACCGAAAATACAATAAATGATCATTCTACGCATAGAATTGCAAGATAACATCAAGATAGTGCACCAATGAGTAGTAGAACCCAAAGAGAACCATGTATAATGATGAAATGAGAGATAGAAGAGAGAAGATGTGTCTCTCCACGAGTTACATCCTTTTATAGAGTTTCCAAACCCTATTTGGCCACTTGGCTTTCCCTCCAAAATGTAAACCCTACTATTTTTGGGTCTAGATTCAATGTACCCAAAGTTCAAATTTGAATCTCTCTCAAACTCAACTACCAACTTTCCCACACTTTCCAAAAGTGTTTATTGAATGTATTTTAAACTAATATAACCTCAAAAAGTCTATCTCTAAGTCTAAAATGAGTTTTGGCCTCTTATTGACAATTTACCAAAATGTGACTAAACTAGACTAAACTAGTTGAAATCTCTCACAGGTCTCTCCTCCAAACTTACAACAATATCCAAAACATCATTCATCTCAAGAAGTGATTCCATCCTCACTTTCCACAATGAATAGTTGCTTGAGGTAAGCCTATCATTGGCTTCCAAACAAGACTCTACTTGATGTTGGCCATGTAGTAATGACCCGATCTTCTGTTTCAACCCATTTCAATGCACAAAGCACTCCTTTGAAGCAAAAAACAAATGTTTTCAAAAGAAATCACAAAGATTTAAAAACTACTCAATTCTCTTCTAGCACTTATACCGCAAGCAAATCAACACATTGAATCATGAAATCTGATCACCTATGATATAGTCCTCAATCTAATGACTCTTGCTACTTCCTAAGATTGAATGCAAATGCTGAAAATTTGATATGCATATTAGCCACCACTTAGGCTAGATTCAATGATCCAAAAATTGGCTAAGTCCAACATGTAAAAAAATCGATCAAGTTTATAAACCTATATATTGATCTACAAAAGAACCAATCTACAAATGCAAGAAACTCGATTTTCGTGTAGAATCCAATCTAGCATGCTCCAGCCTTGATATCTTCTCCAAATCATTGATAGATGTGATTGCTTCCTTCATAGCCTGAAACTCAAGCTCTGATACCATGCAAAAAATTTGGGATCAATTCAAATCCATATCTATTAAAGATCTTCGGTTACAAAACAAGCTACTCCACCAATCTTGCCAATGTAGAAAAATCAGCATCTACACACAAAATAGAATGCAAGCTCTAATAGAACTTGATCAAACATGAATCAAAACATAAAGTACTATTGCAAGATATCACAAGTATAGTGCACCAATGGATAGTAGAACCCAACAGAACCACGTATAAGCATGAAATGAGATATAGAAGAGAGAAGATTTGCAAGATATCACAAGTATAGTGCAGCAATGGATAGTAGAACCCAAGAGAACCATGTATAAGCATGAAATGAGATAGAGAAGAGAGAAAAATCTGCTTCTCCATGAGTACATCCTTTTATAGTAGGTCCAAATCCTATTTGGCCACTTGGCTTTCCTCCAAAATGTAAACCCTACTATTTTTAGGAATAGATTCAATGTATTCAACATCTGAATTTGAATCTACTCAAACTCGACTTCTAACTTTTTCACACTTTCAAAAGTATTTATTCAAATGAAATTTAGACTAATTAACTTTGAAAAGTCAAACTCTAAGTCTAATATAAAACTGGCCTCAATTGTCAAATACAGAAATGTAGCAAATATGATTAAACTAGTTGAATCTTTCACACCTACTTGATAGCAAAACCCCTCATGAAGTCTGGACAGCCTCCAAGCCTTTATTAAAGCATTTGAGAGTATTTGGATGCACTGCCTATTTTCATGTCCCAAAGGACAAAAAAAAGAAACTTGATGAGCAAAGCTGGAACTCAAGAGTAGCCTACATAGCCAACACAAAGTGAGATTTTGTAGCCATAAGCTCAAACCAGAAGATCAACCAACATACGAGTTCAATCTATATGATACACTAATGAGTTTGCTCACTATTCTACCAACCACAAAGGAAGTTGTGTCACATGCCGACTCAGATCTATGGAAAGAAGCTATGGACAAGACATACAACTCACTGTTGAGAAACAATACATGGACTATCACTAAGTTGCCAGCAGGTAGAAAGATAATCGACTACAAATGGATCTTCTAGATCAAATACAAGGCAATTGGTAGCATCGATAGAAGGAAAACTCGACTTGTGACAAGGTGGTTCTCACAAACTCCCAATGTTGACTATTTCAAAACCTTTAGCTGGGTGGTCAAGCATACTTCCATTCGACTACTATTGTCATATGTTGCTACAGCCAATCTTGAGACACACCAGATGGATGTACAAACAACATTCCTCATTGGAGTCATCAAAGAGGACATCTATATGATCCATGGCCAGCTAGCAATCAAATGGCCAATGAGTTTTAAGACAATCTTTATCAATGAATTTACGGTTGCCCTCATACGACAATACTGAGGCTAAAGAGGCGTCTGACCAAAGTTACAATCACAAGCACATCCGACAAGGTCACAACTAGAAAACTCTGTGTTTATCCACATAGAGTATCTGCGCGAGACCCAACACTTAGTCGATTTTCTGAGATTTTGTTTGTGTGGAACATCCACGCGTGGATTATCCACACCAAAAAAATTTTGAACACGCCTCCGGCTAGTCTACCGGTGTTTTTCTGACACAACGCCGAAAAATTTATGCGCATGGATTATTCACGCGTGGATAATCCACGCAAAATTGAATTTTGAAATTCCAACAACTGTTTGGGAGGGAAGGTTGGCAGCGCCGAAAAGCAGTTTTAGCGTGGATAATCCACGCGTGGATTATCCATGCAATTTCAGTTTGTTCACCGAACGAGACCGGAAGTTAAAGATATTCACGCGTGGATATCTTCTGCGTGGATTATCCACGTTTTTTTTTTTTGCATGTTGATAATGACATGAAATTAGTTAAATAAATAAATTTCTAAAGTGAATTATTTTATGATTAGGCTATATATATTTATATTCTTTCTAAAGTGAATTATATTATAATGAGATTTTTATTTATTTTTTTGCATGTTAATAATGAAATGGAATTAGTTAAATAAATATTTTTTTAAAGTGAATTATATCATGGTGTCTCTAGATGATTGGGATTTTTGATGAGGGCGGCCACCTACTTTTATAAGACAATTGACTCGAGCTACCAAGAGGGTAATTATGCATGATCTAAGGCTTTGAGAGCCAAGGGTTTAGGGTCTACCCTAATGGCACTCTACCTAATCTCATATCTGAGATCATTTGATATGGATGGAGAGCTCATTTTGTACATACTTCAAGAGATTATCAAGAGATGGTGATTTTGGCAAGTTTTCTCTTTAATGAGGAATTGATGAATGATGAATGTGATATTTTTTTTGTCTAATGAATAGATCTGAATTTGAACAAAGTATTATACTTTCCACATGTGTGATAGGATGTGAAGATCAATTATTTCTAGTTTTATTGTGGTGTTCAAAAGCCTTTGCCAATTAGATGCAAAACAGGTTGAATTGTGTGCTAGTTTTCTATCTATTAGATATAAGTGAAACCTTTGATGCTTTTTCAAGGTTTTAGTATCCAAATGAGGTTCATAACCTTTGATTTTAACATGGTATCAAAGCCCAAATGCAACCACCAAGGCTCAAATACAAGGAAGAGAGAAGCAATTACAAGTTGATGATTGTTTAATTTTTATTGCCCTTATTACTACCTTAAGTTTGATGATGTTCCTTCAAGTGTGAATGAAACTGTAGCAACAAAAGAGTGATTTGATGTAATGAAAAGTGAGGTGAGTACATGATGCATTGTTTGAGATACTTGTAAAATTATTGATCCTCCATCAAAGATACAAAATGTTACTGTTTGCAAATGGGTCTTTAAGATCAAGCTTAATCAAGATGGTAGTGTGAACAATTATAAAACAAGACTAGTTACCAATGGATATGCTCAATTCAAGGGGATTGACTATGATGAAACACTTGATTTTGTCATAGTTTGTGGTGGTGATTTCATTAACTCACATGCTTTTAGTGATTTACTGCCTTTGCAGCATTTGTTAAAAAATGAGAATTTTCTTGGAACATGAGGCCGTACATCTATCTTCATCGACATTATCTCCAAAAAAATGGGATTGAAGTCAAACTATGTCTATTCTTTTCACTTACTTGACCATAAATGAGACTTTATTTTGGCTAAATAACAATCATTTGAAAGCATTGCAAGAATCGATTTCATTCAGAATTGCAATAATCAATTTTCATTCAGAATTAGAAGAATCAATTTCATCAGCGACAACATCTTGCAATTCATCTCCTCTTAGATGATTTTCATCATCACTCTCACTTTCAAAAATTATTTCATCATCCTGACTATTAGAATTTCTATTCTCAACATCTATGGAAGTGGGTGCTTCAAGTATGGTTTGACGATTTATTACATCTCTAGGTAGCTCAATCTCATAGTTAAAATAAGGTTTTCCATTGCATTCTCAACATTTGCACCCTCAAATACTCGTCGTGAACGTGGTTCAACTTGAGCTACAAACCACCATATCTTGTTTAGTCGATCTGGTTGAAAAAACACTTGCAAAAATCACTATTTTAGAACATATCGAAAACTCAAATACTGAAGTCACTTGCAATAAAATGAAAAACATTATAGCATAGCATGTGCACCTGCTCACAGTGAAGAGGCAACACCAATGTGTCAAAGGACTCCATGCTCAATGTTTTTGATGAATCAATCGCAAAAAATCCACTTGGATCCGATTTTACAATTGTATTTGGCCCTCTACAAACTACCTTGAACCATTTCACATCAAATGAAAAACAGTGCCCACTTTCACCAAATGACACATCATAAATATTTTGTATAGTTTCTACGTATTCTATATCTCCTGAGATAGGATTCTGATCTTGTGCACTACTTTGACTTTCTTGTTGGAAAGATGCTATCACACCACAATCGTGTGTGCGTCTCTTGTTATCAATCCTTTCAACACGAAAGTGAAAACCAAAAGCCCATATAGCATTATACATTTTGCACTGCCACATGGCAAACATAAATCTCATAAATAATCATTTTGAATGAACATGGTGTTTCAAAATGATTAAACAAATATTGTTATAAACAAGAATGTTATAATAATAAAGTATCTAAAGAATAATACCTTCCATTCGCATCCTCTTGCAAAGTCCCATTTTGCGTTTGATATTTTTTGTCCCTCTTTTGTTGCATTTTGTAGTGTGTCATGCATCCACTCTATAGTGCATTGCTTGGACAATGGCTCAAGATCATGTGAACTTGAGGCCATGTGTCTACCTCTATTCTGTTGTTGGCGCTTTCTAGACAAGGCCCTCTTTTTTCTTCTTCTTCATATAGGTCTAACCATTTATCCATAACTCCACAACTATAAAGCATGAATGTAAAAAAAATTTCTCGTTGGAAGGGTGCCAACCTCTTCTATGAGTGTCTCTGAATGGATGGCCTTCATGCAAGTATTTACGATGATTTTCATAAACCACTTTTTTGAGACTAAAAGAGTATCTTTCCACAAGACTTGGCAAGCACAAAAAACAAGCATTTTTTTCAGCCGTTTGAAAGCCTGCTCAACAAATGGGTACTATCAATCACTATTAAAAAAAGTATATGTCAAAGAATAATTCTAGCTATTGTAGTATATCATGTAAATGTCAAGAATTACTAGTTGTATTTAATTGTAAACAAACTCCTATGTACACAAGATAGACATTGTTTGAATGATTACCTGAGCATTCATCTAATCCTGGATAGTCATGCATTGTTCACATTACAATGGCATGTAGTGTAAACTCCCTCTCATGTAAGGGGCGCGAAATGTCATATGCTTTTATCCCCTTCCACAAATCTTCCAACTCGTCAATAAGCGGCTCAAGATACACATCCATGTTCTTAATCTTGCGTTGGCTAGGAATTAAAAGTGCCAAATAATGTGTCTCTTTTTTGTACTCAACCAAGGAGAAATATTATAATTTACCAAGCAAACAGGCCAAATGGACCACGGAGTTGCTCGTACACACCATCTATTGCAAGGCCAAATCTCACATTTCTTGACTCATTGACAAAGCTTGGATACTCTTTGTTGATGTGTTTCCATGCAGGTGAATCTGAAGGTACCCTCATCATCCCATCCGTAGAGGCATGGTCTGCATGCCAGTCCATAAGTTGTGCAAGAGATTTACAACGAAATAAACGTTGCAATCGTGGAATTACTAGAAAATGTCGTAAAACTTTGCACGGAATGGTTGCCCCTTGCAAATCATCTCTATATCGAGGAGTATCACAAATAGGACATTTCGTGATGATTCGTACCTTCTTTGACATAAAATACAATCTTTTGGACATGCATGATATTGCTTGTAGTCCATCCTGACGTTAGTCAACATCTTTCGTGCCTCATCTCTTGTCTCAGGCATGACATTCCCTTCTGTGAGAATTTTGTTTTTCAATAGTCTGTACATGACAAAAGAAGTCATTGTAAAAAAAAAATCACTCGATGTCCAAATTGTAAATTTTGTTTCAAAGAAAAAATGACAAGTAGATGATAAAAAATTTACTCAAATAATGATGTGAGGCTTTGGTCTCTCCATCTACATTTGGCTTGAAGATTTAATGGAAGTAGAGAAGTCACCAAACGAGATGTCTTTGCTCCAGGATACAATGCGGTCTTTGATTCTTCTCGCAATTTTCTTTCTTCTTTAGACAAAAGTGCCTCCTCATCTTGTTCATTGTGTCTAGTTGCAATATTGTTCTCGTACATATCATCCAACATGTCTCCCATGACTTCAAATTCATCATTTATTGGAAGCTCATTTTCATCTTTAGAACTTGTTTGCGAAGAAGTAGATCTAGATGAGCTAGATTCAGATGCATTAGTCTCTTAATTAATGCGCTCATCAATTTCCATCATCTCTTTTAAGCCTTGACGTAGACGACGAGGTAATTGCTTTATATGTAGACTGTTGTATTGCATTCGTCGTCTACGTCGACCATTATGAGGATTATTGTCTCCAACACTAAATGAGGATGAAGAATCCTATATATCAAAATAACAAGAAGTAGGTTGAAACAATGCTTGATAAACATTTCCTCCCAATACTTGATAGATCTAAATGTTGCATATGAGTATAGATTACCTCTTAGTTTAAAAAGTATGAACATACCAATGTATCTATTAGACAGATTTGTCTTTTCAACTTGTTAACATTCAATGAACTCAAAGACAAATAATGCTCCTAACATTTAAACTAGGCAAATGACGAATAATGCTCCTAACATTTGACATATTTAATGACACAAACCAAATGCAATCAAGATGCATGGATTATACATCTCTACATATCAACAAAATTTAAATCTTCATTTGACTTACTGTCTTTTGCAAACATTTGGGTAGAGGACGGTTGAAACTATACTTGATGAACAATTCCTCTCCAAACCTGATAGATCTAGTGGCACATACCATGACATAAGTGCCCTTTACATTCCTAGTAAAATATTCTTCTTTTCCATTGTTGCGTTCTTCAAAATCACAATTCGTGAATAGAGGGTGGCCAATGGAACTATTTATATATGCAATAATGTTTCCATGCACATCTGGATGTCCATCAATGTATGTACGATTTGCCCTTGAGATGTTGCCTCCTTGCATGCGGTGCTCCTCTGAAGAACAAGCATTTGAATTCAAGCCATATACTTGCATCCTCCATTGGTGACGACACAAAGCATGCCAATCACCCCAATTGTATTGAGGTCCTGCGTATGGCATCAATGTTACAACACTATTTAAAGGGACCTCAATACTACTCAATGCAAAAAGGCCCAAACCAGTCTCAAAAAAGTGTTCATTAGGCATGATCATGTACATTCAACCCCAATACGTAAATGGTGTTCCATTAAATGGTAATGGTGATTGGAGTGGCCAAAACGAATATCTACTTCTAATAAAAGTTTTAACTAATGGTTGCAAGCTAGGTGGTCAGACAAAGAACCTAGAATGTCTTTTGACACATCAACAGTGCGTAGTAATTTGCAATTATCTTTCAAACTAGTCATAATACGTCCAAGACGTGTTTTCATTTTTAAAGGGGTGGTCAAGTTTGTGAAATCCACGTGGAGTCTCGTGGAGGACTCATGTGCAACATCTAGGATAGGTGTGGTTGGGTGGTAAGAACATTCTAGAGATTTGGAGACATGGATTGAATCACAAGACATTGATGAATTAATTATATCATGCAAGGGGTCATCATCAACAAGAGCATCATCTAGGGCCAATGATGATCCAAAATCAATATTCATGTGATTTATCCTATCAATAATATTCTCGATCTCTCTTGCAACTCTTTTTCTTGGAACCAACTTATGGTCCTTCTTCTACAAAAGTTGAAAATGTTAGATGTATTAGTTTCTCTCTTTCTCTCTCTCTCTCTCTCTCTCTCTCTCTCTCTCTCTCTCTCTCTCTCTCTCTCTCTCTCAAGCATGAAACATAAACTAATATATAACACAAACCGTAAACCAGTAGCATGAAACACACACACAAACACACACAAACACATGCACACACACACCCACCCACCCACACCGACCCTAAACACACATGAAGAGAAAAACAGAGAGAACATTATAGAGTGCTAATCAGAACTCCCAAACCACATGATTATATCCTACTCCAGAATGTCACCACATGCTCCCTCCTTGCGACGTTTGGGCTTTTTGTGGAACTCATCTTCGAACAAAAACATTTGAACCACGCCTTTAACGGATTTAAACAAGGGCTACACACCTTCCTAGAATTTGGAGTGTTGGTTACCTTTAACTCTTTCATGATCTCTCTCTCTCTCTCTCTCTCTCTCTCTCTCTCTCTCTCTCTCTCTCTCTCTCTCTCTCTCTCTCTCTCTGGGACGTGAATGAGTCTATTATGGGTGACTGAATATGGAAATCAAGATTAACTACATCTAATCATTCTATTTGGATTTTTGCTTTTAGAAGCAAGTGAGAGATTAACTTCATGTAATCATTCTATTTGGATTTTTTCTTTTAGAAGCAAGTGAGAGATTAACTTCATCTAAATATTCTATGTGGATTTTTCCTTTTAGAAGCAAGTGAGCGATTAACTTCAAAGTATCGTGGTACTCATCCTATTGCTCAATATTTATTGGCCAAACTATACTTGAAGTGTCATAAGGGTCAAAGATTAAAGCATTTTTGAAAAACACTTTAAAGAGTTTACCTCTCATACTCTTGGATTCTCTGTGTGCACTCCATTGGCCCAAATATGATCGTTGACAATCCTCCTTGTCCGAATCCTAAGGCCTTTGCATTGTGTGCATGTACATGGTATCCTCTCATCATATTCTGGTTGAAACTGGTCCAATAATCCAATTGCAAATTGCACAAATTCTTTCAGTGTCATTCAAGTGAAAATTGACAAATTGTAACATGTGACAAAAATTGACAAAATAGTCTTTGTAGATTTAGTGCATTTTCAACCTTCATTTGTGATGGAGTGGTGTCTTGGCTTTCCAAAGAGCAATATACTATATCCAAAGAGCAAATCGGACTAATCACTATTACAAATAAAAAATTTATGACATAAATCAATATACATACATGTGATGGATCAATAGACGGTCTACGTCGACTGATGGAAGAGCTTGAAGATGAACCAGTCAATAGTTGTTTATTGTACTTTAGTCTTGATTGCTCCTTTTTTCTGTGATAGAGCTCAATTCTTTTTTCTTTCTCTAAATACGATAATTTTCCTAGAATTCATAATTCCAATCAAATGTCATTGTAAGAATAAATTTGCAAGATAAATTATACACTCATATTCAAATAACAAATAAAGTGCAATTGATGTCAATATTCAATAACAATATGTACCTGCTATTGCGATCATGAGACGAATCGCTATCTGATGATGATGACATCGTCGATGACATATACACATTGTAGCCAGCTCTCTATACCATATCATAAGTAATCATTATGAGACCGTATGTTCTAAACAAATATAATAAAATTTGTTAAAGACATGCCAACATCTAATCCATGTATATTCTACTTATGCATAATGTAAATCTAATATTCTAGTAACATTGCTGTCAAGAAAATTGCTTGGGTGGGGCAACACATGACGAGCAATCAAAATGAGGTTCATATGGACGAATGTTAGACATCAGTAGATAGTGCGTGCAGGCCTATCTCAACTAATTTAAAGACCACATAGCAGTCAATGTTTGAAGCTCTCAGTTTAAACTCTTGTCTAAGATGAGTGATTATCTCAAGATAAATCTCTTTGGATTGGCCTAGTGTGCCATGGTATCTCATGACGAGCAATATGCATTCTCCCTTTCTATCTGTGGTTGCTTTGTATGCAAGAAATCACACCATTGATCAACATCTTTATTACAATGCTAAATGATATTTCAACCAATTACTATGATTTCATATAAGGTTATATAGGTCACACACCAACAATTAAAAAGATTTATCATATAGGCCACATATCACTAAGGTCCTCAATATAACATAAATGCTTTTGATCATGAATCTAAATGACCCCATGCAACCATTTAAGACGCCACATGACAAAAGCAAAAAAATTTTATTTGACCATGTAATTATGTCATCAAATTATATCAGATCTATGACACCTAGACTATTAATAAACTAAATGTTTTATGACATCACCGATTTGACATAATATTATGTCATTAAATCTTAAAAAACTTGTCAAATTACTTGTTTAATAATAATATGTACTATCTCTTATCTCATGATTTTGTCTTGTATGTCAAATCTCAAGAAAAATAAAATTTATAACAATATAAAACTAGTTTTAACAATTAAATACTACCATAATGATCTTTGAATTGATTTTTTTTACATTCCATCATATTAAAAAATATATTTTATGTAAAATCCTACAATAAAATATTCTCTTAAAATCTAGAAAAGATTATGAGAATATTGAATGACATTTGAAGCATGAAAGCCCATGTGGGTAACCCTCTCACGTGCCAAGAGAGAAAAAAAAAAACGCGTGGAACATCCACGCGTGGATATCGCGTGGATTATCCACGCGTGGATAACTTCTGCATGGATAATCCACGCGAAACATGAATGCCAATAACATGGCATTTTCGTGAGCATTCTTGCTCCTCTTCTTTTGCTTTCAAGTTTTATAGGTTTTCTAATCTAGTGTTTAGTGCCCTTGCTTGCTATTGCTCTTCTAAGTTCTATAGATCTTGCTTGCTTGCTTTTGGTTGCTCTTCATTGCTAGTGATCTTGCTCTTGCTTTTGCTTTCTCTATTGATGTTCTTTGTTCTTGCTTACTATTAATCTATTGCTTTCTATTCATTGCTTACTCTTCTAATCTAAACGTCTTCAATATTCTTTCACTCCCATTCTCCACTACTTTCTAACTTTTAAAGTTTTCCTTTGATACAATGTCTTCAAGTGGTAGGTCAAGTGGAAGGTCAAGTGGGAGACCATCTAGGAGAAGTGCTCGTGAGGAGCCCGAAGAATATAATCAAGAGTGGTTTGAGAATCTATCTCCTCAAAAAAGAGATAGAATAAAAAATCTTGTGTTATCTTCTTCGGGTGAATCATCCGAGAGAAGAGCTTCCGAAGATGCCCCTTCCCAAGAATCGTGTAGTGTGTATTATGATCTCAATCCACGTGGTGGAGTTATAAAAAATACGCGTGACAATGTAGTTCATGCCCGTTTGCGTGATTTAGTTGCTTTATATTTTGGTAAAGATTACATGATCGATTGGTCCTCCCAATCGCTTGAAGACAAAAATAAAATAATAGAGACTTTGTATTCTGAATTCCCTCAATCCGATGCTTTTAGTAGAACTTGGGCCTTGAATACAATGTGTCTTTGGATTCAAAACAAAAGGCAATTGATGAGAAGAGTCGTGAGGAATCCCAAGAATCCCATGAAGCCTGGATGGTGCTCCAAAAGGTATTGGAGGAAGGTGAAAGGGGAATTGTTGCAAAACAATCCCCAAAAGTATGAACAACAACGTAGGTTGGCCACCGAGAAGCTTTTAAAACATGGCCAAAGTCACTTGGGATCGGGAGGAAGGGGCAATTTAGAGGCCCAATTTGTAAGTGCAATATTTTTTAATATTGTTTTATTTTTGTAGTGAGATTGTTAATGTTTTTTTATTGCTAAACTATATTGTATTGCTAAACTATGTTTTTTTGTTGAATGTAGCTTAGTGATTTTGGAAGACACATGACCGCCGCGGAATACAAGCAAGGTTACGATCATGGATATGCCGGCCTTAAGGCTTTTATGGAATCGCATGGATTTTTACCAACCGTAAACTCTTAACCTTTATTGTTTTGTTATTGTTTAATTTGTGGTTTACAAGTAAGTTTAATCTCAATTTAATTAAATCTTTGATTCTATTTTGTAGAGAGGCTCTACAACTTCAAGTGTTCATGATGTGGAAGAAAATGTGAAAGAGAACGTGGAAGAGTACGTGAATGAAAGCGAAGGGGAGTTTGAAGATGTGGACACCAACGTACACCTACAAGATGAAGGAGGCGAGGAGGGAAGAAGTGATGATGAGTAGAGGTTTTTAAATTAAATGTAAGGCCTTGTAGAAGGCAATGTAGGAAGAGAGAATTTATTCTCTCATCAATGTACTTGTTTTTAAATCAATCAATATAATGTTTTGGCATCACATCATTCTTGCAAAAATTTTGAATGCATATATTTTTAATCCATGAATGCAAATGTATACTCTATTGAATGCACATCTATTGATTGCAAATGTATCTATTGATATATTCAATGCAATGTATAGTCTATTTAATGCACATCTATGCAATGCAAATGTATCCATTGATGAATTCAATGCAATGTATCTATTTTAGCACATGATTTGCATGTTAGAATGCACAATAAAAAGTAATGAAAAGCACAATGGAAAGTAATGGAAATAGATAACACATTAAGTTATCAACTAAATATCAAATGAATCAAAATAAATGTGAATATACCTTTACTATTGTATCTCCATTGTTTTGCAATCTTTGCTTTTCCTTTAGCATGCACTTGATCTTTGAATCCTTTGCAATGAAAGCTCATTTTTCATATCCAAACCTACATCACAAACAAAAAAGATCTTAAAACTTATGATCACAAAACACATACTATTAACAGCCATCAATAAACTAAAAATCTTAAACACTATCAATCTTCTCACTCAAATTCATCCTCATCTCATTCTCACTCCCATCTATACTCTCTTTTTCTCTCTCTCTCTCACACAACACAAAAATAGAAGTCACCTCTATTTTCGGAGCGAACCACATTTTGGTTCACGCCAAATGTTCTTTTTTTGGACAAAAAATTTTGCGTGATCCACGCAAATTCCAGAAACCTTTTCGCGTGGATACCGCGTGGATATAAATTTTTTTTATCCACGTGGTATCCACGGCCTCAACTCTCTGGATTTTGCGTGGATAAAGCAAAATCTGCCTGGATAATCCACGCGTGGATAATTATCCACGCAGTATCCATGCAAAAGCCGAGCCTTTTTTATTTTACTTTTACTATGGCGTGGATTATCCACGCGAAATTAGAATTCCTATTTTCGGCTCCGGGTGTCGAAGCTTTGCCCAGCTGCCGGTAGTCGGACTTGGCGTGGATAATCCACGTGTGAATAATCCACACATTTTGAATTTCACGACGTCCGGCCAATCTGCTGCCAAAAAAGACATTTGTGTGGAACATCCACGCGCTCGTATCCACACGTATATTTACGCCAATCCACGGCTATATCCACGCGAATTTTTTTTTGCCCGCGTGTCCTCCTTTGTATTGTGCGTGGATATTTGCGTGGATATTTGTTATATGTGTTCTTGTGGATGAGGCTTACCCACTATCAGAAATAGAAGTACTTAGCAAGCAGAAGGCTTATGCAGAGAGAAGGAAAAATTTGAAGACTCAAACTTTCTCTGTGATCTCCTGAAAAACTCGGTGGTTGTATTGAAGCATAAGTGGTGTACACATAGAGAACGAGCACAAAAGTACGCAGCTCTCCAATAACCGATATGTCATTTCTTATTTAATTTAATTAACTAATTCCATCCAATAGGAAAATTACAAGTGTACATTTCCTAGGTGGCATCCTTGTCATGCAACTTTGCTCCAATGAGAAGCAAGCACGTGGAAGGTTACAATATTTGATTGAGGCACAATAGATGAGTCTTCTCTTAGGGCTAGCCTTCATATTAAGGTTCATGTCGTTTCATATCTGCCCTTCAAGATATAGTCCTTCGTTCAATAAAATTTATTTAGGCCTCTTTATCTTTAGTATACCTTTGAATAACTTGACTTTGTCGAGTCCATTAGATATTTCTTCATAATATTCGGTTATTATCTTCATCAGTTGAGTAGGTTGATTGGGATTTTGCATCACAATATAGTAATTCAAGAAAAATATGCATGTAATAGGGTATTACATACAAAACTGTCCATCTGATTACCAAGGATAGTCTGCAAACTCTTGTTAGGTTCACAATTGGAGCACTGCAGTGCTTGCAGGAGTCCGGGGAGGACTATTTGGCACTTTTTATGAAGATTCTTTTTTGCTTTCAATCCATGCTAAGCGGGTCACCATAATGCCCAAAGATTTCCAAATTTTGTATAGAATAAAGGAGAGATTCTGTAAACTTCACAAGGGTGAACCCTCTGCTCCCAGGGATGAATCCCTTGACAAGACTAATGCAATATATCGGATTGGCCGATAGGTCAGATATACTAATCAATAATGCAACACGTACGATATGAGATTAGTCGACATCAACATCTTTCACTTTTGTATGTTTGAAATTACATCCTAATCGGTGATATTGGTCGCCGATACATCTAAATGTCCATTGACAACTAGCTTTTAATCCAAGAACAATAAATGAGTTAAAAACAACTAAAATCACAACATTAAACAGTCTCTTTGGAGAACAATAATCTTCTATATTACATATCCTTACAATTAAGATAAGGATAGCACAACATATGTTTATTTCTGGCACCGTTGCCGCGGATTACTAATCTGTTGGATTTAGATGTTTGTTAGTTAAAGATGAATGCCAACTGCAGGAAGTAGTTCAAGTAGTTCTAGAGCCGAGCGTTTGGAAAGATACAGAAGCCATCGTGAGAACTTTTTCAAAAGTCTTCAACAAGCCTTTCAGCACGACTCATAACCAACTGAAGTCTATTTCAATAATTTACTCGATAAACCCGAAATAGAACCTGAAGTTTATTTCAATAACTTACTCGATAAACCTGAAACAGAACTTGAACTTGAACATCTTGAGACTCTTGGTAATTCTGATCGAGATCCTAAACCTTACTCAGATCCTGAATCAGATTCAGATCCAAATCCAAATCCAAATCCAAATTTGAATCTCGATCTTGATCCCGATCTTGAACCCAATCCCGAATCACAAATGGACCCACCACAACCACGGTTCAATTCCAATTCAAAAATCAAGTATGATTATTTCAAAGGGACCTCTTTAGATGACGTTGATAGCTATATCTCCCAGTTTGAATCCATTGTTGTTTCCAATAGTAAGGGAAGGAATGCAGACAAACTATGCATATTTTCTGGTCTTCTGTGGAAATAAGCCCAAATTTGATACAGCCAAATGGATCTACAGCCATTAATACTTGGGACCTGCTAAGAGAATCCTTTCTCACCCAATTTCGTGAGATTAATTACTCTACCCGAGTGCTTGCACGACTGAACTTTGTTCAAAAGAAAAAAAAAGGAGACATTGAGAAGGTACACCCGGAAGGTAAAAAACTTAATTGGAAAATTGGTGGTTATTTATCATGTTGCAATGCAGATAGAATGGTACCTTGTAGGGCTACCAAGTAAGATTGACAGGTCCTGTCAGCAAGGACCCATGAATACCTTAGACGAAGTTATTGCAACAGTAGAAAATTATGAAACATCAAAGATTTCTCGAAAGCGTCATTCCAGCAAGAAGACAAAGAAGAAGTCATCTGCTTTATTTGATGATTCAAGCCCGGAAGAAGATTTATTCGATACCTTGGAGCCATCAAGTTCCAGTACTAATTTTGACATGAAGAACTCAAATTCTTCCGAAGACACAAGAAGGAGAAAAAGACTATAATGCTGTCGAAACCTTCCAAAGAACCACCTCCAAAGACTGACAAAGTTTGGAAAAAGAATATTTAAAATCTGTCAAAGCAAATGCCAGATTTAAAAATATAGATATCTGAAGTATCGGATAAGCAGCAAAAAGCACTTTCTTCTGATCTGAATATCTGGTCTACAAGATGTGGAGCTCTAGGTCACTCTAACCATGAATGTAAAGTTAAACCAGTTTCTTATGTTGAGAGTGCAAACGAAGATGTATTGTATGTTTATGAGACAGATCCGGAGGAGCATTGTCGTTATGTTCAAGGATCATCTGCACCAACATTGCAGCCCAAACCAAAATTTGGACCAAAGCGCTTTGTACCTATTCAGACGGTGAACTCAAATCAAAAGACTGTATATGCACCAGTCAATCTACCACCAAAAAAGCTGGTGGGCAAGTGTTATAATTGTGGCGCGCAAGGCCATTATTCACCCAATTGCCTAGAGCCTCGCCGACCAATTGGCTATGTCTCGTTATGTTCAAACTACTCGAGAGAAGGACATCTAGCTGCAGACTGCCCAAAGCCTCAAAAGTTGAAGGTATTGTACAAATATGTTCAATCTCTAGGTGCAGAACCAAAGATAAAGAAGAAACAGGAAGATGCAGTCATCCAGAGGATTGAATGCTCTAACGAAGGCACTCTACTGGTCACTGATACCAACTGCCAAGTGATTTGGAAGATGTTTTCAAAGTTGCTACTTGTAGCATCTCAAAATCACCTAAACCAACGAAAGAGAGTCTAGCTAAGACTCGGAAGAATAAGCGGAAGCATCCGACAAAGAAGTTGAAGAACAAGTCTCTTACTCAAAAGGACTTGAACGACGACTCTGATTATGACAGAAATGCTGCCAAGTTATTTAAGAAGGATGTAGCTGAGGAAGCAAAAACTCTAATCGAAGAAGAACTTAAATCCAACCCGCTTCAAAAGAAGGTCACTTTTGAAGAGGAGGAGGAAGTTCCACTAAGTTCAAAGTTATCCAACGTTGTTGTAGACTTCAGGTTGTAGACAAAGAAGCAGTATGATATTGTTTCCGATATTGGCTCCTTAAGGCCAAATATCACATTTGAGCAGCTCCTATCAAACAATAACCATTATCGAAAGCAGCTGAAGAGTCTATCGTAGACGAGGAGGAAGAAGAAGATTTCTCTACCTATGATATCACTGCTTGTCGTTGACCTTGGAGACCTGGGAGTGCTAGAGATTGACCTCTCTATCTCAGGGTGTTTAATTGAAAAAGTATCAATTGACTCCGGGTCAAGCGTCAATATTATGACGGAAGATACGGCTCATGCACTTCGACTTACTAATATCCAGCCTACTCAGAGAAAGATCAACCTAGCTGACTCGACAAGGAGGAGCCTGTAGGTGAGCTAAAAGAAGTCACAGTATATATCCAAGATATACCATTTATCATGAATTTTATTGTGATTCGACCAGTCGGAATGGGCAACTACTCCATCCTTATCGGAAGACTTTGGCTATATCAAGCAAATGCCTGTGTTCATTGGAAGAAAAAGGAGGATATAAGATTTTCATAATCAATGACGTGGCTCTGAGGAACTTCTGCAAGTATTGCAACCAAGTCCTATTTGCAACGGACATGGATGCAACAATTGTAGTGACAAATATTGGATATGAGCTATTAAAGGAGAGCAGATCAACTTCGCTGCCATAGCCTTCAAAGCCTTCCATAGGTCAATGAAGCATGGCAAGTATGCAGCTTACACAACCACCTCTTCCATTTGTGCCTGCATTACAGTTTGATGTCAGGATAGTTGACATTGCTAAAAAGGAGGAAGACCGCACTTGCAGCTCCACAACAAGTGGATGTTACTACCATAGAGATTATTGATGATGATGCAGGGACGAGTCAAGCTACACAGGACTCCTTACCTGACACCACCGATGTTGCTGCTGATACCACCATGGCAGATGCAGCAAACGGGGAGGAGGACTTAGTTAATTAAATTAAATAAGAAATGACATATCGGTTATTGGAGAGCTACGTACTTTCGTGCTCGTTCCCTGTATGTATACCACTTATACTTCAATACAACCACCGAGTTTTTCAGGAGAACATAGAGAAAGTTTAAGTCTTCAAGTTTTTCCTTCTCTCTGCTCTCATAGCCTTTTGCTTGTTGAGTACTTCTGTTTTTGACAGTGGGTAAGCCTCACCTTGTTGGATTTGCTTGTGATTGTAACTCTGGTCAGACACCTCTTTAGCCTTGGTATTTCATTGCTAAATATTGTCTTAAAACTGATTGGTCATTTGACTGCCTGTGCAATTGAATAATCAATTGCTTGGAACCTAATTGTGATGTTACCATTCAGAATCACTGTTACATTACATTGACATATATCCAAACTTGCACATCCTAAAGCTTGATTTTTGTTGTTGTAAATCAATGCTCTGAAATTTGCATATGGATACTCTTGCAGTTTAACTTAGTAGTCAATTGTTCTTTTGAATGAGCATTATCTGTTGTTGAGGACAGATTGTCGGACTACATTTGGATTGTGTTGAGACATTTGTATGTTTCTCTGCCTTGGTTTATTTGATGCAATAGACCTCACTTGTCTGACAAACTTTATTAGGTGCACAGATCAATATATCGGACTAGCCGATAGGTCGGATATACTAATCAGTAATGCAACACGTACGATATGAGATTAGTCGGCATCAACATCTTTCACTTTTGTATGTTTGAAATCACGTCCTAATTGGTGATATTGGTCACTGATACACCTAAATGTCCATTGACAACCAGCTTTTAATCCAAGAACAATAAATGAGTTAAAAACATCTAAAATCACAACATTAAGCAGTCTCTTTGGAGAATGACAATCTTTTATATTACATATCATTACAATTAAGATAAGTATAGCACGACACTATAGAAAGGAGCTCTTGGAATCAGGAGTAAGGTGGATCTCTAGTATTTCTTAATCTCAGAGAGCCATATGCTCCTGTTACGCCTGGTCTGCCGTGGTGGATTCACAACATGAGTACTCGTGGATACAGTGCCAGGAGAGAAGAAATCCTTTTGGTTCTGTTTGACCCTAGACATCAAGCTAGTATCGGTTCTATGCGCAGTTATAGTGACAGTGATGAGAGGAGGATAACCAAGCTCGCAGAGGTGCGATATGTACCGATGTATCGGTCTTGTGCGAGGGTCGACAAAGAAAAAAAGTAGGGAGTGAGATAACGGTGCAGATAAGCAATATGTATGATCGTAGTATCGCTCTTGTGCGCACGTAGAGAGATGAGGCAATGAGGGAGCAAACGGGACGTGCAGAGAAGCAATATGACACGAAAATCAGACAAAAAAGAGTGAAAATGACTTGTGCGCTCGGGACCATGTGCCCTCGGATTTTGCACGTGTGGTCACATGTGTGATTTGAACCATCCAATCAAAAATTGCCATGTGGCAGTCACACGTGGGCATCTAGTTGCCCAATGAAACCTCGACACGTGCCATTTTCCAACGAATCAATCCTTGACACCTGGCGACTGTACGACTTTGTTCGTGTGGCCGTTAAGAGCCAATTGTAGGACGACACATGGACAGTTGACCATTTGACTCGCACGTGTGAAACAACTATAAATGGCACAATTTTTTTTTTTTTTTGTCTTTCTCAGTTTTCTTTGATATCGGTTCTCTACGCGCCTAATTTTTTTATGATTTTCATCACATATCGCTTCTTTGCGCGTCCCATTTGCTCTCTCATTGTCTTGTCTCTGTGTGTGTGCACAAGAGCGATACTTCAGCCGTACATATTGCTTCTGTGCATGTGTAGTGTACTCCTTTTTTAGCGGATACTCCTCTCTCGCACAAAACCGATACTAGGCAATAGCTTCCTCGTCTGATCCTAGTCGGGAGTCCTTGTTGTCCAGATTTCTTATTGAGTCTGGTATAACTAAGCGCATAGAGTACTTTAAGTCCCTCTTCCACCCTTTCTTACATGTGTTCAGTATAGCACAACACAGTAGAGTCCGGATGTTTTTTATGACCAGCATGTCAGATTCAAGGACATAATCAGTATCCATTTAATCTCTTTGTGTAATTTGTCGTTTATGCATTTTAGTGACCTTGTACATACTTTTTCACATTATAAGCAGCAGCTAGACATGATGTACACTAAACTTTTTGACCAATTTAAGAATTCCAATGAATGTAGTTGTTGTAAACAAAAATGTCATTTTATTGAGTATCAAACTATATTTGTGTTTTTCCTGTTAGTACCCCAGTAGAATCAGATACATCGATTCTTGATACTGAGATCCCTTCATCCTCCACTACTGAACATTCCATAAAGGATATTAGTCATTTCTTGGTGGATACTCCTGATAAAGACATTGACTATTTGAGTGTAGATACTGATAAGCTGATGGATGCTTTCATTGGCTCTAATGCCAATATTGAGGAAAAAATTGTTGATGTACATTCTAAATGCTTTTTTGATTTGTCGAAATATTATATAAACAAAAATGTATATATCACAACTAAAGATGTACGTGTTTTTTTTAATTATTGGGAGGATGAGGTGTTGTCAAGCACCACTTCTGAGTTCTCTAACATTGTTGATTTTGAAACCAAAGACTTGGTGTCGGGCATTGACTATGATGATGAAGAAGGTATTCTAACTGGTGAGGAATGTTTGTCCTTGGCTATGGCAAATGTTCGTGATCATGGATGAAGTTTGCCATCCGATGAGGAATTTATTTCATTCCAGGCCCAACTGGGATTCCCTCGTCCATCGATTATGAAATTTGCAGATGACTCTTCTTCAATAGGTGGTCACAATATAGATCATCCCGATCTAGTGCAGCAGATGATGATGAATGCGTAAGTTTAGAAGTTTTACTGTATGTTTATCTGATGTATGTGTTCTATTAAATTTTATAAACTAAGAACTCCAATTTTGTTATGCAGAATACACTTTTGATCAATGACTTTGCTACTCGTCGAGGGGACAACATTCATCATCTTTCCACATGAATAGTGGTCTCGGCCACTGCTTGAGGCACTTTCAGAAAAATGGAATTTGCGTTGCTCATTCCAAACTCAGTCCAGTTGGAGAGACTATGATAATGGTTGTGAAAGCCTTATCTTATTATCTAGGTGGACATAAATTTGCTAAAACAAATAAAATAATTTTTGTGAAGAGATTGTATGTTTTGAACATATTAGTATTTGTAGATGAGAATGTACATTAAGAAGTTCCCATTATTCATTGTATCCAACGTATATAGAATTGAGTGGTAACAATGACAATGCGCATCTTCTGGATGCATATGCAAGTAGAGAGTTACTGCATGATAGCACAACAATTGGACAAGATGAAATATCAGATCCCACTGAATGGAACTTTGTATATTTTGAATATTATGAATTGTTGGAGGGTTTGAGGATCCCAAGACAACCCTAACCCTAGTTAATAAGTGAGAGGGATTTGGCACCTTGCGTGTGTAAGTCCAACCCAATGATCACATAGTTATTTGATTAATTAGAAAGTCAATAAAAGGACTTTAGGCCTTTTTCGGGAGTTTTAATGTTGCAGGGCCTAAATGTCAAGTTAGTGAATAAAGGTGGGTTTTCCTCCAATTTGGATGGTTCCCACTCTTTTTTTGATTTGAATAGTTAGGGAGGCAGAAATGGACCAACAGGATTTAGAGGCCAGGGTCCTCCTCTCTACTATAAAAAAGGACTAACTCGAGTTTCCTACACAATATCTTCATTTCAATAAAGCAATTTCTTGTGAAATGGATTTATGAATGTCCTTGTTCTCTATCACTTTTCCTCCATCTCTCATGCTTTCTTTGGATTTATCAATTGTTGGATCTGATTGTTATTGGGTTTGCATGTTTTTATACTTTTTATGAGAGAGGAAGGGAGAGAGAGAAAGAGTAAGCTACCTTCATTGAGGATCTTAGCGTTAATGATTGTAGTGTTAATTCTTAGTGATAATGGATGTTAGAGTTAGATGTGAATCTCCCATTCATGCTGAAATCTGAAATATGCTATCGCTCTCATAGGAACGAACCTACGCGTGACAACTAACTTCATCTCCTTGATGCTAGATTGATTAGATATTGGGTTGAGGATAGGCAAGGAAAGAAACCCACTAATCTGATTGTGGAACAGGGAAAGCTATTCAAATCACCTAAGATCCATTTGGATCTGAGATATCAGAAAAAACAACAAATCCGGTCAATTATGCCATATTTTGGTTAGAAGGAGGCAAAAATCGTCATCAGAGCTGATAACTTTTTTTCCCTCTTTCAGGAAACGTTCGCCGAGTTGCAGGCACCTTCGGTTTTGATCACAGAACCTTAAGTTTGAAGGGCAAACAATCCTCCCCAGCAGATTTTTAGAAACATTAGAAAAACCACCAAAAAATACCAAAAATCACCAAAACCCTAAAAATACAAAAAAAAGAACCTTTGTCCGATTCACTGTGCATAGGTGTGATTTAGATCTATCTACTGCCAGGTCGGCGAAGAATAATATCAGAAATAGAAGGTTTATCAGAGAATCAGTTGTCATATTGTTATATTTCTGTCAAAAAAGTCTCTTTTTTGCAAAAATACAAGTATTACTCTTGATTCTTCGCCAAGGTACCAAATTATTCTATTTATAGTAATTTATTATTATTGAGTTCGGCGCGAACATTCATTCTATCCGGATTATAGAAAATCTTTATTTTTACCCTCGCCAAACTACAAAAACTGTGCTTTTATGTGTGAGGAACCTTTGCTAGTTTTATCCTAGCTTTATATGTGTCAAATTCTCAGTCTGAGAGTTCGGCGAAGGTTATTTCCATAGAATTTGTTAGAAAAGCCTGATTAGAGAGTTTTGACCAAAAATAGCACTGTTGAACCTTCACCGAGTTAACATTCGCCTAAGGAACCTTCGCCAGTTCTATTTTTAAGTTCTGATTTTCCAGATCAAGTCTCTATCAAATTTTGGGTCAAATATGATTCAGTCTGATTTTGATTATGAGAAGTTTCCATTTTGAGAAGTATCGACCTGTTGATCTTAGGAATCTTTTTCACGATATAGGAATCTGATTCTTGTCAAGTGGAAGAAATCTAGCAGATCTGATCTGAGATAGTTTTGATTGAAAATCTAGATCCAATCTCATTGTCTGCTTGATTTGATCTGTAATAATGGCTGCCCCTGGAGGTGCTCCTCAGGAAGTCAATCCAATTATTGTTAGGAGAGCACCCCGTTTGGATCTACCCAAATACAATGGATTAACAGATCCAGTTAGATTTCTTCAGATCTAATCTGAATCCGAAGTTTTCCCCCAGGATAAACTTAAGCTTTTTCCTATGGCCTTAACAGACGCAGCACAAGATTGGTACTATAATCAAGATGAAACTGAGCATACAGATTGGGAGACTGTCAAACGAGCCTCATCAAACGGTTCAAACCTCGAAAGTTTATAGAAGACCCTTTGAACTCAGATCAATTTTCCATCTTTTATTAATAAAAACAGGAAGTTTCTTGTGATGCCTAAGTTGAGAATGCATGTTGGAACCCCTTGTATCTTACTGTCACGGGTGTTTTGGCCCCGACCACCTTCAATGCCCGACGCGTGGCCCTCCTTGCTTTGTTGAAGCTGCTCGTCCTGCCCGGCCCTTGACATGGTCTTTTCCATGGGCAGTTGACACTTGGCACATAAGCTTTATTCCATAAGTTTCTAGAAAAAGTTTATCTGCATGAATATATACCCAAACACCAGTATTGCTTGTATGTGCGTGTGAGGGCATGCGTAGGCCAGTGCCTTGTGCTCATTAAACCCTAGCACAACCCCGGCGCCACACTTGGCTCTGGTGCCCTGGCGCTAATGGTCCCGGAGCCACCCTGGCACCACCCTGGTGCTGGAGAGGCGCCAGCGCCAATCCGGCGCCCTGATATCGGCGCTCCCCACACGCGTGACGACTTTTCCCTGTCTCCTGCCCGGATTCCACTCTTGTCAATCGCACATTGGCACGGGGACAGTGCCAATAAGCCACAAGGGTTGGAACCAATCAACACTCTTACTTTTTCAGCCAATCAAACTAATCTCAAAGACGGCCATGCCATGCCATGCCAGCATGAGATTGGCAATGTCTTGCAGCCAATGAACATTGTCTATGTACTTTTATCTTTTTGTGCATTGATGGGTTTTCATCCTTCCATAATAAAAGCATGAAATTTGCTGTTGCATGGCTGGTTCTGCAAAGGAATAATTTTGCTGCTATATATTACGCCTTTCTTCATTGTCTGTAGCCTGTTCCAACACAAATCGCCCAGCTTCATTGTTCATCACTGGCCAAACAGCCCTGTTGTTGAATCGCTGGGCCTGGCAAATCTCAGGAAATTGTTCACCACAGCTTGTTCCATCAGTTGATACATCAACTTTGCTTCATCTCCGCAAGCTGAGGTTGATTAGAGCAGAGCAGAGTGAAAGAACTGTAGAAGCAGCAGATTTGGGAATGGAGAGTAGTGCCGCATTGCTTCACAAGGTGACGGCAGGGATGATGGCCTTCAGGGGTAAACCTGCCTTGCTGCTGCTACCGTCATCATTGGCTTCTTCTTCGCATGTTGCTAGGATCCAATTTAGTTCTTCCCCGGTGGTTGTGCGAGGTACTTTGCTTACAAATGATCTGATTTCTTAAACATGCTGCTGAAGGTGTTTTGTTGTCTTAAGATATCCACTAAGTTTAGCGGTTTGTCAGCATGTTAGTTTTCATGATAGGAATATACACATACAATATTCAGGATGTTCTTCAAAATGTCTTGCTTTAGTGATAGCAATGACAAGTATATTTTCATAGTTTGGTCGTTGGATTTCTTGAAGCTGTCTCCATCATGGTACAAGACATAGGGGAGTAATATCAATAACATCTTGAAGCAATTCACAGGCAAAGGCAGTGACTACTTGCCGATAACAAAGCTATGAAGAAAGAGATCGCTATTCTCCGAGAAGAGGTAGCCAAACCACGCCACGAGAATGATGAGCTTGGGTGCCCCAGTGTTGGAAGCCTCCGCCAAGATATGAGCTCTGGAGAGTAAGCTAGGGCAACACTACTAGGTAAAAAAAAACATGGCCAAAAATCGTTGGAAAGAATTCTGGGACAGAAAAGGCACCTATTGTGGATATGATCTTAGCTCTCCTATCAGAGGAAAAATGTAGAGCAAGCAAAGCCCATACTATCAGACTTCGAGGCATTCCAAACAAGATGTCCTACCGGAAGCTAAACTTCCTAGATGTCACTTTGGGCCACAAGAATACGGGGTTTGAGAAAGCATGAAGAACGAAATAAGATAATACTAGCCTGATTATCAAGTTCAACTCATTGGACGACCGCCAACAGGCTCTTAGATAGCACGCTAAGCTTTGTGATACCTGCATTTGACAACCTTACCTATATACAGGTGAAGAAAAGGGAGAAAGCCTTTCAGGAGGCCAAGGATACAGGATGAGGGGTCACATTCTGTGATGGCAGAACCTACTTAATGGTCAGAAGATCAGCTCTAGGTTCCCGAGCATAGAGAGTTGGGGCCTTCGCATGGTAGTGCTCTGGGGTCGTAGCCCCACCCCCTGCAGAGATGCTTGTGGAATTGTAACGGCATCCACCACAACAATATGATATCTAGAAGACTTTATTGAGGGTGGAGATATCTTGTTTCTTATGGAGACACATGAGAGCTAGAACGGGTGTCTACCGACCTTTTCAGGTTTCACCTGGGTAGTGTGATATCCTCCCTCAATTATGGATCAACCAGTACGCATCACCTTGGGTGATGTAAATGTAGTAGCCATAACCACACCCATAGAGGATCCCTAGTGGCTAACACCCACATCCTTATCCATAATGCAAGCAACATGCCTACATCAATTCAAACCTCCAATACATCAATTACATGATTGAATTTCCAAGGGGCCTATAAGAAGGCCAGATCAACACATCTCTAATCAATAATGAGCATGACAATTCAATCACCATGTACATCAATGAATATGCAGTTATCCAGGCTTTCAACATTCCTCGAGGTATAGTTACCCTTATGGATCAAAGTCTCAATGAGAAAGGCCCTGCAATCAAATCTTGGACTAAAGGGTGAGGTCCCAGTGAATTGTCACTTTACCAATGACGGTGCATTAATTGCATCCATCACATATCAATGGCGACCAATTTCTTTTTGGTTAGTACACGTTTTACTAATTGTATGCATAGTGAAGTGGATGATATAAGAGGTTTTGGTTGCACTTGTTGCTACCTCAGGCTAAGGGGATATGCATACCCTAATCCCCTGAGTGCTTTTGGTCCTCCAACCTAAAGTTCGACTAGTCTACAGCAGCCTAATAAGATCCTCTCCTAGTGAACTATCATCTTGTACTAGTCTAGGACTTTATACACTTAATTCTGCTGACACTGACGTTGTATTTTTGACCCAGATAGATGAAATCTATGTTTATGAGATCCCCAAAACACAGTTTCACAAGTATATTTTGTACATTACGGAGATACAAAGACAAACAGAAAAAAAAAAGTCATTATTTCCCAAAAAGAAAGTGTCCACTTCGAAGATTAGCAGCAGGGGAAACCATAATGTGGTCAATTTACATTTTTGTAGTGAAGTGTAGCCGTAGATATTTGTAGTTTCTCAATTTCATCAAATTTGTTGGTGCTTTTGTCCTAAGGAATTTAATGCATCATCCTAAAAGCCTGGAAGTGATCCGTCCATCGGTGTTTGCTACTACCGATCCTTCCGTCATGTTGATACCTAGTACATGTGTGTGTTGGAACTCATTCATTTATGTTAAAGCTTATTCACAAGAATTTCCTGTTGTCATGTATCACTTCTGTCACTTTTCCTAAAATTATGTGTTGGATGGTGTTATTCAGGATACATTATGGATCCCATTTTGTGCCTTATTCATCAATACCTCGAATCTTAAGGACAAAAACTATCAGGGGGCCAACATCCCTAAGTTCTAACAAATAAGAAGTCATGGAAAGAATACTTGCAGGGTAATCAGTAAGTAATAGGAAAACCAGATGTAAATAGAAGCATTCTTAATTTTTGAGGTGTGTTAAGACTTGAAAGTCTTTGGTTGTTATATTGTCAAAAACAGTTTTTTGTTTTCAAGTTTATTCAAACAGATTCAGAAGATTTGTTGTAGCTAGTGCAGTCCATCTCTCCTTGGTTGTGCAGCTGTAACCCTTTTTTATTGAATCAGATTCATGCATTTATGCATTATAATACTTGTAGCATATTTTAGAGCCTTATAAAGTTGACCCTACACATCAGGCAAGTCTTTGCTATGATGTATCATGTGATCATGTTCCTCTTTCAGTCAAATTTCTACTTTTTCCAATACAATTTTGAAACCAAATCAAGATGAGAGCCTCAAAAAATGTTTACAATGAAACCTTTTTATCTCCTGATACTCCAATGAGATCTAGCTGGTGCATATACCCATTATGACAAAATGTTTGAAATAATGTTTCCAGCTAATACTCCAGCATAAAGGGATTTACTTTCATGCAATTATTAGATGACAGATAAATATCTCAGATACATGCATGACTTTCTTTTAACTCTGCAGAATGAGTAAACTAGAATGCTCATATCTATTAATCAAAAGATGCTTCCCTTTTGCTCAAATATGGCTCTTTAATTAGTAGGTAATGCACGAGATGGTGGTGGTGAAGCTGTATTTGGTTCAAGACAATGTTTGATGGTAGAAGCAAGAAGGAAGCCTACACGGACAGAATCTGCTAAAGTACAGAATCTTCGCATGCGCAAGAAGGTATAATCAAAGTTGAGAGAGAGAGAGAGAGAGAGAGAGAGAGAGAGAGAGAGAGAGAGAGAGGTGTATTCTTATCTTATGAGAACCCAAGCCACTTATGGATCAAAAAGTTATCAGAAGCTCAGCTTCACACATGCAAATAATTCAGGATTTTGTTATCAACAGCCAGCTCTATATAACTCTAAGCTGTAGGGTGCTGTTACAGAAGGGGGTGGTCATGGAGTCCGATGGGTTATTCCTTTTCTCCTGTTTTTCTTGATTTTTTTTTCTAGTTTCATCAAGTAGATGATTTATTGAGTTTCTTTATCACGATGTAGTTCAATGGTACTACAGAGCAACCACGCCTATCTGTTTTCCGTTCAAAAAAGCACATATATGCCCAAGTAGTTGATGATTCCAAGAAGCGCACTCTTGTCGCTGCATCAACCAACCAGCTTGTTGATTTTGAACATTTTGAACAATCTTTAAGTCCAATTGAGGTAAGTAAGCAACTATCATTCTATGTAATAAGTTCAACATTACACGTGGTGCTTTTTAAGATTGCTGAATTAAAGGTCATGCTTGTAAAGGAAATTATCTGCTTTGTCCATGCGTCTTGGACAACTCCTCAGGTTCTTGTTTATGTGTATTAACAGGATGCTGCTAAGCAAATAGGCCGTGAAATTGCTAAAAGATGCTTGGAAATAGGAGTTGTAAAGGTAAAGTTGGATAGGAATGGCTTTTCTGGTAGGGGAGGCATTCAAGCCTTGGCTGATGCTGTACAAGAAAATGGTATATTGTATTCATGAACTTTGATGACATCTATAGGGCATTGTGACCTGGTAGGAAGATTGCATTCAGAATGGTTCTACCTAGTGCATGCTTTGGTGTAGAATTCTGTATGGAAAACAAGTAGTCATCCTCTGTTGTACGTGCTTTTGTAAGTAACAATCTTACAAGCATGGTAGTGGTGGAACTCTTGTAGATAGGGCCCCAATCTTGTACAAATTGTGCTTGTTTCAAACCCGGCTTCCTCAAACTTTATCCCAAGGCCATATGAGGCTGAGTCCCAACATCCAAAACACATGCTTGAAAGAACTGGACCGAAAATAACTTATTGCAGCTTACCAAACTCAGGCTTGCTTCTCGCATGATATCTAGCAAACAATCTCTCCTTCAAGCTTATTTCACCGACATTTCTTGAATGCAAAGTCTGCTGGTGTCGCTGATTATGATACGTACTGCCATCCTCAATGTTGTAGTACTTAGTTACCAGGTACATCAAAATATGTTATCCAAGAAAGAACTTTATCACTGTACATGTACCCTTGACATAGTTGTTTTCATGCCACCTAGAACTTGCATATTGTATCTTTAAGAGAAAAAAAAGAGGTTCCAAACACTCGAAGAATTTTGTCAATGTTCTGAATGTTTGATACTACCAAGCTTCTGACTTTCAGGAGCTGCTGTTTTTAAAAGCTGTCTTTTAGATCCCTAAGGGAGCTATGGAAATGTTCAAGATGCCTAAGGGAATGGCTCCCATTCACTGCACAGTGTAATTTGACTTTTACAGTCACACCAATTAATTTTCTATCTATTTTTTTTTTCCTTATGCTCAATCTGTTATAAGAATGTATACATTATTCCGAAACATATTTCAAATGAGTTCGGATCCCTTGATATCCAACTTCAGTGAACAGAAATGAGGTGAGAAATCATTCTAAGGCATTCAGGTGTATAATTATGCATAGACTGTTTAGGATGAGTTGAGCATTAACTATTCACGGAACTATTTCTGCTTTCACTACCATCGGATTTACTTGGGCTCGATTTTCTGGAGGTGCTGTTATCGTTGACAAAACAGATTTTTTTGGGTGTAATTATAGATGCCAAAAACTTACAGAAAATTCACATCTTTAGATGATTGCTGCCAAATGAGACTTGAGTGAGCATTGTAGGGTAATTCAAAATTCTTTGAGGGACTTTTCAGAACTGCTGTAATCAGAAAACAGACTTAACTTCTCCAGGTCAATATAGAAAGATCCATTCCGCACCCCGTAATTATAGCCTTTTTACAATTATTAAGTTCTACTAACTTAGTATTCAAATTTGTGGCCAATGCACCTGTGCTAGTGGAGGATGAGGATGTTTGCTTTTCTACCACACATGCTGAGCTTTTAAAACAGTTATTGGTAGGAAAGTGCCAAATATCTAAGGCCTAACCAACACATACATAGCCAAATGTATCACATTGCCCCCCACTACAGCAACCTATGGGTGTCTGGACACACCACATCATATTCAACTAGTCGTAATGTAATTATTTCAATGTGCAATTGTAGGTGACTAAGTCTATCATTGCAACTGCACTACCATTTTCGTCTTGGTCATCTTTAGTCAGCACACTTTGGAAACAGCAGGAAAAAGGGATTTAATATAGTGATTATTAAGAATATGTCTCAATTCATCTTTTCAGTTTGCCTCATTCTTATAGGATGGAGAGGAATGTGTAGGCAATGCACCATTTGTTGTTCGTCCATCGTGCAGTAAAATGGAGCTGCATAATCTAGGCAATTTAAAACTGCCCATGTATATTGAAAACGTCTACCATGAGAACCCTCTCTCTCTCTCTCAAACTACAGTGCTAACTAAACCCCTATGTCTCCTCCATCCAATCCAACAAAAGAGCTCCCTCATTGGATCCATTTGATCCCTCTACTGTGTGAAGACACACACAAGCTATACAAGATAGTGGAATATCAGAAGGCTGTTCAACAGAAGACAATCCAACAGCTGCTTTCACATATTCAGTGACTAGAATCTTCCATTGAAGATGTTAAGAAAGGGGTCACAGAGGCTAAAGAAAGAATACCCATACAAACAGTCCAGGAAAGTGAAGAACAACTTAAACGTCCTGGTAAATCTAGTGCCCCAGTCTCTTTTACTGAGAGCCGGTTGCAAGAGCAAAAGGCCCTCAAGGTCTGTGTAAGAGGCATCCCGGACTCTCAGGATGCTCTTGGCGAAGCCAAAATGTTTTTGGACGAAAACCTCCGGCACCATAGCAAACGTTTGGACACAGCTTGGCGTACCAAGAAGGACGCTAATACTCGTCTTACGCTTCACTTCATTGGAGTCTATGCGAGATGTGCTATGACGCCGATCTATGTCTACTAATACTTTCCAAAAAGTATTCAAAGATAGTAGACTCTCCAAAGCTCACCACCCTTGCAAGATGCACACTTGAACGGACAATTTGCATGCAATTTGATGACTCGGCCATTGTCATTGAGAACTCCCTTGAGCTCTCATGCTTTGAGCTGATCCTCAAAATCTTCCTCCTTTTGATGCTCCTCCTCAATGCAAGCAAGTTCACACTTTGCCAAGATCTCCTCTTGAGTGACCTCCTCCTTTGCCAAGCTCATTCTTTCAAAAGCAACACTAGCTTCCAACTTAAACAATCTTCCATGTTAAAATCCCTTTGCAATGCAAACATCATTCTTCAAGATGAAGCAAACACCATGCTTAAAGTGGACATCCAAACCACTTTCTAAGAGTAGACCAACACTAAGCATATTCTTGGTGATTGATGGTACATAAAGGACATTTTCTAGATCCATGCATTTTGAGGATTCTAGACACAAAGAGATGGTGCAACACCATCTATCCTACACTCTTCATCATTTTCAGTAAAGACAAACTTTTTACAGCATTGAAAGAGTGTAAGGTTGAGAAAAAGTCCTTTTCACAAGACATGTTGGAGCTAGCCCCACTGTCGATCCACCAATTGTCTCTTGAATTGCTATTGCTTGTTGGTGAGGATGTAGATGCTATCAAGAATACATATACTTCATCATCCTCCTCCTCCTTTGCAAGGTTTCCTTGTTTGTCTGCCTCCACTTGTGCTCTTAGCCTCTTGTAGCATTCAGATGCATAATGCCCCTTCTTTCCACAAAAGAAGCATTTCTGCTTTGACTTGTCCTTTGAGCTTGATGCATCATCCTCTTCTTTGGCCTCCTTTGGATGCTTCTTCTTTCCATTGGTCTTTTTTTTGCCCTTGAATAAGAAATTGGCTTTCTCATCACCATCCTGCAAAGACAAGGAACTCATACTAGATTTTGCATGGAGCATCCTACACTCTTCAGCCACTATTACACTGTGAAGTTTTTCTATAGTTGGCAAAGTGTCTTGGATGGCAAAACTTTGGACCAAATTTGCAAAGTCATCTCCTAGACCATTAAGGACAATTTGTACAAGCTCTCCATCATGAATCTTTTCTCCAATGGAAGCCAAATCCCTATTTAGAGACTTGATTTTGAGTACATAATCTTGTGCACTCTCCTCACTTCTCCTCATGCTTTGAATCCGATTTCTAAGCATGAGTACGCTTGAAGTGTTACTAGATTCATAGATTGACTTTAAAGACTCCCAAGCCTCTTTAGCACTACTACATGCTAATACTTCTCTCAACAAATCATTGCTCACATTCATCTTCACACAATGAAGTGCAAGCCTAGATCTCTTCTTGTATCTAGCTAACTCTTGTGCGCCTAGAGGTTCATCTTCATCTTCAATCAAGAACTCATAAAGGTCTTGGAGCACCAAGAGTGACTCCATCCTAACCTTCCAAATAGCATAATTTGTATAATTCAATCTCTCACTAGCTTCTAGAAGGTATGCTCCAGCAGATCCCATCTTACTAGTGACTTGTACAAACAAGAAATAGATTTGATTGACTTGAAACTCACAAAGGTTTCACACTTGTAGTGTTTCACTCAAATTTGATTTCTAATCCAACAAATGGACTTATAATCACAGTTCTATCACTCCCTCACAAAGCTAAATTGAAGATAAGATGAAGTGAAAACTACTTTCAAACAAATCTTGCCAAGAAATGGATTTGATTGCCTCTAGAAACTCACTAAGGTCTCTCTCTTGTAGTGTTTCACTCAAATTATATTTTTAATCCAACAAATGGACTTATAATCTCAGTTCTAGCACTCCCTCACAAAGTTGGAATGAAGATAAGATGATGTGATAATCAAGTGTGATAATATCTCGGCCCAAGCTCTTGCCAATAATCCCATATTTCATGCAAGAAGCGAGCATATAGAAGTGGCACACCATTTTGTGAGAGAAAGCTTATTGGAGGAGAAATCTATTTGGAGCATGTCAACTCGTCCTCTTGTATTGCCGATCTACTCACCAAGCCTTTGAGCAAAAGTGCTTTCATCAAGCATAGATCTAATCTTGGAGTTATATCAAGATTAATGCTCAAATCTTCATAGATAATTTTTTAGGAGGAGTGTGAAGAATTGAAAAAGATTATCTATGTTAGATATAGGGGTCTTATGTTTTTTACATCAAGCATCTAGGTGTAGGATGTTGATAGGAATAAATTTGGCATAGATGGAAAATTATGCATTTCCACTTGTAATGCCACTATTGAGCCAAAATAGAGTAAGAGGCTAAACATGTGCCAATTAGAGTGTAGACAAGTGTAAAGCTTTTGTTTAATGAATTCCAAGAGGTCCAATAGGATTTAGAGGTGGAACCTTGTGAGGTCCAATAGGAAATTGAGGTGTGCTTGAATATAGTCCAATAGAATTAAGAGGTGAATGGATCAATGGTCCAATAGGATTCACAACTAGAAAACTCTGTGTTTATCCATGCAGAGAATCCACGCGAGACCCGACACTTAGTCGATTTTCCAAAATTTTGTTTGCATGGAACATCCGCGCGTGGATTATCCACGCCAAAAAAAATTTGAACACGCCTCCGGCCAGTCCACCGGTGTTTTTCTGACACGACGCCGAAAAATTTATGCGCGTGGATAATCCACGCAAAATTGAATTTTGAAAATTTCGGCAACTGTTTGGGAGGGAAGGTTGGCGGCGCCGGAAAGCAGTTTTGGCGCGTGGATTATCCACGCAAATTTCAGTTTGTTCACCGGACGAGACCGGAAGTTAAAGATATCCACGCGTGGATATCTTATGCGTGAATTATCCACGCATTTTTTTTTTTGCATGTTGATAATGACATGAGATTAGTTAAGTAAATATATTTCTAAAGTAAATTATATTATGATTAGGCTATATATATATATTTTTCTAAAGTGAATTATATTATGATGAGTTTTTTTTTTTTTTGCATGTTCATAATGAAATGGAATTAGTTAAATAAATATTTTTCTAAAGTGAATTATATCATGGTGTTTAGGGTCTACCCTAATGGCACTCTACCTAATCTCATATCCGAGATCATTTGATATGGATTGAGAGCTCATTTTGTACTTACTTCGAGAGATTATCAACAGATGGTGATTTTGGCAAGTTCGCTCTTTAATGAGAAATTGATGAATGATGAATGTGATATTTTTTGTGTCTAATGAATAGATCTGAATCTAAACAAAGTATTATATTTTCCATGTGTGTGACAGGATGTGAAGATCAATTATTTCTAGTTTTATTGTGGTGTTCAAAAGCCTTTGCCAATTAGATGCAAAATAGGTTGAATTGTGTGCTAGTTTTCTATCTATTAGATATAAGTGAAACCTTTGATGCTTTTTCAAGGTTTTAGTATCCAAATGAGGTTCATAACCCTTTGATTTTAACATGGTATCAGAGCCCAAATGCAACCATCAAGGCTCAAATATAAGGAAGAGAGAAGCAATTACAAGTTGATGATTGTTTGATTTTTATTGCCCTTATTACTACCTTAAGTTTGATGATCTTCCTTCAAGTGTGAATGAAACTGTAGCAACAAAAGACTAATTTGATGTAATGAAAAGTGAGGTGAGTACATGATGCATTGTTTGAGATACTTGTAAAATTATTGATCCTCCATCAAAGGTACAAAATATTATTGTTTGCAAATGGATCTTTAAGATCAAGCTTAATCAAAATGGTAGTGTGAACAATTATAAAACAAGACTAGTTGCCAAGGGATATGCTCAATTCAAGGGGATTGACTATGATGAAACACTTGATTTTGTCATAGTTTGTGGTGGTGACTTCATTAACTCACATGCTTTTAGTGATTTACTGTCTTTGCAATTTTACCTGAGCATTCACCTAATCCTGGATAGTCATGCATTGTCCACATTACAAATAAACTCCCTCTCATGTAAGGGGCACGAAATGTCATATGCTTTTATCCCCTTCCACAAATCTTCCAACTCGTCAATAAGCAACTCAAGATACACATCCATGTTCTTAACCTTGTGTTGGCCAATAATTAAAAGTGCCAATATAATGTGTCTTTTTTTTGTAACAACCAAGGAGGAATATTATAATTTACCAAGCAAACAGGCCAAATGGACCACGTAGTTGTTCGTACACCAAAGGGGTTCACACCATCTGTTGCAAGACCAAATCTCACATTTCTTGACTCATTGGCAAAGCTTGGATACTCTTTGTTGATGTGTTTCCATGCAGGTGAATTTGAAGGTACCCTCATCATCCCATCCATAGAGGTATGATGTGCATGTCAGTCCATAAGTTGTGCAAGAGATTTACAACGAAATAAACGTTGCAATTGTGGAATTACTAGAAAATGTCATAAAACTTTGCACGGAATGGTTGCCCCTTGCAAATCATCTCTATATCGCGGAGTATCACAAATGGGACATTTCTTGAGTGATTCGTACCTTCCTCGATATAAAATACAATCTTTTCGACATGCATGATATTGCTTGTAGTCCATCCCGATGTTAGTCAACATCTTTCATGCCTCATCTCTTGTCTCAGGCATGACATTCCCTTCTGCGAGAATTTTGTTTTTCAATAGTCTGTACATGACAAAAGAAGTCATTATAAAAAAAATATCACTCGATGTCCAAATTGTAAATTTTGTTTCAAAGAAAAAATGACAAGTAGATGAAAAAAAATTTACTCAAATAATGATGTGAGGCTTTGGTCACTCCATCTACATTTGGCTTGAAGATTTAATAGAAGTAGAGAAGTCGCCAAACGAGATGTCTTTGCTCCAGGATACAATGCGGTCTTTGATTCTTCTCGCAATTTTCTTTCTTCTTTAGACAAAAGTGCCTCCTCATCTTGTTCATTGTGTCTAGTTACAATATTGTTCTCGTACATATCATCCAACATGTCTCCCATGAATTCAAATTCATCATTCATTGGAAGCTCATTTTCATCGTTGGAACCTGTTTGCGAAGAAGTAGATCTAGATGAGCTAGATTCAGATGCATTAGTCTCTTAATTAATGCGCTCATCAATTTCCATCATCTCTTTTAAGCCTTGACGTAGACGACGAGATAATTGCTTTATATGTGGACCGTTGTATTGCATTCGTCATCTACGTCGACCATTACGAGGATTATTGTCTCCAACACTAAATGAGGATGAAGAATCCTATATATCAAAATAACAAGAAGTAGGTTGAAACAATGCTTGATAAACATTTCCTCCCAATACTTGATAGATCTAAATGTTGCATATGAGTATAAATTACCTCTTAGTTTAAAAAGTATGAACATACCAATGTATCTATTAGACAGATTTGTCTTTTCAACTTGTTAACATTCAATGAACTCAAAGACAAATAATGCTCCTAACATTTAAACTAGGCAAATGACGAATAATGCTCCTAACATTTGACATATTTAATGACACAAACCAAATGCAATCAAGATGCATGGATTATACATCTCTACATATCAACAAAATTTAAATCTTCATTTGACTTACTGTCTTTTGCAAACATTTGGGTAGAGGACGGTTGAAACTATACTTGATGAACAATTCCTCTCCAAACCTGATAGATCTAGTGGCACATACCATGACATAAGTGCCCTTTACATTCCTAGTAAAATATTCTTCTTTTCCATTGTTGCGTTCTTCAAAATCACAATTCGTGAATAGAGGGTGGCCAATGGAACTATTTATATATGCAATAATGTTTCCATGCACATCTGGATGTCCATCAATGTATGTACGATTTGCCCTTGAGATGTTGCCTCCTTGCATGCGGTGCTCCTCTGAAGAACAAGCATTTGAATTCAAGCCATATACTTGCATCCTCCATTGGTGACGACACAAAGCATGCCAATCACCCCAATTGTATTGAGGTCCTGCGTATGGCATCAATGTTACAACACTATTTAAAGGGACCTCAATACTACTCAATGCAAAAAGGCCCAAACCAGTCTCAAAAAAGTGTTCATTAGGCATGATCATGTACATTCAACCCCAATACGTAAATGGTGTTCCATTAAATGGTAATGGTGATTGGAGTGGCCAAAACGAATATCTACTTCTAATAAAAGTTTTAACTAATGGTTGCAAGCTAGGTGGTCAGACAAAGAACCTAGAATGTCTTTTGACACATCAACAGTGCGTAGTAATTTGCAATTATCTTTCAAACTAGTCATAATACGTCCAAGACGTGTTTTCATTTTTAAAGGGGTGGTCAAGTTTGTGAAATCCACGTGGAGTCTCGTGGAGGACTCATGTGCAACATCTAGGATAGGTGTGGTTGGGTGGTAAGAACATTCTAGAGATTTGGAGACATGGATTGAATCACAAGACATTGATGAATTAATTATATCATGCAAGGGGTCATCATCAACAAGAGCATCATCTAGGGCCAATGATGATCCAAAATCAATATTCATGTGATTTATCCTATCAATAATATTCTCGATCTCTCTTGCAACTCTTTTTCTTGGAACCAACTTATGGTCCTTCTTCTACAAAAGTTGAAAATGTTAGATGTATTAGTTTCTCTCTTTCTCTCTCTCTCTCTCTCTCTCTCTCTCTCTCTCTCTCTCTCTCTCTCTCTCTCAAGCATGAAACATAAACTAATATATAACACAAACCGTAAACCAGTAGCATGAAACACACACACAAACACACACAAACACATGCACACACACACCCACCCACCCACACCGACCCTAAACACACATGAAGAGAAAAACAGAGAGAACATTATAGAGTGCTAATCAGAACTCCCAAACCACATGATTATATCCTACTCCAGAATGTCACCACATGCTCCCTCCTTGCGACGTTTGGGCTTTTTGTGGAACTCATCTTCGAACAAAAACATTTGAACCACGCCTTTAACGGATTTAAACAAGGGCTACACACCTTCCTAGAATTGGGAGTGTTGGTTACCTTTAACTCTTTCATGATCTCTCTCTCTCTCTCTCTCTCTCTCTCTCTCTCTCTCTCTCTCTCTCTCTCTCTCTGGGACGTGAATGAGTCTATTATGGGTGACTGAATATGGAAATCAAGATTAACTACATCTAATCATTCTATTTGGATTTTTGCTTTTAGAAGCAAGTGAGAGATTAACTTCATGTAATCATTCTATTTGGATTTTTTCTTTTAGAAGCAAGTGAGAGATTAACTTCATCTAAATATTCTATGTGGATTTTTCCTTTTAGAAGCAAGTGAGCGATTAACTTCAAAGTATCGTGGTACTCATCCTATTGCTCAATATTTATTGGCCAAACTATACTTGAAGTGTCATAAGGGTCAAAGATTAAAGCATTTTTGAAAAACACTTTAAAGAGTTTACCTCTCATACTCTTGGATTCTCTGTGTGCACTCCATTGGCCCAAATATGATCGTTGACAATCCTCCTTGTCCGAATCCTAAGGCCTTTGCATTGTGTGCATGTACATGGTATCCTCTCATCATATTCTGGTTGAAACTGGTCCAATAATCCAATTGCAAATTGCACAAATTCTTTCAGTGTCATTCAAGTGAAAATTGACAAATTGTAACATGTGACAAAAATTGACAAAATAGTCTTTGTAGATTTAGTGCATTTTCAACCTTCATTTGTGATGGAGTGGTGTCTTGGCTTTCCAAAGAGCAATATACTATATCCAAAGAGCAAATCGGACTAATCACTATTACAAATAAAAAATTTATGACATAAATCAATATACATACATGTGATGGATCAATAGACGGTCTACGTCGACTGATGGAAGAGCTTGAAGATGAACCAGTCAATAGTTGTTTATTGTACTTTAGTCTTGATTGCTCCTTTTTTCTGTGATAGAGCTCAATTCTTTTTTCTTTCTCTAAATCACGTGGAGGTACGATAATTTTCCTAGAATTCATAATTCCAATCAAATGTCATTGTAAGAATAAATTTGCAAGATAAATTATACACTCATATTCAAATAACAAATAAAGTGCAATTGATGTCAATATTCAATAACAATATGTACCTGCTATTGCGATCATGAGACGAATCGCTATCTGATGATGATGACATCGTCGATGACATATACACATTGTAGCCAGCTCTCTATACCATATCATAAGTAATCATTATGAGACCGTATGTTCTAAACAAATATAATAAAATTTGTTAAAGACATGCCAACATCTAATCCATGTATATTCTACTTATGCTTAATGTAAATCTAATATTCTAGTAACATTGCTGTCAAGAAAATTGCTTGGGTGGGGCAACACATGACGAGCAATCAAAATGAGGTTCATATGGACGAATGTTAGACATCAGTAGATAGTGCGTGCAAGCCTATCTCAACTAATTTAAAGACCACATAGCAGTCAATGTTTGAAGCTCTCAGTTTAAACCCTTGTCTAAGATGAGTGATTATCTCAAGATAAATCTCTTTGGATTGGCCTAGTGTGCCATGGTATCTCATGACGAGCAATATGCATTCTCCCTTTCTATCTGTGGTTGCTTTGTATGCAAGAAATCACACCATTGATCAACATCTTTATTACAATGCTAAATGATATTTCAACCAATTACTATGATTTCATATAAGGTTATATAGGTCACACACCAACAATTAAAAAGATTTATCATATAGGCCACATATCACTAAGGTCCTCAATATAACATAAATGCTTTTGATCATGAATCTAAATGACCCCATGCAACCATTTAAGACGCCACATGACAAAAGCAAAAAAATTTTATTTGACCATGTAATTATGTCATCAAATTATATCATATCTATGACACCTAGACTATTAATAAACTAAATGTTTTATGACATCACCGATTTGACATAATATTATGTCATTAAATCTTAAAAAACTTGTGAAATTACTTGTTTAATGATAATATGTACTATCTCTTATCTCATGATTTTGTCTTGTATGTCAAATCTCAAGAAAAATAAAATTTATAACAATATAAAACTAGTTTTAACAATTAAATACTACCATAATGATCTTTGAATTGATTTTTTTTACATTCCATCATATTAAAAAATATATTTTATGTAAAATCCTACAATAAAATATTCTCTTAAAATCTAGAAAAGATTATGAGAATATTGAATGACATTTGAAGCATGAAAGCCCATGTGGGTAACCCTCTCACGTGCCAAGAGAGAAAAAAAAAAACGCGTGGAACATCCACGCGTGGATATCGCGTGGATTATCCACGCGTGGATAACTTCTGCATGGATAATCCACGCGAAACTTGAATGCCAATAACATGGCATTTTCGTGAGCATTCTTGCTCCTCTTCTTTTGCTTTCAAGTTTTATAGGTTTTCTAATCTAGTGTTTAGTGCCCTTGCTTGCTATTGCTCTTCTAAGTTCTATAGATCTTGCTTGCTTGCTTTTGGTTGCTCTTCATTGCTAGTGATCTTGCTCTTGCTTTTGCTTTCTCTATTGATGTTCTTTGTTCTTGCTTACTATTAATCTATTGCTTTCTATTCATTGCTTACTCTTCTAATCTAAACGTCTTCAATATTCTTTCACTCCCATTCTCCACTACTTTCTAACTTTTAAAGTTTTTCTTTGATACAATGTCTTCAAGTGGTAGGTCAAGTGGAAGGTCAAGTGGGAGACCATCTAGGAGAAGAGCTCATGAGGAGCCCGAAGAATATAATCAAGAGTGGTTTGAGAATCTATCTCCTCAACAAAGAGATAGAATAAAAAATCTTGTGTTATCTTCTTCGGGTGAATCATCCGAGAGAAGAGCTTCCGAAGATGCCCCTTCCCAAGAATCGTGTAGTGTGTATTATGATCTCAATCCACGTGGTGGAGTTATAAAAAATACGCGTGACAATGTAGTTCATGCCCGTTTGCGTGATTTAGTTGCTTTATATTTTGGTAAAGATTACATGATCGATTGGTCCTCCCAATCGCTTGAAGACAAAAATAAAATAATAGAGACTTTGTATTCTGAATTCCCTCAATCCAATGCTTTTAGTAGAACTTGGGCCTTGAATACAATGTGTCTTTGGATTCAAAACAAAAGGCAATTGATGAGAAGAGTCGTGAGGAATCCCAAGAATCCCATGAAGCCTAGATGGTGCTCCAAAAGGTATTGGAGGAAGGTGAAAGAGGAATTGTTGCAAAACAATCCCCAAAAGTATGAACAACAACGTAGGTTGGCCACCGAGAAGCTTTTAAAACATGGCCAAAGTCACTTGGGATCGGGAGGAAGGGGCAATTTAGAGGCCCAATTTGTAAGTGCAATATTTTTTAATATTGTTTTATTTTTGTAGTGAGATTGTTAATGTTTTTTTATTGCTAAACTATATTGTATTGCTAAACTATGTTTTTTTGTTGAATGTAGCTTAGTGATTTTGGAAGACACATGACCGCCGCGGAATACAAGCAAGGTTACGATCATGGATATGCCGGCCTTAAGGCTTTTATGGAATCCCATGGATTTTTACCAACCGTAAACTCTTAACCTTTATTGTTTTGTTATTGTTTAATTTGTGGTTTACAAGTAAGTTTAATCTCAATTTAATTAAATCTTTGATTCTATTTTGTAGAGAGGCTCTACAACTTCAAGTGTTCATGATGTGGAAGAAAATGTGAAAGAGAACGTGGAAGAGTACGTGAATGAAAGCGAAGGGGAGTTTGAAGATGTGGACACCAACGTACACCTACAAGATGAAGGAGGCGAGGAGGGAAGAAGTGATGATGAGTAGAGGTTTTTAAATTAAATGTAAGGCCTTGTAGAAGGCAATGTAGGAAGAGAGAATTTATTCTCTCATCAATGTACTTGTTTTTAAATCAATCAATATAATGTTTTGGCATCACATCATTCTTGCAAAAATTTTGAATGCATATATTTTTAATCCATGAATGCAAATGTATACTCTATTGAATGCACATCTATTGATTGCAAATGTATCTATTGATGTATTCAATGCAATGTATAGTCTATTTAATGCACATCTATGCAATGCAAATGTATCCATTGATGAATTCAATGCAATGTATCTATTTTAGCACATGATTTGCATGTTAGAATGCACAATAAAAAGTAATGAAAAGCACAATGGAAAGTAATGGAAATAGATAACACATTAAGTTATCAACTAAATATCAAATGAATCAAAATAAATGTGAATATACCTTTACTATTGTATCTCCATTGTTTTGCAATCTTTGCTTTTCCTTTAGCATGCACTTGATCTTTGAATCCTTTGCAATGAAAGCTCATTTTTCATATCCAAACCTACATCACAAACAAAAAAGATCTTAAAACTTATGATCACAAAACACATACTATTAACAGCCATCAATAAACTAAAAATCTTAAACACTATCAATCTTCTCACTCAAATTCATCCTCATCTCATTCTCACTCCCATCTATACTCTCTTTTTCTCTCTCTCTCTCACACAACACAAAAATAGAAGTCACCTCTATTTTCGGAGCGAACCACATTTTGGTTCACGCCAAATGTTCTTTTTTTGGACAAAAAATTTTGCGTGATCCACGCAAATTCCAGAAACCTTTTCGCGTGGATACCGCGTGGATATAAATTTTTTTTATCCACGTGGTATCCACGGCCTCAACTCTCTGGATTTTGCGTGGATAAAGCAAAATCTGCCTGGATAATCCACGCGTGGATAATTATCCACGCAGTATCCATGCAAAAGCCGAGCCTTTTTTATTTTACTTTTACTATGGCGTGGATTATCCACGCGAAATTAGAATTCCTATTTTCGGCTCCGGGTGTCGAAGCTTTGCCCAGCTGCCGGTAGTCGGACTTGGCGTGGATAATCCACGTGTGAATAATCCACACATTTTGAATTTCACGACGTCCGGCCAATCTGCTGCCAAAAAAGACATTTGTGTGGAACATCCACGCGCTCGTATCCACACGTATATTTACGCCAATCCACGGCTATATCCACGCGAATTTTTTTTTGCCCGCGTGTCCTCCTTTGTATTGTGCGTGGATATTTGCGTGGATATTTGTTATATGTGTTCTTGTGGATGAGGCTTACCCACTATCAGAAATAGAAGTACTTAGCAAGCAGAAGGCTTATGCAGAGAGAAGGAAAAATTTGAAGACTCAAACTTTCTCTGTGATCTCCTGAAAAACTCGGTGGTTGTATTGAAGCATAAGTGGTGTACACATAGAGAACGAGCACAAAAGTACGCAGCTCTCCAATAACCGATATGTCATTTCTTATTTAATTTAATTAACTAATTCCATCCAATAGGAAAATTACAAGTGTACATTTCCTAGGTGGCATCCTTGTCATGCAACTTTGCTCCAATGAGAAGCAAGCACGTGGAAGGTTACAATATTTGATTGAGGCACAATAGATGAGTCTTCTCTTAGGGCTAGCCTTCATATTAAGGTTCATGTCGTTTCATATCTGCCCTTCAAGATATAGTCCTTCGTTCAATAAAATTTATTTAGGCCTCTTTATCTTTAGTATACCTTTGAATAACTTGACTTTGTCGAGTCCATTAGATATTTCTTCATAATATTCGGTTATTATCTTCATCAGTTGAGTAGGTTGATTGGGATTTTGCATCACAATATAGTAATTCAAGAAAAATATGCATGTAATAGGGTATTACATACAAAACTGTCCATCTGATTACCAAGGATAGTCTGCAAACTCTTGTTAGGTTCACAATTGGAGCACTGCAGTGCTTGCAGGAGTCCGGGGAGGACTATTTGGCACTTTTTATGAAGATTCTTTTTTGCTTTCAATCCATGCTAAGCGGGTCACCATAATGCCCAAAGATTTCCAAATTTTGTATAGAATAAAGGAGAGATTCTGTAAACTTCACAAGGGTGAACCCTCTGCTCCCAGGGATGAATCCCTTGACAAGACTAATGCAATATATCGGACTGGCCGATAGGTCAGATATACTAATCAATAATGCAACACGTACGATATGAGATTAGTCGACATCAACATCTTTCACTTTTGTATGTTTGAAATTACATCCTAATCGGTGATATTGGTCGCCGATACATCTAAATGTCCATTGACAACTAGCTTTTAATCCAAGAACAATAAATGAGTTAAAAACAACTAAAATCACAACATTAAACAGTCTCTTTGGAGAACAATAATCTTCTATATTACATATCCTTACAATTAAGATAAGGATAGCACAACATATGTTTATTTCTGGCACCGTTGCCGCGGATTACTAATCTGTTGGATTTAGATGTTTGTTAGTTAAAGATGAATGCCAACTGCAGGAAGTAGTTCAAGTAGTTCTAGAGCCGAGCGTTTGGAAAGATACAGAAGCCATCGTGAGAACTTTTTCAAAAGTCTTCAACAAGCCTTTCAGCACGACTCATAACCAACTGAAGTCTATTTCAATAATTTACTCGATAAACCCGAAATAGAACCTGAAGTTTATTTCAATAACTTACTCGATAAACCTGAAACAGAACTTGAACTTGAACATCTTGAGACTCTTGGTAATTCTGATCGAGATCCTAAACCTTACTCAGATCCTGAATCAGATTCAGATCCAAATCCAAATCCAAATCCAAATTTGAATCTCGATCTTGATCCCGATCTTGAACCCAATCCCGAATCACAAATGGACCCACCACAACCACGGTTCAATTCCAATTCAAAAATCAAGTATGATTATTTCAAAGGGACCTCTTTAGATGACGTTGATAGCTATATCTCCTAGTTTGAATCCATTGTTGTTTCCAATAGTAAGGGAAGGAATGCAGACAAACTATGCATATTTTCTGGTCTTCTGTGGAAATAAGCCCAAATTTGATACAGCCAAATGGATCTACAGCCATTAATACTTGGGACCTGCTAAGAGAATCCTTTCTCACCCAATTTCGTGAGATTAATTACTCTACCCGAGTGCTTGCACGACTGAACTTTGTTCAAAAGAAAAAAAAAGGAGACATTGAGAAGGTACACCCGGAAGGTAAAAAACTTAATTGGAAAATTGGTGGTTATTTATCATGTTGCAATGCAGATAGAATGGTACCTTGTAGGGCTACCAAGTAAGATTGACAGGTCCTGTCAGCAAGGACCCATGAATACCTTAGACGAAGTTATTGCAACAGTAGAAAATTATGAAACATCAAAGATTTCTCGAAAGCGTCATTCCAGCAAGAAGACAAAGAAGAAGTCATCTGCTTTATTTGATGATTCAAGCCCGGAAGAAGATTTATTCGATACCTTGGAGCCATCAAGTTCCAGTACTAATTTTGACATGGAGAACTCAAATTCTTCCGAAGACACAAGAAGGAGAAAAAGACTATAATGCTGTCGAAACCTTCCAAAGAACCACCTCCAAAGACTGACAAAGTTTGGAAAAAGAATATTTAAAATCTGTCAAAGCAAATGCCAGATTTAAAAATATAGATATCTGAAGTATCGGATAAGCAGCAAAAAGCACTTTCTTCTGATCTGAATATCTGGTCTACAAGATGTGGAGCTCTAGGTCACTCTAACCATGAATGTAAAGTTAAACCAGTTTCTTATGTTGAGAGTGCAAACGAAGATGTATTGTATGTTTATGAGACAGATCCGGAGGAGCATTGTCGTTATGTTCAAGGATCATCTGCACCAGCATTGCAGCCCAAACCAAAATTTGGACCAAAGCGCTTTGTACCTATTCAGACAGTGAACTCAAATCAAAAGACTGTATATGCACCAGTCAATCTACCACCAAAAAAATTGGTGGGCAAGTGTTATAGTTGTGGCGCGCAAGGCCATTATTCACCCAATTGCCTAGAGCCTCGCCGACCAATTGGCTATGTCTCGTTATGTTCAAACTACTCGAGAGAAGGACATCTAGCTGCAGACTGCCCAAAGCCTCAAAAGTTGAAGGTATTGTACAAATATGTTCAATCTCTAGGTGCAGAACCAAAGATAAAGAAGAAACAGGAAGATGCAGTCATCCAGAGGATTGAATGCTCTAACGAAGGCACTCTACTGGTCACTGATACCAACTGCCAAGTGATTTGGAAGATGTTTTCAAAGTTGCTACTTGTAGCATCTCAAAATCACCTAAACCAATGAAAGAGAGTCTAGCTAAGACTCGGAAGAATAAGCGGAAGCATCCGACAAAGAAGTTGAAGAACAAGTCTCTTACTCAAAAGGACTTGAACGACGACTCTGATTATGACAGAAATGCTGCCAAGTTATTTAAGAAGGATGTAGCTGAGGAAGCAAAAACTCTAATCGAAGAAGAACTTAAATCCAACCCGCTTCAAAAGAAGGTCACTTTTGAAGAGGAGGAGGAAGTTCCACTAAGTTCGAAGTTATCCAACGTTGTTGTAGACTTCAGGTTGTAGACAAAGAAGCAGTATGATATTGTCTCCCATGAATTCAAATGTATCATTCATGTCTCCCATGAATTCAAATTCATCATTCATTGGAAGCTCATTTTCATCGTTGGAACTTGTTTGCGAAGAAGTAGATCTAGATGAGCTAGATTCAGATGCATTAGTCTCTTAATTAATGCACTCATCAATTTCCATCATCTCTTTTAAGCCTTGACGTAGATGACGAGGTAATTGCTTTATATGTAGACTGTTGTATTGCATTCGTCGTCTACGTCGACCATTATGAGGATTATTGTCTCCGACACTAAATGAGGATGAAGAATCCTATATATCAAAATAACAAGAAGTAGGTTGAAACAATGCTTGATAAACATTTCCTCCCAATACTTGATAGATCTAAATGTTGCATATGAGTATAGATTACCTCTTAGTTTAAAAAGTATGAACATACCAATGTATCTATTAGACAGATTTGTCTTTTCAACTTGTTAACATTCAATGAACTCAAAGACAAATAATGCTCCTAACATTTAAACTAGGCAAATGACGAATAATGCTCCTAACATTTGACATATTTAATGACACAAACCAAATGCAATCAAGATGCATGGATTATACATCTCTACATATCAACAAAATTTAAATCACATTTGACTTATTGTCTTTTGCAAACATTTGGGTAGAGGACGGTTGAAACTATACTTGATGAACAATTCCTCTCCAAACCTGATAGATCTAGTGGCAAGACCATTACATAAGTGCTTACATTCCTAGTAAAATATTCTTCTTTTCCATTGGTGCGTTCTTCAAAATCACAATTCGTGAATAGAGGGTGGCCAATGGAACTATTTATATATGCAACAATGTCTCCATGCACATTTGGACGTCCATCAATGTATGTACGATTTGCCCTTGAGATGTTGCCTCCTTGCATGCGTTGCTCCTCTAAAGAACAAGCATTTGAATTCAAGCCATATACTTGCATCCTCCATTGGTGACGACACAAAGCATGCCAATCACCCCAATTGTATTGAGGTCCTGCATATGGCATCAATGTCACAACACTATTTAAAGGGACCTCAATACTACTCAATGCAAAAAGGCCCAAACCAGTCTCAGGTTAGTGTTCACTAGGCATGATCATGTACATTCGACCCCAATACGTAAATGGTGTTCCATTTAATGGTAATGGTGATTGGAGTGGCCAACACGAATAGCTACTTCTAAAAAAAGTTTTTACTAATGGTTGCAAGCTAGGTGGAAGAGGAAGGTCAGACAAAGAATCTAGAATGTCTTTTGACACATCAACAGTGCGTAGTAATTTGCAATTGTCTTTCAAACTAGTCATAATACGTCCAAGATGTGTTCTCTTTTTTAAAGGGGTGGTCAAGTTTGTGGAATCCACATGGAGTGTCGTGGAGGACTCATGTGCATTATCTAGGATAGGTGTGGTTGGGTGGTAAGAACGTTCTAGAGATTTGGAGACATGGATTGAATCACAAGGCATTGATGAACTAATTATAAAATGCAAGGGTCACCATCAACAAGAGCATCATCTAGATGATCCAAAATCAATATTCATGTGATTTATTCTATCAATAATATTCTCGATCTCTCTTGCAACTCTTTTTCTTGTAACCAACTTATGGTCCTTCTTTTGCAAAAGTTGAATAGGTTAGATGTATCAGTCTCTCTCTCTCTCTCTCTCTCTCTCTCTCTCTCTCTCTCTCTCTCTCTCTCTCTCTCTCTCTCTCTCAAGCATGAAACATAAATTAATATATAACACAAATCGTAAACCAGTAGCATGAAACACACACACAAACACACACAAACACACACACCCACCCACACCGACCCTAAACACACATGAAGAGAAAAATAGAGAGAACATTATAGAGTGATAATCAAAACTCCCGAACCACACGATTATATCCTACTCCAGAATGTCACCACATGCTCCCTCCCTGCGGTATTTGGGCTTTTTTGTGGAACTCATCTTCCAACAAAAAACATTTGAACCACGTCTTTAACGAAAGAAAACAAGGGCTACACACCTTCCTAGAATTGAGAGTGTTGGTTGCCTTTAGCTCTTTCATGATCTCTCTCTCTCTCTCTCTCTCTCTCTCTCTCTCTCTCTCTCTCTCTCTCTCTCTCTCTCTCGGACGTGAATGAGTCTATTATGGGTGATTGAATATGGAAATGAAGATTAACTACATCTAATCATTCTATTTGGATTTTTTCTTTTAGAAGCAAGTGAGAGATTAACTTCATCTAATCATTCTATTTGGATTTTTTTCTTTTAGAAGCAAGTGAGAGATTAACTTCATCTAAATATTCTATTTGGATTTCTCCTTTTAGAAGCAAGTGAGAGATTAACTTCAGAGTATCGTGGCACTCATCCTATCGCTCAATATTTATTGGCCAAACTATACTTGAAGTTTCATAAGGGTCAAAGATTAAAGCATTTCCGAAAAACACTTTAAAGAGTTTACCTCTCGTACTCTTGGATTCTCTGTGTGCACTCCATTGGCCCAAATATGATCGTTGACAATCCTCCTTGTCCGAATCCTAAGGCATTTGCATTGTGTGCATGTACATGGTATCCTCTCATCATATTCTGGTTGAAACTGGTCCAATAATCCAATTGCAAATTGCACAAATTCTTTCAGTGTCATTCAAGTGAAAATTGACAAATTCTAACATGTGACGAATTGTAACATGTGACAAAAATTGACAAAATAGTCTTTGTACATTTAGTGCATTTTCAACCTTCATTTGTGATGGAGTGGTGTCTTGGCTTTCCAAAGAGCAATATACTATATGCAAAGAGCAAATCGGATTACATCACTATTACAAATAAAAAAATTATGACATAAATCAATATACATACATGTGATGGATCAATAGGCGGTCTACGTCGACTGATGGAAGAACTTGAAGATGAATCAGTCAATAGTTGTTCATTGTACTTTAGTCTTGATGGCTCCTTTTTTCTGTGATAGAGCTCAATTCTTTTTTTCTTTCTCTAAATCACGTGGAGGTACGCTAATTTTCCTAGAATTCATGATTCCAATCAAATGTCATTGTAAGAATAAATTTGCAAGAAAAATTATACACTCATATTCAAATAACAAATAAAGTGCAATTGATGTCAGTATCAATAACAATATATACCTGCTATTGCGATCATGAGATGAATCGCTATCTGATGATGATGACATCGTCGATGACATATACACACTATAGCCAGCTACTCTATACCACATCATAAGTAATCATTATGAGACCGTATGTTCTGAACAAATATAATAAAATTTGTTAAAGACATGCCAACATCTAATCCATGTATATTCTACTTATGCTTAATGTAAATCTAATATTCTAGTAACATTGCTATCAAGAAAATTGCTTGGGTTGGACAACACATGACGAGCAATCAAAATGAGGTTCATACTGACAAATGTTAGACATCAATAGATAGTGAGTGCAGGGCTATCTCAACTAATTTAAAGACCACATAGCAGTCAATGTTCGAAGCTCTAGTTTAAACTCTTGTCTAAGATGAGTGATGATCTCAAGGTAAATTTCTTTGGATTGGCCTAGTGTGTCATGGTATCTCATGACGAGCAATATGCATTCGCCCATTCTATCTATGGTTGCTTTGTATGCAAGAAATCATATACTAGATAACACACCATTGATCAACATCTTTATTACAATGCTAAATGATATTTCAACTAATTACTATGATTTCATATAAGGTTATATAGGTCACACACCAACAATTAAAAAGATTTATCATATAGGTCACATATCACTAAGGTCCTCAATATAACATAAATGCTTTTGATCATGAATCTAAATGACCCCATGCAACCATTTAAGAGGCCACATGACAAAAGAAAAAAAAAAATATTTGACCATGTAATTATGTCATCAAATTATATCAAATCTATGACACCTATATTATTAATAAACTAAAAGTTTTATGAGATCACCTATTTGACATAATATTATGTCATAAAATCTTAAGAAACTTGTCAAATTACTTGTTTAATAATAATATGTACTATTTCTTATCTCATGATTTTGTCCTGTATGTCAAATCTCAAGAAAAATAAAATTTATAACAATATAAAACTAGTTTTAACAATTAAATACTACCATAATGATTTTTGAATTGATTTTTTTACATTCCATCATATTAAAAAATATATTTTATGTAAAATCCTACAATAAAATATTCTCATAAAATCTAGAAAAGATTATGAGAATATTGAATGACATTTGGAGCATGCAAGCCCATGTGGGGGACCCTCTCACATGCCAAGAGAGAAAAAAAAAAACGTGTGGAACATCCACGCGTGGATAACTTATGCGTGGATAATCTACGCGAAACTTGAATGCCAATAAAATGGCATTTCCGCAAGCATTCTTGCTCCTCTTCTTTTGCTTTCAAGTTTTATAGATTTTCTAATCTAGTGTTTAGTGCCCTTGCTTGCTATTGCTCTTCTAAGCTCTATAGATCTTGCTTGCTTGCTTGCTTGCTTTTGGTTGCTCTACATTGCTAGTGATCTTGCTCTTGCTTTTGCTTGCTCTATTGATCTTCTTTGTTCTTGATTACTATCAATCTATTGCTTTCTATTCATTGCTTACTCTTCTAATCTAAAAGTCTTCAATACTCTTTCACTTCCATTCTCCACTTTCTAACTTTTAAAGTTTTTCTTTGATACAATGTCTTAAAGTGGTAGGTCAAGTGGAAGGTCAAGTGGGAGACCATCTAGGAGAAGAGCTCGTGAGGAGCCCGAAGAATATAATCAAAATGTATCTATTTATGTATTCAATGCAATGTATAGTCTATTTAATGCACATCTAGGCAATGCAAATGTATCCATTGATGAATTCAATGCAATGTATCTATTTTAGCACATGATTTGCATGCTAGAATGCACAATAAAAAGTAATGGAAAGCACAATGGAAAGTAATGGAAATAGATAACACATTATCAACTAAATATCAAATGAATCAAAATAAATGTGAATTTACCTTTACTATTGTATCTCCATTGTTTTGCAATCTTTGCTTTTCCTTTTGCATGCACTTGATCTTTGAATCCTTTGCAATGAAAGCTCATTTTTTGTGAAAAATTGCCTACATTGGCAAATCTAGCCATGTAGAATATTGTACATTTTGTCAATATTGTTTGTTGGTTACTTGAATGGCCAAAGTGCCACTTGTACATACACACCTAAAGTAGGTTACCACGAGTCAAGAGTGTGAGAAATTGGCAAAAATTTAGCTTGGTATTTTTTATGATAGAAGTTTGTAAGTGAATCTCACATGTGTGGAGGATGTTCCCACGTGTGGAGAATTGTAAAGTAAATCAAAATGTTTGATATAGGGGTCTCATAGAATTTCATAGTCAAGCATTTAGGTGTAGGATGTTGATAGGGTCAAATTTGGCATAGATGGCAAATTATCCATTTCCGCTTGTAATGCCAATATTGAGCCAAAATAGAGCCAAACTTGTGTCAATTAGAGTGTAGACAAGTGTCATGCTTTTGTTTGATGAAGCTTAAGAGGTCCAATAGAATTTAGAGATGGAACCATGTGAGGTCCATTAGAAAATTGAGGTGTGCTTGAATATAGTCCAATAGAATTTAGAGGTGCATGGATCAATGGTCCAATAGGATTAAGAGGTGGCAAAGTGTGATCCAATCGTAGTTAAGCATAGTGGTAGCTCACGAATCTATTAGTATCATTGTACTCCTCCTTTTGGATCTAATTGATTTTGAGATTGAGTGGATTTTGAGTGTCATTGAATTTCTAGCTTTCTCTCTCTACCCGAGAGCTCATGATGGTTTTTCTCTCTACCCGAGGAGAGCAGCTTGTTTTTACTTAGAATACTTTTGGAACACTTCCCACACATGTGAGTGAGAGTTGGAAGTGATTGAATGCATGTAGTAGTGTGTTTTTGCCATAGAATCAAAGATAGATCTTGAATCTCAATCTAGTCTTGATCTTGGTGCATCTACACACCTTAGAAGATCACAAGTACATGTAGTGGACAATCCACATGTGTGAAATTCAACATGGTATCAGAGCCTACCTAAGGTTACCATGCATTTTGATCCATTTGAGTGAAAACTATTCATCAATCTTGAGCTAGAAATTGTCAAGGCCCATTTTCCTAGCTATCTTGTTCAATTTTGGATCAAAAGAGATCAAAAGGACATTGATTGGGCCTGACCTGGTACTGTACAGAATCAGGTGCTCAGACACGTGTGAGGAACATCCAATTTCAGTTTGGGAGTTCTCTTTCATGTTTGATCCAAAAATCTTGCTTGATAGCTTGTTTTGAAGCTATTTTTGTCTAGTTTCTGTTGCAATCAGTTTCATTCCATTTGGTAGTGCCAATCAAAAGCTATAAGCTTTTGAAGAGGGTTAGGTAGGGCACCTAGACCTGGGTGGACACATTTGGTTTGGTCAAAAGATTGCTTGTTTGATCCAATATCACAGTTGAATGCTTACCAATCTCATCTATATGTGATCTAGGCATTGTTTTGAGATCTTAGCCATTTTGTTTCATGCAATATCATTGTATTTGAGTCAAATTTGGTTTCTTAGTGTATTTCACATGTGCTAAGAGTGTTTGATCCTAACTTTGCCCATACTCCATCATTTGATGTGAAGTAGATCTAGTTTCGGAGAGATTGAGATAGCTAGTGAGAATCATCTCACACACTTTACATGACTTCAATGAGTTCATACTTGTTGCAACCAAGTGAGAGATTGTCTACTTCCAATTATTCAATATGGAAGTTGAGGATGGAGTCCATCTTGATACTCCAAGATGTGATGGACATTGTACTTGGGATTGAGGAGGAGCCTCAAGTCCTTCAAGAAGTACAAAAATACAAGAAGAGAGCTAGGATGGCTCTCCACTACATTAAGATGAATGTCTCTAATGAGATATTGAGGGAGATTGGTGATTGTTCTACATCCAAGGAAGCTTGGGATTGTCTCAAGTCCATCTATGAGGCTAAGAACACCTCTAGGCTCCTCACTCTTAGAAATCAAATATTCCAAAGTAGTCAAAAGAGTGATGAGAGTGCATCTAATTATGTTTTGAGAGTCAAGGATATTCATAGGGAGCTTGCATGTATTGGTGACTCAATCAATCAAAGTGAGCTAGTCCAAGTCGTTCTCAGATAGTACTACCCCGCTGATGAAGGATGCGGCACTCCTCCCAATGTGGAGATGAGATGGAGAGTGAGAAACAAACCCTTGCGGTGTAGAGCCGAATTGTGTGGTACACAGACATACATGGATGACAACCTTACATGTATACATGTGGAGGAAAGCTGTAAAGCATTCTAAGAAGGTAAGGAGTCAGGTAGACGAGTGATTTACAAAGATGGGCAAGCCCATTATCTTGATAGTCCATCCAGGAGCTCCCAAAAATATGGAGTTAGAGCTCCTAGGCATGGCAACATCTCGAGGCCCCATCCACATCACCTACAAATTCATGACAACCTTGTCCAATCCTATGCTATTAAGGAGGAGCTACCAAGTTTGGAGGCCCTTCAAAGTGTGCTTATTTCTGAAGAATCAAGACAAGAGTACAAACTCTTGAGGATGGACAAGCTATCACTCAATCATGATGATGGCAAAGTTCTATTTGCCAAGCACAAAGAGAGGAGTAAGAAGCAACACCATCACTTCTCTAATGACAAAGCTAAAGACCAAGATGGAGAGGAGGAGGATACCTCTCATGCTTCTAATTCAAATCTCAAGAAGAAGATGATCAAGTGCTTTTATTGTGGCAAGAAAGGCCATTATGCCACCAATTGCTTCAAGAAGAAGAATCAACTCAATCAAGCCAACATCACCAATGAGAAAGAAGACTATATTGCAAGTGATGGAGAAGGCTCTCTTATGGCATCAAGCTTCTCCTCTTCCACCTTCAACAAGGATGACTCATGGTATATTGATAGTGGAGCATCTTCACATATGTGTGGCTCCAAGAACTTTTTTTCATCTATTATGCCTTATGATGGAGTCAAGAAGACCATATACTTTGCAAGTAAGCATGAGTGCAATATTGAAGGAGTAGGGATTATTCCCTTGAAGCTTGCATCTTCTAAAGATCTCTTTCTCAACAATGTTCTTTTTGTCCCAAAGCTTACAAAGAACATCTTAAGTGTTGGCCAACTTCTTGATAGTGGCTTTGATGTCAATTTCAATATTGACAATTGTGTGATGAAGAAGGATGGTGAGATCCTTGCATATGGATCAAGATTTGAAGGCATCTACAAATTTGATCCAAGTGAGAGTGCAAACTCTCTTGATGTTTCTTATATTTCCAATATTTCAAAGGAGGAGGATTACACAATATGCACATATCTTCTCTCTTCAAGTATTATGGTGTATGATTATTCCTTATTATTCAAAGCATATGTTGAGAAGAAATTCTCATTGAAGTTCAAAGCTTTGAGGAGTATTGGAGCTCTTGAAGGAATAGCACCATATGAAGTGTTATTCAAGATGAAGCCTAAGGTTGATCACCTTAGTGAACTTGGTAGTGCTTGCTTTGCATATATTCCCTTGGAAACAAGAAGGATGATCCAAGCTCATGGATCATGATTGGATACTCATCCATCAAGGAGGCCTTTAGTGTCTTTACACTCTCTATTTCAAATGTGATGGTGAATAGAGATGTCATATTGCATGAAGATTCAATCTTGGAAGTGGCCGAGATCAAGGCTTCTCAAGAAGCATCACAAGTTATCCTTTTTGAAGGTATTCAAGTTATGATGGGGCCAATGTGTGAGGAGGAGTTTCTTCTTCATATGATTTCAAGAAGATCTTCAAGATGCATGGCCGAGTCTTTATGGCTCACCTTACATGGCAAAGAGGGGCATATTTCATGTTGTATCTACTACAACACATTCATATATGCTTCTCTTCCTTTGCTTGAAATGCTATCTTGCTTCATTGAATTTTTTGGATCTCAAAGTTCAAGAAAAGCTATACTAGTTTTGTATGATGCTTATGGTATGGACATGTTTCTTGTCATTATTGACTTATATGTGTTTCCAATACTTTTTGAAAGCAAGATATTGTATTGTCAAAAGTATGCTCTTGGTTCTAGTAAGAACAAGATTGAGCTTGGTACTCACTTTTTTGAAAATCATGTTTTCACATGTTCTGAGGCAAATTGTAAACTCCTCTTGAGATTAAGTGAAGCATCCAAAGTGGACACTTACATCCTTGAGAGAGTAACTAGCCTAAAAAAGATCAAGATAGTCTTTGATATCAAGATTAGATCCATCATGGATATAGTTCATTGTATGTGGACTAGTCGAGCTAGAAAGCATAATCTTGATAATCATCATTGTTTCACATCTTATGATCTTGATCTCCATGATCCTTATGAGGCTTGGAAGCCTCAGATTTCTCTATTTATGGTGTATCCATCATGCAAGTGGAACTTTCAAGACAAAGATCATCATCAAGCATGGAGGAAGCCCATGATAATAGTGGCATATTGGTGGAGCACTCTTTAAAGGCATTGGCAAGAGATCTCTACCAAAGAAATCTTATCATGGATATGGTGAGGGTGCTGCTATGATCGATCCCTTGGCTGATCTTCACTTCTTATGCATACCAAAGGATCCACTCAAAAAGATTTACAAACTTTTCAAGTGATCTAGTACCTTTCCAAGCTATTTTTTGAGGAGTGTGAGAAATTGGCAAAACTTTAGCTTGGTATTTTTTATGATAGAAGTTTGTAAGTGAATCTCACATGTGTGGAGGATGTTCCCACGTGTGGAGAATTGTAAAGTAAATCAAAATGTTTGATATAGGGGTCTCAAAGAATTTCATAGTCAAGCATTTAGGTGTAGGATGTTGATAGGGTCAAATTTGGCATAGATGGCAAATTATTTATTTCCACTTGTAATGCCAATATTGAGCCAAAATAGAGCCAAACTTGTGCCGATTAGAGTGTAGACAAGTGTCATGCTTTTGTTTGATGAAGCTTAAGAGGTCCAATAGGATTTAGAGGTGGAACCTTGTGAGGTCCAATAGAAAATTGAGGTGTGCTTGAATATAGTCCAATAGAATTTAGAGGTGCATGGATCAATGGTCCAATAGGATTAAGAGGTGGCAAAGTGTTATCCAATCATAGTTAAGCATAGTGGTAGCTCATGAATCTATTAGTATCGTTGTACTCCTCCTTTTGGATCTAATTGATTTTGAGATTGAGTGGATTTTGAGTGTCATTGAATTTCTAGCTTTCTCTCTCTACCCGAGAGCTCATGATGGTTTTTCTCTCTCTACCCAAGGAGAGCAGCTTGTTTTTACTTAGAATACTTTTGGAACACTTCCCACACGTGTGAGTGAGAGTTGGAAGTGATTGAATGCATGTAGTAGTGTGTTTTTGCCATAGAATCAAAGATAGATCTTGAATCTCAATCTAGCCTTGATCTTGGTGCATCTACACACCTTAGGAGATCACAAGTACATGTAGTGGACAATCCACACATGTGAAATTCAACAAAGAGGAGTGGTTGTGTCTATTTGGTAGTGATTCCTACTTTGTAGGATCTAGACCATGATTTATGATGAGATTTGTACCTACTATGCACCTACCAAGCATGACTCTTGGATCTAGGCTAGGGTTTTCACATTAGGGCAAGAAAGTGGACTCTAATTCCTTATTACATGCTGGATTTTCAGCTAACTTTGCAAAGGAAGTGTGTTTTACTATGTATTCCCATTCTCCATAGTGAGAAGATAGAAAATTTTTGGAGCCTCAAGGAGAAACTCGAGTTTCCTCTCATTGTATGGTGATTACTCTTGATTTCCAATGAAACCCAGCTTTGGCACTTTGTAAACATTGTCTACAGGCCGTACTACAGCCTTATTTCCACACGTGTGGAGTTGGATTATACTATTTGATCAATGCTTTGATTGTCTCTACTTGTTTCCTATCAAGCTGCTGAACTAGATCTTATTTTCTGATGACTAGTTTCTGATAGATTGTTTAACAAGCATACAATCACCTTGTGGATCATTCAAAGATCCATTTATGGTCCTTAGTACTGTACTTTTCACATTTTTCATATCCAAATACAAGGCCATTGATCTGTGTTTGAATCTAATCCAGTTTTAGCAGGTTTTGGTGCAAACAGCTAGTATTGGAAGGGCGAGCTGGTATCCAGGTTTTGGTGAGGGGATTTGATCCCAAACTTTTTCAGGATCAAAATCCGTACTGTTCACACGTGTGGGCATCTCTGAACCAGCATTTAATAACCCATATTCATTGGATCATAGAAAATTCATTTGGTGTCAGTTTGATGTAATTTTTGGTGTAAATCCTAGGATAAGCTACCAAGATCACTTGCCATTGATTAGTTTTGAATTTGTTTCATGAAAACTAATTAATCTAGGCTGATTTCAGACCTTAAAGTGGAAACCAGGTCTTGAAAGTACATCAAAGTGAATGAGAGAGATAGAGTCAGTTTTTGTCCAAGAATAGCCAAGATTGGCAAGATTTGCTTGAGTGTAGTTTTCATCTCATCTTATCTTCATTCCAGCTTTGTGAGGGAGTGATAGAACTATGATTATAAATCCATCTGTTGGATTAGAAGTCAACATTTGAGTGAAACACTGCAAGTTAGAAACCTTTGTGAGTTTCAGGTCCAAACAAATCTATATCTTGTGTGTAGAATCTTGCTAGTAAGATGGGATCAGTGGGAGCCTACCTTCTAGAAGCTAGTGAGAGGTTAAATTCTACCAATTATGCTATTTGGAAAATGAGGATGGAGTCACTAATGGTGCTCCAGGATCTTTATGAGTTTCTAATAGATGATGAAGATGAACCTCTAGGTGCACAGGAATTAGTGAGATACAAGAAGAGGTCTAGGCTTGCACTTCACTGTATTAAGATGAATGTAAGCAATGATCTTTCAAGGGAAGTATCATCATGTAAGAGTGCTAAAGAGGCTTGGGAATCTTTAAAATCTATTTATGAGTCTAGTAACACTTCGAGGGTTCTCATGCTTAGGAATCAGATTCTACAAAGCATGAAGAGGAGTGATGAGAGTGCACAAGATTATGTGCTAAGAATCAAGTCTCTCAATAGGGAGTTAGCTTCCATTGGAGAGAAGATTCAAGATAGTGAGCTTGTTCAGATTGTCCTCAATAGTCTAGGGAGTGGCTTTACAAATTTGGTCCAAGGCTTTGCAATCCAAGGCACCTTGCCTACTACAGAAAAGCTACACAGTGTATTAGTGGCTGAAGATGTAGGATGTTGCATACCAATGCAAGAATGAATGCTATTTCTCTGCAGGATGGTGATGAGAAAGCTAATTTCTCATTCAAAAGCAAGAAGAAGACCAATGGCAAGAAGAAGCACTTCAAGGAGACCAAGGAGGAGGATGAGGCTTCAAGCTCAAAGGGCAAGATCAAAGACAAGTCCAAGTACAAATGTTTTTTCTGTGGAAAGAAAGGACATTTTGCATCAGAATGTCTCAAGAAGGAGACCAAGGAGGAGGATGAGGCTTCAAGCTCAAAGGGCAAGATCAAAGACAAGTCCAAGTACAAATGTTTTTCATGTGGAAAGAAAGAACATTTTGCATCAGAATGTCTCAAGAAGAAGAAGGCACAAGAGAGCAAACAAAGCAACATTGCACATCATGAGGAGGAGGAGGATGAAGAGTCATCCTTGATGGTTTCCAACAAACCACCATCATCCAAGAGCAACACCAATGATTCTTGGTGGATTGATAGTGGGGAAAGTTCCCACATGACATATCAAAAGGACATATTCTCCACCTTACTTTCTTACAATGACTTACATAGATCAATCTATACTGCAAGTAGTCAAGAATGTAAGATAAGTGGAATAGGAACAATTCCCTTGTATGTGGGATCATCCAAAAGGATGAATCTTGATAATGTTCTTTATGTTCCTAAGTTAACCAAGAATTTGCTTAGTGTTGGCCAGTTAATGGATAATGGCCTAGATGTACAATTTAAGCATGGAGTTTGTTCCATCCTTAGAAATGATGAATGTATAGCCAAAGGCTTTAAGCAAGGTAGATTGTTTAAGCCTGATGCTAATATTGCAGTGGAGAGTGTTAACTTGGCAAAGGTGGAGTTATCAAAGGTGGAACTGTGGCACAAAAGGTTGGGCCACCCCAACTACAAAGCCATGGAATCTATGGTTGCAAAGGAGCTTGCAGTTGGACTCCCCAAGCATTTGTCAAAGTGTGGGAAGAGATGTGAAGCATGCAGCCTCTCAAAGGCTCACAAACTACCCTTCTCAAGATCTACATCAAGATCAAACTCTCCTCTTGAACTCATCCATTCAGATGTTCATAGTTTCTCACATGAGTCTAATGGTGGTGCCAAGTTCTATGTACCTCTTGTCTAGCATATCAATGGTGTTTGATTCTTTTGTAAAGTTCAAGACTTTGGTAGAAAATCAACTTAGTACCAAGATTAAGGTATTAAGGAGTGATAATGGAGGTGAATATATAAGTTGATTGACTTTTGTAGTTCTAATGGCATAAAGAGGGAGTTGTCATGTCCATACACCCCTCAACAAAATGGAGTGAGTGAGAGAAGAAATAGATCTCTTTGTGAGTGTGCTAAGGCCTTAAGGCTAGATGCTTCTCTATCCAAACCATTTTGGGGCGAAGCAATAACTTGTGCTAACTATTTGTGCAATAGATTGCCAAACCAAGCCATTGGAGGAATCACACCATTTGAAGGTCTATTTGGAGAGAAGCCCAATCTCAAGGATCTCGAAGTTTTTGGATCCACTTGCTATGTACACCAATCCTCGGATAAGAGAAGGAAGGATGATGCAACATCCATCAAAGGCATCTTTGTGGGATATGGTGAGAATAGCAAAGGTTATAGAGTCTTCAATCCCATCACTAGCAAGGTGATAGTGAGTAGGGATGTTATTTTTGATGAAGGACATGCTTGTGATTTGGATGATAATGCTACAATCATCTTGATGCCAAGGATCATGCTAGGATGGAGGAGGAGCTTCCAAGTGAAGAAGAACTTGAGGATCCAACTCAAGATGCAAGAACTCCAAGAACTCCAAGAAGATCTACAAGGGCAAGATCCGAGCCATTGAGGCTCACCTGTGATGGTCAAGGTGATCAAAGGGAAGGCTCATCATCTTTCACATCTTACACCTTTCTTACTTCAATGTTAGATGAGCCAACATGCTATGAAGATGCTTGTAAGTCTAAAAGTTGGATGGATGTTATTCAAGTAGAGTATGATGCTCTTATTGAGAATCATACTTGGGATCTTGTGGATCTTCCTCAAGGGAAGAAACCTCTTGATTGCAAGTGGGTGTTTAGATTGAAGTATAATCAAGATGGATCAATAAGCAAGCATAAAGCTAGAATTGTTGCCAAAGGTTTTTTACAAACCAAAGGCATTGATTATGATGAGACTTTTGCTCCTGTGGCTAAGCTTGTTACTATCAGGTTGATCATTAGTCTTGCTACAACCTTCAATTGGGAGCTATTCCAACTTGACTTCACAAATGCATTCCTCAATGGTTATTTGGAGGAAGAGATCTACATGAGGCAACCCGAGGGCTTCATCAAGGCAAAGCATGAAGGAAAGTGACTCGGATTTTGCAGGTGACAAAGTGGATAGTAGATCAACAAGTGCCTTTGCCACCTTTCTATGTGATGGAATAGTATCATGGCTTTCCAGAAAGCAAGATACCATCTCCCTATCTTCCACATAATCCGAATACAAGGCCTTGACATCAACATGCAAGGACAAGCTCAAAAGGCTATTGGTGGAGCTTCATGTCATGGAGGAGGAGATCCCTATCATCTATTGTGACAACCAATCAGCCCAATCACTTGCAACTAATCCTACATTCCATGCAAGGAGCAAACACATCGAAATTGCTCATCATTTCGTGAGGGAAAAAGTGCAAGCTAAAGAGATCAAGCTCCAACACGTGCCATCATCAAGTTGCTTGGCTGATTTGTTTACTAAACCTTTACCTAAATATCCATTTGTCAAGCTTAGATCTTCAGTTAGAGTTATTGATAAAAGCATTGTGATCTCCAAGGCTAGATTTGAGGAGGAGTGTGAAAAATTGCCTACATTGGCAAATCTAGCCATGTAGAATATTGTACATTTTCTCAATATTGTTTATTGGTTACTTGAATGGCCAAAGTGCCACTTGTACATACACACCTGAAGTAGGTTACCACGACTCAAGAGGAGTGGTTGTGTCTATTTGGTAGTGATTCCTACTTTGTAGGATCTAGACCATGATTTATGATGAGATTTGTACCTACCATGCACTTACCAAACATGACTCTTGGATCTAGGCTAGGGTTTTCACATTAGGGCAAGAAAGTGGAGTCTACTTCCTTATTACATGCTGGATTTTCACCTAACTTTGCAAAGGAAGTGTGTTTTGCTATGTATTCTCATTCTCCATAGTGAGAAGATAGAAACTTTTTGGAGCCTCAAGGAGAAACTCGAGTTTCCTCTCATTGTATGGTGATTACTCTTGATTTCCAATGAAACCCGGCTTTGGCACTTTGTATACATTGTCTACAGGCCATACTATAGCCTTATTTCCACACGTGTGGAGTTAGATTATACTATTTGATCAATGCTTTGATTGTCTCTACTTGTTTCCTATCAAGATGCAAAACTAGATCTTGTTTTATGATGACTAGTTTCTGATAGATTGTTTAACAAGCATACAATCACCTTGTGGATCATTCAAAGATCCATTTATGGTCCTTAGTACTGTACTTTTCACATTTTTCATATCCAGACCTACATCACAAACAAAAAAGATCTTAAAACTTATGATCACAAAACACATACTATTAACATCCATCAATGAACTAAAAATCCTAAACACTATCAATCTTCTCACTCACATTCATCCTCATCTCATTCTCACTCCCATCTATACTCTCTTTTTCTCTCTCACACACAACACAAAAATAGAAAGTCACCTCTAGTTTCAGAGCGAACCACATTTTGGTTCGCGCCAAATGCTTTTTTTTTTTGGACAAAAATTTTTGCGTGGATTATCCACGCGTGGATAATCCACACAAATTCCAGAAAACTTTTCGCGTGGATACCATGTGGAATTTAAAAAAATTTTATCCAGCGGTATCCACGACCTCAACTCTCTGGATTTTGCATGGATAAAGCGAATTTTGTGTGGATAATCCACGCGTGGATAATTATCCACTCAAAAGCTAAGCCTTTTTTATTTTATTTTTACTATGGCGTGGATTATCCATGCGTGGATTATCCATGCGAAATTAGAATTCCTATTTTCGACTCCGAGTGTCGGAGGTTTGTCCGGCTGCCGGTAGTCAGACTTGGCGTGGATAATCCACGCGTGGATAATCCACACATTTTGAATTTCACAACATCCGGCCGATCTGCTACCGGAAAAGACATTTGCGTGGAACATCCACGCGCTTGTATCCATGTGTATATCCACGCCAATCCATGACTATATCCATGCGATTTTTTTTTTGCCCGTGCGTCCTCCTTTGTATTGTGCGTGGATATTTGCTATATGTGTTCTTGTGATTAAGAGGTGGCAAAAGTGTGGTCCAATTATAGTTAAGCATAGTGGTAGCTCGTGGATCTACTAGTATCATTGTACTTCTCATTTGGATCTAATTGATTTTGAAATTGAGTGGATTTTGTGAGTAATTGGTTTTCTAGCTTTCTCTCTCTACCCGAGAGCTCATGATGATTTTCTCTCTCTACCCGAGGAGAGCAGCTTGTTTTTACTTATATTACTTTTGGAACACTTCCCATACGTGTGAGTGAGAGTTGGAAGTCATTGAATGCATGTAGTAGTGTCTTTTTGCCATAGAATCAAAGATAGATCTTGAATCTCAATCTATCTTGGTGCATCTACACACCTTAGGAGATCACAAGTACATGTTGTGGATAGTCCACACATGTGAAATCAACAATACAATGAACTATATCCATGATGGATCTAATCTTGATATCAAATACTATCTTGATCTTTTTTAGCTAGTTACTCTCTCAAGGATGTAAGTGTACACTTTGGATGCTTCACTTAATCTCAAGAGGAGTTCACAATTTGCCTCAAAACATGATTTTCAAAAACATGAGTAACAAGCTCAGTCTTGTTCTTACTAGAACCAAGAGCATGCTTTTGATAATACAATATCTTGATTTCAAAAAGTATTGGAAACATATGTAAGTCAATAATGACAAGAAACATGTCCATACCATAAGCATCACACAAAACTAGTATAGCCTTTCTTGAACTTTGAGATCCAAAAAATTAAATAAAGCAAGATAACATATCAAGTAAAGGAAGAGAAGCATATATGAATGTGTTGCAGTAGATACTACATGAAAGATGCCCCTCTTTTCCATGTAAGGTGAGCCATAAAGACTCGGCCATGCATCTTGAAGATCTTCTTGAAATCATATGAAGAGGAGACTCCTCCTCACACCTCGGCCCCATCACAACTTGAATGCAAAAGAGATAACTTGTGATGCTTCTTGAGAAGCCTTGATTTGGACACTTCCAAGGTTGAATATTCATGCAATATGACATCTCTATTCAGAACCACTTTTGAAATAGAGAGTGTAAAGGCACTAAAGGCCTCCTTGATGGATGAGTATCCAATCATGACCCTTTTGCTTGGATCAACTTTCCTACTTATTTCCAAGGGAATATGTGCAAAGGAAGCACTACCAAGTTCACTTCATCTTGAATAAAACTTCATATGGTGCTATTCCTTCAAGAGCTTCAATACTCCTCAAAGCTTTGATCTTCAATGAGAATTGCTTCTCAACATATGCTTTGAATAATAGGGAATAATCATACACCATAAAACGTGAAGAGAGAAGATATGTGCATCTTGTGTGATCATCCTCCTTTGAAAGATTGGACATATAAGAAACATCAAGAGAATTTGCGCTCTCACTTGGATCTAATTTGTAGATGCCTTCATAAATAAGCACACTTTGAAGGGCCTCCAAACTTGATAGCTCCTCCTTAATGGCATAGGATTGGACGAGGTTGTCATATTCATCTCTCAAGCCATTGAGAATGACTTGGACTAGCTCACTTTGATTGATTGAATCACCAATACATGCAAGCTTCCTATGACTATCCTTGACTCTCAAAACATAATTAGATGCACTCTCATCACTCTTTTGACTATTTTGAAAGATTTGATTTCTAAAAGTGAGGAGCCTAGAGGTGTTCTTAGCCTCATAGATAGACTTGAAACAATCCCAAGCTTCCTTGGATGTAGTACAATCACCAAGCTCTCTCAAAATCTCATTAGAGACATCCATCTTGATAAAGTGAAGAGCCATCCTAGCTCTCTTGTTGTATATTTGTACTTCTTGAAGGAGGCTCCTTTCAAAATAGTTACACTATGAGCATGTATATCACAACACAAAAATGTGCGAGAGAAACGTATGTGCACGAACATCACGGAGATCTTGTGGAAGGTAAAAAATCACCTCTATTGCTATAATTTGTTTTCCATTATATTCTTTCTAATTTATTATATTAAATGTATGAAAATCATATTATTTTTATAACACATCTCAAATTCTCAGGATTTTTGAAACACTTTTATAAATTGTTTTCCATTCTGATCCCGGATGCGATCAAGATGAACAAGATGGCAATACAACATTTTGAAGCGCATTCTGACAAAAGTTACTATGCAATACGTAACCTATATTTCGGTTACAACATTTCCATGTCAGATTGGAAAACTGTGTCTCAAGCAAAATTAAATGGTATCAACACAGACTTGGGGAGACGACTTGGCCACCTCTCCAACACCGAAGTTCGACTGACAGACGGTCCTTATCACAATTGATAACATTATGAAAGTCTTAGAACAAGGAACTACCAACACATCGATTACGACAACAATTGACATGCATCAGGTTCATATCTTTTAATCATTCTAATGTTCAATTTGTTTACAATGCACTTTATACACAAATGTAAATACAAACTTGCAACTAACAAATAACAGGTCATAACTCTTGAATCTCCACAACCGATATCACAATGATCTTCTTCTAGCAAAGAGGTATGTCAAGTTAACGCTATTTTTGTGCTCTAAATACATATTCTTCTATCATTAAAATAATAATCATTGATTCTCAATATTCTTCGCATGATCTGACACCAACCACCACCGAAACGACTATGAGGCAATTCTTCACAATCTACAAAATAGTCTCTCGAACAGGCAGACTAATTTACATCGGCCAAACAACAAATTTTGACAGACGCATGCGACAACATGCTCATAGACCACCGAAAGGGATGGCCTATGACAAGACTTGCAGCAAATTTTTTGATCGTTATGAAGTTCAGATATTAAAAATTGTTAATGACTCTTCGATTGCAGATAGATTAGAAAAGTCTATATCAAAATGTTTAGATCTCAGAAAATGCGAGTTTGTAATAACTTAAAGCAGTCGTCCATCGCTCTCACGTAAATACTGGTATTTGAAACATCGATCTTATATTTGAAAATTTTTGGCACATTTTATCGATTTATAATCTTAATATAAATTCATATCTTTAATTCAGTTACCTATGCATTCTTGTGCGATATTTTTTGAATAAGTTTGTCTTTTCTCTTCAAATGTTGTAGAGTTTTTATTTTAAATTTATAGAAACCAAGACTTTCTCACAATATTCAAACTCAGTTTAACAACATTGCCATTAGCAATGAAAGTTAGTTAAAAGATATTATCAGCTATCAACTACTTCAATTCCGACATTGTTCTTGATCAGTATTGATTCAAATTCAAAAAATATAGAATAAAAGCTATTGTTTGAAAAAACAATGTGCGAGCTTTGTAGACCATTTCAAATATTCCATGGCAATTTGCAATTTGCAATTTCGAATTTCATTTTTCATATTGCATTGGCATTTAGGAGAAAGGCGAATCTCCTAGTTTATAAAATTGAGAGAAAAATCGCCACCACTCTTTTTGCCATCCTACAATTCATCAAAAAGATGGCTTTCTAACAACTGACTTTTTCTAACAAATGCCAACATTCTAAAAATATTTCAAATATTTTACAAAGCTCTCTCAATGTTTTTTCAAATAAAAATAACGAATGATATGTCTTGCAAACTGGAATAAAACAAGTGGAAATAAAATCATCAAATAAAACACAATATATGATCAATGATTTCTTTCTTGACGAATAACAATAATGATGTTATTAAATTCTTAGTAAAATTTAAATTTGCTTTACAATGCCCTCTACTTTTGGATAGGATAATTTAGTTGAACCAAATGAACATGTGTACGAAGTCTAAATCAGAATGTTAAAAACAATAACTAGCAAGTATCGATTTTTAATTGCAAACCTGAATCAAGAAAAATTGTTTCAACACAGAAATATATATCAACTCCAAAAAAGACTTGCTAATTTGAAGGGCAGAAAGAATGCTATCTACTATAATTCTGCGGTAGTAAGGCACAATGCTACCAAACGCTCTCAAATCACTTACATCTAGTTTTCAATTCGTGTAGGATTCTTTTAGAATCTGATTTTTTACAACGTTTTCAACGTCTTAATGAAACTAGTCAATGAGAAGCGTAATCATAGTTTCTAAATTGAAAAATTCAAATGAAGCTATTTTGGCATGGCGTGTTAATGTTAGAACTGAAATTTGTTTTTTGGAAAATCTGTCTGATCAGTGATCAGTTTACATGTATTATATCTATTTGCAAAAAAACGTGTAGTTATATCAATTGTTAGTAAAAACCATTGCGACCAATGTACACGTACAGTTTAGAATGATTAGGCAACGTATGCCTGTGTATTTATATGAGAGCAGAATCGTTGCCTCTGAGTTAAAAAATTGTGAACATGTTTCTGTTTCAGCTTTCAAAGATAAAGATAGATGTAGAGTCATTTCATGTCCATCAGATTTTGCATTAAAAAAATGCATAAGCCAGTGCATTTAAACGAATGGTGCAATCATTTGCTAAAATAGGTTCAAATGCTTGTATATGTAGCCTGCACAGTGTAAGTGCTCAATTCGATCATATAGAATATGTTTGCATAACTTCTTCAAGTATTTTCCATAGAAAGGCCAATTTAGTTTGAATTACCAATTTACCAAATGCAAGAATGCATAGTAAAAAGCTGCGCAATTTTTTAGGATATAATGGGTGCTTCTTTTACAGTTCCACATCTTTATTCCTTTTTGGCTATGTATTAACCACGTCCTAACTTGCAACTTGTAGCCCACATGTGTGGTTGGCGCAAGGGATATGGGAATTCAACGCCCCAATAACAATTATCAATCATCATGATTTGAAAACATAATGAGAGACATCACAAAACTCTGCATTGTATTAGCTTTCTTTACATAGCAAATATTCAAAGGAGAGAGAGAGAGAGAGAGAGAGAGAGAGAGAGAGAGAGAGAGAGAGAGAGAGAGAGAGAGAGAACCTTTATTAACGTCTTTCCCATGCCAAAAGGCATATAAGACAAACTAGCTACGCAATTTTGTCTTGATTCGGATTGAATAGAAATTTGAAAGGCCAGTGAATTGTATGCGATATTGATAATTGAATTATAGATGTTGCGTAAAAGCATGTTTGTATAGATTCACCAATTTGTCGAATTTCAAACTATTGTAGAGATTAACTGATGATTTTCCAAAGTATAGTAGAGATTAATTGATGATTGATAGAATATTGCCCTACATGAAAGGATTTGTAGGAAAGTCATTGACTACATGCATGTTCTACATTGAAATACATGTTTGCACAGAAGGGGATGATTGACAAGTAAGCGTAAGATCTAAGTTTTCACTTTAAAACAGAATTTTGAACAATCAAATTCATACTCAAATACTTAACACTGTTGTCAATTATTCAACTCATTTTGTTATAGTGATAGATCTTTCACTTTCATTACATCGATACATATTATCTCAACACACAACCATGGAAATTTTTCAACACTTTCTGATCGTAATTTGATCGAACATAAGCTTGCCCCTACCATGGAAATAAAAAATCATTGATCCTTCAAAAACTATGAGGGCACAATCACCCCTGCAATTAACAATAAACTCCACTTAATTGGTTTGCACTTTCACAAGAGCAACCAAAAACTTTTATGTGCTGATATTCAGTAAAGAAAACATGTAAGTACAGAAAGCAACATGACCTAGACGTAGAAGTTTATGAAGGAAATGAGGATGGAAAGTTTTTTTTGTTTGACACTTCATGACTATGTGTACAAAAATGCATTGTAGATCACAAGGACCACGAGGCTCGAAGATGTTAACGGTTCAGAAGGTTGGGGTTTTAGCTTGGGATATATGTGGCCCAAATTAACCTCTTACCCAACCATACATTAACTTTTTAAATATATTAAAGCTCATTTAAGTCAAAATGTGTCGCTCATGTTAAAATGTGTCGCTCATGTTAAGAACATTCTACCAACAGGCCTTGCCAGCCTTTATTCTTGGAAATTTGGTGACCTTTCCACGATGGGAAGGTCATTAGAAAATCCATTCCCCAATATGTCAAGCTTTCCCTCAAGAACCTTTGAGCCAAAATGAAAATCCATTCCACTGTGTGTAAGTCCCCTCCACAAAATTACTTGACTAACGGTGAACCTCAAAAATCTATAAAAAAAACTATAAAAGCACACAACTTCTAACTCTTGGTACCAATCTAGTAAATCGATTTCGCATAGACAATGATGCTTGAAACTTTTTGATAACACATCTTAGGTAAGTAAAAATTTCACTCAAACTTTACACATTGTTCTAGAGATCTTCACTGGTGAATCCAGTGACCTTATGATTGAATACTTGTGTTAGAGCTACACTTTTTTTTTCTTAAATTCACATTGTTAATTGCAATCTAACCATACCACAGTTCATTGCTATGAATTTCACCCCAGCTACGATATAGTCTTCGTCGTTCAACATAAAATGATTGTGCTATCATACTACAACATAAACATCCAAAATTGATGAATTAGTAAAATTGCCAAGCATAGGATATCTGCTCGGAATGAAAAAAGCAAAGGAAACTTTAAAAGTATCAATCATGATATTGCAAAGGCAGAATAAAGCAATTGAGATGATGAAACACCGAAAGTTGAAAGACATGGCATGAAATGACTTGAGATAGTTTAGGAAGTCTACAATTGCATTACCACAAACCATCCAAGACACTGATAATTGGTCACAATACAGCATGAAAGTTGGTCACAAAAGATTGCTATATGCATTCAAAAGCAAAAGGTGGAAGAGGGTCAAAGTATAATCCTAGAATTGGACCATCTTCTCGCATAGGTTCCTCCAATTGATCCTTCATAGCAGCTAGAGCTTGAATTTCTTTTAGAGCCTGTAAACTGATTTTATGAGCTGCCTTCACCCTCCTCTTTTTTGGTCTTAAGTCCCTTTGCTCCTTCAGAACTGAATTATTGTATTTTCGATCTTCCATACTTGTTTCTAATGTGTGTAAGATTGGTTGAAGCTTCTTCCCCTTTGACAATGGAATGTCTTGCACGTCATATGGAAAAGCTGCAGATAAGTGCACTTCAGATGGACCAATCTCATCTGATACTGACAAGTATGGTGCTACATCCCTTTCATCTCTTTCAGGCGAAGTATCACTTCCTTCATCTTGCACATTTGAGTCTAGCATGTATGAAGATTGTCCAAGTTCATGTCGATCTACCACTGCATAATCTTCAACCTCAGATGCAAGAGATGGAGTTGAGTGCATCGCAGGAGAAATAGTCGCATTTGGGGATGATATTTCATTCTTCATATGAAGATTTGTACTGCTCAAATATTGTTCTTCATGGCCTTTTCTAATTTTGGCCCTGCGATGGTTAAACCATGCTTGTAGTTGTTTGTCAGTGAGGCCCAACTGCTCAGAAAGCTCTATACGCATAGATTGAGATGGAAACTTCTCCTCTGCAATTCAAGCAGACAAAGAGCATGAATACCGTTCCTTTCCTCTTCTTGAATCCCATAAGAAAGTTCCCAGTTAGTTAGTATTCAAAACAGACTGAATTTTTGAATTTATGTGCAATCCTATCGTGTATATTTAGAAAAGTGGTAAAACTTTGCTTCAGGATACTAATTTGCAGTCATGGACCTGATGTGCAGTATAAAAAAAGAATGATGTTATTGAAAATAATGGTGATTTCTGAAAGGAAAACTTAAGATTGACCTAACAAACATTTTCAACAGTCCTTACTAGCAAATGCTTCTTCCAAGATCTCGAGTTGGAATGGAGTCTTCAAAGTTCTCTTTGAAATTTTGTCTCCATGCATGGCATGCTCATGGTCTTTCTCCAGCTCCATTTCTTGACAAGCAATTAGATCTGTGTCATCCAGACAGTCCAGCCTCACAACTTAAAAAGCAAGAAAGGAAAAGATAACAATCACAAAATAGCACTAGCATTTAAATCACAAGAAAAAACATGCCAATTCAATTCTAAAAGAAAGACAACATGGCCTGAGCATAAATATTCCAATCTGTATTATGGAAGGACAAGAAAGACATTAATCATCAGAATCTGAATCAAGAAATTTGCAGACATGACAACCTCATCCTGTTTTGTAAGAGACATACCCGGAAATATGACAAGTCAGTTTTTAAGGTAAAATTAGGGGCTCAATACCGCATCAAAATTTCAAACAGATCCAACTCCAGATCCATTTTAAATTCGTTTGTGCAGATTAATAAATGGGCACTTTATCCATCTTGTTGTCAACTAACTAATAGATTTGTTTCAGACTTTACAGGCATCATTCTATGATATGCCTCTCCATCGGGAAAAAAAACCTACAAAATAGCATGAAGTGCATTGTTGATTTCAAAGTATCAATCACGTTGAATCCTAGTCACTGGATGCAGAACGCATCATTACGAGATAGCACTGGAGATGGGTTTGAATCTGAATCGAACCGATACAAAAAAAAGGAATGGCTCATGACGTATCTATGGCTCCTAACAGAAATAGATGATGTAAGCTTGTTTCTTGAGGCCTGCAAACCACAGGCCCTTGAAATCTAAGGAATTTTAAAGAAAAGAGATGATGAAGTGCCTTAACGCATAAATTTGTATCTAAACAAGAGTATACGCATAACAAAATCAACAGCCGTATGCACTTGGTAGGAGGTAACAAGGCAAAAAGCAGATATTGGTTTCAATAGGGGGTGAACTGTCATAGAAGGTATGCGTGCCCTAACATAAAAGTTCTCAAGACAGGTAAATAAATTTAGACAATGAAGAGAAAGATTAACTACCAAAGGCAAAAGTGAACATTATGGAATGCCAGAGCCCAGACTGAAGGAGAGAACAGTGATGCCCTTGACAAACGATACAAAAAACACTAAACCAACCCCGCTTTAGTAATACCAAAGTGAGCCCCGTTTCTTTCTCTCACCCTTTCATTTGCGCTGCTTCACTTGTTCAACAGCATAAAGAAGAGCTTTGCAATACAAGCTTCAAATCAGTTCTGCTCACCTGACTAGAGATTGTAGACACGGCTTGCCGGAGCTGATCCGCTCTTTCAAAAGCAAGACAAATGGAGATCTGAAGCAGTAGATGGAAAATGGATAAGACCCAATTCGTCCGCCTAACAATTTCTGACACACCCCCTCTATGCAGATTTTCCAGCTCCTAATATGTTCGAAGAGGGAAATAAGCGGAGCACAAGCTTAAACTGGAAAGCCAGCAGCTCTATATCTCACTTGCCCTTATGCTTCTTGCCTTGACTAGCTTAGCTAGCTTTTACAGATCCCTAAAAGCAATTGCTTTGCAGCTATAGCTATCCCTCTTAAGATCTGCACTTGCCAACTTTACCTTCCGCACATATGTGGCCAGGTGCAACACCAACCCAACTGACCAATCCTGTATTGCATGCATCTATTCCATTCCTAATATATATCCAGACGGAATTTAGAGCTTTGCAATCAAATCAGCATCCAGGATCCCACCCCTATCTACTCCATCACAACCCAATCAGAAATATTCTTCTTCTTCTGCATCCTCCAATTAACGAACTGAGCAATTCCTCTCTCACAACCTGCCTTAGCTTTTAGGTCTTTTTTTACAATTCTTCATCTCTTTCCTTTTATTTCCTTATTGCTTCTTTTCTTTTTTGCCATTTGTTACTTATTTCTCCTATTCTCCTTGATCTTCAACCTTTTTTAGAGCAACTCACAAATGCTTGGTTTGGGAAGCTCCCAAGGGCATACCAACAAATTTGATCACCACATAGTCAACACCTCCTGCCCACATAGCCAACCCTACTCCTCCAAGGATGATCAGTGCGTCAAAGCTATGTGTACGATGTTCTCACGTACCCACCACTTTTGGATGGACTAAATTGTCATGGCAATGAGGATAAACTATATGGCCATCGGATGTGTGCATCAAGGGTGCCTAATTACAATGGGAGATACAGAGGAGCCAGAGCAACACCACCCAACACGAATGTCGAGCATCAAGAGATACTTAATGATAATATCAGGTTCCCGCATGTCCCTAACAAGCCAATCCAACAAGGGAAGGTAATTTACTGATCATGACAAGATGAGGGATCATAGTATAGCAAGCGATGGCAATGCTACATTATACCTCGAATGTGAATTTATGATCATAGTCAATCTTGATATAATCACCTACTTATTAGTTTATCCTCACACTCAATTTCTTGAAAGTCCAATGCCTAATCAAGAGAATGATTGACTATTAAGAGAAGAAACGATCTAGGGACACAAGTTTCACTTAGAATTTGCTTTGCACAGGAACACAGATCATGCTACACAGTAACACAGACAAAAAACACTCTCCTCAGCAAACTCACATAGCAACTGTATTTCACAAAATGAAATTACACTGTACATATAGTTGTTCACTCAGGCAACCCATGCATGACCCAGGGTGTCGTTGGCGGGACGCGTGTCCCGTCGACTTGCCTCGTGGCGAGGCCAACTGATCCTTATCCACCGATAGGACCCGCAGTACAGTAACACAGTGATTCTAACTTTAATTCTAACTCTCTCCCTTAAAGTAGAGTCACTTTTTATACAGTCATATACATAGCTTTAAAGTCAACAAACTTTAAGTATAGAAAGCTTTGATCTAAATTTATCAAACTTTTCTCCAGTAAGTGGGTTAGTGAAAATATCAGCTAGTTGTTCTTCTGTGCTACAATGAACAACATGAATTTCACGACTCAGCAGCCTCTCAGAAGTGATACTGAATCTCAATGTGTTTAGTTCTCGCATGGAACACTGGATTCTTTGCTAGCTGAATGTCACTCTGATTGTCGCTATGTAAAGTCGTGGGATTTTTCTGCTTCATGCCAATTTCTTCCAAGATTTGTCTTAACCATATAGCTTCTTGTGTAGCACTACACATTGCCTTATACTCTGCTTCTGTGGTGGAAAGAGCAATTGTACTTTGCTTCTTACTAGACCAGGAAAAGCAACTACCACAAAACTGGAATATATATCCTGTGGTGGATCTACGATCATCATAGTCACCTCCCCAGTCCGCATCCACATAGCCACACAACTCAGGTAAATCATCATGCTTCCTGTAAATCAAGCCATATTCTGAAGTGCCTTTCACATAACGCAAAATGCGTTTAGCTGCCTTCCAATGCGTTTCCGTAGGTGTTGCCATAAACTGACTTACAATACCAACAACATAGCATATATCTGGTCTAATTGTGGTAAGGTAAATCAAGCTCCCTACTAATTGTCTATACAGCGTAGCATCAAATGACTGTGATTCATCAAGCTTAGAAAGCTTTTTACCTGGTTCAATAAGAGTGTTTACTGGTTTGCAATCCTGCAACCTAAACATGTGCAGCAACTCTTTGACATACTTCACCTGTGTTAAACCCACTTCATGTCCTTTTTGCCACACTTCTACTCCAAGGCAGTAATGCATCAGGCTGAGATCTATCATCTCAAATTGTTCCATGAGGTCTTTCTTGATCATGTCTATCATCTCTTAATTATTTCCCGTAATAATCAAGTCATCAACATAAAGAGCAATCAAAGCAACCATACCATCAAAGCATAAGACATATAGATTTGGATCCGAATGTGTTCTCACCATCCCCTTTGAACGAAAGTAGGCATCAATCCTGCTATACCACGCACGTGGTGCTTGTTTAAGACCATAAAGCACTTTCTTCAAGCGACATACTTTATTTTCCTGTCCTTTCGTTACAAAGCCTTCAGGTTGATCCATGAACACTTCTTCTTCTAACTCACCATTTATAAAAGCAGATTTCACATCCATCTGATGCAAAGGCCAACCAAAATGTGAAGCTAAAGCAATAAGTAGACGTAGAGTATTCCACCTACAAACCGGCGCAAAGGTCTCCTCATAGTCGATGCCTTTATTTTGTGCGTACCCTTTGATCACCCCAATCTTGCTTTGTGCTTTGCTATACTTCCATCTGCATAGTACTTAGTCCTGTATACCCATTTGCAACCAATGGATTTCTTGCCAACTGGTGGTTCTACTAAGTCCCATGTGCTATGCTTAGCAATTGACTCCATCTCCTCTCCCATGGCCTTGACCCAAATGTCATCATCCTTCGCTTCACCATAAGTCGAAGGTTCTTTGCTTTGAATAATGCTATATAAAAGAGCATAGTTTGCTTCATACCTTTCAGGTAGTATCTTCTCTCTTGTTGATCTTCGTAGCTCTCCCTGGTTAGATGATCCTGAAAAGTCATCTATGTCGCGGCTCTCCATCAATCTCTCAAACCACTTAGGGAGCTTTCTGTCAGGTGATCGGCTTCTTGGTGAAAATGTATTCCACGGTACATCCTTCTCCTTGCGTTTGTCACCTGCAACTTCAGTCCTTCTTGCACCAAAAGGTTTGTCCCTACCTCTCCAACCTGTTTCTTGAGGTTGAGTAGTAGTATCTTGAGATGTACCCTCATGTTCATCACTCGGAAGGTCAACAAATGGATCATCATCAGGTGGTATCCTCACTATACCATCTTTCCCACTGGATGTGTCTATCTTCTCAGCATCCTCATCTTCATACATCTTGGATTCATCAAAGATAACATCACGACTTATATGGATTTTGTTTTCGATTGGATCAAAACATCTATAGCCCTTCACACGATCATCATATCTTAGGAATATGCACTTGATAGCTTTTACATCAAGTTTACGTCTCTCTTCCTTAGAAATGTGTACAAAGGCCTTACATCCAAAGATTCACAAGTGGTTCACCTTTGGCTTCTTTTTCGTGAATGCTTCCTCAGGTGTTATTTTTGGTATGGCAATGGTAGGACTTCTATTTTGAAGATAGACTGTCGTGCTACATGCTTCTGACCAAAAATCTTTTGGTAGTTTCATCTCAGCTAGCATAGATCTGGCACTTTCCACAATCGTACGATTTTTGCGCTCAGCTACACCATTGAGAGCAGGAGTATGAGCTTGCGTAAATTGTCTTTTAATCCCACATTGATCACAAAGATCATTGAAGTCATTAGACTTATACTCACCTCCACTATCTGATCTTAGAACTTTGATCTTCCTACATGTCTGATTTTCGACCAAGTTTTTGAAGCTCTTGAAGTTATCAAATGCATCTGATTTCTTCTTCAAGAAGTAGATCCACGTCTTACGTGACATATCATCAATAAAGGTCATGAAATAGAAGGCTTTACCTAAGGACATGGTCCTCATAGGCCCGCATAAATCTGTGTGGATTAAATCCAGGATGTTCTTTCTCTTGCAACACCTCCTTTATTGAACTTCTCTCGATGCTGCTTCCCATATACACAAGATTTGCACATCGATTTCAAGTGATCTTCTATGGTAGGCAATCCGTTACCATCTCCAATTTTCTCATCAAACTGAGGCTTCCCAAGTTCAAGTGACCAAGCCTCTTGTGCCACAACTCAGTTTGCGAAGGAATGGACGATACAAGTCCATGTTGCCCCTTGATTGTAGCATTCAACCTGTACAATTTTGTATTGGGCTCTCTTACTCCATCCGCAATAACTTTGAACTTTTGGTTCGCATCCTTAACAAAGCAACGATCATGGGCGAATTCTACTTTCAGCTTTTGATCAGTAATGACTCCAACAGAAAGTAGATTTTTCTTCAAACCTAGTACGTAAAGTACCTTCCTGATTATCTTGCTTTTGCCATAAGGCAGTTGGATTGAAACTGTGCCTATCCCCTTGATCATGCACACCTCACCATTTGCTTGTGAAACAGATGTTCCATTATCCAACACCTTCAAACTACTGAACCAATTCTTATTACCTGTCATGTGTCTTGTGGCTCCTGAGTCAATATACCATGCTTGATCATCTTGATTAGATGACAATGCAGATATGAAGATGCTAGAGTCTTCAATCTCACCCTCATCGACAAGGTTACCTGCTTGTTTTGGTTTCCCCTTGCCTTGTTCCGCCAGGAATTTGCGACATTCACTCTTCCAATGGCCCTTTTTACCACAATGGAAGCACTTGCCTTTCTTCTTAGTTTTGCTGGAAGATCCCTCATCCTCCTGAGACTTGGCAAATTGCTGCTTAGACTTCTTCTTGCCCTTGCCCTTGCCTTGTTTTTGGCGTGTCGCAAGTGCCTGATCGTCAGTATTTTGACGTCTGGCTTTCACCATTTCTTGTCGTTGCTCTTCCTGCATCAAGATTCCTGTGAGCTCGTCAAAGGTTGGCAATCTTTCTCTTGATGCTATTCCACTCACAAACATCTGATAGGGTTCTGCAATGCCGCATAATGCATTATGCACCGACTCCACATCATGTATGCGCTCACCAATAGAATGCAGTTCATCTCTCATTGTCTTGATTCTGGTCATGTACGTCTGAATGTGCTCTCCTTGCTCCATGCGGGCACTATTCAACTTTGACTTCAGAAACATGATTCTTGACGGATTTGACGTCTCGAACTGCTCCTTTAACACATCCCATGCCTATCTGGGTGTTACAGCATCACAAATGTGGGTAATGATGTGATCTTTCACTGACAAGTTAATAAAGGTCAAAGCTTTTCTCATCTTTTTGTCGAACACTTTGATATCCGCTTCATTTGGCGACCTTCTCTCATCACCTGTGATGACTTCCCACACGTCTTTCTCCATCAGTATGTTTTTTCATTTTGAATTTCCACACTGCATGGTTGGAAATCCCGTCCAATTTGCTACTTTCACTCAAAATGGACTCTCCCATGTTTGTCATCGCAAAACTGCTTGAAACTTCTGCCTTAGGCTAAGAACAGTATGTCGAGGCCAACAATGATGTCAAAAGTTAAAAATAATGACCTGCACTTTTTTTCTTACTAGGCCACTTGCCGCTTTTCCACTAATTTGAAAGCCAAATTGGCGTCGCCTTCTGAAATGCACTCAGTCGTCAACTCCCAACAACATGCCCAGTGGAATGGTGAAATCACTTCTGGCGTACTCCGAACACTTTCTTCGCTGCAATCACTCTGTTTTGCTGCACCATACTTGCAAGTACAGTCCGGGTGCCCTTCGTTTGGAGGTTATAGCCTTTCGTTTGGGTCAAAACGGGCAAAGGACCCAAAAATAGGGATTTTTCTAGTTTTTGAACTGTTTCTTCACCTTCAAGAAACTTCACTCTTCACTTGTGAAGGGACCCAAATCAACTTTCAGTATAAAAATTTTTAATGAGGTTGAAGGCCAGAATGCACTTCACTTCTTCAGGGCCCTGTTCAAAGCTCATCCAATGGCTGAACTAAATCTTGTGGTCCAAATTTCTTTCCCATCACAGATTTTGGACCGTCGATTCATTTGACACCTCATCCAAAGGTCCAAACTGCATCTGGGCATTGAACCATGCTCCTATAGTCGCTATGGTCTTCGATACACTAAGCTGACTATTGTGTTGGGCGCGCGAACAGCCCGCGACCTCCCTGCCTGCGGCCGCGCCTCCCTTCTCTGAAAATTATCAAATCAAACTCTCTTGTGGATCATTTTGAGCATGATCTAAGGCCTGGAGCAAGGTCGCCCTACTGAATCCAAGACTGTAGAGTGTTCAGTCAGAAAATTTCGTGGAGAAACGGTGATTTTAGCTCAACTTGACAAAGTGGCTTTTTTCACCTTTTTACCACAAATCTGCTAGGTTAACTTTCTGGAGACAAATCTCTGACATAAACCTCAGAATCTCTCCATGGCTGGTTGAAATGTCATTAGCTTCCTTCCTATCTTTACGGCATCCAAAACGGTGCGCAAACAGCGAAGAAATCACCAGTTATGTATAAAAACCGTGACCCCAAGCCCGGTTTCAATTTTCAGCTGGCTTCGAAATTGTCAATTTTTCACCAAAATTTTTCCTGTCTGATGCTATGCACAGGCTAATAATCCCTCTACTGAGCTTAGCAAGTCTCTATAAATTAGAAACCGTGCACCAGTGCTTCTCTTTCCATCTTCAACCCGCCGTAAAACCCCGAACTCTCAGAAGACAGTTCTCCCGAAGCTCTCTTCAATGGCGACATTGTACTGTGTACACTCCCTATACGGCTCTAATACCAACTTAGAATTTGCTTTGCACAAGAACACAGATCATGCTACACAGTAACACAGACAGAAAACACTCTCCTCAGCAAGCTCACATAGCAACTATATTTCACAAAATGAAATTACACTGTACATATAGTTGTTCACTCAGCCAACCCATGCATGACCCAGGTTGCCGTTGGCAGGACGCATGTCCCGTCGACTTGCCTCATGGCGAGGCCAACTGATCCTTATCCACCGATAGGACCCGCAGTACAGTAACACAGTGATTCTAACTTTAATTCTAATTGTTTCAGTGGGGGTTCTTAAGCATTCCCATCGTTCCAATTGTAGATCCACATTTTACCATTCCACTTGTCACTAGATTTTTGGCATCGTTTTGGTTGATCATTCATTGCACTTTTTATTGTCATTGTTGTCATTATTCCCTAGCTCTTCATTATCGATATTGTTCTCCCTGAGGATTATCATCATGGTTGTTTATCATCATTGGTGTGGCTCCTCTCAAAGACAAGAGAGCTCTAATTTACCAACAAGAACTCTTCAATTAAAGTTCTCATTAGTAAATTGTTCAAGTAGCGCAACTGGACTAGGAATTGCTATCAGGGCCATGGTAATTCCCCAATGTACATGCTTCCTTGGTTGTTTGGGTTTATCTTCCATGATTTCTAACTTGATTGCCTTCCAAAACTTCTATAGCTTGATTGCCTTCCAAGATTCCTAACTCAAACCAAACAGGTTTGCAGTTATATAGTCTCTACATTCCATTTGACCCCTTGATACTATTAATTGTTTATTTTAACCCACTTTTCATCTAACATCTTCTTAGTTATGAGAACCATTTCCTACCCTCCTTCTGTCATACCTTTGCAATCATATTATCAAGTTTTGAGTTTTACAAATGAGACAAACTTTACAAACTAGTGTAAGGTCTCTCTAACACTCCTCGTGTACCCACTAGCTAGCTACCTAAACCATCGAACATTTGTTCCATCTCACCTACTATGCCCAATATCCCATAAATTCATCTCTCATGAGTGAAAAGTAGAGCGATAACTAGTACTTAAGGACAACAATTGTCTAATTAATATCACTAGCATGAAAATGACAGAGCAATGTGATACCATTCTTCTACTCATCATTCAATACTCAAAGCCTAATTTAGTAAAGTCATAGATTTACGTCGTTTGAAAAAAAACTCACACTCTAGTGTTTCACAAACTAATTCATCCACAAAATTCTGACTACTTTCAAACCTCTCAAAATAATTTTTCCACACAAACACACAAACACCTCCCACTAAAAAACTCTCATACAACAATAAGTACCTCTACACAATGTTTTACTACAGGTTGGAATTGTTGTCTCTAGCTTCAATAGTTGCTCGTTAAGTTTATCTACTTCTCGACCTAGTTCCACCTATTGTGCATTCAACCTTTCCAAAGTATATATCTATTAGAAGATTTCTTATTGATGGAAAAAGGGTATCACACTTGTACTCCAACTACACTAGTAATTTGGCGTACGTGGCATTGATCTTTGACAATTTGATGTTGTGGTCATTCTGTGTGATCATGGTTGTTTGTAGTCATTGGTGCTCTTCAGCCATTGGAGGAAAATTACTTTTGCTATCCATAGTTCACTATTTATTCTTGTGAGGGTTTCTCATAGCTTGTTATACTCCAATCATATATTTTCCATCCTCTCTAATGACTTTTCCAATATCTCTGTGCAGTGGGCTATGTCACATTCAAATTTTGGGGATAAGTCAACTATTGTCATTCTTCTTGAATGATTAGTTTAATAACATTTGGTAGATGAGGGCAGTTGTGTTGGGAACAACATAACAACATGAAAGGCAAAGCTAGTCTCATCCACCCAATCAATGCATATTTTATACGATGCCCTTCCTAATCCCATGTGGGGTTGCACGCAGTAGGTGGCAGTTGTGACTAACGCTAACCATTCATGTTGCACGCATGGCTTACTGATGCATGAGGAGTCCCATTCCATTGTTGAAGGACTGCATGGCTCCTAACTATCAATTTGTGTGGGCACTACTAGCAAAGATGGTGAAATAGTCCAGATTATGTTGAATGGTTTGCTAGATGAACATGCTAACCTTGTGCAAAGTTTTGCCATTCAAAGAGCCTTGCCAAGTGTGGTTGACTTGCAAGGAATCTTATTGGCTAAAGAACATAGGTTGCAATCAAAGCTTGATGGTGCATCCTTGCAAGGTGGAGGTGAAGAGGCTTTCTTCACAAAAGGCAAAGTCAAACGCAAAGGTAAAGGCAAAGGGAAATGGTCCAAAGGTGGTAACTTGGATCATGATGATCACTCCTTCTCTTCCTCTTCTACTAAGAAAGATAAGTCAAAGTTCAAGTGCTTTTATTGTGGGATAAAAGGTCATTTTCCTAATGAATGTCATAAGAAGAAAAGAGAGCAAGGTGAGAGGCAAGGAAATCTAGCAATAGATGAAGAAGAGCATAGCATTTGTGAATCTCTTGTTATGACTTCAAGTTTGCTTGCAAATATAGATGGGAATGATTCTTGGTGGATTGATAGTGGAGTCTCATCTCACAAGACAAGACATAAGGAATACTTTTCATCCTTATTGGCTTATGAGGGAGAGAGCAACATCATCTATACTACAAATGATGGTCAATGTGACATCAAAGGCATAGGCACAATTCCTATTTCTCTTTCAACAAATAGGAAAGCTAATTTTGAAAATGTATTGTACATTCCTTCAATCACTAAGAACTTGCTTAGTGTTAGTCAAATGATTGACAAGGGGCTTGATGTTGAGTTCATTGGAGATGCTTGTTTGATAAGTAAATGTGGAACCTTGATTGCTCAAGGAAGGAGGCATGGGAGGCTTTTCAAACTGGATGCATGTGTGATCTCTAAGCATGATGGATGTATGGCTAGGGAACAATTGACAAACCAAGAAGTTTGGCATAAGAGGTTGGGCCATCCCAATTTCAAATCTTTGGAGGTAATGGCAAAGAAAGAGCATGTTCTTGGTCTCCCTAAAAGTCTTGTTGCAAATAACAATGTTTGTGAACATTGTGCCTTGTCCAAATCTCATAGACTTGCTTATTCTAGATCTACTTCTAGAACTAAAGAAGTTTTTCAACTTGTGCATTTTGATATTCATTCTTCTAGTACAACTAGCAATGGTGGGGGCAAAGATGTGTGCAACTTTCATTGGTGACTTTAGTAGGTATACTTGGGTCTATCTTCTTAAAAGCAAGGATGAAAAGTGTGTTGCATTTGTCAAGTTCAAGAATGAAATGGAAAGCAAGGCTTACAAGTTTTACATTCCTTCAACAAGAAAAGTTCTCATTTCTAGAGATATCATCTTTGAAGAAGGCAATGTACCAAGGAAAGTTGATGTTGATGAAACTAACAAACTTCATGTTGTTTCTCCTAACTTTCTTGATGGTGATGGATCTATGTATATCAGTCACACGTACATGCACTACTCCATATGTCTCAATTAGAGTGTTTGGGTCCTCTCAAGGTCATTAGTCACCAACAGGCCTCGACGTGGAATTAAATCTGGGCGTGAACAATAATCTCAAACACTGGAGGGCCGGTCTACCATATTAGGACTATTCCATGTCCTTAGTTGAATATGGTCATAATATTCTTCCTTCTTTAAATAGGTTCTGTCCTCAAAACGAGAAAAAGAAAACATGAAACTATTACTTAAGGTTTCAAATCTTACCCATGAACCATTATTCTTAGCCTAATCTTTTCATCTGAATAAGTACTCGGAGATGCAATAATATTTAAATTGCTTGCCTCTACACATGAATACTAATTCAATTTTTCAAAGATACACTAAGCTAGAAATTTTCCAAATGGGTTCATCTTATCCAAAAGAAGAGTTTATCACCTTCATGTAATCCCAATTACATGAAACATTGGGTGATTTATCTTACTTCAGAAATCAAATCCAAAAGCTAAAGAAATTCCATTCCAATGTATTGTAGAAAATAATGCTTATCGGTACAAATATTCTTAGAATATCCAAATATTCTAAAATACCACAATTCAATCATCTAAAATCTCTAGGAGATCCATCAAGTCTCAGATAGTTACAACTCAAGTAGTTACTCTAATGAGTTAACAGCCCCATTTCTAGTATCATATGCAAGAAATCAGCAACTATCTGTATCTTAATAGATTTATCTGTCTCTTATAAATCTGGAGATATAGAATGAACTTTGCACACAAGCACTTATAGACTACAATCTGTAAGGTAAGCAAATTCCTCATAAGTAAGCAATTACTTAATGAAAATGCCTGTGAGATCAACACAATCTCAAATATGTGCTAGAGTAAAGAAATTTAGAGTTCAACCAACAGATCTAAATCCTTGACTCACCCAATTGATCAAGAATTCCTCAACATCTTTGTCAAAGTACAGCAAAAAGGACCAAAAATGGATCCAAATCAGATCCACAAGTGTGATTGGGTGTTAGATTAGATTGATCTACCAATCTACACAAGATTAGATAGCATTAGATCAAATCTTCATCAACAAATCTAACAAGAACAATCAAATATGATCAAAACTTGTACTTGCTGATTTCACACGTGTGAAGACATGTCAGAGTACGGACTACCGGCAGAGAATGAGGCATCAGTTAGTCTGAAGATCAAGTCATTCATGGATTCAGATTCAGGAGGGTGTTGGATTTATTCCTTTACTCTCCTATATCCCATGTTAATCTCGATTCAAAGTTTTAAGATACTCCCTTGTAGCTAGATACCCTTAGAACTATCAGTGGGGACCTCATGTACATCAAAATTAAATGGTAATTTCAATGCAGTGCAATATACTTCATCTTCTCTATGGTAACATCCCGAACCTTTGTAGAAAATCTTCCATTCTCAACAGCTCTGAAATTAACTATGAATTCTTTAGCCACATCCTCAACTACCTTATTAGGTTGGAATTTTTTAAATGTTGCAGCCTCAGTTCTCCCAAATGAATTTGAATCAAAATGACATTGCCTTCAAAATTATGTATAAAATTGGATAGCTTTACACCCGTTGCCATAGCAATCAACGTTCGTAGCACGAAATTGTGAGTAGATAAAATACTAACCATGTTGCAAAATCACAAGGAATTGTTGCACAACTCATAGAGAAATTAAGATAAATCACAAAGTGTGCAATAAGCAAAGAACTGTTCTTTTAATCCATCCTAACACCTATAACCACTAACCAGTTCATCGCACACCCCCAAAATAAAAGACACTATTCTACCACTTCCAAAAGAGATTACTTATCCCCTGAACAAAACGTCCCATTGACATAAACTCATGAAAAAGTGACCCACACCCTCTTTTAATGTGATTATAAATTCATTTATAACATGAACGTGGCAGTAATCTCCCTCGTACTGCACGTCAACATGTAATCGTCATACCCTCTTTAAATGCCGCAACGAAAAAAACCTCACTATCACAACCTTTAAAAACAATAATATCATAACATATCAATACGCCAACAAACCATAACGCATTACAATTGCAAAAATAAGATTTTCTCTAAACATCATAATCTTTAATTACAATAACGCTGAGAACCTTACAACTTTTAACACCGTAAAATCGTGCAATCAGTATTGTTCCTTTTCCCTTTTCTTTTCTCCTTTTTTTTTAAAAAAAAAACTACAAGCACCCCACAAAATGCAAAGCCTCATGAGTGAAGAAGTGTAAATATTGAAATTATAATGGAGACCATCCAGCCCGTAACACTCTCAAAATCTCCAAAAGGGTAATTCCAACAGTACTCTTAGACTCGCAATTCATCCTCAGCCAAAAATCATGCTCGCGATATCTATTATCAAAAGCATCATAAGGAACACCAATATTCCATGCACCAAGAGTAACACAATATCAATCCCAAACAGCATGTCATTTTTGTTCCAAACCTCCAAATCTTCAAGCTGCTCCATTTCTCTATCCATCACATTTTGATTATGTTGTCGTATCAGCTATTGAAAGTTGACAGGCTCACCAAATTTTTCCTTAATGGTTGCATCACTCAGCTATCGTTGGCGACAGCGAGGTCTTCTTGGCACATTATCATGATCCATATTGGATGTAACCAAATACACCTAGAAAGAAATTGTACCAAAATAATCTAACACTGTACTATCCCAGTCTTATGAACCCCAAACTCTAATCATAAATCCAAAAAGTTTGCGAAACAATTACAACCCCAAAATCATAACGACTTGATATGAATCTTTCCAAAAATGAGTAAAACCACAAAATCAAAAGAATAAAAGATGACATTCTATCCCAAAAGAAAAAAAAATACGTGTTATTTACACATGAGTTACATCACCATGCACAACCCCCAAAATATCACTTCATTGGGGTTCCTTGTCTCATCACCCTATCATCACTTTTCAAGATATCATTGCATTAGAGAAAATATGGGCCCAAAGAGGCCCCTATAAGAAATGCCATGTAGGATAGAGAGAAATAACTATTAAGTAGCTATAATATCATTTTCTAACTTCTTTACGCATCTGCCCACACTACTTTCCATGCAAATGAATGCACCTTAGTATAGTCACATCAAACTTCACTGGTGCTTAACCATAGTTAAAATATAGTTTTCAAAATGATGAAACATTCTCTCCCAAAAGTTGGAAACACTAAAAAAGGAGTGACATCTCTAAAACAAAGTCTACTCCATCTCTATCTCCAGGGTCAAACAAGTGTTTAGCGCCATCTCTATCTCCAACAGGGTCGAACAAGTGTTTAGCGCCATCTCCAGCTTTGTTATTGTCATTGTGTTGTTGTTACTATACTACTGTATCGATGACAAAGCTTTATCATCTTCATGTGGATCTGTCACCAGAATATGCTCTGCTCAAGACAAGGAATTCAAAGCAACCCAAATTGAGAACTTCTGATATGGTCCGATACAGAGAGGAAAAGCTAAAGCATGTAGATTTATGGTCATCAGGAACATTGTATCTTATTGATCCATGTTCATTGCAACATCCAGATTTTCATTCGGTGAGTCAGTTAATAATGTATATGTGTCATGGCAAAAATGGCCTTTTAAGTTATTATGAGAATTTGATGCTCTATGGGAATGCACATTCAATGCAAAGAATACATTATTTGGAAGAGAAATCAAGGAAAATATCAAAGGAGTGCGAAGAAAATTTTACAAAGTTGAAAACTTGTTTGGATGAAAATGAGATGCTCAAGAAGGAGATCGCAAGGTTAAAATCTTCTTTGCATCATTATGCAACTAGTAATGATGAGATAAAAACTGCATTTCAATCCATGCGTATCTCATAAAGATATGGATGTGCTCAATAGAAAGGTTCGAAGCAACAAGAGGAAAAGACTGGTAACCAAGGATATATGTGATCTATCATCCAGAGGAGGTCATAGAAAAAGACGAATCCGTGCATTCAAGTAAGTTATAGCTTATTTGGTATTAAATATTGTTTGAACTTTTTGATTCATCCATAATCACTAGTTTTATTATTTATTCATTTCAACTTTCTGTTGATTTGCTTATTATACTGCTGTGAATACTATGAGTGTCAAAATTTCTACTGACATTTTCATAAACATTATGTTTGTAATGCAGATCAGCATTGGTTGTTGAAGACCATTTGGCCAATGAGATTTCGATTGGAAACTCACTAGGCTCTATCTTGACTTCAATGAAATCAATGTTAATCAATAACAAAATGAAAAAGATTAAGGCTTCAGTTACTAATAGCATTATGAATGAAGTTGGAAAAATATTAGACACTACATTGCTTCAGGGGGCATGTGACTTTTCTAGCATTAGTAGAGAAGCATATGCAACAATGTTTAAGATGATAAATGAGGCATTTGCACAGGTAAGTATTAAAAAGTTTCCAATCCCACGACCATTTCATCTTTAAAAAAAAAAAAAGACATGTTAAACCAAGGTATGCAGACAATAGTTGGTAATCCATCTCATATCAATAAAGTGTATTGCTCAAAAGGAGAAAGTCTAGCATATAACAATTCCAACAATTTATTTGTTGACATTAATCAGTTACTAACATTCATCATAAATTTTTACGGTATTACAAATGAGAATGTCAATAACAAGTTGATAGTTGTTCTCAAGTTAGATGAGTCTGAAAAAGGACAAAAAATGGAAAGAGTCAGTCTCATGATCATGAATGGAGCACTTTCAAATTCAGAAGATTCAGAAGGCCTCAGTTTCAGTGTTCAATCAAAAAATGATATCTGGTGGTTGGCAGCATTTTAGGTATAGCAGTTCCTTCGCATAATCAATAGGGATAATCATTTTAATATGGATTTCATTTGAGAATTCAATAACAAAATTCCTTGGAATTCATAGCTTTGCATGATATATAGTTTTGAAGTGTGCTACATGTATATAGGCACATCTATGAAACATCTTGTAAGGGATCCTTTAAGAGGTGGTGAAAGATCCTTCATGGATATCATTCTCTATTGGAGTCTCAAAAGTTCCTTGTTTGTAGCTGGATTTTTTCTAAGACACTTCTAAAAGTATTCATTCTTCAAGCAAAAATTAGCTCTTAGAGTTGTAGATAGATGCGCCATAGTTTTATCAAGCTAAATTTGAGGAGGAATGTGAAAAATTGTCAAAGTTGGCAATTTTAGCTTGATTAACTATGTAAATTTGTACATAGGTGGGTCCCACATGTGTGAATCCATGTTGCCACGTGTGTAGGCTATACTAGATAGGTTAGATCTCATTCATAGGGTGGGTTAGGTTTGTTTGGTCACGATTCCTAGATTATAGAACCAAACTCCTCAAATCATGGAGGTAGTTAATCAACCTAGCCATCAAATTGGCATAACTCTAGGGTTAGGTAAGATTGGCATATTAGGGCAAGAAAGGTCAATCAAAATCCTTATTACATGCTGGATTTTCAACTAACTTGGGAGGAGAAGGGCCCCATTGTACCTACATTCCATCATTCCATAGTGAGGAAATAGAATTTTTAAAGCAAATTGGCAATCTCTAGTTTCCTCTACATTTGTTTTGTGTTTTTGTGAATGTTTTGCAAACTAAACTTGATTACACTTAATCTATGATAATAGGCCGTACTGGAGGTTGTATCACACATGTGTGGTGGGGGGTCAGAATTCCATGTTTGATCAATGCTGTTGATTGCTTTTGATCGTGGGATCCAATATTGTTTTTCTATATCAAGATTTTGTGACTAGTTTTGCAAAAAATAGGTCTAGCAATCAATCAATCACTCTTGGAGCCTTATGTAGGCTCATTTATGGTCCTTATTACTGTACTTTTAATATGTATCAATCAATTAATCACTCTTGGAGTCTTATGTAGGCTCATTTGTGGTCCTTAGTACTGTACTTTTAACATGGTATCAGAGCATGAATGTGATCAAGTTTAGTTCACAAAAAAATCATAAATTCCTTGAGTAACAAGATGGAGCCATCAAGGCTCACTCACTTGAATCAAGAAAGGCAAATTGGTTTTGGAAACATTCTTTATGCACTTAATAGCTTAAGAGATATATCATCAAGTTCACAAAATGCCTTGGAATTCATAGCTTGGCATGATGTATAGTTTTGAAGTGTGCTACATGTATATAGACACATCTATGGAACATCTTGTAAGAAATCATTTAAGAGGTCGTAAAAGATCCTTCATGCACATCATTCTCTATTGGAGTCTCAAAAGTTCCTTGTAGCTGGATTTTTTCTAAGACACTTCTAAAAGTATTCATTATTCAAACAAAAATTAGCTCTTAAAGAGTTGTAGATAGATGTATCATAGTTTCATCGAGCTAGATTTGAGGAGTGTGACAAATGGCAAATTCTAGCTTGATTTGCACATAGTTTTTGGTACATATTTATTGCAATCCACACGCATGAGGGCATGTTCACACGTGTGAGTTTAGGTCTAGGGTAGTTAGATATCAATCATAGGGATTAGTTAGGTTAGTAGGCCAAGTTTCCTAAATTGTAGGACCAAACTTCTAAATCATGGAGATAGTTGAGGTACCTAAGCACCAACTTGACATAACTCTAGGGTTAGGTAAGATTGACATATTAGGGCAAAAAGTATCAATTAGTTTCCTTATTACATGCTGGATTTTCACCAAACTTTAAAGGAGAAGATCTCTATTGTACATACAATCTATCATTCCATAGTGAGGAGAGAGAATTTTGAGAGCAAATTGGCAATCTCAAGTTTTCCCTTTTTCAAAAAGTATAGTACTAAGGACCATAAATGAGCCTACAAAAGACTCCAAGAGTGATTGATTGATTGATACACCAATCTATTGCAAAACTAGTCACCAATTTGTTGATCTAGATTAGCAATTTTGAATCACACAATCAAGAGCAATAAAAAACAATGATCAAACATGCAAATCCGACCCAACACGTGGATTTCTATGTTTGATCATTGTATTTGATTGCTCTTGATTGTGGGATCCTAAATTGCTAATCTAGATCAAAAAATTGGTGACTAGTTTTGCAATAGATAGGTGTATCAATCAATCAATCACTCTTGGAGTCTTTTGTAGGCTCATTCATGGTCCTTAGTAGTGTACTTTTAACACTTAGTGCATTATTAACATACAACGTCAACCACATTCACTTCGACACAAACACCACAAAACACATGTTCAACCTACATTCTCACTGGTTTTGCAACATTTCTCTCATGTAGAATCTGCAAGCTTTGATGACATACAAAATTTTAGGGTATTAATCATTCTAATGTCACTTTTAGTGGAAGCATTCATCATGACATTAAAAGATTTACGCAAAATATGAGAGACATTCACATACATTGTACTAGCTTTCTCTACATAACAACGATAGCCGAGTTTTCCATAGCTTTGTGTGTGTGTGTGTGTGTGTGTGTGTGTGTGTGTGTGTGAGAGAGAGAGAGAGAGAGAGAGAGAGAGAGAGAGAGAGAGAGAGAGAGAGAGAACCGATTCTATTAACTTAGACTTATATAGGCACGTCAACCTAGTTATTGATTCTATTACAAAACTTACATCTCAAGTACACTTCATAACATTTATAAAAAAAATGTTTGTTTATCTACAAAGTTGGCATTCAATTATATAATAATTCTTAGAAGAGGGAGTATTAGGGAGAGCAAGAGAAGAAGGGAAAGTGTGGTTAAGGCACACACAATGGCCAAAACCCCTATGTGTCTTCAAGCACAATTTGTGTGACTTGCTTAAAAAAAGACCTTGCTTTTGCAGCTTACCATTTAATTTTTTCTCTTTTCTTTCTTTGCTTCAATAATTTTTGCCCAAGCCCTTCTTTCATGCTAGGTGTTGGCTTACAAATGTCATTATTTGATATTCCAAAAGTCAATTAGGTGGCCTCTCTCGTAATCTAGGAGCACAAGCAAGTAGTTTGCCCAATTTCTAGTAGATTACTACATTAACAAGTAGAACTGGTGGACAATTATTTAGATTGCAAAATATAGTAAGGTAGATTACAGCCAACCTTTTGCAAAATGTAGGCTACAATTGATGCTTATGCTTCCATTTACGGACAAGCCAACTACATATTTTGCAAATGATTATTAGCACATTGAAAAGGAATTGATTGAGGATTTATGGTGAAAAGACTCACAAGTCTGCTCTGGCAAAGCCTAATTTTGAGAAAATGTCTCTTTTTTTAGATTCGATTTGGTGATATTGTCCACGACAATTGATTTGAACTCCTATTTGAGATGTGTTTTGCCTATAACAACCCACATAAGCTTGAAATGTCTTGGCTTCTTTGTAAGCAACCAGAACCTAAACTGCCTGTCAATTCATAAGTTACCCAGTTCAGTCAATAAGTACCTTTGGTAAGTTATATTGTATAATAGAGCTGAAGCACTCAAGCTCTGGTAGATTGCAGGTCCTTTGAAAATGTCTGGACTTCATGAGAAAGTATAGCTATTGTCCCCTCAAGTGTTAAAAAAAAAGGTTCATTCGAATGACTTTTTCAAATCCCAGTAAGGTTGCTGCATCCATACTTTGAAGGAACCCAACCATGGATACACAGCTTCACCTTATTCAATCATTCAGGTGTAAACTTCTGCTGGCTCGAGTTGAATCCCTCGCAATGGAACCAGTGAAGATGCCATGGACAGGGGACCCAAGATCATCAGTCTGTTCAAATGCCACTTCATGATTGGTGAGGAAAATATTGCTAGAAATGTGCTCATCATGTTCTACAGAGCTGTGTACTGTTGCTTCTTCATGCTTTTCTGCCCCTAACCCCAATGGAAGCCCTTCGGGTGACAGTGCACGCATTTGTAACGCACGTAACAGGGCCGCACGCCGCAGATCTTCTGGCTGAAAAGAATCACTGGGTGATGGAGGAAGACGACCATCGCTATCGGTTTGATACTTAGGTAATGAGCATGAGAAACCTGCAGATGATATATTGGGAAAAGAGTATGAACGGTGAAGTGTCTTGTGAGCAGTACCAGGCATCTGGTTAGCTGAATTCAACTTTTCTGGTGAAAAGGGGCTTGCGGGGCTTCCACATGTGGAATCAGAAACTGAAATTGGTGTTTGTCTTGGGATCTCATTGTCTCTTATCAGACGATCTTGGGAGTTATCATCACTGTCATCTGACATGGGAGAGTCCAATAGCTCATCCCTGTATATAGCAAATTTACACCATGATCAGCATTGCATTGAATTAATTTGAAATTGATCAAATGACAACTGTACTACAAAAGCATGGTGATAGAAAAAGAAAGTCTCCTTACCAATTTGTTGTAACTTATAATACACCTGTCTGCAAATATTGAAATGAGCAAAAAGTAATTGCAGAAGCTCTAGTTTGCCAAGCTACTCATTCCACCTCTCAAAAAAATACCTTCAAGTAGATAATATGTTGTTATGACTGTTATGCACATACATTACATAATCCATACTTCTATATAATTGGACACAATAAGTATCCACAATCTATTAGGGTCTCATAATTCTTCTTACAGGTAGATAAGACTATTTTTAGTGGATAGGCTAAAAATCCAAATTTGGGAACTTTATGGGAAGGTTGCATTCAGAACCCTCAAGACATTTTCCATGTCAATATAAATAAGGGCCAAGGATCTACCATTTTTCAGATTATGAGTTTGAAGTCTTGAGATTGTTGCAGAGGAGTTCTATGGCTTTAAAGATCTGCCTGAGCTATCAGCAGCCATTGTTGCTCGTCAGATTTTGTTAGTTGGAGATTGCTTGTGTGGATGCTTTTTGCTATCGTATGCTTTTTAATACCAATATTGATGATTTTCGTAACATGGTATCAAACATAGTTGCCCATTCCGGAACGGAATGCATTCCAGAACGTGTTCCATTCCAGAACTTGATCAATTTTTTTTTTTAAAAAATACGTACTTTTTTACATAGGAAAAAAGCATGATACTGTAAGATCGCTGTTCCTGCCGTTTCTCTACCTGGCTCAACTCTGATGCAAAGCGGAGTGATGGGACAAAAAGCTAGCTGGCTCAAATTCTGGCTTGAGAGTGAGTGTTTTTTATTGTATTTACTCTCCAGAATGCTTTTTCAATGATCATATATAAAACAATTTCGAAATCTCAATCTGCAAAAACACGTAGATTTCTTCTACACTACCTACCAATGGCTCTGAAGTGAAGCATACTTTGAGGGACATCTAGATTCGAAGCGATTAGGAATTTCCAATGAATCATTCCCTGGCTGTGATGGTTCTGCCAAGTCAGGAACAGAATCTCCAACCCTCAAACCATTAAGGCTGGATGAGATCACCTGCTTATGACACCCTTCAAAATCACACATTAGAATGCAATGCTTCATTTTCCTACCTGAATACGGTGAAAGAAACATAAAACTTCAAATGCCCAAAGATATTGAGAAATTTTAAGGAGCACTTAACAAGATTACATGCCAGCTAAGCTTCTTTAGACTCAAGGTAGAGAATTTTATGCAGATTACTAGTTTAAGATAGAGAGCAAGTATTGAATGAAAACCCAAGGTCCTTGACTTAGCTTGATTGTTAGATGTTAATTATGATCAAAACATACATAGAAGATAGATAAAAGCTTAAGAGAATGTAATTGTGTAGACCAGCCAATGTAGCCACAAGAACAATGTAGATCAATGGTAGAAAAATGTAAAGACATGTAGTACATTAGGGCTTAATTGAAGCTATGGCCCTAGGGCCCATCTTACTCTACAGGACAAGTGACTATTTTTATTTGCGGGGCAATGATTATTATGGCCCCAAAAGACATAGCAACGTTGGGCCTTAATTTAGGGTTCAATCCCCATGATAGCGAGGATGAGCCAAACATGCAGGTAAAACCAAACACCCCGCCCCCCGCCCGCCCCCCCCCCCCCTCGTTCAAGAAAAACCAATTTTTTAGCTGAAAAAATAAATATTGTTTTGAACTCTTTATGTTCTAGAAAAACAGTTTAATAAATGACTTTTGAAGGACACAAAAAATGGAGCCCTTCACAAATTCAAAATTTGAATTTGGGCCTTGAGAGACTCATCAAACTCATATGCTCCTTAATCCATTATATTAAGTTTAAGTGGCACCTATTTGGCAACGATTTAACCCATACTAAACCCAAATTTGAATTGCCACATAGGACTACTAGTGACTAAATTAACCCTCATTATGAGACTAGTTTAGGCAAGAATGGGGCCCTAACGAACCCATTGAAAGGGATGAAGAGGTTTCATGCAAGGGGTGCTAGCGTGAGGAACTCCATTCACCTTATCCCAGAGTATTTTCTAGGCTCTAGTACATGCATGAAGGAATTAACACATTGAATTCGATAATTCAATCCTGTACATTCTTGAATAGGTCATCATTAAGCCAGCGTTCCGGACCTCTGTGCTTCTATGCATAAACTGGATGTTTAAATAATCCTGTCCAGATTCATAGCATGTTGATTGAATGCATGACTGTGAGGTTGATATTTGGTATGGAGCTAGGATGTTAACTACCAGTTCTACAATATATGGGTGAACATTGATTAAGCCATGATTTCTCATTTATATCTAGAAGCTGCAGACATTTAGGTGGCCAAATAAGATCTGATTAGTATATGACAGCAGTGAGCAGTAAACAGTAGCAAATCCAATTATATTCTGCTCGCGTGATTGCAATGCTGTAAATGGCTGCCGGTCCTTTGCTACAGTCAATGTACCAACCCTTTTCATGCATGTGAATTTGACAGCCATGAAAGCGTGAGAATGGGCACCTTGTTAATATGGCCTACTTGCCCTTGCTGGTTGGAGCAGTCATGAGATTAAGCCTTGTACACGGCCTTGCATTTGATGCTTGGTCCTTTGGAGGCCTTGAAGCCATGCATAGGGTGGTTGTTAAATATTTATGCCATTGAAAATTTGGAAAATCAAATCCTAGAAGAGCAAAGGTTGATGCTTTTTGAAAATAAGTTGGATGGTTTACAATAGCTGTAAACCCTTGTCTCAAGAAATTCTTGGGCCATGGCTTGTATATTGATAAGGCAGTAAGACCATCCCTAAATTGAAATAATGCTAGCTGTCATGATGTTTGTGAGTGCACCGTTTCTTTGCTCATCAAATGTTATTGTCCCTATTTGGTCCTTCACTGTATAATATGGCCTTGTGCTTGTCACCTAGTGTGCTTGAGGCATAATGGCCCAAGGTCGAGTTGTCATGCTCTATGAGAAGTTCCACATGTGAGTTGATCTGTTACTCACCAAGAGGCTGTCAATGACTTTTTCTAGAGATTACTGCTAGGATAGGAACCGGCAAACCATTTCCTCTATCAGTTGATTTCCATGATTGTTAATTCCCTAATCTCTATAATCATCATAAGTTAAGGAAATTATCATTCCAACGTTCTAGAATGAGGTGTTGAGTAATCAACACAAGATATTGTGATGTCAACCCCCTTTAGCTAAGGGAATGGCTGACATTCTAAGGTACTGGAATGTGCTGTTGAGAAACAAGTACCAAATGGTAAGTATGTAGCCTCCTCGAACTCTTGTGACTTCAAGGTGAGAAATTGTCAAAAGTACTATACATAACAGTACCATAGAAATAATTGATGGATTCCTTAAGGAAAGTTCCTATGGATCACCGTGGAACCAAACTTTACATGATTGATAGTCAACTAGCTTTTAAAATGCTCATTAGGTTAAGTTAGGTACAAGTGAAAGTGATTTCCACATGGAATTTGCCATTGTGGATGGGTTATCCTCATAATGGGATTATCAATCTCATATGTTGACTATTCATGCGATGTACTCGTAACTCCATCAATTTCTCTAATGAAAACATAGTCAACATGCTAGATTGGTGCACCCTGAAAGTAGTAGTTAAAATTGATCCTGGATAGGATTGTGCAGTGATTCTCCAAAGATTGGACTATTTGTTTGATATTTAAAGGTCCGGACTCTATTGTGGTATTAACCACGTGCTTGAAGTGTGATCCAATTAAGTTTAAAGATTGCCAAGAGAGAATATAGCTGAATCGCTACATTCATGAGAATTTGCAAATGGCTTCCAGGGGTTTGGAAACAGTTGAAATGATTATTCAATTGGATAAACAAAACTGAGAGTCATTCAGTTACCAAGGCTTTTCTGGTGAAAGCAGAGGGTATTCCAATGATGTAAATTGAATGAAGATAAATGCAATCTTGGGCATGCTCTTAGTGGTTGTATGTGGAATGATATACACTTGACAATCAGAACATTGATAAGCCAGTAAGAAGTATCATCAGTATGCACAGCTGATGCATGATCAAAAGTCTTTGAAATACGTGGAGATGGAGAGTTTCCACTAAGAATCTATCATTAAGTGTAGGATAGGAAATCTTTAGTTACATCCATTCATAGATGAAGAGACGAATAAATTTAACATGTATTATGAAAAATAAGTAGATATTACTTCTCTCTCTCTCTCTCTCTCTCTCTCTCTCTCTCTCTCTCTCTCTCTCTCTCTCTCTCTCTCTCTCTCTCTCTCTCTCCTTTCTCATCTATGGCTCTCATCGTCTCTCTTTCCTTCTTATTCTCCCCCACTCTCTTTTGACTCAAATCATGTATTGTAGTCCTTAATACAAGCAAAGTGGTCTAATGTGTGGTTTGAGTAGCTTTGTTTTCAATGATTGGTTTTCGTAGTTTTCAAAGCTCTTTTCATGTGAAAACTACCTTACATTGTATATGATAGTTTTGTGTAGAAGATTTTCATGCGCTCTAGACAAGTCACATGAGAAAGATTTCCTCTAACAGAAAACTATAACCAGGTTGTCTTCAACATGTAGCCAGCTTCTTGTCCAAATTGAAAATTTAACAAGCTTCTTTTCATTCCATTATGCTCAAACTAGCGCGTGTATAATCAGAGAATTCACAAGGACATGCTTCTGAGGAATATTTCGGAGACCAACCTTGATTTAAGCAAGCACTTCCTCGATTTTTTGAGGTAGAACTTTGTTAGAAGATAGTTTTTCAGAAGACCAAAACACTGTACTCTATAATTTCAATTGCCAACATGATAATTTGTTGCTGGGAGAGAGAACTGCAATTCATCCGTGTGACATATGCAAGATGTGGACCAAAGTGTGAACATGCATAGGTTGTCCAAGTGTCAATTCTTCAGAAAGCGGTGCTTGCCTCTTTCGACATCAAGGCTGACTAACAGCCTCATCATGTCTAAGCTTTTACGGTCATATCACTCAAAAGTGTCAAACAACACAATAGTGGATACCAACAGCCATATTACACTAGTATAGAATAGCATTGAATCCGAAGTTAGCCAAATACAACACAACACGAAGGTGAAACAGCAGAAAAAACGGTGCAGTAGAAATGTATGTATCATGTAAATTATATAGACAGCGAAAGGCAGATAGGAGCACTAATAAACGGAAGTAACAGAAGAGAATGGTGTTAAAACATTGACCTTAACAGCTCATATGAGGAAATTCTACATTATAAATCAGGAACTAAGACAATGGATGTCAACATGGTCCTCACCTCTGTGATATATCTTTTGTTGGCATGGTAATTATCAAGATAGACTTCATCATCTTCTGTCCGGATCCTCTTTCCTCCCAGGCGTGAACCCGAATCCCAAACCATCACTTCAGCCTTGCTCTTCCTGAACCAGGAATGGAGCTATGAAACATAATGATGGAAAAGACTCATGCCTTTTCAAGGAAACTCGGCATTGCGCTTCTAATTGGGAAAATACAGAACAGATTCCATGGACAATGCATGACATTCCACTTGAAGTTGGCTTCATTGTTAACATAAATCAAAGCTTCCGGAGAATATGCAGAGTTCAAGGCTCATGAGCAGTGACCGAAGTCAATTTTCCTGGTAATTTTTTCTCAATTTGCACCAAAACTTTAAAAGTCAATGACAGAAAGTGAATGGCACTGCCGTGACAGCCGTGCTCTCTGTCATTTTTCAATATTTCACAACACAGGAGATCAGTATGGTCTTGTCCTACATCTTCAGATGCCACTTTTCGATATTTCACAACATAGGAGATCAGTATGGTCTTGTCCTACATCTTCAAATCCTCGGCTACAACATTGGGATCCATGCAAGGTTGATGTAACATTTATTCACAAAAATAATATATATTCCAATGTACTTGAGGACTTGAAGATATAGGACAGAAAACAAAACACCGAATACCTGCGTTGTGAAAGTAGTAGCACAGAACAAGACTATCAAGAAAACACCATTCACTTCTTGTCCATCAACTTTTAAATCTTAGGTGCAAATCAAGGAATTTATTACCTAGAAAGCAGTTCCTTGAACTATCTTCCTACTTGAAGCTTTGTGACAAAGTAACAGAGATCTAGACGTCCATTGACTTCCTATCCATTGCAAATGGAAGAACATTTGGAAGAAAACATTACCAGAAAAATTTACATCAGCGACCCGCCAATGAACCTTAGGCTGTGCTTATCTTCATATTTGAAGCTTTGCTGCGAAGTAAAAGAGATCAACATGTCCATTTCCTTCCTGTCAATTGACCCAAAACTTAGTGCAAATCGAGGGAACTGTAACCAGAAAACATCACATCGAAAAACTATCGCCAGGATAATCTACATCATCTACATCCGTGAGTACAGTTAAGTAGTTCTAGATTCGAACCACAGATATTGGGAAAATTTGTGAGTTCTGTACATGGTACATACTTCTACATCGGTGTACATTTCTCGTCAGTAATGCAAGAGAAAATATAATGGAGCATACTACACCACGGAAATCTACATCAGCGAACCATTCATGAAACTTAAATCTTCATACTTGAAGTTTTGCTGCGAAGTACCGCAGATCTATACGTCCGTACGATTGACTCGAAACTTAACGCACATAGAGGAAATACCAAATCGAAGAATCGATAACCAGGATAATGTACAACATCTACATCAGCGTGTTCATAGTTGAATAGTTCTACGTTCGAACTACAAATCAGAGAAATTTGTGAGTTTTCTACATAAAACATACGTCTACACCTGTGTATGATCTCAGTCAGTGATGCAAGAGAAAAAAGAATGGACGAAATTATTACCAGTTAAATTTACGCCACTGAACCGTTCATGAACCATAAACTCTGCATATCTTCGTATTGGAAGCTTTGCTGCAAACTAACAGAAATCCAAACATTCCATACGCAGGGCTGAGGTCTATTCAAGCTACATCAACAAGATGAAAAACTGCACACAATGCCATGATGAGCAGCTCTCGCCTGAACCACAGCAAACCTGCACAAAAATGAAAGCGCTAGAACGAATTCGTCAGGAAAATTTATGAAAAACTTTCTCTCTTCATCCTTGCTCCTGGTTTCCTCGCCATCGCTCGTTCGTTCGAGGACGAGCCGGAAAGGCCAGCCCTCCCACATGATAACCGATTTCCCGGACGTCCGACAACCGCAAGCAAAAAAATAAATCTTTTTGCGGGAGGCTCCATTTCCGTGCCTCCTCAAGCCTAAAGTTATTAAAAGGTAAAACATTGGCTTTACCCAAATTCAAATCCCCGCGTGCACGCGGGGGGATATATCATCACAGTTGTGAAGTTCATACTTTGGGGCTTTGTTACTGTGAGAGTTAGTCCTAAGAACCTTGAAGACCCCTCCAAGGGTCTAAATATTGTTAATACTTACTTTTTTTGAGGTTCTATAGATTGTTATTATTAAATGTTGTCAATACCGATCCTTTGGGATATATCATCACAGTTGTGAAGTTCGTACTTTGGGGCTTTGTTAATGTGAGAGTTAGTCCTAAGGACCTTGAGTGTTGTGAAAGTTGTATTATGTATATATAGTAATATAGTTTTGAGTATGTTTGTCTAGTAGACGTAATCTTGTTCTCCTTAGTTAATGTCACAAAAAGAAAAAAAACAAAAGGTAAAAGTAGGGGACCTAGTTGGTTAGAGCTTTAAAAACCAAAAAAGTAGATTGCTCGGCTTTTGGCAACAAGAGACTTTCAATTAACTTTTATGTGGGTCTTGATTGCAACTTTGCAAAAGGCAAAAATACCTATGTGCTCAGGTGGTCACACGAACTTCGTGAGTCAAGTCAAAGTTAAAGGTAACTTACAATGGGGTAACAGCATGGTTAGATATACTACTTTTTCTATTAAAAAGTAGTCCAAAATAGTACTCCATTGTTTTCCGATTTTGAATGTCTACCCTACATTACTAGAGAGTACTATGCATTGCTTCATTCAATTTACCATCATTAGTTTCATGTATGTCCCTCATTACTTAGACTAAGGGATGACTGTGCAATAGTACTCAGCCTCTTTTATGGCTTGGTACTCACATGGATTTCAAGATAAAAAGTCACAACATTTTTATGGATTTCATCTCATAAGCTGTCATATTGTTCTCTTGTATTCTGGATTCCATTGCCATGGGCGATCAAATTCAATCTCCACCTCTATCAATTTTTTTACTAGCCACCTCTCTCTCTCTCTCTCTCTCTCTCTCTCTCTCTCTCTCTCTCTCTCTCTCTCTCTCTCTCTCTCACACACACACACACACACACACACACACACACACACACACATATCGTGGTCCACAAGTTTGTTTTTGTGCATATGGAGGAGTCTTTTCTATGCAAGACAACAACATCAATAGAAAAGGTATGTGAACTCTTATTTTTGCACGTTTAGGTTCTCTTTCTAATTTTTCTAACTTTCTAGAATATAACATAGCTCATCCATTTCAATTGCATGTACACGCTCTTTGTTTTTCATGCTAAAATTATGTATATGATCTTTCTTCTTATTTATGTGCCTTCTGAGACACACCAATGCATGTATTCCAAAGGAACAACAAGCTCAACACAAGATATTATGCGAAAATTGGAGGGTTGCCACAACCAGGGAAGAAGCATTGGAACTTTACAAGTTGATTAAGCAATGGTGACGAGTAGCAAAAGTAAATTAGGAGTGTGATATCCTAGCTTTGGATAGTTGGTTGAGCTGTTGGAATGTCAGAATTGCTAACTGGGATGATTTCATGGTGGCAGTAAGTTGTTTCTATAAAGCAAGGCTACAAATTCTAAGTTATTCTTACCAAAAATCAAAATTGAGCATCATGAACTATTAATATTAGATACCGAAACATTTGTGTTTGCATTTGTTAGGTGTTGGATAGTATTGCTACTGCAAATAGTCCACCAACCAATTTATGGGAATCCAAACATGGTATCTGGCTTGCTGGAGAGGGGCAAAATGATAAAATTTCCTTGTACAATGTCGTTGTCTCTGACATGGCAAACAATCTACTATCAACAGTATATTCTGGTAAGTTACATGTGCACATGGGAGTTACTTTTAATCATCTATTCTGGTAAGTTATATGTGCACATGGGAAGTTGCTTTTAATCATTTTTTGTTCATCTTTCATCATCACTTTTAATGACAAATAAAAATTCAACTCTAGTAATTTTCTCTCATTTTTTTCACATATCATATTTGGTTGCCATGTTGTCTTTTTCATATTCTTGCTAGCGCAACATAGTTTATCTTTCTTTACCAATTTCTTTTATGAGCTAATTTTTAGGTATGGATGCTATACGTATAATCAATTTGGATTAATGCAACTATTTCATGTGTTGATTGATTTTGATTCACAAAATCAAGTGCATTATGCAATGGTGCTTACCTGCAATAAAAATCCTATTTTGTTATTTATGTGTGTTGTTGAAAATTATCAAGTGGTTTCATATGTTTGAAAAGTGTAATAGTTTCACTATAGTGAGAATGTGTCAATCTCAATGTTTTTTTTATAGTCTATAAGTGTCGTTTTGAAATTGTTTTATGTTATCCAAAATGGCCGATCTTTAAATCATGCTAGTTTCAATGATATTATATAACAAAAATGTTAGTATGGCAAAATAATCAAATAACAAAAAAATTTATATGACAAACTAATTGACCTTCTTATATTGGTTGTTCCAACACTCACTTTTTGAAGTTTGCTTTTGTGCACCCCCTTGGCATAAACTTGTCATGTGATTGCGGGCATATCAACAAGGCATTATCATTAAAATTGAAAATGGGAGACATATCTCTCGTCATGTGCTGCATGTAATTAGCCCATGAGCTTACTAATGAATTGCCAAATATGGCCATGGAGCTAAAGTAGACTAGAGTTAGTCATTAGGACAGTCAATAAGGTGGCTCAAACAACCTCACTATATTTGTAAATAGTGAACTTGTAATAATGGTTGTAAGGCCCAAATTAGCCAAATAAGGTCCCAAACTTATGGTAGAGGCACAAATGACCACTATAAATAGCTGAGGTCGTGCTAAATTTGGGGGCTATTGTTCATTTTGTAATTTTGAGTTTTAAGAGATCTTGGAGCTTCTCTTGGAGAGCTTTCTTGATAGAGAAAAGTGGTTCATGTGCCTAAACTTCACATGAGAGCTTTGATCATGCTTTAGAATCAGGCCCTATCTTGTGAATGATCAATAATCATGAATAAAGATACCTTACTTTGCCTATTTTGGTGGAGTTTTTCTACTTTTAGCTATTTTCTTGATTTTTGACTAGTTTCTTGATTTCTTGCATTTTCATTGTAATTTGATGTTTAATGAATGGATTAGATGTTTGAATGCTAAGGTTGGCACATGACATCTCTAAGATCCACAATTGTCAAATTAGAAGGATTTTCAAATGCCTTTGTACTTCATATATTCCATTACGCAGCTATTGTAATTGCTAATTATTCCATTGATATTCACGAGGTCTTATTGAGTCCTTCAAATCCATGATGCTGTTTTGCCTAGTATTGATTCTGAGCTGTAATCTAAGTTATCATTATTGGAGTCTTTCACAAAGAAAAACTCTTTAAGTGTAGTATTTATTTTAGATATTTGATTATAAGTTTCTTATTTATATGTCTTGTTTGACTATGTATGTTAGTTGATAAATAAATATATTCAATATTGGGTGGTCTTTTTGTCGTGAACGGGTTTTGTTTCACGAATGGATTTGTATCTTTTGAATTTCTTATGCAGAAGCTTGTAGGATCCTAGACATGCGACTACAAATCACAAAATAGAAATCATTCTAGCAATCAAGACAGCGGAAAACAAGGAGATGGACAAGAGAGAGCAACTGTATTATCAGTTTGATTTTTAGAGCATTAGATCCTTTCCCCATCAGATTGGTGGATTTTGTTAAATTTGGTAGAGTTTCTTGTTCTAGCTTTCTTGATTTTTCAATTTTCAACCATTTTTTATTCAGTTTTTTACTATCTAATTCTCATATATTTTTTGTGTAGTTTCTTGTTGTAAATCAACATATCTCTCTTTTAGCTTTTTGGAGCTACTGAGATTTTCTGATTTGGAGCTATAATGACCAAGTTATGGCCATTTTGGTGATTTCTTTCTAGTTTTAGTTAGTGATAGTTTTTGCAGTCTGTTTTTTCTCCATTTTTGGCCCTACTTTTGGCTGAAATTTGTGACTATAATTCTATAGAATTTGTAGATCTCAGTCTTAGCTTGATTTTGAGCCAATTTGCAGCCAATTTGGTTGAAAATTGAGAGAGATATGACAATTCTTGTCAAGGAAGTCTAATTCTAGTTTTTGGTAGAATTTTTGGGAGAGAAGCACTTCAACCTTTCATTGCTGAAGTTTTGTTTCTGTTGTAAATTTTTTTTGAATTTTTCATTTTAAAATTTTATTAAAAAAAAAACCAAACCTAACCCTACCTACCTACAGCCCTAACCTACGCAACCTAACATAACCCTACCCTAACCCTACTCGACTTCTCTCCTGTGAACTCAGTCTTCCAGCTTCAGTATCTACACTTCTGGTCACCTGTACGTCTGTGATTATCATAAGGACATGATATTGTCCACCACCGTTTTCTACAATTTGAATGGCGGCTTCCAGGATTCAAGTCCTGCTTTGCTCAAAGACTGTTGCATCTGCTTAAGAGTAGTATATTGGTCACTGATGTGAGTGTATTTCCTCGAGAACTTCGATCTGAAGGGCGGAGAGATGAAAACAGTCCTCCAGTACTGACAAGAAATCCAATTAAAACATTGTCATGATTGTGGACCTTCAACTTCTGAACTGACAGACAAGATTACAAGAAGGATCAAGAGCCTTCAGATGATGCAACTCATAGATGATGCAACTCAACCCCGCTCAGCTGACGCTCAAGCCAACTTCAATTTGCCCAATTCCTTGTAAGCTTTACCTCTGCGGTAAAGAGCCTTCAGATTTCAGCGTCAAGGCTCCTCGAACTTCATAAGATAACTGAGCCTCAGTTCAGGTGATGGACGTGACATATGTGCAGTAAAAATCTGATAATTGATAAGACTACTGCGTTCCTTGTCTCCTCTTCCTCTGGTTTCTCAATGAGCCTGAAAAGGACTCACGGATCTGAAAGGAAGGTATTGAGCAAATCTCCCAGAATACGGAAAAGGAAAATCGAGAGCTCTACAGAAGAACGCTTAGATGTAGCTCCGCTGAGATCAGATCAGATGACAATGCCAGTTCAGTGTCACAAAGAGATAATGCAGCACGAGCGCCGTGAGCGAGATAGAAAACTCCACGTGGGGAGTACGTGATAGCTAAGACCCGGCAAAATGTTGCAAAGGCTTCAAAAGCCATCTCTGCAAGCCATCAGAAAAGATCACGATTCATGAGGCAGGATGACGATCGGCTGGGCCACCCTCACTCTTCCGTTACCTCTCGCGACTTTGGCTACCCCAACGTCGGTCACGTAGCCGATGTCAGTCACCTTCTCTCTTCGACCATCGATTCTCTTCCTATGACCCCCTTTCTCTCTCTCTCCGTCGGTCACGTAGCCGACGTCGATCACCTTCTCTATTCGACCGCTACCCAACGTCGGTTGAGATCCGCTCTCTCTAAAAAGTGTTGGTTGAGATCCTCTCTCTCTAAAAAACTTCGATTGAGATCCCTATTACTTGCCCTTGTGCCCACGCTGCCAGAATCTTTCGAGCACCCCAACTGATTGCCCAAATAACCAAGGAAAAAAATTTTGCTATCATTTTTAAGATTTTTACGGTTATCTTTCTTCAACGGTCCAATGCTCCAAAGAAACCAAATTATTCTATAAAGGTCTCTTTCTAAGTTTGTAAATTCCCTCTCTCCTGTAGCCTTAACTTTTGTGTTTAACATCGGAATTCAGTGCATTAAGAACAAAAATTGCTCAATTCACTGCGGTGAGTACAATGGTCATTATTTTGTCATCATTATGTACTTCTTATTTCTAATTTTATTTTAGGACCCTTTGTCGTAAGTTGTTTACACTTTATATTTTATTCATTCAATTGACCATATATCATCCATTTGAGCTCGGATTTCAGTGCCATAGAAAGCAAGCTTCATTAGCTCAACAAGATTGTCAGTGTAGAAGTCTTATTGGGATCAAAATTTGACCTTTTCAAAAGTCCTTTTTACTTGCTCTAATCGAAAAAACTCATGTCTTTTGTCACCGCTTAACTGCACCTTGTTAAAACTGGTTTCCATACCATTTTCAAATTCTTTCCAAGATTGCAATCCACAGTTACAAGATTTAGTTATTCCACATCGACTCTAATGGATTGGCATTATGAACAAGAGGATGACGATCAGTCATACTGTGATGACGATTGTGACAATGATGTGGAGGAATATTGGGATCAAGGTGATGATTACATTGAAGATTATGACCAAGGTGACGACATCACTCATAACAATCAGTATCAAGACCAGAACGATGATTTGGATAATGATGATCAGTATCAGGACTACAACGACACTTCTGAACTTGACCATTACTTTGAGGATTTCAACAACAATCAGCAGAACGAGGAACAACACGAAGCAGTCATTGAAGATGGCTCTACAGATGAAGCAGTTGAACCCTTCGATGATCAAGATGAACTGGACTTCAATGATGGTGATTATCAAGGTCAAGATCAATTCCAATCTACTACTGAGGATCAGTTTGAAGCGATAAGCGTGGATGAGCAACAATAGGTGCATTGTGGAACAGAAGACCAGTATGAGCCCATGGATCAATTCTATGATCTTGAAGAACTCAAAAGACGACGTCACCATGGTGCAAAACAACATTTCGATCATAATGAAGATGATAATGTTGATTATGAGGCCTATGAAGATGCCTATGAAAGTGGAGAAATTGACAACAATGAAGGGTGTTCTCTCTATGCCACTATAGGTATGACTAGTCCTTTTTTGATGGGAACATCATTTGCCGATGAAAATGATTCCAAGGAGGTTACTATGGCAAATGGAGCGACAATTTTCAGTCCCTATGTCAATTTTGTGGGAAGTCTAATGCCATCAACTCAACAACAGTGGGTCAGTATTCATGGAAGATCAAATAATAGTGTAGACCCTACTATCAGTAAAGTGACCAGTGGAACAAAAGAAATATTAGGTACAATTTCAATTGCCATACAGGATAGTACCGAACAAACGAAACAAACAGGGAAACAATTACAAGAAAGGTAAGAGCGAAGATGGGAAGAAATGTACAACAAGATGGTCATTCGGTTTGACTCTATCTTGCAATCGATTGGTATTCCACAACAGCCAATTGATATTCAAACTACTAATCCTGAATTGTGTACCATTGTTGATGTCTACGGAACAACGCTTCCTCTAGTTCAAGGGCAAACTTCCAAGCCAAAGACAGATATCGATCGAGATGTTTTGAGCAAACAAGATCATGAATCTTCTGATGAAGCTGATGATTTCAAGGAAGAAAGCAAAATTCTTAATATCGATCTATCTTCCATGGAGACAAACCAATATCAGCAAAGCATCGATGGACAAGTGGATGAAGACCAACTTGAGAATCTAGATCAAGTCTTGTCCGACAGTTGTAATGATCAGGACCAAGTGTGAAGAATTGCCAAAAATTGGCAAATCTAGCTTGATCAAAAACCATGTAGAATAGTGTAAATTGTGTACACAAGTGGGTCCCACACATGTGAGGCCATGATGCCACGTGGGAAACCCATCCTAATGTAGGTTAGGTCAAGTCAAAAGAGTTGGTCATGTCTATTTGGTGGTCATCCCTACTTTATAGGACCTACACCTAAGTTTAAGGTGAGCGAAAACTTGCAGAATCCTAGACACGCGACTACAGATCACAGAACATAAATCATTCTAGCAATCAAGACAGCAATAGACAAGGAGATGGACAAGAGAGAGCAACTGTATTATTAGTTTGATTTTTAGAGCGAAATGATCGGTGTCTCGCTTGTTGGCGGCCTAACACTCTGCTCTTTCACTGTGTTCTACTCGTTGGCAAACTTTCTTGCATAGCTATTTCCTTTTGCTATTTTTTCTATTGTTTTTTTTTTTTTCTGTTCTACTCTCGCACTCTTCTCTATGTATTCTGTTGATCCAGAAAATTGTTTATATCTCCATTGTGTGGAGTTTACAAGATAGCTAAACAGAGAATTACAAGAGTAGTTAACGCTAATTAACTAGTTAGTTACTCTCTGTTATTGCTAATTGTTTCAGTTGAGTTGAAGTTCAAAGCTCCACGCCCGTTGAGCTGCCAGTTGGCAGCGCAAAAGATTTTCTTTCGTTTTCTTTTCGTTTCATGTCGTGTCATGTCTTTTGGTCCTGGAGGCATGTTTGAATTTTGCGAATCATTTGACCTTCAAGTTTCACTTCGCTTCATGTCTTAGGGTTTTCGAGGTACATTGACTTTCGCGAATTGTTCGTCACTCATCCTTCGCTTCGTGTCACAGGCAAAGTTGCAGGAGTTCACAATTTTTGACACTTTTAAAAATTAATATATAGAGCATATAGTAGAATGTTGCCACTTGAATGCTCATGCTAAGTTGAATGATTGACTTTGTCTTAAAGGATCATAAAGTATCATAGGATGAAAATTTAATTTTTTGTTTCTAGACATAGATGAGTTGGATAGAAGTGTTTCTTGTGGTAGCTATGACCCAAGCTTTACTCCAAGTCTACTCATGGACGTGATGTACTATATGTTGGAACTGGTCCTATTATGGGTGACACTTGGTAACTATTGTGATTTGTTATAAATGTTGTACATAGTCTCATAGCCTAGTTAGTTTGGGTCAACTTTACAGTCATAAAAACAAGAATCTCATAAATAGAAAGAGAAATTTTTACAAATGCATTTAACAAAAAATCTATGTTCATTTTTTCTCTTCTTAAGATATACTTAGGGAAGGTAAATTTTAAGTTTGCAAATTATTCCTTGCATACTAGTATCCACATCCATATTGAGCTATGGACACATATGTATGTCCCGTCACATACTTACACACTTGAGGGGAGCTCAAAAAATGCTCTTCATATCATACTTGCAATATGTACTGAAAATCAATTATAGGCTATTTTTATGTGAAATTATAGATTTCTATGATTGCTCATGAATGATCATTAAGATGACAATACACCAATTGCTTACATTTGAGGGTTTTAATGCAAAGCATTCCACCAAATTTCATTTATGACATGTCTTGTTTGTGTACTTTTTGCATTTAATGAAAGACATCCTAGCAATATTTATAAGTTGTACAAAGTTGATAGTCAACCACTTTACCTAACATATACTGATGTAAATCAAGTACAAAAGCCATCCGATAGAGTGGGAATTTTAGCTTCAAGTTTGGATTGAAAATAATAAAAAAAGATAATCGCTTTTATGTGGAATTTTGGATATACCACGGAGGACATATCTTCTAATTGTTAACATCCAATATCATAGGCAAATTCAAGTCTAGATTATTTGTGTATCATGGCCTATGTTATTGCAAAACCTATCATGTAAATTCTCCACTTCAAACATACTCACTAGCTATAGCACCACCATAAAACTATGCACTTAATAAAAGTATTTCCCAATTTAGTTGGATTAGTACATATTTTCGTTGCCCAATCATGGTGGTGTATGTAGGAATAATGGTTAGTTGTCCTATACTTGTACATATAGGTTAGTTTAGTCGTCATTCTTGATTACTTCTTAAGTTTTAGTCAGGGCATTAGTAAGATTTTAGGAGATAGGAATCATGATGATTACTAGTTTAGTATAATCTCCTTCATTTTGCTAATACATTAATGTGTGTGATGCTATTGTTAGATTATCCTTTGTATGGCTCTCCCATATTGGCCTAAAAAAAGTAGCAACAACTAGTTCCCTAAAAGATAAGAAGTCTAAAACATGTGGAAACAATAACAATAAGTTTTTGGAATATCTTCATCTATAATATGACATTGGAAAAGCGTGTTGAGCATCTCAAGATCATGTTCTCATGCTCAAACTGCCTATAAGAAACAATTATTTCTCTCAAGCATGATTTGTTATAAGATATTCTTTTCAATAACTCAATCAAATTCTTGATGAAAGAGGCAACCTTGCTAGACGATGTTCTTGTCAAAAGAGTGAGTTTTGAGAATCTTGAATAGATCTACCATGACCTACACGCATGACAGGTTGCACACTACCGAATTACTCTTGATCGACTTGGATCTTCAAAACAGAATTTGGATAGGCAAGAGCTCTAGTACACAAAAGGTAATCATCATCAAAAGTCAAGCAAGTTTCATGCATGTCCTTGAAAAAACTAAGTAAATCTCATTATGGAAGAAGAGCCAAACAAGCACCTTGCTCTCGGGTAGAGAGAGAGAGAGAGAGAGAGAGAGAGAGAGAGAGAGAGAGAGAGAGAGAGAGAGAGAGAGAGAGAGAGAGAGAGAACAAGAGTATGCTAGTCAAAAACTTGATTAACTCTCAAAAATTGAATACAAGTACAATGAGACCACATCCATATAGTGGTGAGTCAAGCTCCTACTCAATAAGGCATGTATTCACCTCTAAAAATGATTGGATCCATGATTTGCACCTCATCTTTTGATTGGACCCCAAAAGTCAATGTGATGATTGTGAAAACTATCAACTAGCCTCGACATTTTATTTGGCATTTTTGGCGGCCAAAATGAAATCTCAACTTAGAGATAGTTGTATATTTGACATAAAGGCCTAAATAGTGGTATTACTATTTTTGAAAAGTAGATAAGTGGATGAGGTCGAGTTTGGACCCATTCTAATTGGTCAATATTGGTACATTGCATTTGGACTAGTAATTCTAGGTTTTTGGTTAAGTACCTAGTAGTTGCCATTTTAGGGTGTTTACTGTTTCTACACTCTAGGATCTGTTGAGTACGTTTCTTTCTTGTTTCTTGTTTACAAGAACTGTTTTCTGTCCGTTTAGAGGCTTGTTGGCATTTCTTAAATGTTAGCTTCTTAGTTCAATGCTGAAACCAGGCAGAAGGGACTGATATCGATGTAGTAAATGTCCTACCTCTCAGAGGACAATCCAGGGAAGTCACTCTTGAACTAATGCACATGCATAAACAACCACTCATACATGCCAAAACGTTCAATCATAAAATCAGTGTGCAGATCTGTTGAACAAACAATGAAATTCTACTTCTACTTTGCTGCAAAATGAACTAAAATCAGATCCTACACTACTTTACTTGCATAAATTGACAAAACAAGAAACAAGAACTAATCTACAGCATGTTAGAAGTCCAAGAATCAAGAAACTAACTAGTCTTTTGATTCTTGGACATTCCAAGAACATCAAGAACTAGAATGTTAGAGAATATGCAAGATTTACGCCACATTTCTAGCCTATTTAGTTTACTTGAATGCTGGCTCCTACATTAATCCACAAGAAAACATGAAATCTAAACCACAACTAGGAAAGCAAGAAAACTAATCCACTCTAAATCCACAACCACACACAATATGAATGGAAGGGCATGATCATAGGAGCATCACTCAAGAAAACCATCATGATCAAGGAGCTTAGTGTAGTATCAAACTCATGGAAAATCTTCTCATTAAGCATGGAGCAGATACAATGCAAAAAGCTCCTCTTCACAAAGAGGGAGTCTCTTAAATAAGCAAGAGAGTTCCTTAGGTGGCATCCTAGTGGAAATTCCACATTTCACAAATTACAAGTGGAATATTGCTCTCCACTAGAGGTCACCATCAAAAGGTGGCTCACTCTACTTTCTTTAAGAGGGGTCTACTTGCATTTATTACATTTGCCTAGAAATAGACACGACACGACACGACATGACACGACACGAAAATCAGTCGTGCCCCACGAACAGCCAACAAGAAAATCAGCCAAGTGCCATGGGGTGCAAATATCTGATCTGATATTATGACATCATCAGAAGTGTTTTAAATTGTGGCTAATCTGCCACTCTTGTGATTCGTGAACTATATACTTTCTGGTTGATGCATATTACAATAAGTCTAATGCTAGTAAGCAAGACAAGAAGTCAATAGACAAAAAAAATACAGAATACGAATCCGCCTGCATGCGAATAATTTTGTATAGGATTTGTAGATCCAAAAGTCCGCTAGTAAGAAAGACACGATTTCGTGAAAGAACTATTTTTCTCTCACGCCAATCACTACTGGATCGTATGCAGTGCTTGAAGAATCAGAAAAATCAATAGATGATTTTGTAGCTGTTGTGCACATTACTATTCTAGATGATTGTATGATCTTGTATGTAAATTTATCTGCTACTATTCGTGTGTTTGATTCGCTTGTTCATTTTAATTCCGCATCTTGGTTTGATATTGTTGAATGTTGCATTAATTTGTTAACATAGATCAGCAGTGTTTGACTACTCTCTGAAGGATTGTAGGAGTGATACAGTCGGCAGTGACCAGCGATCACATCTGAATTTCTGATGAATTGATCTCGTTCGTGAATCCTTTCGCTTCGTGCTTCGCTTCGCTTGGCTTCACTTTGCAATCACTAAGCTATAAGGGTAAATCGATTACAGAGCTCACCTAGGTTTCGTTTTGTTTTGTTTTGTCTGTTTTGTTTTGTCTCGTCTCGTCTCGGTACAGAGCTTGATTGCTTGATTGATCTTGTCACAAATTATTTGCTTCGTTTTGTTTTGTTTCGCGATCTATGCTTCCAGCATAAATCAATGTCAGTGCAAGTTTCGTTTCGTTTCGTTTTCGTTTATAATTCGTCTCACTTTGTTTGGTTGTGTTATAGGGCTTGGTTGATTCAACTCAAACATAAATAATTCGAGTGTCGCAAATCGTTCGTGATTTATTTCTGTCAGTTTGTCACCAAAGTCTTGGCTAGAATTTGCATTTTTTGAGTGCATTTTTCTTTGCATATTTTAGCATCATCTAGAGTCCTGAGACACATCATCACAACTTGGCACAACATGAAAACAAATGGTTTACAAGTACAAAGTTCATACTTTTCACATGTGTGAGGACTTCTCAAACAATGTGAATGATCTCCTAAGATGTGTGTGATTGCACATAGATCAATCTAGATTGAGATATAAGCATACTAGCTCAAAATCTAAGGCACTGAGCACTTTGTACATGCATCAATCATCAACCATTCATCACACTTTCCATAAGAAAAAAAGTGCCATCATGAGGTTGGGCTCCAATCCCCTCATGACTTGTACAAATCAAAATGCATGATTAGGATAGGCAATTTGACATCCATCTCGAGTCCCAAGAGGCGTTGACACATGTCATAAAGTGTAGAAGTGCAAATTGGCAAGTAGTGCACCATAGGTCAAATTTGTCATTGTAAAAAATTAGAGATCAAAAAACATTTGATCCATAAAGTATCTTTAGCCAATTTAAGTTACACATCTAGATTCATCAACAACATTGAAATCACTACTTTATGCATGCTAGAATTTAGAAATGCATCAAGATCTGATTATAACCACTTAGATATGACTTAGTACTATCCATGTCTATACAGAAGTAGTACAGTACAGTAGTCCACATGTGTGAAAGCTAGATCAACAAGAAAATCAACATTTTACACATAGAAACTCAAAATATCATGAGAAAACCATAAGAGATGGACATAGAATCAATAGAGATGAATTTCCCACATCATAAGAGAATACAATGATCTGTTCTCATGCAGGTCCAACTATTTATAGCAACCAATATGTCATTTAGCCACTTTTCCTAAGTATGCCCTAAAATGGCAACTTTTAGGTACTTAATCAAAAACCTAAAATTACTAGTCCAAATGCAATGTACCAATATTGACCAATTAGAATGGGTCCAAACTCAACCTCATCCACTTATCTACTTCTCAAAAATAGTAATACCACTATTTAGGCCTTTATTGACAAATATGAATCTATCTCTAAGTTGAGATTTCATTTTGGCCGTCAAAAATGCCAAATAAGATGTCGAGACTAGTTGACAATTTTCACACTCCCCCTTCAACTAGTTTTAGCATAGATTTAGATAGTACACCAAGTGATGTTCTATGCTTCATAAACAAGTCTTTTTCCAATGCTTTGGTGAAGATATCAGCCACATGTTCCCTTCATTAGTTAGAGCCCAACAAGGGCCTTTGAAAAAGATGTCTTTTTTTTTTTTTCCATTTTCATAGCCATGTGGACCAATAAAAACCTTGATATCATGCTTCTACATAATGTAGCTCTTCTCAGATATAAATAAAATAAAAACTTTTTAGATATATAAGTGTTTCATTGGGTGGCATGTGGAAATGATATTGGATGTTGAGGCCTGCCCTTCCAGCTCATCATTGCCGGAAGAGGCCCAAAAATATTGAAAATGAATATGATAGATGGTTGAAATGAGAAAATCGATGTGTGAAGAATTGCCAAAAATTGGCAAATCTAGCTTGATCAAAAACCATGTAGTCTAATGTAAACTTTGTACATAAGTGGATTCTACACATGTAAGGCCAAAGTGCCACGTGGCAATTTACTCCTAATGTAGGTTAGGTCGAGTCAAAAGAGTTGTTCATGTCTATTTGGTGGTAATCCCTACATTATAGGACCCACACCTTGATTTGTGATGAGATTTTGACCAACTAGCTATCTATCAAGCATGACTCTAGGAAATAGACTAGGATTTCATTTTAGGGCAAAAAGAGTGAGTTAACTTCCTTATTACATGCTGGAAATTCACCTAACTTTACAAAGGCAGTCAGTTTTGCAAGCTCCCATAGTGAGAAGATAGATTATTTTCGGAGCACAATGTCATTGGCAATCTCGAGTTTGTCCTCTCCATGTACATTGATTTTGTGATCCGAATGAAACCATCAATTTGAGTAGTTCAAACACTATTCAAAATCCATATAGTGGGCTACTCTTCACATGTGTGGGCTCAAATTTGTGTCTATAATCTTTGTTTTTGATTATCAATGCCTGTTGTGTGTCAAATTGCCAATCTAGATCAAGATTTGATGACTAGTTTTTTTATGCATTGGTTAGCAAGTACATAATCACTCTTGTGGATCTTTGAAGATCCATTTATGGTCTAAAAAGTACTGTACTTTCACATGGTATTAGAGCCAAGTGCAAGAGCTTTGATGATTGACCTAATCACATCCATTTTTAGCAGTTTTTGGTGTTAAAAACTAGTCTTCTGAGGGCGAGCTAGAAGCTAAGTTTTGGTGAGGAGATTTGATCTCAACCTTGGAAGGGATCAAAATTCATACGACACTTCTGAAATATCATTTAATGGATTACATTCATTTGGTCACTGTAAATTCAATTTGAGAGCTTTTGATGTAATTTTTGGTGGAAGTCCTAGGATAAGCTACCAAGATCAAGTGCCATTGATTAGATTTGAATTTGATTCATGAGATCTAATTAATCTAGGCTAAAATCAGGTCCTATGAACTTGTTTTATAGGTCTTGAAATTACAAAGTGTGTGAGGGAGATTAAGTCATTCTTTTGTCCAAACATAGCCATAATTGGCAAGATTTGTTTGAAAGTAGATCTAGACCTCCTAGATTGATCAGCACTTGTGGAAGGAAATCGGTAGGTCGGACCACACGTTGATCAGCCATTCAAAGCTGACAAGTGGGTTTGGCCAGCTTGTCTCTTAGATTTCATTCTATCATGAGGGATGTGGAAATGATATTGACACCAGAGCCACCATCGAGTACCACTAGAATTTCACGTGATTGGTGATGGGTAGCTGGGATTTTGATGTTGCCTCATTCGCTAAGTGGATAGGTTAGATGTAAGGGCATTTCAGGCAACTCGTTAGGATTGGTGGTGTTATTGGATTGGATCTGGTGTTTCCATTTGCTAGCATGCTTCCAGAGAACATGGAAGGGAAGAGTGACATTGGCTTGTAGTAAATCTTCTCAGACTTCTGCACCTTCAAGGGTTTTGCTTTCAAAGGACTTGTGAGGTACTTTATGGGAAGTGGAAGATTGTTGGTCGGCATTGTGGATTTGCTGGCGATACTGATGATGCAGTCGAATTTTTTCAGATGGGTGAGGGTAGACTATCGGGGTTGAATCTTCACTTGGAGGAACAGGCTGCTGCTGAGTTTTGCTGGGTGCAAGTGTAGGGGCTTGGCGTTGGGTTTGTGCCCGAGTCAAGACCCAAGTAGGATGAGTTTTAATGGGTAAAGTTTCTAAGCAATTATACACTTTTTCTTACCTTTCTCTGAAGAGTGTTTGGATCAAATCGGATTGAAATATGAAAAGTGAAAGTACGGAATTCTGGAATTCCGCATGTGTGATCCAAAGAGATTGAAGAAGATTTTGTTGCAAGTGATGGAGAAGGATCATTCATAGTGTCAAGTTTTTCTTCATCACCTTTCAAGAAAGATGAAGCTTGGTACATAGATAGTGGAGCTTCTTCACATATGTGCTGTTCAAAAAAGTCTTTTGACTCAATTGTACCTCACAAAGGACTCAAGAGATCTATTTACACTGCAAATGATCATGAGTGCTCTATTGAAGGAATCGGCAACATTCCATTGAAGCTTGCTTCTTTTAAAGTTCTTTCACTTTTCAATGTTCTTTTCATTCCTAAACTTACAAAGAACTTGATTAGTGTTGGAAAGTTGCTTGATAGTGGTTGTGATGTAAAGTTCAATTCCAATACTTGCTTTATCAAGAAAAATGATGAGGTCCTAGCTAATGGATCTAGATATGGTAGAATTTTCAAGTTGAATTCTTATGAGAATGCAAACTTTTGTGAAGTTGCTCTTTTATCTAAGGAGGAGTTGTGGCATAGAAGGTTGGGGCATCCTAACTTTAAGTCTATGTCTTCTATGATCAATAAAGAGAAGGCTATTGGCCTTCCAAAATCATTTCCAAAGATTTCAAGCCTTGTGAGGTTTGTGCTATTGCAAAATCACATACAAAGCCATGTCAAAAGTCTTTTATCAAGACTACTCATCCTTTGGAGCTTATACACTCAGATGTTCATTTTTCTTCTTCTAAAAGTATTGGTGGTGCAACATGTTTTGTCACCTTTATTGATGACTTTACAAGATATACTTGGTTGTATCTACTTTCTTTTGAACTTTCTAATCTTCAAAGCTTATGTTGAGAAATAGTTTTCTTTCAAAGTTAAAGCTTTAAGATGTGATGGAGGAGGTGAATACATCTCCAACAAGTTATATGAATATTGTAGGTGAAGGAATAAAGAGGGAGTTTTCTTGTGCTTATTCTCCATCTCAAAATGGAGTTGTTGAGAGGAAAAATCGATCTTTATGTGAATGTGCTAAAGCAATCCGAGTTGAAGCTTATTTGCCTATTGAATATTGGGTGAAGCAATTAATTGTGCAAACTCTTTGTGCAATAGATTACCTCACAATGCACTAGCTGGAAAATCACCATATGAAGTCTTGTTTAAAAAGAAACCTAAGGTAGATCACCTTAGAGTTTTTGGATGTGCTTGCTTTGTTCATGTACCCTTGGAAACAAGGAAAAGAGATTATCCTAATTCTATCAAAGGGATTATGGTTGGATTTTCATCCAACAAGAAAGCTTATAGAATCTATGTTCCCTCTACCTCAACTACAATTGAGAGTATGGATGTTATATTCCATGAGGATCAAAAATACATTCTTGAGGAGGCCGAGTTCAAAGATTCTCAAAAAGATACTCCAATCATCACCCTTGAAGAGTATCATGGAGAGATGGGGCCGAGAATTGAGGAGGAGTCACCTCAAATCTTTTCACCAAGGAGGTCTCAAAGAGAAAGATCCGAGCCTAGGAGGCTTACATATGAAGATAGAGGCAAGCAAGTGGAACTCAACTCCACTAATTGTGCTTATTTTATTTCACATGAAGAGCCAAAGGATGTATATGATGCACTCAATTTGAAGGAATGATTTCTTGCCATGAAGGAAGAATATGATGCTTTGATAGCCAACAAGACATGGGAGCTTGTGGATCTTCCATCCAACAAGCACACCATTGGTTGCAAGTGGGTTTTTCGAGTCAAGTATAATCAAGATGGCATAGGCAAGGCTTTGTGCAAAAGGTTTTGCTCAAGTTTATGGACTTGATTATGAGGAGACTTTTGCTCCAGTTGCAAAGATGGTATCAATTAGAATCATAATTTCTATTGCATGTTTTTTCAGTTGGCAAGTTTTTCAACTAGATGTCTCTAATGCATTTTTAAATGGATATCTAAAAGAAGAAATTTACATGGATCAGCCTATTGGTTCATCCATGACAAAGACAAAGTTTGCTTGCTCTTCAAAAGTCTATATGGACTAAAGCAAGCTCCAAGGTCATGGTATTCTCGACTTAACACCTTTCTTGAGTCACTAGGATGTAATCTTAGTAACTATGATCCTTAGGCTAATGCTCGTACACTAATTTCTTGTACTTTTTCTCATTTGTAATTCAACGCTATCATTCTCTGACTCTTAGCATGCTAGATTGTGGGTAAGCCATAAGTTCTGTACTAGATCTTGCTATTCAATCTAGAATCAGATTATTGTGCTAATCATAAAGCTTAATAAAATCTATCATCATTTTCACATGTGTGAATTCTGGAAATTTTGTCATTTTCTTCCACATAGTAGGTTGCCGGATCGATGGTATTTGGATCAAGATAATGAACAGTGTGTTGTGGGGCAGGTTGATTAGCGACAAACTGTTGTCGTGGTGATGGGTATTGATTTGGTGCAGTTGGTCATGGTTGGTAGACCCCTGGTCATGGCACAGACTATTGTGGAGGGTAAGGGTGGTATGCTCGATAGATGGTGGGTTTGGTGGCGACTGGAAAATGGTTTCGCAGTTGAGGGCAAATTGGACACCAGACATTTTCTCTTGCTGGAAAGGATTTCTCAACAATCTGTTTCATGGCGGTTTGGAAATCGGCAGTGAGTTTATCCATATGAGATTATTGAGCTTTTTGCCAAGTTTCCATTTGATGTAGAAGTTCAAAAGATTGAGCAATATTGTTAGACTTTGGGTGATTAGGATGGTCCGGATTCTTAGATCAAGAGCTTCGAGATTCAAATACCACTCCTTGGCTATTCCATAAAATACCATGGAAAATAGACGAAGTTTTTCAGTTTCAGAGGTATCTCCATAAAAACGACATGCATTATCAAAGTCATGGAGAAATCGGATTGGATTAGATTCTCCATTGTACTTTGGTGCATCGATACGTGGAATTCTGCATTCTAGTCGTGGAGAAGCCGGATTAGAAAATTCAGCATAGTCACAAGACATGATGCAGAGTGTGGAGGAGAGTAACAATATAGATGATCAGGTCAGTACTATACTTGGCAAAAAAATATAGTTTGCTTGTAGAATGGAGAGTGTAGGACAAAAACCTGGTCTTTTTGGCCATAATAGAATTTGCGGACAGATTGAGAAATCATGGAGAGACAGATAAATTGAACTGTAACACTTGTGAATTCTAACAAGGAGTTCTGGCTGTCAGAATATTGATTTTTTATATTTTTGAAAAAAGGTTTGTATTCTAAGAATTCACGAGTACGACAGAGAATTTGTATTCACTGAGAATGATTGTTTAGACTGGAAGGCAATTTCTAACCTAACAGATAAGAAATATGGAAAAAAATATGACTTTATGACAGAAAACAGGCAAAATCTTTGAGATAGAATTCGCGGAGCTGTTGGAGGACTGATCTTGATGAGATCTAGCCTCAGTGAAGCCGACGAATTCTAGGACAAAAGTTTGGGTGAGAAAGAAAGGATTTTGACAGTATATCAAGCTGTTTTTCCAAAATCTGACGGTGGTCAGAATTCATGGAGGTGATTGGCTAGATCTACTCACGATGTGGTGTAGTATAGAGAGGATCGTCCGCTTTCTAAGTTTCTACCAAGCTTCAGACAGAATGCAAAAATAGAAAAAAAACAATGATGAAGCACTAAGGCTTACCCAACTAGTGCTCGAAATAGAGATGAAACTAATTTAAGATGACAAATTGCAAAACCTTACTAAGGCTTACCAACTAGCAAGGTGCTTAAATCAAATCCTAGATTAACACCACCCAAAGGGATTGAAAAGATAAATTGTGGCTAACTAAATAACTAACAAATAAAGCATGCCACAATAATCCAATGAAAGGAGGCAAGAGGAGGCTCGAGCACCTTCCCTCAAGCTATGCACCTTCCAATGGGAACACAAAGAAATAGAATGATAATCTCAAAGAGAGAGCAATTTAGCATAATCTCAACGTGTTATTTACAAGGCAAATACATCTCCTTTTATGGCAAGGAGGGTCTTCCATAAGTATCCAGTAACTTATGGGACTAATCTATTTCTAGCCTTTCTAGATCTTCTAACTTAGGATTTAGAACTTCAAAGTTTCTTAACTTAGGAAAACTTAAGATAAAATATTTCTAATTTTAAATTTCTTAAGTCTAAGTTCTAAATCTAAGTTTAAACTATTTTATTATTTTTTTAAGCTTCTACTCATGGGCTTACAAACACATGCCATGGCGGAAGTTTATTAACAAATACTCGCACGTGGTCTTACACAACACATGCCACGGAGTTTTATTTTTCTCTTTTTTTATTTCTGTGTTAGCACAGATGCTAACAATGACATCATACTTGTAGAAGTAGGTAGATAAACTTGCATGCAAACTTGTAGATGTCAAGTTATAGGTAGAAACTACTATTAGATGTGGACAAATGAGGTTCATGAGCTACTCTACCTTGAGCTAGTACCTCTCCTATATATGTATGTGGGATCTCTCACAATTTTTAATAAAGAATCAAGCATAGATGCAATCATAATGTCAAATTGGATCTTGTAAATTTGTGTTGCTATTTGTTGACAGATCCCCTGCTCCAGAGGATCTGTTGGTTTTACTCTTTACTTCTTCAAAACTGTTTTTGCCTATTACCAGGCTTTATGGCATTCATTAGATGTGTTCTTGATATTATAATGCTCAAAACAGGCAGAATGGGTGGATTGACGTTGTAGTATTTTTGTCCTGCATGTCGGAGGACAATTCAGGGTCGTTCTCTCTTGAAAACACTCACATTCAAATAGAGATGCAAGCCATGAACATTCAATAGACAGATCAGCATGCAGTCCAAATGAATATTCAATAGATTTTACAACTACCTACTCTAAAAACGAACTGAATCAGATCCTACACTTTACTAAAATTGAGCTATACTTGCATTAATCTACAAAGCTGAAACAAGATTTAATCTACAACATTTTAGAAGTCCAAGAATCAAGAAACCAACCAGCCTATTGATTCTTGGACAGCCCAAGAACATCAAGAACTAGAATGTTGGAGGATATGCAAGATTTGCACCACATTTCTAGCCTATTTAGTTTACCTGAATGCTGGCTCCTACATTAATCCACAAACAAGAAAAGAAAACTAATCCACTCTAGGAAAGCAGCAAATCTAATCCACTCTACAATCCACAACCACACACAAAGGAGAGAAGGGCAAGATCATGAATGCATTCACTCAAGAAACAAGCATGATCAAGGAGCTCAATGGATACACCAAACTCGTGGAGGCTCTTCCTATATCAGCATGGAGAAGGTACATTTCACAAAAAGCTCATCTTCACAAAGAGGGAGTCTCTTAAATAAGCAAGAGAGCTCCTTAGAAGGCATCCTAGTGGAATTTCCACATTTCACAAATTACAAGTGGAATAAGCCTCTCCACTAGAGGTCACCATCAAAATGTGGCTCACTCTACTTTCTTTAAGAGGGGTCCACTTGCATTTATTACTTTAGCCTAGAAATACTAGTTCCTACATGATCATTCCATATTTCGGGATTCACCACGAGGCTTACATAGTTCTTGCTTGTCATTACTACTAGTATTCCTCGGCTCTCATACTCAGCTCTCAGTCTTCGTTTGTCTCGTCTTCTACGACATAGCCATCTTGTATGGCTAATGGTTCTGGAATTTCAGATGGATATTCAGAAAAAGTCAAGGAATGTCCAGATTGTGACTGTTGTTCTTCATATTGTTGGACTGTATGAGCTTGAATAGGCTTATATGAAGGACAAGCATCAGCAGGATGCGTAACCCAACAGTGTGGGCACCATATTGGTTTTCGTCTATAAGGTACCTATGCAGGGTTTGGCTGACTAGGCAAACTACTTTGGATAGACTTGAGGGTAGCTTGAAACTCATTGGTGAGTTTCTCCATTTGAAGTTGGTGTTGCTTATTAAGTAACTCCAGTTGTGATTTCCAAAGTTGATCTCGGGTGTCCTCAATCGGCTTCGACTCATGGACAAGAGCACGTGGTGCTCGTCTTTCTCTTGATTCCTCAACATCTGATCCTTCATCTTCCTCCTTGATGGCATCAGACATAGCTAATTTTAGACTCATATATTCATCATTTGATTTAATCTCACGTCTAATCCATCTTGGAAGGCCGACTAAAAACCAGATGATGAGCATCTGTTCGGTAGGTTGTTCTTGTACTTGACTTTTGAGACGTTTAAAACGTTCGATATAGTCTCGTACATGCTCGTCTTTTGCCATCTTGATGTTACTCAATTTGACAAAAGGACTCTCGATCAAGCGGAAGGGCTTAAAACACTTGATAAAGGACTCTTTCAAAACTGACCAGTATGTCTTTTCTTCACGGTCAAGGTTGGAAAACCAATCAGGTGCTTTAGCGATCATGGTCATCGAAAACAGTTGGACCATAGCATCGGGAGATGTTTCGCCATACACATCACACGCATTCTCAAAGATTTGCAAAAAATCTTTGAGAGTCCGAAGTACCGTCAAACTTTGGTAGACTAGCTTGGGTGTACGTCTCTCTAGATGATTTCTGTGAGTGGCAGAAGCACCATTAGGGTTGGTTCTGATCTGGGAGGGTTCAACACCATAAAAATGGGGTCGTGCTCGTGAAGACTCGGCTCTATCAAGTTCTTGTCTCTCGAATGGGTTTGTGGATGACTCGTGGGGTTGGGACCGCATTCGGTAGAACCTATGACGTCTGATTTGTTCAACTACAGGGGACCTTACCACGTATGGATAATCGTCTGGGATTTGAGTACCTATATGTTGGTCCATTGGGTATTGTTGTGGCTTTGTTGTGTTGAGTATGTGTTTTTAGTATTTTGGATTTTTTTTAAGGTTTTTGGTGTTTTTGAATTTTGGGTGTTTTTTAGATTTTTTTTTTTATCGGGTAGAAAATTTGTCTGGATCGAAAAAAAACATGACGTCGAAAAATAAAGTATCGAAAAATAGAGGACTAAAAAAAAAGGACTCGAAAAATAAAAGGCTTAAAAAAATTATTTAAAAAAAATTATGCTGGTGACTCGAAAAAATGAATCGAAATTTTTTTTGTTGGTGACTCAAAAAAATTGTATAAAAAATATGTGTAGATGAATCGAAAAAATAGTGGACTCGAAAAAATTATATAAAAAAAATATAGGACTTGAAAAACAAATGACTCAAAAAATAGAAGGCTCGAGAAAAATGAATCGAAAATAATGGCTCGAATTTTTTTTTTAGTGACTCAAAAAAATATATTGGAAAATTAGGACTCGAAAAAATAGAACTCGAAAAAAATATTGGAAGTATTGAAAATTTTTAACAAAGGCTCAAAAAATATGACTCGAAAAAATAAAGGAGTATCGAAAAATTTAATAAAGGCTCAAAAAATATGACTCAAAAAAAGTATATCAAAAAATGGTGGGATGCACTCGCTGCGGGTCTAAATGTGATCTGTTAGTAGTGAATGCGGTCGCTACGTTGGAACAGCTGATGTGGTTGGGGTGTGGTTGAATACGGTGTCTAAGGTGGAAGGCGGTCGCTGTGCGATTTGTTTGTAGTTGAATACGGACGTTACGGTTTATGGGAATCACTACGGATCAATGCGGGGTTACGGGTCAAGGGCGGAGGCAGTTTGATTGCGGTCCCTACGGTTTATGGTGAATGCGGTTCTGATGGTTGTGACGGTTGAATGTGACCTGAGTGCAGTCGTAAGGTTGTGCGAGTGCGGTCTGTTGTGGTTGCGGATGATTGCGAGATATGGTTCAAGTGCGGATGTGATTAGAGGGAGGTCTGTTGCGATGGAAAGTGGTCTGTTTGCGACTGAAGGGCGGTCTGTTGCGATTCAAGATGGGCGTAGTTAGATGGTGGGTTGTGTGCGGATGAATGCGGCTGTTTGTAGTCGTAAGGTGGTGAGAGTGCGGTCAGTTGCGGTGCTATGGCGGTGGGAGTGCAATCGTAATGTGGTGTGAGTGTGGTCGTGAAGGGAACATGGTCTGGTGAGTAGTGCATGGAGGGCTGGGCTTGTGCAGGTGCAATGTTTGTCAGGGAAGGATGTCAGGAGTTCTGATCAAGGAGCCATCCATTCGTGCAGGTCATGGGTAGAGCGTTTTGCTTCTAGGGCCATGGAGAGAGCGTGTGCAAGTCTCGTTGGCAGGCAAATCGTTTGCAAGGAGGTCGTGTTCTGGGCAGAGTGTCTGCTTGTAGGTTGGAACTCAGTTGCTATCAAATTCATGTGTTGGTGAATGTCGTCTCACAGTTAAATGCTAGTGAATACAATTCAAGGGAGGAGGTGGTCTGATTGTGGTGTGTTTGCGGTTTCTACGGGTGAATGCGATAGTTGAGGTGGTAGGTTGTTTGGTTGCTATGGAATGCGGTCAGTTGCGGTGCAATGGCAGATGGAGGTGGAAGGTCGGGATGTTGTGCAAGGGCAGTCAAAAAGTGGTGTTAGTGTGGTCGGAATGTGGTGGCTACGGTTCAAAGGCTGAAGTAGTTGGGATGCGGTTGAAAGCGGCCTGAGTGCAGTTGTAAGGTGGTGAGAGTGCGGTCAGTTGCGGTGGTAATTGCGATGATTGTGGAAAGGTGGTTTAGTTGCGTTGGTATGCGGACAGTTGTGGGGCTATGGCGGATAGATGTGGTGTGTTTGTGATTCAAGGCGGATGTAGTTAGAAGGTCTTCTATGTGTGGATTTGGTCTGGTTGAGAATTGAGCAGGTGCGTCGGTTGAGATTTGACAAATTGGCTCCGGTTGAGATGGGAGGCCGTGCGTCGGTTGAGATATGAATGAGCACTCTGGTTGAGATTTCACTGAGGGGCTCTAGTTGAGATTTGACATAGGGCCGTTGGTTAGGATCTGATACAAGGCCGTCGATTGAGATTTGAGTGAGGCTGTTGGTTGAAATCTGATACAGGGCCGTCGGTTGAGATTTGAGAAAGGCCGTCGGTTGAGATCTAATACAAGGCCATCGGGTGAGATTTGGGTTGTCGATTGAGATCTAACACAGAGCCGTCAGTTAAGATTTGAGGGAGGCCGTCGGTTGAGATTTGACATAGGGCCGTCAGTTGAAATCTGATATAGGGCCATCGGTTGAGATTTGAGTGAGGCCATCGGTGGAGATCTGATAGATCACTTCGGTTGAGATGGGAGACAGTGCGTCAGCTGAGACCTGAATGAGCACTCCAGTTGAGAATGGAAGTGTGAGGGGACGGAAGGAGCGTGAAGGGTGGCTGAGGAAGTGTGAGGCTTTAGGGGGTAAGTGTGGAGGTCTGTCTGGGAGGAATAGGGAGTACAGTTGAATGCGGTCGGTTGGGATCGGCATGTTTGTAGGTTAATGAGGTCGCTACGGTGAAGGATTGTGATCCCCCGGATTTCCCAACAAATCAAATGCAATGCATTGAAGTAGAATAAAGTAGCAGCTCTCTCAAGCTTTCAAGCTTGAACACTTTTCAACATTCTAGCTCATTTCCTTAGAGTTCATTTAGAGTTTTGCTATTAGCACTACTGCTTATCAACAAAAGCATAATTCAGATAGAGTTTTAGTTACTCAGAGATATCTTAGAGTACACGGTTTCTATCCGCAATTGTCTTGTGCTCATCATTATATGTTTCATGCTGAATCAATCTATCATTTATTGCATTCAATATTATATCAGAATGTATGAATCTTTGTGATAATTTTTGTAGCAGATAAATTTCATATTGCTTTTGTTTGATAATTTATTGTTTGGCTACGTAATCACTTTAGCTCTGCTGATTTCAAAATTAGTTGCTAAAGATTGAACGTGACTCTTGTCATAATGTTTTGTTCAATATTGATAGGCATAGTCATGCATTAGGAAAGCAGGCTCATTCCACGACACTCGATAAGTTGTTCACTGCCTTCGACTTGTCGTTATTGCATTATCACCTCTTTCCAACAAGGGGCTATTATAAATAGGCATACAAGTGTGGAGAAGTTCATCTCTCTCATTCTTCTCTCATTCATTATTATGGAAGATATCTCTTTGGGTTTCTACATCCATTTTTGCATTTTGGTGATGATATAGTGGATTTTTGTGTATAGAATGTTTTTTCCTTATATGTATCCCACATGCGAGTATTGTTGTAGTACGGACACTTTATGGAAAGGAACAATAAATTATCATACATAAGTGATTTTGACAAGTTCTAGATTAGTTTACATTATCTATGTATAGTAGATGCTAGACTTCTACATTGTTAATGATGGTAGATGTGCTCTCCTATGAAGCCAAAGATCAAAGGGCATAATTAGGTATTTGTGATCTGATTTTTTTCACATTTTATTAGAGTCTTGTTGCAGGCTATTTTTGGAGGAGCAGCCAATTCTAGTGCATGATTTGGAGGTATTACCAATTCTAGAGTGCTAGAGTGATTCCTTGTCCAAGCATTTTCATGTGTAGAATGGGGGTTTTTATAATCCAAAACTCAATTTAGGTCAAAATACTTTTAGTAGGATGATTTATCTCCTTAATAATTGGATCGTGGTGACTTTTAGTGCATAAGAAATGGCAAACATCACTCTTCAAGATTCTATATCAAGTTTCTAGCTTTTGCATGTAGAATGTGAATGATTCAATTTGTGTACTTTTGTGAAAACTCTAAAATTGATTGGATCTTTTGTGTTTGAAGTTTTTGGACTTTTCAAGAGTGTGTTTCAATCTTAGAAAGTGCAAAAGCTCACTGTTGTAGGTTGATCATTTGTTGATCAAGTGTCATCCATTCTATGTGTTGGATTTGCTAGGTTTTGTGCAAGAAAGAGATTTGAGAGGTTCCATATCTTTGTGATTTCTTCTTGAATACATTTGTTGACTTTCAAGAGAGTGCTAAGTGCATTGGAACATGTTGAAAGAGAAGATCAAATCATTGCAATATGGCTACAAATGGAGGCTTCATGTTTGAGAGCAATGATAGGCTTACCTCAAGGAACTATTCAACTTGAAAGGTGAGGATGGAGTCTCTCCTTGACATGAATGAGTTGATGGACATTGTTGTAGGTGTGGAAGAGAGACCTTTGGCACCTCAATAAAAATTGAGGTATGATTGGAGGTAAAAGATGTGATCAAGATGAATGTGACTAATGAACTTCTCAAGGAAGTTGGTAAGTGCACTACATCTAGTGAGGCTTGGGAATCTTAAAAGAAGATTTTTGAGTCCAAGTCTACATCAAGGGTCTTAACCCTTAGGAGGAAAATCTTTCAAAGGTTACAAAAGAAGGATGAAAGTGCTCATGCTTTTGTTTTTAGGGTTAAAGCATTCAAGGATGAATTAGCATGTATTGATGAAAGCATTAAGGAGATAGGACTTGTTCAAGTAGTTCTTATTGGCTTGTTGGATGATCATGCTAATCATGCTCAAAGTTTTGCTATTCAAAAGACATTTCCAAATATGGAGGACTTGCAAGAGATATGGGTGAATGAGGAGTTTAGGCTTCTATCAAGAGGAGGATCTACTTCCATATCTCAAGTTGGAGAGGAGGAGGCTATGTTCTCAAAGGGCAAGTTCAAGGGCAAGAGCAAAGGCAAGTGGTATAAAGGACAAGATCAAGGTGAGCCTTCTACTTCGGCTATAAGGAAGATAGATCTAAGCTAAAATGTTTCTATTGTGGAGTCAAAGGACATTTTGCTAGTGATTGGTTCAAGATGAAGAGAGATCAAGGTAGAAGCAAGGCAATCTCACTTTTGATGAGGATGGTGTTGATGAAAAAAATTAGAGTGAAATTTTTTTTATGTCTTCTTGTATGCTAACCAATGATTGAGATATTGATCCATGGTGGATTTGATAGTGGAGAAAACTTTCATATGACATGTCATAAAGAGTACTTCACTTCTTTGGTGCCTTAATGTAGGAGAGAAAAGGGTCATCAACATGGCCAATGATGGTAAAGTTACTATCAAGGGCAAATTTGTTACTGTTCATATTTTTCTCTCATCTACACGTAGGAATGTTCATTTGAAGAATGTTTTGTTCATACCTTCCATTACTAAGAATGTTCTTTGTTTGTCTAAGACATATCAGAGAAAAACATGAGCTCAGATGGTTGACATGTATATTTGATATAAGAAATAGTGAAGCATTCAATGTGGACACTATTATCTATATCAATTATGTAAGTTATTATAAAACCATAGAAAGGTGGTCTATTCTTAGAATGGAGATCATTCTAAAGCTAGATCAAAGTTGTGTGGTAAAACTAGTTGAAGAAAAAATTGTCAACTAGTTTGAGATTTATCATGTTAAGCTAGTTCCTTTGGCAATTTTGAAGCCAATATGCATTTTCAACTTAGAGATGGACCTTATAAAGTTAATGAGAACTAAGAATAGTGTATTTACTGTTTTTGGCAACTTAGGCAAGTTGATAAGGTCGAATTTGGACCTACTCTAAATGGTTACTAGATATGCATTGAATCTAGTACACCCGCTAGTGTCTATTTGAATCATTGAGAGTCTTACGGCCGTTATGTTGTCGAATTGGGAAGCGTTTCTACCAATCAGTTTTGACTATCTCCCTGTTGCTTGGGGGCTGGATCCATTTTGATGCAGGTTTTGGTTGAGAAGGTTTGGTCTACTAATTCTATCTCCTATCCTTTGGTTCTTTAGTTTGGTTTGATCCAGTTGGACATTTTATAGTGCTTGAGGATTGAGTTAGTAAATAGCAGGCTTGCGGCTATGCAATCTAATTGATCGAGTGACTATTGCTCCTTTGGATTTCTTAAAATGGTTGTGCATTTGTGTTATTACCATACGGATGGCTGGTTTTTTCCTTAGTTGGGGTTTTCCTTTGATAATATGTTTAATGGTTAGGCTAGTTACCTTACGACGTTGACATCTTAGATAAGCCTAGGCTGAATGGAGTGAGTAGCATATTTTATGATTGTGCCATTGGAGCTGTCCCACTCACCTTTTTTCATTTTACTAACTTCAATGTGTTGATCACGAAGTTTGTTGTTAATTGTAAATAGCTAACATAATGAACAATTAGCGCCAAATATTTTAGGTTATCTATTCCTAGTATCAAATAGTTATTCAATATTTCAAAAGTTAAAATTTTGAACATTTTTATCAAACTGATATTTGGGAGCATAAAAAAATGCCAATTTCACTCTCATGGTGTCAACTAAGTTGAAAAATGGAGCGAGGCTCAACTCAATTCAAGATTGGTGGATGCTTAAGAGCTTCAATCACCACATCTTAAGCACCCACCAAGCATATGTCACCCTTCGATGAATGTGGCCCCACCCTCCCATGCCAATGTCTAAAACTCTCCACCCATTAACACACTCACACACATGCACACACACATTAAATTTTGAGGTTAATGTTAGTTCTACTTTGTACATTGAGAAGCCGGAATGCTCTCCTCTCATTATATAGGTAGTGAAGACTTTATTAGGCTAGGAGTTGAGGCATGCAAGAGTGCGCCTTTTGTAACAAGGTGAAGCTGGCATTTAGTTCCACTATGGCAAGAATGGGCATTGGTACCAAGTTCCAACATAGGATAAGTCTACTTAAGGAGGGAATTCCATGGGTATGTTGACTTAAAACCACATTATCCAAAATTTGAATTGAGTCCACTTGCACTATCTTTCATTAAGTGTGCTATCATGTGTGAGTCTTAATAATGGGATGGGGCCATATTGGGGGGAAGCCTTTTATCAAAAGTTCAAAACCTTTAACCAATTTTTTTTTTTCTTTTTCAAAATCTTGTGTTGTTGTTTGCACATAAATCTTGGTTGTGTCACTCCTAAGAAAATATGTAGGATGCCATAAGAAAGTTTAAGATTTGTCTCTCTCTCTCTCTCTTGTATCTTCTTTTTTATGGCATAGTTGAATTTGACTTAGACCTCAAAGGGAGAAGATGGGCTTTTTTTTTTTTGCCAATAAAAGAGCCTCTTATACAATATGCGCATTTTACGTCACATAGATAGTGTTACCTCAATGTTTGAAAGAATGCTAGACTAGAGTAGTTTCCCTCGAGCCAAGTTTCGAGAAATGCAAGATTGGAGGCAAAGGAGTTGTACCAATTGACGTCGAATTGCCCTTCATTGAAAGGACAAGTTAATATATCAAGTAGTCCCACTAGAAAGGTATTCTATGATATTCTTTCATTGCATAGGGAATCTAAAGCATCATGAGCCAAAAATTTGAAAATAATTGTTAAATTATCCTTAAATATGTTTTGGAGAATTTATCTCCGCAATTTTTCATTTGAAGGGTAAAAGGGAAATTATTTGTACCAAACAAATTTTACTCCAAGATTTTTTTATCTTGGAAGGTGGGGCCTAAGAAAATATCCCTCCTAACAATCTTGAAAGAATCTGAAACTTTTTTAGTTTGAAGTTATGATAGGTATGTGTTTGGCTGATATATATTTATTTGCTACTTTTGTCAATGTGCTAAGAATTTCTAGTTATCAATAAAGTTTAGAGGTAGGAGGATTTTGGGCAGCGAGAGTTTTGACTCGGAGGATATGGAAAGCAACATGCCTCAACAAAATGGAAGACATAGGTGGGAAACTCAAAGCAGCTTCCGCACAGTTATGTGGGGTCTCCAAAGCTGCTCTCCTAATGGCCCCCCGAGAATCGTCAAAGTACAACAACCAATCTAATTGGATGAGCAAGTTCCATCAGAAGTGGAAATCACCAAAACTATCTTGCACTCAAACAAACTAGCCAAGAAATGTGAGGGAAAAAATTGATCTTAAAAGAAAGGAAGAGTGAGCCTTGAGGGATGGTGGGGGGTTGCCTATAAAAGGGTGTAGGGCTGCTGTTGTCATACTAGAGTCAGGGCTAAGCAGCATGGGTGTCTTAAAGACTACTGAGTCCTGGAAATGCAAGAATCATTGAATTATGAAGACAAAACATTTAACTGAAACTTAAGGGCATGCCCCTATTTTAGACATTTGCGAGTAAATATCCTTTTGGATGCCAGGTCTATTCTCGTGCATTAACTGCAAATGGACCCACCTAAGGGCAACCACCTAAGACGTTCCTTTAATTTGCTCACAAACTATTGTTAACGAAGTGCTTTGAGTGGTTGCGGCGATGATCTACCTGGCTTAACGGTTCTTTTACTGCGCGATGGTCAGTGAAAATCTTGGGAATTTAAAGAGTGGATGGATTGAGAGAAATGAGAAATCTGTGAGTAGCTAGCTTTCTTTGAGCATGCAGAGGCGATGGTGCCTGCACGGTCGTACAGGCTACAGCGGAGTGGCAGCAGCTGAGGCAGACAGTATATTGGCGCCTCAGATCGCAGTCTGTCTTGCATGTAAGATTATTTAATGTTTTTTTCTGGGGCTTAAAGGTTGTGTACTGCTGCTCTTTTTTATGCCAGAAGATTGTGTTACGTGTGCTGTTTGCTCCTGTTGTTGTAGTATACTGAATTCGCGCCTCAGATCGCAGTCTGTCTTGCATGTAAGATTATTTCATGTTTTTTTTCTTGGGATAAAAGGTTGTGTGCTGTTTTTATTATGCCAAAAGATTGTGTTACGTGTGCTGTTTGTTCCTGTTGTTGTAGTATACTGTATTGACGCCCCAGATTGCAGTCTAGCTTGCATATAAGATTATTTCATGTTTTTTCTTGGGATAAAAGGTTGCGTGCTGTTTTTTTTAATGCCAAAAGATTGTGTTACGTGTGCTGTTTGCTCCTGTTGTTGTAGTATACTGTATTGACGCCCCAGATTGCAGTCTAGCTGGCATATAAGATTATTTCATGTTTTTTCTTGGGATAAAAGGTTGCGTGCTGTTTTTTTTTATGCCAAAAGATTGTGTTACGTGTGCTGTTTGCTCCTGTTGTTGTAGTATTGTTGGTTTGATGTTGTTGGTTATATTTAAATCTTACTAAAAGTTTTCTGATAAGGTACAGAATCTGATAAGGGAAGAAGCGGATTTGAAGTTTAGATGGACGCTAGATTATGGAGATCTACGCTGGTGCTGCTTATCTCATGGAGAGGCACTATCGTAGTACTCTGTCTTGCATGTAAGAGTAAGATCTTTAGATTATGCATCGTTTACTCTTGTGTTATTGTTATTGGTTTGATGTTGCTGGAGATTGGATCTTAGGAGGTTTGTGATTAGGTGTTGATCTCTGTCAGAATCTGATAAAAGAAACAGCGCACATGAGATTTGGATATCTGAAGTAAAGTCCTGCATGGACGTTCGATTTTTACTGAGATCTATATGGTCATGAAGAGGCATTATCGCAGTCTTTCTAGCTTGTAAGATCTTAAATTAGATTATCTATTGTGTGCTCCTGTTACATTCCTTTTGGTATTTTTAGAACTTGGATCTTAGAAGGTTTGCCATTTGGTGCTAACCGCTAACAGAAGAACTGCATATGAATTTTGAAGTATGACGCTCGAGAAAAAATTATATAAGCCAACTTATGCACGGCCTTTAGATTCCTGAGATTTAGTATGGTTATTTTATTAAAAGACATTGTAGCAGTCTGTCCGATATGTAAGATCTTAATTTTAAGTATTTTTTACTCCTGCTATAGACTTGATCTTTTTAAAATTTGAATCTTAAAAGGGTTGTGATTTGGTGCTAATCGATGTCAAAATCTGATAAAGAGAAAAAGTGCACGTGAATTTTGGACTAGTGCGTGAACGCCATATTATGGACATAAATGATGCTTATTAGATAAACAGGCATATGCCTAACCATTTCTGCCGATAATCTGCAAAATATTGAAGAATGATAGCAACCAATAAAGTTTTTCTGTAAACTTACGAGATGTATTGCGGTACATGAGTTTTGGAGTTTGTTTGGAGTCAATGGATATCTTGATCGAAGATACAGTAGAATGATAGACATCGGCTGCCACAACCACCATTCAAATCGTTCACGCCAGGACAGCTCGACTACAAAGAGGCCCGTTAGTTTTGGAACTGATGTCTGGAAGTATTTCTTTAAGGCAAATCTGAGAGGAGAGTATTTAGTATCACATAATCAACAAGTCTCATCTCCAAAGGTCTTTGTTAGAGATCAGGCATGACATTTAGATTCTGTATCAATTCTGCGTGAACTATTTGAAATTGAAGTAGAGGGCTATGTATTATTATTTACTTGCTATTGATAGAAGCAAGGAACCTTTGAGCGAATTTGTCGTTACTACCAGAAATTTTGATCGATGATCTGCTTAAAAATACAGGTTAATGGATTGAACGACAGCAGGCGCTTTTCAGCTCCTCATTGGCGTTCCGGCTTAGGCGCAAGAAATGTAAAGAAAGTTCTGCTCAAGATCCAGCAAATTATATCCGTTTGCGCGGGTTGCAGCTAATCTTTGAGCTGGTCAACCTTTATTTTAGATTTTGCCTATTTGCCCTGAGACAACCCAATGACGTTGCTGACACTCACGAAGATGAAGGCAGCTTACCAGCGTTATCGCCATCACCTCTGAGTTGGAGATAAGATAATCGGATGCCTATATGACTTCAAGATTTTTCCTTCACGTGCTGTCAGTATTATGAAATAGTCAGACATTCTCGATAATTAGCCGGATCAGGCTGCTCTGTAGCAGACTCTCTGTATATTGCTGTAATAAGTGCTCGTTCTGCAATGATATTTATGGTTATGAGCCTAGTTGAAGGGTAAACTGTAAGACTGTACCCCAAAAAAAATTTGCACTGCAAAGAGCTGACAGATGTCCCGCAGAGAACAGCTGAAGCCTGCGGAAGTCGAGCGCTCAAGCGGGAACCATATCTTGGTAGAGATGAGCCCCAGACTATCGTTCTCCAGGGATGTTCTTTTTGAAACTTTACCGGCGCTCAAAGAGGACACTACGCCCGGCGAGAGCAAAAATGAAGACCAGTCTGCAGAATTTGAGTTTTCCATGGCCATGAAAGGTTGCGATATGGCTATTTCTTGCAGTTCCATGCTGTCTCCTGATGAGCTCTTCCGCAATGGCGAAATTGTTCCTCTCCTCGCTCAACCAGATCTGCTTTTGAGGCAGCATCCTTCATCAGAAGAAAATCAAAGCATTAAACCCTTGGCCTGCCATGACGCTGAGAATTCACAAATCACATTGGCAAAGACATCGCAAGCGTCAATGTGCTGCGCTGCTGAAAGCTCAGCTTCACCCGTCAGTGCTTCCAAAGGCTGGAAAGATATTTTTCAAAAGAAATCTTTACGGCAGGACTACGTTGTTGCTGAATGCTTTGATCGGCATGGGCGTGCTCGTAAAAGTCTCTACCACTACAGTAGAAGTATCTCAGCTGGTGAAGCCAAAGCGCTTGACGCTTCTGCACAACCTATGCTTGAGCGGTCAAAATCTGATTCAAGGGCCTCTTGGTGCGGCTCTACAGCAGTCATTCCTGCTGCTGTTGCTGCTGTTTCTGCATCACCAGCTGGAGCAATTACAAAAGGCACCGAGGAACTTGATAGGCTTGTGAGAAAATTCAGTGCCTCAGGGGTTGATGTTAGCCCTGTCGCTGAGGCCAATCCCAAAAGTCTTTCACGGGGAAGCCTGCCTGAAGCATCTAATAAGTCAGTACTGTTTGACAAAACTTCTTCTGAAGGAACTTCTAGATTCAAGGGGAGCGACTACCCTCCACCGCCATATCCAATCAAGAAGATTGTGGATTACAGCCCAGGAAGCACCGGCTCTAGAAAACCATGTTTTCCACGACTAGACAGAGAATTGGTCCGCAATGGAAACCGGGATGATTTGAGAAAGGCTGCAGTGGCTAATGTTGATAGGATTTATAAGGATTTGAGAAGATCGTGCGTCGCTGAGCTTAACCAAAATGGAAAAATACGAAGCCAAGCGAGACCTTTGAGACATTATGAGAATCGAAGGAACTCTGAGAAGGTCTGCGTCTACCAGAGGAATATGCAGGTGACGCAAGTTCTGCATATGAATGGGTGCATGGGCAAGTCTCTGTTGGCACCCAAGGTTAGGTTATCAGAATGCAGTTCTTCCGACTTCTCAAAGAAGGTGATCCCAAATTGCAAGACGACTCGCTAGTGAAACTGGATTTGGATCATTACATTTGCTCTGATGGGCAGACAACGATCGCAAATTTCAGGATTTTAATTCTCTGTATATTTTCTGCAGTCTTGTGAAATAAAGGCTCTGGGGTAAGTACCATGCTGCATCTGGTTGATTCTCATGTTTATGACAGACGTTGTTTCTTATCTCGCGGGAATCGGGTTAAAATACGAATCTAGTAGAATAAGATAAACCATACGAGTTAGCTGAACGTGCACACTGCAGATCCCATTGAACTGTGATTTGAAAGCTCTCCCCTTAGTACGTACACTCATAAATGAGGATTGTAGCTGATAGTACGCTCTTTGATGTGTCTTTATAAAGAGAGCAAGCTCAATGCAACTTGCCAGCATTTTATGTATATTTCTAGTCAGTGCTGGGAAAATCTGCAAAGTATACAAATGGAATAGGTAACTTTTTTTAAAAATAGATACCTTAAAATATTTAACAATTTTTTATACAAAGCATATGTTTTTATGAGTAAAAGTATTAAAAACCTTTTTCTATTTCAATTCATCCATTACGACGGATCATCCATGCAAAATCAGCCAATGCCCTTGAAGAATAAATGAAGGTGTCATCACAATAATACCTTTATTATGGATTTCGGAGTGGCACTGTTAAAAAGCTCTATTAAATGCAGATTTTTTGGGAACAACTTAAAAGAGGTTTCAGAGCACTGTTTATAGTGCCATGATCTATCTTATTGGTAAAGTTCCGTATCTGGTCAACAATACCCAAGTTTTGGTCCTTTTATTTACTTTAGACAAAAGTTAATCATATTGGGTTTCGGATATGAGTGAAAGACATTCGAAGTTTGGCTGTGCTGCTCCGTGAGCCAACCCAAGCAAAGTAATTATTGGGCCAACATTAAAGGATCAGGTAGATGAATCAAATATTTCAGTTTAGGCAGGACCAGTGCTTGAGAAAAACTTTTTTTTTAACCTAACACAAAACTTATTAAATTTTTTTTTTGTAGGCTTTTTAGCAACTCATGAGCCAAAAGCTTACGATTTTATATGGAAAAGGCTTAAAAAAAAAATCTTTTAAGAAGGCTTAGATAAAAGTTTGGCTCATTGTTCGGTATAGTCAGCAAGTATAGGAATGGAATCGACATCTTTTTCCTTATAAGAAATTAACTTTTAAAAAATCGACAACATTTTTTAGTGTTTAATATTTTCAAATGCAAGAAATTTATGTGTAATAAAGTAGGTGGATTCATGTAAACCTTATGTCACATAGCTTTATTAAGTCAATATAATTAGTTATTAATGTAAATTTGTAATATTTTGCTGGAAGCAAATTGAGATGCAAGATTGAAAAGATAAGATTTTTGAAAAATCGACAATTTTTAAAAAACCACAAGAAATTAGGGTGATGCAATAATCAATATCAAAATGTTAAATTTTTACATTTTGATATATATTAGATATTAATAATGATGAAGAAATACTTGTATGATTTTTGTATTTTAAAAGAAGTAAAATGAAATGCATTTGTTAACACTTTATTATGAGCCACTCAAATGATGTATTAAAGCCTAGAACCATACTAATTATTTCTAAAACCTTAAACCAAAAAATTTCTATATGAAAATAAAAGCCTATACTTTAATTTTTGATAGGCTAATAACCTATAAGTGCTCAAACATGTAGGTTATGAGAACCTATAAAAATTTTCTTAGTAGGTGATTTAAAAATCTGGTAGGCTTTTTTCAATGGATTATAGGTTTTTGGGAAGCATTGGGCAGGACCCAAGCGGGCAATTCCAGCTCTCAATTATGAAGGACTGGGCAATAATCGTAAAAAGGTGCTCCTAGTCCAAGGAAAATTTGTAGCAAAAAGCTTTCATGAGAGCTAGGATTCTCAAACTTTTAATGGTCTACCTGCTGCCTGCCAAGCCGCACACACCATATGCCATATTCACACTTAACATATGGCCCATGGGAGAGGATGCTTAATGATTATACTCAGAGAACTACACATCATACATAAGGTTCATCACATAAACATCAGTGAAACCTTACAAAGCAACATCTTGTAAGAGTCCATTCATGCCAAACCATATTGTAAGACTCACTTCATGCCAACCCATTCATTGAAAATTGACCATGTGTGAAAAAAAAGCTTTAGGTAGTGAGAATAAATTTTTTATTGAGAACTAAAAAATTGTATAGTTCGGCTATCACAAGCTAACTAGCAAAATTATGATCAATGGGGCTAAGCATTCAATGATCAACCATTAACAAGTGGACACGAATTCAGAAGCAATGGCTTCTATCAGCAACATACAATCCAAGATCTGTACAGTTCTGGATTCGTCAGGATTTAACTTTCTAGCATGGAAAGTTAAGACATCGCTGATACTAAAGGGTAAAGGTTTATTCCCCTGGGTGGATGGCACAGAGGAGATGCCTACAACATCAAGCAAAGAGCTACGCGAGTGGAGGGAGAAAAATGACAATGCAGTAGCCTTGCTATCTTTATCCATCGAGGATGGTCTCACACTTGACCTGGCAACACTCAAGGGCAGAAAAGGGTGTCACGACAATTTTTGTGTCGCTTCATGTCTTTTGACTTTCACGTCGTCCGACTTTCTTCCCTATACCGCAAAAAATTCTCTTTCGCGAATTTTTTTCGTTCCTGTCTTTTCGTTAGGGTGTTCGCGAACATTTCTACTTCGTGTCTTTTGACTTTTGCGTTCTCGAACATTTTCGTCAAGCAGAGGGCTGAAAGCGCGCTCTTCGTGGGCTTGTAGACCTTCTAGGAGATCTTCCCGGGACAACAATGCCTTTGCCTTTGTCTGCTCTGCTAGGTTCGGAACCATCTTGGTTAGCTGCACAGCCAAAGATTCTGATGTGAGATGGGTTGGGCTTTCTACCCCACCATAATTCGTGTGGTGTCGTGTGAGGGACATCAGACTTCCCTGTCCTATTGTGTAACTTTGTCTGCTCGAGGCAAGAGTGCGCGAGTTCCACCGATCTAGCATTCTATCTGTCACCGTTCCACACACTAAACTTTATCCCCATCGCACGCATCCACCTCCGCCCAACTTGCAGTCATTCACACGATGGCCATCAAGAGAATGCGTGGTGCTGCCCCTTGTTCTTCGACTCCACCTACTACTTGACACGCACCACCACCACCACTTCCGTTTCCACCACCACCACATCTTCTTCTGTTCAACCTTCTATTGCTACTTCCGCTTTTGTTCCTCTTTCATCCGGAAAAACCGCCTCTATAGCTGTTTCTCTTCTACCACCGCTTCCATTACCATCACTTCATCCATTTCTCTTGTTTTCACAATCATCCCTCTTCAGATCAACCCAGCCAATTCTCAACTCTCTCCCGACACCCTGGTGTGGATGCAGGTCATCAACTTTTCATCGTCGTGCCAAGGTATATCACCCCCTTTTTCTCCTTCCATCCTCCACACCACTCTCCAGTTTTCCTCTATTCCTCCCATTCTCTCGTTTGGACAAATTGTTCCTACCCTTGTCACCGTTGATGCTTTTCTCACACCCCCACCCTCTCCATCAAAGCTTGCCGAGGGCGACAAACCATTGCCTGATGACGCATTTGTTCAGATAGTATTCCTACCATCGCCAGATCATGCTGATCCAACCACACCTGATGGCATGAGATCACCAGAGAAGATGATGACAAAGAGACAGTACAGGTCGTCAAGGCCTCCACACAACAAGCCCTTGTTAACACAAGCACACTGACCACTCCCATGGACATCATGATGGCCTACCAGGCAGGTACAAGCATTACAAAGCGAAAAACTCGCTTAGTTAGCGCAACCCGCACCTGATTCAAGGCCACTCTCCCAAGTAGAGATGAATCTTTTCAGGCATCAGGTGTAGGTATATAGTCAAACACTAAACAGCCACCAGGCAGAGCTCAATAAGTACAAGGCAAGTGCAAATTAGGAGCTCGCCCAAGCAAAGCAATCCCTCAAGGCTTGCCAATGATTTATGGAACGAAAACCTCAGTTAGCCCCAGTGGCAATCCCACCGCCACCTATCTTTGACGTAGCACAGACGAGGGCAAAGAGACACAAGCAGCAGGGGCAAGTGGTCAAGATCAGGGATCAGATGCACAAGATCAAGGGCCCCCTGATACAGGAGCGGATACACAAGGCCAAGATCAGGGCTAGGACACAAGTCCGAGTCAAAGACAAGGGGAGTCTCAAGCCTCCACATCTCGAGGCTCGCGATCCATTTATGTTATTCGTGCCTTCCGACGCCCAAAGTCCATGGAGGAGAAAATCAACGAGTTCTTATCTAAATATTCCCACAAGTCTTCAAGAGGCAGCTGACAGATCTCATTTATAGCCCAGATCATCAAAGGAAACGAGCTGCAAGCACTCCCCGCCCTCCAACCACAACCAGAGTGGCGTCAATAGTTGTTTGAACGTGACCCTGCGGCCATTAGGACGTACGTGACTAGTCTGCAACAACTCAGGGTGAACGTGCATTTTCTGCCATGCACACCACGATCCAAATGGGTGGAATGCGGCACCCCTCTAGACAAAATCACCCTCAAGAATTGTAATTGGTCGAGAATTTCATCAGAGTATGGGTGGAATACGGATGTACACACTCGAAGGGCTCTCACCCAGTTTTTTAGAAAATATCTCAACTGCCCTGACCCAACCATCCGTGCGGTAGCGACATACACCCGGGACTTGGAGCATCTAATGGGAATCGAGACCAAGTGGGATAATTTTCTCCCACCCATATTCTTTGATCCAAATCAGGCATTAACCTCCAAAAAAGTGGAAGATCAGTTGCCAGTAGCTTGAGTCTATTTCCGAGCAAGACTCCTTGGCGATCCTTGGACGGGCCGATTTCAAGCATGGGTCAACTAGAAATGGCTAACAAGGGTACACAAGTCCCTTCACATGCACAAGGACTTGAAAAACATTCAAATAAGTTTTATGGAAGACGTCACCGGCTACCTGATCAACTAGAGGTGAGCCAAGAGACCCCTATATTAAATCGGCAGAACCCTGTTGGGGGTGTTCCCAACACAGTGTAAATAAATAAATTTGGTTAATAAATGTATTGCGAGGACATGGCTTCCTGAGCGTATAAGCCCATGGCCCAATGAGCATGCAAGTTAAATGTAAATAGAAATAATAGACTTGGGCTCTTTTGTAATCCAAATAAAACTTGAGGCCCAAAGTCAAGATTAGAACTTAGTATTAAACTTTTTTAAGTTGGGTCCAATTTTGGACTCACATGAATCTTGTGATTTCTAATGTACTTTTTGTGGACCCTTGGATTGAGTTGGGTCCAAGACCTCTTAAATGGTTGCATGGGATCATTTAGATTCATGATCAAAAGCATTTATGTTATATTGAAGACTTTAGTGATATGTGACCTATATCAATGTACATATTAGCCAATAGGACTTTGGGGCAAGGGCCTTCCCCTTTCTATAAAAAAACATAATTTGTACTTTATTTTCATGCTTATTAAGAAGGAGGAAACTCTACCAAAATTTGGAGAGAAGCATCCTCATTTGCTATATTCTACTTGCTAATGCTTTTTTATTGTGCTTTCTATTTGCTTCTAGTTTACATATTTTTGGTTGTGATAGTGAATGTTTCTCCATTAGCAAGCATAAGGAGCATTTGAAGAAACAGAATGTTTCTATTACCAAAGCTTTGCTAGCTTTCAGCCCTATGCCTGATGAAAATGTTCGCGAACGGAAAAGTCAAAAGACACAAAGCAAAAATGTTCGCGAACACCCTAACAAAAAGACACGAATGAGAAAAATTCGCGAAAGAGAATTTTTTGCAGTACAGGGGAGAAATTAGACGACGTGAAAGTCAAAAGACACGAAGCGACACGAAAATCATCGCGACACCCTTTTCTGCCCTCACGCTCCAAGAAAGGACCAGCAAAAGAATTGAAGGACAACATTCAGAAGAAGAAAAAAAAAATGCTGGTCAGACAGGGTGAAAACACAGTCATCCAAGTAATCAAAGACAAGATTCATGAGCTAGAGAAGTGCCTTCTTGAGCTTTGGACATGCACTCCTCCCAATGAAGAGGAGATAAAAGAAGTGGATGATGAGCTCATTTTGACAAGGCGCATGCTAAAAAAAGTTGAAGTGCAAATGGATGCCTAGTCCCTCGAAAGGGAGGTTGCAAAGGAGGAGGTAAATTTTTTGGTAGTCTTCCTTTTTTTGTTCGGTACTTTTGAAGCTTATAGATGCGCTGTGGTCATTATAATGAAACCTTTGGAGATTTTATTAATTTTCATGTTGTTTTTTGATACTTTTTGGTACTTCTGGATTATACTTTTATGGTAGTTTTGGTAATTTTGGATTCTCTTTTTAATATTGTTTGGCATTTTCCATGCAATGTTTGGTACTTTTAATATCCTGTTTGGTACATTTGGTATTCTGGATGCACTTTATAGTACTGTGGCACTTTTATGCTTTGTTTGGTAGTTTTAAAAAAAATGCTTGATAGTTTTGAAGCTATTGTATAGTATATACAATGTTGGCTATGGTTTGGTACTGTTGTTTATTGTTTGGTGCTATTTTGTAATAATTCAGATTTTTATTACAGAGTAAATATGAACAGCTGGAGTCAGAATGGAAGGATGCTCAAGGGCACATTGATATTGTGCACCTCTCCACCTTTCTTCTTGGATCATTCATATTTGCCTGTAGGCATTCTTACCATCCGTTATGTTTTGTTGTGACCATAAGCACCAAAGGCTTTTGTGTGAAACTAGGGTGCAGCGAGAAGATCCTCGAGGAGGCCAAGGCTTGGGCTCAGAAGGGGCTTGGAAAGAATAAGTTTCTTTTGGTGCTGGTTGCTTTGGTACTCTTGGAGTATCCCAACAACGGTATTTGTTACTCTGGAGAATCCTGAATTTATACTTATAACACATTTCTGAGTCTTTTCATGTTTTAGAGTACCAGCTTTGGTTCTCTATTCTTCAATTTCGGTACGATAGACAGTTTTTAGTTTCAAACTGATTGGCCCTACTTTAGCAATAATTGGTTTTAGAAGTCATAACCAATCAATAGAAACTATTGATTTTTATTTACACATCGATCATGTGAGTTCTTGGGTACTATGGCAAAACATATTGAAAGTACATATTGGGACTTTTGGTTCTTCCCTTATTTTGAGAGCTTAGATTTGACATATTTGAAACTATTTTGCATCGAATTTTGTAGTATTGTATGTCTTGATACTTTTGGCACTATTTTTTTCAACACTATTGAGTTGAACATGTGTGTTTATTAGCTCACAATTTGTGTGTCTTTTACTCCCATGTTTGGGATATACGGAAATTCAATGGAAAGTATTGATTCATCAATGTTGGTTTGTGTGCAAGTAGTTTGAGAAAGAGAAAGAGAGAGCTCATGGACAAATAGATGACCTTTGAGAATTTTTTGTCTACGACACTCACTATACTACAATTTACTTCATTTCTCTGTAAGCTTGTTGCGACAAATACAAAACCAAAGTAATTTGTGCATGGCTATGGAATCGATCGCATCGATCCAGTGACTTCGAAGTTATGATCAAGTAGGATAGACTTCGATCTATCGAAGTCGGTCTGAATCCAATAGATGTAGTTGCATGACTTATCGACTCAACCGACTATCGTCGAGAACCGTCAAACACTATCCCGACTCCATTGACTATCGGAAGCAACACGCTCGACTCTGAATAGTTGAAGCCTTCTCACGTCCATTTCCTATACCGTGCAACTACTTGGACAATGACAACAGTAGCCACGATCTACTCCAGACAGTGCAATGGCTCCATGCCACCTTCTTGTACATACATTTGCACAAATGTATATTGTATATAGTTGACCATTATAATCAATTAATTATGCTAATTACAACCAAACAAGATAGGCCAATTTAATATACACTCGAGCGCTTATAGATGCTGTGACGATAGCTTATCAGAGACAGACATAGTAGATGTTTTCAAGCATTGATTTTTTCTTTCAAACTGATTGTCAAAATAAGCTCATAGATGTTATAGATCGTAGTTAGCTTTGTGAGCACGTCCGCTATTATTTTATGCCCACCATCATCATCCGACTTGTATTTCTATACATTCAATCTAAATAAATTATTGTCTGGTTCTGCGTTCAGATTTTGTCAATGCTGCATGCTTTCTACTTTGTGTCTGACTCTCTAATTGATTTGTCTAATTGTTTGCTCTTTTGCTTCCGCATAACGCAATTAAGCTCTATTTTGTGTTCGCCTACTATTGTAGTAGTGCACGCACCGAGGGAATAAGTGGACCACTACTTTTGTGCATAAGTAGAATCGTTCCAATCCAATTGTTTGACCTATCGATCCATCCCCACGGGTTTCACTAATTTTTCCCGATAGTTCACAACAAACACGCAGGTCCAAAGAGTGGGGGAGATTGAGCGCCACAAGGGAGTGTTGCCATGGTATCCGCTTACAAGATTCATGATGGCAAAGATTGTTTACAATGTACATGAATTTGTTCTTCAATATGTTGGAGTTAGTCTTCACACCTACTCACCTAATTCATCTCCTGAGTACAATCATACTATGTAAATATTATCTCTCTACAGCAGCATGCAGCCTTACTAGCACAAGTCAAACAATTTGTATCTACATCGACCTTGAAGCAGAACATGATCGACTCGACTACAATAAGTCAACTTCACTGACTTGACTTAAGTCAATCGACATCCCGACTTTGACTCCATCGACATCTTCTCAAGGGCGAACAAGTCGACTCAACTCATTCGACACCCTCGACAAATTTTGACTATCACTAGTCAATCTCACTATGCAGTAACTACATCATTTCACAATTGTTACCCGCACAGTCGTAATCTTCACAAACACCACAATTGATGTGTATATACACACAATAAATCACTAGCGAGATAAATACACTCATAATCTATCCATATATAGTAGATGAGTCAATAATTAGTGGTAGCGTGAATTAGAGTTCCTCTGTGAACTCCTTTGTATTAGATTATCTGATTCCATAGAATTAGAGATCTTTAGAGAGAGTGAAAATAATTCAAGAAGTAGAGATAGTATTCAATCTGTAACTAGCATAGTAAGATCACAACACATAGTGCACTATTATTGTGAACCATTCTTAGGCATACAATCGTGATATGATCGTTGTATTCAAAATAGCCTATCCAGTGAACTAACCCTTGTTGACAGGTGGGAGGACTATTACAACATTGGATCAAAGACCCTCCAGTGGCGCCATTGTTGGGGATAGGTTTTCACTAACTAGTGTAGTTGCATTTTAGTTATTTCTTGCTTTTTAGAGTAGTTTTAGGTAGATTTTTGGGAGTTTAGAGTTAGTTTTCTATATTTTTTTGTGTTTAGATTGTTCACAGCTAGTGGAGGAGGTGTGAGAGGGTAGAGGAGGCCTTGAACAGCCTCTAAAGGCTTGAAACCCAAACCAACCAGCCAAAAAACCCAAAAAACACACCAATCTATATTTTGGAGGGTAGATCTTAATATCTCCAAAACCAGTAAGAGTTAACCCTTGCATGACTGGCAATAGCTCTAGGGTACTATCCCAGACCTGCATAGAAGCCTGTGAGAGTTAGTTCCAAGCAGATTGCAATGGAGATTTTATGTGTGTTTGCACATACGAATGCTTTCTGATAATTCCTTTATCTTGTACTGATACTCAATTCACGACTCATTCAGAATATATATTTCAAAGGAAGCATGGTTGTCATAGATGCCTACCAGTTTCGCTCCCTTCATGGTTGTCTTTGACACCTACAATGATATTCCTCCAGTCAATCTAAGTAATAGTCTGGATCAGCACTTGGAGAAAGATTCTGTCATAATTTAACGTTGAGTTTTTCTCTTGTCTAGATTTTGTATTCAACAAGAGTGGTATCAGAGCTGATAAAATAATTATTCCTAAAAAAATTTCTATCATACAAATCCAACAAGTGGTATCAGAGTCATATGTCCAAACTGTTATAGTATTCACGACTATTTTACAATTTCTTGAATCATTCATTATGGAAGGTACATCTTATGAGATCCGCTTGATCAATAAGTTCAACGGTGATGACTTCCACATGTGGAAACTCAAATAAAGATGATACTCATTGAGAAAGAACTTTGGGGATGCTCCAATGGTTCAATAGCCAAACTAGCTGGACCTAACATACTGACTGTTTTGAAAGCTAAGGATGGCAAAGCACTTGCCATTGTATCTCTGAATATCAAGGATTCACAAATAGCTCATGTAGCAATTGTTCTAGCTCCAAAGAAGCATGGGACATTCTTTCTGGTCTCTATGAAACAACAGATGTGTCGACTCGTCTCTTCTTGAGAAACAAGTTTCTGTCACTCAAGATGAGTGAAGGGACCTCAGTCACTGATCATCTGAATGAATTCAAATAGCTACTTAACCAGCTTCTGCAGTAGATTCTCCAGTATCGGACGAAGATGCTAACATGTCTCTTCTATCCAATCTTCATCTCTCTTACGACAACTTATGAATGCTCTTAAGCAATGCTCCTGACATGTCTCTGCAAAGATTGACAACAAGTTTATTGCAAGAAGAAGAAAGAAAAAAAATCTTATCCACATCGAATATGAAGACAGTTGCCCTCTATTCGAATAAGCAACAGTTCCAGAAGAAGAGAATTTCAAAGGACAAGAATACAAAAGTTGAGCAAACTGATTCAGACCAACACTCACAACAACACAATCAACAATATCAAAAGCCAAAAACCAAATTCTTTTGCAAGTATGTAAGATAACCAATCATGACAACAAGGACTGTCGAGTTCTCAAACACAATGAAACAAAGAAGAAGATGCAGCAGGATAGGAGGTCTAATTCTGCCAGAACTTCTCATGAAGACCCGACATTGCTAATGGTGCAAGATCAAAAAAGTAGAGATGCCCTTCTATGGTATCATGATTTTGGTGGTTCTTAGCACATGAATCCATGTAAGTTCCTATTCAAATAACTCACCATAGCAGATTCGAAGTATATTTACTTTGGTGACTCCAGTACACATCAGATTGAAGGCCAAGGTTCCATACGCCTTCATCTTCCAAATGGTAACTCAACATTACTTAAGGACATACTTTATGTACCTAAGTTAACAAAGAATTTACTTTCTATCAGCAAGCTTATAGATCAGGGTTGGAGAGCCTTGTTCAATTCAAAGCAATGTACTATTTTGGATAAAGATCATAGCGAAATCCTCTCCGCTAACAAAGAAGGTAATTTGTACATTTTGAGTCATGAGTATGCACTTTTAACCAATGTGAGTACTTCAAATGCCCAGTTATGACATCAAAGATTAGGACATTTTTAAAACATGAGATCTATCTTGTACATGCATCATAACAGTATGGTTAAGAATTTAAATATTAATGCTGCCTCCACCGACATTCGACATGTCTGTGAGTTGTGCTTACTAGGAAAACAATCTATATCAAGATTCCCAAAGGGAAAAGCCACTAGAGCTAAGTCCATTTTAGAAGTGGTTTCATGTTACTTTGTGTTTGTTGGTCCTAAAATCACAATTGTAGCTCATTTTTAGTGCTTTTTGAAGCATAGTATTGATCTAGATTCAATCTAGCTAATGCCTATGACCAAATAGAGTTTTGGGTCATTGAAGCATTTCCTTTTGGAGTCTAAAATCAGATCTAAGAGGCAAATTTGTTCAGATCCTGAGTTGAAGTGAAATCTCTAAGAAAAGTGTAAAGCAAAAAATTTTGTGAGAGTGAAAGCTAGGAATTTTTGTCAAGATCTAATTGTGTATCATTCAAGCTTGTATGCTAGTTTGATAGAGACAAGGCTATAGGCAATCTTGTGAGCTTTAGGCCTTTCATAGATCTTTAAAAATTCAGAAATCTTTGTGATTTTAGAAGAGCATTCATTCTACAATGTCATCCATGGGTGGATATTTGTTGGAATCAAGTGAGAGACTCACTTCCACAAAGTATTCCATTTGGAAAGTGAGGATGGAATCACTCCTAGTTATCCATGACCTCTTTGACATAGTTCAAGGAGTTGAGGAAGAGCCTCAAGCTCCCCAAGAACAAACCAAATACAATAAGAGAGTAAGATTAGCTCTACACTGCATAAAGTTGAATGTATGCAATGACCTCTTGAAGGAGGTGTCTTCTTGTGCCTCATCCAAAGAGGCTTGGGATTCATTAAAGAGTATCTACGAATCCAATAACACCTCAAGAGTCCTCATGCTAAGAAATCAAGTTTTCCAAAGCATGAAAGGAAGTGGAGAGAGTGGACAAGAATATGTCCTTAGGATCAAATCTCTTAACAAGGAGTTCGTTGCTATAGGAGAGAAGATCCAAGATCAAGAGCTAGTACAAATCATATTGAATGACCTAGGTGATGAGTTCACCAACTCGGTCCAATCATTTTCTATTCAAGATACTCTTCCATCCATTGAAAAGTTGCATAATGTTCTTGTGGCCAAGGAGAGAAGACTTCTATACCTCAAGACAAGAAGGGAAGGCATGTCACTTAATGGCGGAGAGGAGAAAGAAAACTTTACATCCAAAGTCAAGAAGAAACAACATCCACTCAAGAAGAATCAAGGCAAGGAGGCCGAGATGAAGAATGGAGGATCTACTTCCAAAGGCAAGGTGAAGAACAAGGCAAAGCTCAAGTGTTTCTTTTGTGGGAAGAAATGACACTTTGCCTCGAAATGCTACTTGAAGAAGAATCAACAAGCAAATGGAGATCAAGGGAACATTGCTCAAGAGGAAGAAGATGAGGATGGATTCAACACATCCTTAATGGTTGCATATACACCAACTTCAAGTCAAGACACATGGTGGATAGATAGTAGAAATAGTTCCCACATGTCTTTTAACAAGCATTATTTTTCTACTCTTCTATCTTGTAATGACTCTAAGAAGTCAATATACACTACTAGTGATCAAGAATGCAAGATAGATGGCATAGAATCTAATTTTCTTTGCTTAGGCACATCTAAAAGGATAGATCTAGATAATGTTTTGTATGTTCCTACCAATTCAAGAAACTTGCTTAGTGTAGGACAATTAATGGACAATGGACTAGATGTACATTTCAAGAATGGAGTTTGTTCCATCTTGAGAAATGATAAGTGCATAGCTAGTGGCATTAAGCAGGAGGTAGACTTTTCAAGTTGGATGCTAATGTTGCAAATGAAAGTGTGAACTTGGCTAGGGAGGAGCTATCTCAAGTGGAGCTTTGGCATAAAAGAGTAGGCCATCCTAATCTTTAATCTATGGAGTCAATGGCAAGCAAGGAACTAGCTCTCGGCCTACCAAGAGCTTTCAAGAAGTGTGAGGCATGTGGCCTTGCAAAGTCACACAAATCTTCTTACAAGAGATCTTCATCAAGATCTCCCTCTCCCTTGGATCTCTTACATTCTGATGTACATAGTTTCTCACTTGCAAGTAATGGAGGTGCCTTGATGTATGTAACTTTTAATGATGATTGTACTAGATTCACATGGATTGAGTTACTATCAAAGAAAAGTCCAGTTTATGAAGCTTTAATTAAGAAGTCTCTAGTTGAGAAGCAACTTAGTACTTCCATCAAAGCACTAAGATGTGATAATGGAAGAGAGTACACCTCCAATAAAATGAAAGATTTTTGTGAGATCAATGACATTAGATTGCAATACACTTGTTCCTACACCCCCCAGCAAAATGGGGTGGGTGAGAGGAAAAATAGAAGTCTATATGAATGTGCAAAGTCTTTAAGACTTGATGCATCACTTCCCATCTCATTTTGGGGAGAAGCTATAACATGTGCTAATTACTTGTGTAATAGACTTCCTAATAGTGCTATTGATGGGATCTCACCTTATCAAGCCTTGTTTGGTAGGAAACCCAATGTAAAAGATTTTAAAATATTTGGATGTATTTGTTATGTCCACATCCCTTTGGAGACAAGAAAGAAGGAAGATTCTACCTCCTTCAAAGGGATTTTTTTGGTTATGGAGAAAATAGCAAGGGCTATAGGATATATGATCCTATATCCAAGAAAGTAAAGGTAAGCAAGGATGTACTTTTTGATGAGTCACAATTTGCTAAGAGCTTGTCTAATGGATCTAACCCATTGTGCATTGAGGATCTTGACAAACCCGAGGATGGAGACAAGGATCCTAGTCAAAGGGCGTCGAGAAGAACATCTAGGAGCAAGGCCGAGCCCCCAAGGCTCACCTATGTGGAAAGGGAAAGCAAAAGGAAGACTCTACATCTTCTACCTCTTACTCCTTCTTAGCTACATTGCTTGAAGAACCATCATCTTTTGAAGAAGCATATGGATCTAAAGTTTGGAGAGATGCAATGCAAGTAGAGTATGATGCATTAGAAAAAAATCATACTTGGAATCTTGTAGATCTTCCAAGAGGGAATAAACCACTTGCATGTAAGTGGATTTATAGAATAAAGTACTTAAATACAAGGCTAGGCTTGTTGCTAAAGGATTTCTTCAAGTAAAAGGATTGGATTATGAAGAAACATTTGCACCTATAGCTAAGCTTGTAACTATTAGATTAATCATTTGCATTGCTACTTTGTTCAAGTGGGATCTCTACCAAATGGATGTGACAAATGCTTTCTTGAATGGCTTATTAGAAGAGGAAATCTACATGATGCAACTGTGTACACAATTTACACTATTCTACATGGTTTTTGATCAAGCTAGATTTGCCAATTTTTGGCAATTCTTCACACTCCTCCTCAAATTTAGCTTGATCTATTTACAACTCTCTTGATAGATGAATGAAAGCTTTTAGAAGTGTCTAAAAAATCCAGCTACAAACAAGGAACTTTTGAGACTCCAATAGAGAATGATGTCCATGAAGGATCTTTCACCACCTCTTAGAGAATCCCTTACAAGATGTTCCATAAATGTGTCTATATACATGTAGCACACTTCAAAACTAAACATCATGCCAAGCCATGGATTCCAAGGCATTTTGTGCACTTGAAGCTTCTTTCCACAAAAGAAGCATTTTTGCTTTGACTTGTCCTTTGAACTTGATGCATCATCCTCTTCTTTGGCCTCCTTTGGATGCTTCTTCTTTCCATTGGTCTTCTTTTTGCCCTTGAATGAGAAATTGGCTTTCTCATCACCAACCTGCAAAGACAAGGAACTCATCCTAGATTTTGCATGGAGCATCCTACACTCTTCAGCCACTAATACACTGTGAAGTTTTTCTCTAGTTGGCAAAGTGTCTTGGATGGCAAAACTTTGGACCAAATCTGCAAAGTCATCTCCTAGACCATTAAGGACAATTTGTACAAGCTCTCCATCATGAATCTTCTCTCCAATGGAAGCCAACTCCCTATTTAGAGACTTGATTCTGAGTACATAATCCTGTGCACTCTCCTCACTTCTCCTCATGCTTTGCAAAATTTGATTTCTAAGCATAAGAACTCTAGAAGTGTTGCTAGACTCATAGATTGATTTTAAAGACTCCCAAGCCTCTTTAGCATTAGTACAAGCTGATACTTCTCTCAACAAATCATTGCTCACATTCATCTTCACACAATGAAGCGCAAGCCTAGATCTCTTCTTGTATCTAGCTAACTCCTGTGCACCTAGAGGTTCATCTTCATCTTCAATCAAGAACTCATAAAGGCCTTGGAGCACTAAGAGTGACTCCATTCTAACCTTCCAAATAGCATAATTTGTATAATTCAACCTCTCACTAGCTTCTAGAAGGTATGCTCTAGCAGATCCCATCTTACTAGTGACTTGTACAAACAAGAAATAGATTTGATTGACTTGAAACTCACAAAGGTCTCACACTTGTAGTGTTTCACTCAAATTTGATTTCTAATCCAACAAATGGACTTATAATCACAGTTCTATCACTCCCTCACAAAGCTGGAATGAAGATAAGATGAAGTGAAAACTACTTTCAAACAAATCTTGCCAAGAAATGGATTTGATTGTCTCTAGAAACTCACTAAGGTCTCTCTCTTGTAGTTTTTCACTCAAATTAGATTTCTAATCCAACAAATGGACTTATAATCTCAGTTCTAGCACTCCCTCACAAAGTTGGAATGAAGATGATGTGAAATCTACTTACAATCAAATCTTGCCAAATTTGGCTATTTTTGGACAAAAAAATGACTTAATCTCTTTCTTCCTTCTTGGTGTACTTTCAAGACCTGTTTTTAACCTTAATAGGACCTGAACTCAGCCTAGATTAATTAGATTCCATAAAACAAATTCAAATCTAATCAATGGCAAATGATCTTGGTAGTTATTCTAGGATATCCACCAAAAATTACACCAATAGCTCACAAATTGAATTTTTTTGGATCAAATGAATACCATGCGTTAAATGCAGGTTCAGAGGTGCCCAAACATGTGGACAGTACGGATTTGGACCCCTACCAAGTTTGGGATCAAATCTCCTGACCAAAATCAAGATTCTAGCTTGCCCTCTCAATACTAGCTTTTAGCACCAAAACTTGCTAAAAATGGATTTGCATTAGATCAATGGCTTATGCTCTTGTACTTGGCTCTGATATCATGTGAAAGTACTGTACTTTAGGACCATAAATGGATCTACAAAAGATCAACAAGAGTGATTGGATGCTTGCTTAACAATCTATCAAAAAGCTAGACACAAAAAAGTTGATCTAGATTGGCAATTTGACAAACAACAAGCATTAACAATCAAAAGCATTGATAAACATTGAAATCCGAGCCCACACGTGTGTACTAAAGGCTGTAGTACGGCCTTCAACCTGAGAAACAAGTAGAAATTGATTTGGTTTCATTTGGATCACAAAAACTCAATGTACATAGTGAACTAGCTTGAGATTGCCAATGAGCTCCAAAAATTTTCTATCTTCTCACTATGGAGAGAGGGAATACATAGCAAATTTGACTTCCTTCTTGAAGTTAGGTGGATTTCCAGCATGTAATAAGGAAGTTAGCTCACTCTCCTTGACCTAAAATGAAACCCTAGTCTATTTCCTAGAGTTATGCTTGGTAGGTAGCTAGTTGGTCAAATTTTCACCTTAAACTTAGGTGTAGGTCCTATAAAGTAGGGATGACCACCAAATAGACATGACCAACTCTCTTGACTTGACCTAACCTACATTAGGATGGGTTTCCCATGTGTCATCATGGCCTCACATGTGTGGGACCCACTTGTGTACACAATTTACACTATTCTACATGGTTTTTGATCAAGCTAGATTTGCCAATTTTTGGCAATTCTTCACATTTTCCTTTTTCGAAATGCTCCTCTTGATGATGAATGCATCAAAATCCAAGAGTTTTTTGAATATATTCTTGGCACCCATAATCCATTATCATCTGTCTTATTGAATAGAAGCACAGAGTCGATTGAGGAGCACGGCTTCCTTGATGGCGCCATTCGTAATTTGCATGCAAAAATATGAAACAATGAACTATGAATCTGAAAATTTGCGTAGATAGAAAGCCATGAATATGAAAAAAAGTGTTGGCAAAAAGTTGAAACACTAATCTATTTGGCGCCACAAATTAACTCTGGTTAACCCAGTTAACCATGGTTTGACAATGCATATACATTAATGGTACATCGATTTTCTCATCTCAACCATCTGTCATATTCATTTCAATATTTTTGGGTCTCTTCGGGCAGTGATGTGCTGGAAGGGCAGGCCTCATCAACCAATAGCATTTCCACATGCTGCCCGACGAAACAACAATATATTTAAATTTTTTTTATTTTATTTATATTTGGAAAATTCTACGTTACGTAGAACCCTAAAGCTAAGGTTTCAATTGGTCCACATGGCAACGAAAATAAGAAAAAAATAAAAAAAATCTTTTTCAAAGGCCCTCGTCGGGCTCTAAGTTTCTCTAATGATTGATGTCTTCTATAGCTTTCGTGTGATTTAGTGATTCGTCTTGTTATGCTTAATCCATGGCCAGGTTAGTGGGAAAGCAATCACTATAAGCTAAAATAAAAATTTCTCATCCGTAACTTTCATTCTTAATATGAAAGGTTCTAGAAGAATGAGAATCATTAAATGCTTCAAAGAGAGTTTTGACAAATTGCGAGTAAATCACCTACGAGTTTTGCGAGTTTCCTTCTGACATGGGTCACATATTTTCATAGCACATGGCATGCTACCAAAGTGAAGCTATGCTACGATAGGTTAGGGTGGGGATTACAGTTCAGAGATAGGCATTTGTTCGTTTGTGGGTCCTTCTAATTTTTAGAGAACAATGCGACCCTTCTGTCTTTAGAGATCTTTTTTTTTTGCAAAACTTAAAGATAGTAGTATATTTTCACAAATGTACATGTACAAGAAAAAAGTACACGGTAGCCCAAGGCTGAAATAGACAAAACCCTGAAGGGAAGTTCTATCCAAAATAGGCTATTTCTGAAAGAGAGAAAGAAGCACAATCAAAAACTTGTTGATTCCATGTCGTCCAATTTTCATGGTGGAACAAGTCACTAGGGTGATCAGTGTTGAATTTCACACGTGTGGATTGTCCACTACATGTACATGTGATCTCCTAAGGTGTGTAGATGCACCAAGATCAAGACTAGATTGAGATTCAAGATCTATCTTTGATTCTATGGCAAAAACACACAACTACATGCATTCAATCACTTCAAACTCTCACTCACACGTGTGGGAAGTGTTCCAAAAGTATTCTAAGTAAAAACAAGCTGCTCTCCTCGGGTAGAGAGAGAAAAACCATCATGAGCTCTCGGGTAGAGAGAGAAAGCTAGAAATTCAATGACACTCAAAATCCACTCAATCTCAAAATCATTTAGATCCAAAAGGAGGAGTACAATGATACTAGTAGATTCATGAGCTACCACTATGCTTAACTATGATTGGATCACACTTTGCCACCTCTTAATCCTATTGGACCATTGATCCATGCACCTCTAAATTCTATTGGACTATATTCAAGCACACCTCAATTCTCTATTGGACCTCACAAGGTTCCACCTCTAAATCCTATTGGACCTCTTAAGCTTCATCAAACAAAAGCATGACACTTGTCTACACTCTAATTGGCACAAGTTTGGCTCTATTTTGGCTCAATATTGGCATTACAAGTGGAAATGGATAATTTGCCATCTATGCCAAATTTGACCCTATCAACATCCTACACCTAAATGCTTGACTATGAAATTCTATGAGACCCCTATATCAAACATTTTGATTTACTTTACAATTCTCCACATGTGGGAACATCCTCCACACATGTGAGATTCACTTACAAACGTCTATCATAAAAAATACCAAGCTAGATTTTTGCCAATTTTCTCTACTAGATCACTTGAGAAGTTTGTAAATTTTTTTGAGTGGATCCTTTGGTATGCATAAGAAGTAAAGATCAGCCAAGGGATCCATCATAGCAGCACCCTCACCATATCCATGATAAGATCTCTTTGGTAGAGATCTCTTGCCAATGCCTTTGAAGAGTGCTCCACCAATATGCCACTATTATCATGGGCTTCCTCCATGATTGATGATGATCTTTGCCTTGAAAGTTCAACTTGCATGATGGATGCACCATAAATAGAGAAATCTGAGGCTTTCAAGCCTCATAAGGATCATGGAGATCAAGATCATAAGATGTGAAACAATGACGATTATCAAGATTATGCTTTCTAGCTTGACTAGTCCACATACAATGAACTATATCCATGATGGATCTAATCTTGATATCAAAGACTATCTTGATCTTTTTTAGGCTAGTTACTCTCTCAAGGATGTAAGTGTCCACTTTGGATGCTTCACTTAATCTCAAGAGGAGTTTACAATTTGCCTCAAAACATGTGAAAACATGATTTTCAAAAAAGTGAGTACCAAGCTCAATCTTGTTCTTACTAGAACCAAGAGCATACTTTTGACAATACAATATCTTGCTTTCAAAAAGTATTGGAAACACATCTAGGTCAATGATAACAAGAAACATGTCCATACCATAAGCATCATACAAAACTAGTATAACTTTTCTTGAACTTTGAGATCCAAAAAATTCAATGAAGCAAGATAGCATTTCAAGCAAAGGAAGAGAAGCATATATGAATGTGTTGTAGTAGATACAACATGAAAGATGCCCCTCTTTGCCATGTAAGGTGAGCCATAAAGACTCGGCCATGCATCTTGAAGATCTTCTTGAAATCATATGAAGAAGAAACTCCTCCTCACACATTGGCCCCATCATAACTTGAATACCTTCCAAAAGGATAACTTGTGATGCTTCTTGAGAAGCCTTGATATCGGCCACTTCCAAGATTGAATCTTCATGCAATACGACATCTCTATTCACCATCACATTTGAAATAGAGAGTGTAAAGACACTAAAGGCCTCCTTGATGGATGAGTATCCAATCATGATCCATGAGCTTGGATCATCCTTCGTTCTTGTTTCCAAGGGAATATGTGCAAAGCAAGCACTACCAACTAAGGTGATCAACCTTAGGCTTCATCTTGAATAAAAGTTCATATGGTGCTATTCCTTCAAGAGCTCCAATACTCCTCAAAGCTTTGAACTTCAATGAGAATTTCTTCTCAACATATGCTTTGAATAATAAGGAATAATCATACACCATAATACTTGAAGAGAGAAGATATGTGCATCTTGTGTAATCCTCCTCCTTTGAAATATTGGAAATATAAGAAACATCAAGAGAGTTTGCACTCTCACTTGGATCAAATTTGTAGATGCCTTCAAATCTTGATCCATATGCAAGGATCTCACCATTCTTCTCAATCACACAATTGTCAATATTGAAATTGACATCAAAGCCACTATCAAGAAGTTGGCCAACACTTAAGATGTTCTTTGTAAGCTTTGGGACAAAAAGAACATTGTTGAGAAAGAGATCTTTAGAAGATGCAAGCTTCAAGGGAATAATCCCTACTCCTTCAATATTGCACTCATGCTTACTTGCAAAGTATATGGTCTTCTTGACTCCATCATAAGGCATAATAGATGAAAAAAAGTTCTTGGAGCCACACATATGTGAAGATGCTCCACTATCAATATACCATGAGTCATCCTTGTTGAAGGTGGAAGAGGAGAAGCTTGATGCCATAAGAGAGCCTTCTCCATCACTTGAAATATAGTCTTCTTTCTCATTGGTGATGTTGGCTTGATTGAGTTGATTCTTCTTCTTGAAGCAATTGGTGGCATAATGGCCTTTCTTGCCACAATAAAAGCACTTGATCATCTTCTTCTTGAGATTTGAATTAGAAGCATGAGAGGTATCCTCCTCTTCTCCATCTTGGTCTTTAGCTTTGTCATTAGAGAAGTGATGGTGTTGCTTCTTACTCCTCTCTTTGTGCTTGGCAAATAGAACTTTGCCATCATCATGATTGAGTGATAGCTTGTTCATCCTCAAGAGTTTGTACTCTTGTCTTGATTCTTCAGAAATAAGCACACTTTGAAGGGCCTCCAAACTTGGTAGCTCCTCCTTAATAGCATAGGATTGGACAAGGTTGTCATATTCATCTCTCAAGCCATTGAGAATGACTTGGACTAGCTCACTTTGATTGATTGAGTCACCAATACATGCAAGCTCCCTATGAATATCCTTGACTCTCAAAACATAATTAGATGCACTCTCATCACTCTTTTGACTACTTTGGAATATTTGATTTCTAAGAGTGAGGAGCCTAGAGGTGTTCTTAGCCTCATAGATGGACTTGAGACAATCCCAAGCTTCCTTGGATGTAGAACAATCACCAATCTTCCTCAATATCTCATTAGAGACATTCGTCTTGATGTAGTGGAGAGCCATCCTAGCTCTCTTCTTGTATTTTTGTACTTCTTGAAGGACTTGAGGCTCCTCCTCAATCCCAAGTACAATTTCCATCACATCTTGGAGTATCAAGATGGACTCCATCCTCAACTTCCATATTGAATAATTGGAAGTAGACAATCTCTCACTTGGTTGCAACAAGTATGAACTCATTGAAGTCATGTAAAGTGGAGATAAATAAAAGTGATGAACAAAAAATGTTGCTTCTCTCACTATAGGATCCAATAATGGTGTGCTACCATCTCCTATGCAAGATCTTGCAACAAACTGTGAGATGATTCTCACTAGCTATCTCAATCTCTCCAAAACTAGATCTACTTCACATCAAATGATGGATTATGGGCAAAGTTAGGATCAAACACTCGTAGCACGTGTGAAATACACTAAGAAACCAAATTTGACTCAAATACAATGATATTGCATGAAACAAAATGGCTAAGATCTCAAAACAGTGCCTAGATCACATATAGATGAGATTGGTAAGCATTCAACTATGATTTTGGATCAAACAAGCAATCTTTTGACCAAACCAAATGTGTCCACCCAGGTCTAGGTGCCCTACCTAACCCTCTTCAAAAGCTTATAACTTTTGATTGGCTCAACCAAATGGAATGAAACTGATTGCAACAGAAACTAGACAAAAATAGCTTCAAAACAAGCTATCAAGCAAGATTTTTGGATCAAACATGAAAGAGAACTCCCAAACTGAAATTGGATGTTCCTCACACGTGTCTGAGCACCTGATTCTGTACAGTACCAGGTCAGACCCAATCAATGTCCTTTTGATCTCTTTTGATCCAAAATTGAACAAGATAGCTAGGAAAATGGGCCTTGACAATTTCTAGCTCAAGATTGATGAATAGTTTTCACTCAAATGGATCAAAATGCATGGTAACCTTAGGTAGGCTCTGATACCATGTTGAATTTCACACGTGTGGATTGTCCACTACATGTACTTGTGATCTCCTAAGGTGTGTAGATGCACCAAGATCGAGACTAGATTGAGATTCAAGATCTATCTTTGATTCTATGGCAAAAACACACTACTACATGCATTCAATCACTTCCAACTCTCACTCACACGTGTGGGAAGTGTTCCAAAAGTATTCTAAGTAAAAACAAGCTGCTCTCCTCGGGTAGAGAGAGAAAAACCATCATAAGCTCTCGGATAGAGAGAGAAAGCTAGAAATTCAATGACACTCAAAATCCACTCAATCTCAAAATCATTTAGATCCAAAAGGAGGAGTACAATGATACTAATAGATTCATGAGCTACCACTATGCTTAACTATGATTGGATCACACTTTGCCACCTCTTAATCCTATTGGACCATTGATCCATGCACCTCTAAATTCTATTGGACTATATTCAAGCACACCTCAATTTTCTATTGGACCTCACAAGGTTCCACCTCTAAATCCTATTGGACCTCTTAAGCTTCATCAAACAAAAGCATGACACTTGTCTACACTCTAATTGGCACAAGTTTGGCTCTATTTTGGCTCAATATTGGCATTACAAGTGGAAATGGATAATTTGCCATCTATGCCAAAATTGACCCTATCAACATCCTACACCTAAATGCTTGACTATGAAATTCTATGAGACCCCTATATCAAACATTTTGATTTACTTTACAATTCTCCACACGTGGGAACATCCTCCACACATGTGAGATTCACTTACAAACTTCTATCATAAAAAATACCAAGCTAGATTTTTGCCAATTTCTCACAATCAGACCCTAGGACTTGTCATGTTCTTTATAGACTCCTTTGAGCCTTCATTATAGACTTAGTAATAAGCCTTCTTTATAGACTCTACTGGGCCTTCTTTATAGACTTTATCAAAAAGCCTTTTTAATATTGTCTTTAAGCTTAGAGAGCTTCTTGTTTTGATTCTTGTTTTTCTGCACTTTCTTGAGTACCTGCACATACCCTCAAAGAGAGGTCAGTCCTTAAGCCCAGAGGGCTTCTTATTCTTGTTCAAATTATTTAGGTATGTTCGTGTGTACCTGCACATTCCTTCAAAGAAAGGTCAGTGTTCATAATGCCATCAAACATGGTTCATAAAATATTTTTAGTTCTACAGGTGTCAATGCCTGTTACTCAATTCATTAAAGTAATAAATTCATACAATATCCTTAAAGAATATTGATCATTGATAATTCTATATCATCAAAGTCTATCTGGGTTGGAAGCTGAGAAAGTCTTTATTACTTAGGAGCAATTTGTCTCTACAAATTACAACAATACAGACCAAGGCAATGAAGACCAAAAATACAACCGATATATACGAGACTTCAACAAGGGATATTATATGAAACTGATTAAGTTAGAAATAGAAAAAAAGAAATATTTTTATATGGCATAACGTACCTTTACACCATTTAATCAAAATTGATAGTACTGAGGTAGATCGAATTGCAACATGTCTAGTTCTGATCAAATGTGATTGAGACACCAATCTTCCTTGACCTCAACCATTGAAAGAATGTTGTCATTTCTTTTCACTGTTATCTAAAGTTGCTCTTGAGGGTTTATACCAAAACCTTGATCAACTGGTTTCCAAACATTTTTGTATTTAATCCATCTTCTATAATACAGCAGCAAAGTGAGCATTTGTTTTTCGATGTGATATCTAAATGTCATGGATGAGTAAGATACTCTGCACTCAACTTGCTGATTTTGTTTTGTATCCCAACCATCATCCAACAACTCGGCGATTATATCAGCACTCAAGTCCTTACAAATAAACATTGTTTTTGTTTTCCAAACATTGCATTTGGAAAAAAAAATCAACAAAAATAGTAAAAGATAGATACCAACTTAATCTATTATTTTTTGATCCAGTGCTACATTTTAATATACTCTGAATATCAATATATAGCCTATATCAAAAACTTTCTGAAATTGCTGCATCAGGAGAAATCCAGTCCTCACTCAAAAAATCTGACAGAGGATATGGCTCTAATCTACCAACTAAACGATTTTTATTAGGAAAATAGGCATGATCATAAAAAAAAACTCCTGACTCTAAAAGTGATTTTGGAGAATGACCTTTATATTGTAAAATACTGATCTCCGACTGTATGACATTGATTATTTGTGCAGTCAATTGAACTCTTTGCCATTCAACAAAATTTGATGGATACAAATCTTCAAAACCAACAAAATCAACTCAAAAAAGATATAATTAAAAAAAAATGCTAACTCTAGAGAAATTGAACCTGAAAACTTGCAATTGCATTTCCTTCTATAATTTGGATTCAGATCATGAATGTTGAGCTCATTGTGAAGATAAGCATGCTGAACTAAAACTTCCATGATAGATTGACCGGTAGGTGATACTTTAAAATCCATTATTTTATCTTTCCAAGAACTTCTATATATGTTATCTGATCTTTTTCTTTTTTAAAATGAGCCTTTTGTAGAGTATGCAAGATGAGAATGGAGAGAATGTAGAGATTGCGAGGTAAACCTAAGAATGACAATTCAAAATAAGAGATAGAATGAAAAAAATGAGAAGTATACCTATGAATGACAAGAAGTTCCTAAACTACAAGAATTAGTTAACCACACTTTATGACTATTGATGTCAAATCAACCTCGAGTGAACAATGATGGGTAGCATAAGAGTATTCGGGCAGTAACTGTGGTCCAATCACAATTGTTTGTTCTGCCCGATGGGATATTTGAAAATCATGAAAATTTGGCTGAAAAAGTTGAATACAATTTATGTCCGTCAACCACTGTTACAGTTTGTCACAGATGGACACCATTCATTGGGACACATAAGTGTTGAAAGCGTGCGAAGTCAAAAATAGTATCTTGACAAAGGGCCCATTTTGAGTTCTAATATCCCCTAATGATTTACACCATTTCCAATGTAGAAAAATTTCAATGAAACATGTGTATGCATGCATGGGCATTTGAGCTTACTCGCATGGGCACGTGTGCACACTTGCACACACACACACACACACACACATGTGCATGTCTTGTATATAGTTATTATATTATGTGTATGGTGTGTGTGTGTGTGTGTGTGTGGGGGGGGGGGGGGGGGGGGGGACACCCTACACGCACATGTGCACACACACACACACACACACACACACACACACACACACACACACACACACACACACACACTCCAACAACTAAATGTGAAAGACAAATATATCATGTCATTTGACAAGGCCTAACAAGGAAAGTGCAGATATTTACATGTACAAATTTTCATATTCACCTATTTCAAGTTCTAGGCAAACGTAATGGAATTTTTTATTGATAATATAACTTGCCATTTTGTTCCAACCTTGGTGCCTTGCAGAAAGCTAACATTTATTATATTCATTTTTACCTTTTCTATTTCTAGATGTAGTGAAGATACAATCTTGAAGCTATTTGATTTACATTAGATAGGAGGAATATATTTTGGTACTCACATTAACACCAAGCGTTGAAAACACAAAATAATGTATGATGTCTTTCTAGAATGATATGTTGCTTTCACCATATTTCAAACAAAGATTCAACTGAAAAAATCAAATACATGCTAAAAAAAATAGGCCAATGCTATTGAGCAAGGTAGCACAATTATTTTCATAAAACAAACATAAAGCCAAAAATGTACTTTCCATACATTTGGTCATGAACACTTCTTAGTGTAATCCGAAACATAAGAACCTCTTCAATAAGTGAGTCACTATAGACATTAGTTAAAATAGTTAAAATCAACATGTCGTGCATGTTGATCGATATTGCAATCTTCAATGCAATTCTCAGTTCTTTTAAAAAATACATAAATGTTTTTTTTCCCCTTTTTTCTTCAACTTTAACTTATCAACATATTCCACGGTTGAAGTCAAACATCACAAAAGTGAGCTACGTGCACTCAAAATAGTTAAGGCATTGAATGTATGGGTGTGCCAAATCTCGAACATGATGCTAGAATAAAAAGATATTATTTGCTTATACACTTATACAACTCAAAATGTGAGAGACAAAGGTGTATGTTGTGTGATTGATTACGACAAAGGTGGAGTGCCTAGTAGTTCATGGGGGGTGTAGGCAAAGTTTTGATGTGTTGTTCTTAAACACAATTGATGTTTTTGTTTTTTAAACTTATTAAGATAGGGATGGTGACCTAAGGAATCAACGATGAACATTGTGATAATGGACCACCAAAACTCTACTAGTTTTGCTTGTTTTTTGGATTTATTATTACTTGAGACTAGATGTGTAACAATAACAAATATCGGGCTTGCACACAAGAGAATGCATCAAACTCCCTATGAGATTATGAACCATGCCTAAATCAATGAAAAGCTGGCTCATCTTTTACATAAAAGTTGGTTTGTTTTTGCACTACTCCTTAAGAATATCTATAAAAACTTTTAATATGGTTAATAAAATAGTTTTTAGTACTTGACCTTTTATGTATATCTACACAACTTAGATTGAGACTTATTATTATTATTGTTGTTATTATTATTATTACTATTATTATTAGACTACTAAGGAAGCATAAGGTATAGTTGGCATTCATATAAAAGATAATTGTATTAATGTTATGACATGTTCACATTTCATCATATCATACCTTGATTAATACATATATGCATTCTATCACTTGCCAATCAAAGCAACCTAACAATTAATCCATTCATTAGCATCAAATTAGCATGGAAAATCAAGAAATCAAGAAACTATTAGAAAAAAAACAAGAAACCGGACAAGATAGGAAGAACCTCTAAAAAATAAGTGCCAATGAACAAGATTGAGGATGGGCAACCTCTAGAAAATAAGGCCTAGGAATTGATGGACATTATGCAAAACAAGATGGACATATACCTTGACTCTTCCTTAGGAAGATTGCACTTGGGTGAATTCCCAAGTTGTAACCATGTAAAATTATATGTAATTAAAAGTCAAGTTGGAACCTTGTACCACCCACCTCCCACCAACTTTTCCTCATGCATTCTAGGCTATTTGACACTTAGAATGGGGTGCCCTCCTATGCCAAATCACCAAAATAACTCTCCCAAGCTAATACACATTACCCATTCACCCTCTCTAACTAATACAGCTCATCCATGCACTCCACTTCATCCTAAGTCCAATTGGAGTCTTCCTCATACCTCATGCACTTGAACTTGACACCTCACTCACTTTGGAAGGACTCTCCACTCTCTATATAAGTGGAAATGCGCCCCTCTACCAGGAGGATGGAAGGATGATGCATCCAAACTCTGCCATTTTGTTGTTTGTTGGGTACAGGTCCTTTGGAGAAGAGGATTGAGGCATCACCTCAAGGAGACTATGTTATTTTGTGATTGCAAGATTTTTGGAGCTCAAATCCTTGAATTTCTATCTCTCTTTCACATCACACACAAACCCACCCACACTCTTTCTCTCCCTCTCTCACTTTCACCTTCTCTCAAAACCATGGTATGCTCTTGAAACTGTGTAAGAATGGTTGATCAGTACTTTTGCATGTCAGGCTATTTGTGGCCTATTGTCTTTGCATGTCAGATCTAGAGCTTGCATGTCATGCCATCATTGGCCTATTGTCCATGCATGTCAGATCTAGATCTTGCATGTCGGTTCTAAAGCTTGCATGTTAGATTTGAAGCTTGCATGTCATAGCATCAGTGACCTATTATTCATGCATGTCACATCTAGAGCTTGTATGTCAGATCTAAAGCTTGCATGTTAGATTTTGAAACTTGCATGTCACACCATGCATTGCCAAATGACCATGCATGTCACTTCATGACTGATGCATGTCAAGAATCTATGAACCCTTATGATTGCATGTCAAGAAGAAAACAAACAAGCAAGAACAACCATAGAAAACTGTAAATATATTTCTATTAAAATATCTGTACATGTGTCTCATCCACATCAAGTGGGATGAATTTTTTATTAGTATCAACTATCTATGATCTCTAGATCCATTTCTCCAGTTGGAAGTAACTTGGATGGAGAACACTCTGCCACTGCAACTGGATATGAATTTTCGATCACAAGCTTTATGGTCTCCTGTCTAAAGTGCATTATCTCCATTGGAAAGAACTTCGGGCATTTAAACTGAAAAAAACATAAACAGAGTTAAATGTTATTAATCAAAGACTGTCATTCAAAATTGATTCTACCTTTACATTTACAAAATGATCTAAATCATTTCCTAGAACAGGAGGGGGGCAACTAATATTTATGGGGGTAGGAGGAGACATAGATTTTGAAGGAGGAGGAGATTTATTAGGAGAGGAAGATCTAGCAGGAGAAGTTAATAATGGAGTTCTGGGAGGAGAAGAAAGAGACTTAGGAGGAGACTTGGGAGGAGATTGCCTCGCAGATAGAATTTCATTTAGAGGAGATGGCTTTGAAAAATCTCTCACTTTATTAGGAGGGTCATGGGACTTCCTCTTCTTTGAAACACTCCCATTCTGTATACGAATAACAGGCCGAGATGGTTGAGATTGCTTTCGTTTTCTCCTCTATGAATCTTGTTTTGGAGGAGAGGAAACAACAGGTCTAAAGTACTCAACAAATTTGTCATATGTGTCCCGTAGCCTGAATCCAATGTTGAAATCCTTGGGCATGATGGTCTCTCTTGGCATAGACAGCTAGCTGCAACAACAGTATCTGAAAAAAAATTCACTTGAAAATTTTCATATGCATTGTGCAGCGTCTCTATTGTTGTTACAGTCCATCTCACATCTACAAATAGACTTCTTGTAACCTATCTGATGGATCTCTATATGTGAGCTTTCAGAATCAGAAGATTATTTGTCTTCTGTAGCTTTCGAATATCCTTGAGCTAGGGTGGGTCTTGACTTCTGCCCCTTGGCATAGGAGGAGGTGGTGCTGGACGAGACGGTGGTGGTACATTTTCTTGACCCCCTCCTGTGATTGGGATTCCACCAGGGTGGACTCGTGCTGTCTGCTTAGTCCGCGCCATTAGTATCCAATATCGGATCAGCATGTGATGGAGGACAGAGGACAGGTCGAGCGTGTCCAACCGATACCTGAAATAAACCTAACCCCAATTTAGCCAAATAAGATCCCAAAGTAGAGGGACAAATGACCACTCTAAATAGCTAAGGTCAAACTACAAAAGTATGGTCACATCTTCAATTTATTACTGAAATTGACAAGGTTAAGCTATAAATATCTGACATTTTTTTTTATCCAATCATAATAATTCTAAAAAATTCCAATGGCCATTATTTCACCCAATAGCAAATCGACGCGCATATACTGAATGTGAAAACTAGAGAGGATATTCTCACGTGTTCAACCAATATTGGTGGACAATATGAAGAGTCTATCGAATCAAGCTTTGATCATGCAAAATACCCTCCAATAATTTCGAAATTTTTTCAAATTTTTTTTCCTACAATAGCGATTCGACGCGTGCAGTCCAAGTGAAAAATCATTGTCTTCTCCACAGGCGCGTTGATCTGATATCTGAGACGCATTGAATATATATTGTAATGCATTACGAACGCAATGACTTGGACTAGCTCACTTTGATTGATTGAGTCACCAATACATGCAAGCTCTCTATGAATATTCTTGACTCTCAAAACATAATTACATGCACTCTCATCACTCTTTTGACTACTTTGGAAGATTTGATTTCTAAGAGTGAGGAGCCTAGAGGTGTTCTTAGCCTCATAGATGGACTTGAGACAATCCCAAGCTTCCTTGGATGTAGAACAATCACCAATCTCCCTCAATATCTCATTAGAGACATTCATCTTAATGTAGTGGAGAGCCATCCTAGCTCTCTTCTTGTATTTTTGTACTTCTTGAAGGACTTGAGGCTCCTCCTCAATCTCAAGTACAATGTCCATCACATCTTGGAGTATCAAGATGGACTCTATCATCAACTTCCATATTGAATAATTGGAAGTAGACAATCTCTCACTTGGTTGCAACAAGTATGAACTCATTGAAGTCATGTAAAGTGGAGATAAATAAAAGTGATGAACAAAAAATGTTGCTTCTCTCTCACTATAGGATCCAATAATGGTGTGCTACCATCTCCTATGCAAGATCTTGCAACAAACTGTGAGATGATTCGCACTAGCTATCTCAATCTCTCCAAAACTAGATCTACTTCACATCAAATGATGGAGTATGGGCAAAGTTAGGATCAAACACTCTTAGCACGTGTGAAATACACTAAGAAAACAAATTTGACTCAAATACAATGATATTGCATGAAACAAAATGGCTGAGATCTCAAAACAGTGCCTAGATCACATATAGATGAGATTGGTAAGCATTCAACTGTGATTTTGGATCAAACAGGCAATTTCTTGACCAAACCAAATGTGTCCACCCAGGTCTAGGTGCCCTACCTAACCCTCTTCAAAAGCTTATAACTTTTGATTGGCTCAACCAAATGGAATGAAACTAATTGCATCAAAAACTAGACAAAAATAGCTTCAAAACAAGCTATCTAGCAAGATTTTTGGATCAACCATGAAAGAGAACTCCCAAACTAAAATTGGATGTTCCTCACACATGTCTGAGCACCTGATTCCGTATAGTACCAGGTCAGACCCAATCAATGCCCTATTGACCTCTTTCGATCCAAATTGGACAAGATAGCTAGAAAAATGGACTTTGACAATTTCTAGCTCAAGATTCATGAATAATTTTCACTTAAATGGATCAAAATGCATGGTAACCTTAGGTAGGCTATGATACCATGTTTATTTCACACGTGTGGATTGTCCACAACATGTACTTGTGATCTCCTAAGGTGTGCAGATGCACCAAGATCAAGACTAGATTGAGATTCAAGATCAATCTTAGATCCTATGGCAAAAACACACTACTACATGCATTCAATCACTTCCTGTTAAAAATTCACAATTCTAGCTTGACTAGTTTTGGTCATATGACTTGTAAATAGTTAGATGGTCATGATGTGGCTTGTCACACGTGCCAAATAGCATAGGATTCCATTCATAAGGATGTTCTCAAGTAGACCTAAGTGTTAGAACCTTTGGAATGAGTCCAAATTATGCTTAGATACAAGGGAGAAAAAATAGGAGCTATTTTTGGTAATTTTTGCATTGTTGAGGGATCTCCAAGATTCCAACCCTAACTTGGTAGGGATGAAAGATCCACCAAAATTAGCATTAGGGATAGGTTTAGGGCTACTCATACCTGCCCAAAACCGTGATGGATCATGTATATATAGGTGATGATATCTCACCAAAATCAATCAAGCAATTTCATGTTTTTTCTCTCATAATGGTGCAATTGCTCTCTATGTTCATAATTGTTTGAGTACTTGTGATTACTAATGATTATAGGATTGAATGTAGGTCTGGTGTACAGTACTCAGACTGTGGGGCCGTACTTTCACACGTGTGAAGCCTTCTTCAAGGATTTGGGCCATTTAGTGAGGTTCAAGCATAGATTTTTGATGGATTTTGATGGTTCAACTTGTGCTAATCTTATGAAATCATAATCTATTGTTTCCCTCATCATTTCAAGTGTTTTAGGATCCTTATTTGCTGTAATTTTTACATGGTATCAGAGCCTAAAGGCTGAAATGAGCTAAATCCTTGGTTTGCATTCAATTTTATCACAATTTTTGATCTAAATCTTGTGTAGATTGGATCTTAGCATCTAGTATTGATTCTAGAACTCAAAGTGAGTCAAATACATTGGAGATTGGTGTTGGGTGACTTCATTTGCAGGTGTTTAGGTGTCTAAAACCAGAGGCAAAGTTGAATTCAATTCACATTACCAAGATAGCAAGTTTTGCTTGCTCCAAGCATTGATTTCTAAGCGAGTTTTGGAGGTGATTTCATAGAGAAGGCTTTCTAGCATTCAAGGAGAGGGAAGATCAGAGTTTTGGGGACTCTTAAAGGCTGTTCTAAGGTGTAGTAGGCACCTCCTAAAGTGATTTAGATTCAGTCCAACCATTGCTTGACTTATGCACCAAATTAGATCAATTTTTCATCAATTTTGATCATTTTTTGCTTGTGATTGGATAGTAGATTGTGTTGCATCCTCATTAAGTTCCATTTAGATCTTTTACAAGTGATTTTGGAAGTATATTAGGTTGCTGAAATTCACTCTTGATCAGAACATTTGGAAGCTTTAATGTTCTTTATAGAAAGAGGGGCAATTCTACTAGTATTGTCTACTTTAATCAAGCAAGTGCATTGTTTCTAGTATTCTATGATTTGATTTTGTTAGAGATCATTCTTAGATCTTTATAGGAAGTCTATTACTGATCTTTTCAGGTCCCTAAGAAGTGGGATAAGGTAGACCTTCAATCAAATCAATAGAAGTAACCTTCATTTGTGTCAAGTCCTTGATTAGGAGACTAGATGGCATCTATAAATGCATATCTTTTGGATACTAATGAAAGGCTCAACAAAACTAACTATTCCATATGGAAAGTTAGAATGGAATCTATCATGATCATGCAAGATCTGATGGAAATTGTAAATGGTAAGGAGGGTGAACCTATTCATCCTCAAGAAAAAGCCAAATACATCAAGAGGTGCAATGTTGCACTACATTGCATAAAAATGAATGTTGCAAATGAACTCTTAAGAGAGGTAGGAGATTGCACTTCAGCTCAAGATGCTTGGGAGACTTTGCAAAAGGTCTATGAATCCAAGAACCAAACTAGAATGTTAGCTTTGAAGAATCAAATCTATAGAAGCTATCAAAAGAAAGGAGAGAGTGCACATACTTTTGTCCTAAGAGTAAAGGAATTGAACAAAGAGCTAGCCTTTATAGGTGACCCTATCAAGGATGAAGAGCTTGTTCAACTCATATTGAATGGACTAAGCTTTGAATTTGACAATTTGGTTCAGGGATATGCAATTATGGGTAAGCTACCCATACTTGAAGAACTCCAAGGCACGCTCATGGCCGAGGAATCAAGAAGGAGCCAAATGCAAGAGAGGATGGATAGGCTTTCCATCCAAGGTGGAGATGACCAAGCTCTCTTCACCAAAGGCAAAGGCAAGTCCAAAGGCAAAGGATCAACATTCAAGAAGTCTACAAAGCTTGAGGATCAAGAAGGACCGCCAAAGGCATCTCCATCAACCACCAAAGTCAAGAAGGACAAATCAAAGGTGAAGTGCTACTATTGTAGCAAGATGGGGCATTATGCCTCGAAATGCTTCAAGAGGAAGCAAGATCAAAGCCAAGCCAACATGAGCAAAGAGGAGGAGGAGGAGAGTTCACATGAGGACTCTCTCATGATGTCCATATTTTCTTCAACAAGCTTCAAAGGAGAAGATCCTTGGTGGATTGACTCGGGTGCTAGTTCACACATGACTAGTAAAAGGGAGTTTTTCTCTTCTCTCTTATCTTATGATGGACCTATAAAGTCTATCTATACAGCAAATGATGAAGCTTGTAAGATTGAAGGAGTTGGTAGCATTCCCCTTTGCTTAGGATCTTCCAAAAAGATCAACATAGAAGGTGTTTTGTACATTCCTACAATAACAAAGAATCTACTAAGTGTTGGTCAAATGGTAGACAATGGTTTCAATGTTGACTTTGCTTCAAATGAATGTTTCATCAAGAAGAAGGGTAAGATAGTGGCTAAGGGCACTAGACTTGGCAAACTTTATAAGCTGGATGCATTTGTGGATACTAATGTTGTCATGTTGGCCGAGAAGAGCAAGATATCTACCTTTACTTTATGGCACAAAAGACTTGGACATGTCAACTCGGGTTCCATGGAGGCTATGATCAAGGAGGAGTATGCTTTAGGCCTACCAAGGTCTATTGGGAAGGAAGACAAGGTTTGTGAAGCTTGTGCCTTATCCAAGGCACATAAGAAGGTGTTTCCTAACTCCATCACAAAGTCATCTCATCCTCTTGAACTCATACACTCGGATGTGCACATTGCTAGCACCAAATCTAATGGAGGTTCATCTATGTTTTTAACCTTCATTGATGACTACTCAAGATATTGTTGGGTGTTCTTACTTTCCTTCAAGTCTCAAGTATTTGATACTTTTGTAAAGTTCAAGTTGTTTGTGGAAAAGCATCATAATCATAGCATCAAGATTCTTAGAAGTGACAATGGTGGAGAATTCATCTCCAATGAGTTCAAGGCCTTTTGTGAGGAGGAAGGGATCAAGAAAGAGACTTCTTGTCCTTACACTCCTCAACAAAATGGAGTTGCTGAAAGAAGGAATAGAACATTATGTGAATGTTCTAAGGCTTTAAGATTAGATGCTTGTTTGCCCAAATCCTTTTGGGGTGAGTCTCTTGTATGTGCAAACTACTTGATGAATAGGGTGTCCTTGCAAAGCAATTGAAGGCAAAACTCCTTATGAGATGTTGTATGGAAAGAAACCCAATCTTAATCACTTGAAATTTTTTGGGTGTATATGTTATGTGCATGTGCCATTAGAAACAAGAACCAAGGAGGATCCATCTTCCACAAGAGGGATCATGCTTGGATATGCAAGCTCAAGCAAGGGCTACAAAGTCTATCTCCCATCCTTGAACAAATTTGTTGTTTCAAGGGATGTCATCTTTGATGAACATCATATGCATATGCTTGAAGAAGGCTCAAGTGCTCCAACAATCAAGAAGAAGATGGCCGAGGAGCAAGATCTTGGTTTTGAGGAGGAGCTCATGGAGGAGCAAGCACCAAACCCACCTATCACACCAAGGAGATCTTCAAGGGCAAAAGTGGAGCCATCAAGGCTCACATATCAAGGCAAAGGACATCAAGTTGAGGGTATCTCATCCACTTCTTATGCTTTATCTAGTTTTGAAGAACCGTCTAATGTTGAAGATGCATTGAACTCCAAAGAATGGTATAAAGCTATGTTGGATGAGTATGATGCCTTGATTGAGAATGAAACTTGGTTTCTTGTTGAGAGACCTCAAAGGAATGTAATAGGATGCAAGTGGGTCTTCAAGCTTAAGTTGAATGCAAATGGGAGTGTTAACAAACATAAAGCAAGATTAGTTGCAAAAGGTTATGCTCAAGAGAGAGGGATAGACTATGAGGAAACTTTTGCACCCGTGGCCAAGATGGTCACAATAAGACTAATCATTGCACTTGCATCACATTTTGGATGGATTCTATGTCAAATAGATGTCTCTAATGCTTTCTTGATGGTTTTTTGGAAGAGGATATCTATATGGAGCAGCCACAAGGGTTCATCAAGCATGGAATGGAGAACAAAGTATGCCATCTCCAAAGAAGCATCTATGGCTTGAAGCAAGCCTCAAGATCTTGGAATTCAAGACTACATTGCTATCTTATTTCACTTTCTTTTGTTCAAAGTGAATATGATCCCACTCTTTACATTAAGTTTGATGATGTTGGTATTGTACTTTTACTCATTTATGTAGATGACATCATCATTAGTGGAAATAGTGTTGATGGTATTGAAAAAATCAAGATAGATCTATCCTTAGAGTTCAAGATGGTAGATCTAGGGTGTCTTCACTTCATCTTAGGCATAGAAGTACTTAGAGGGTCTGATTTTATCTTTATAAGTCAAGTAAACTATGCTCAAAGTCTTTTGAAGAAGTTTAAGATGGAAGTATGCAAAAGTGCCAAATGAAGATGATGAAAGATCCTTCATGGACATCACTTTGTTTAGGCAACTTATAGGTTCCTTAATGTGGATCACTATAACTAGACCAGATCTTAGCTTTAGTGTATGTAGGTTGAGCCAATCCATGCAAAAGCCATTGAATATCCATTGGAAAAAGGCTAAGAGGATTCTAAGATACATCTCGGGTACATTGGATTTTGGGTTTCTATATAGAGGAGCTGTAATTAACCTTCATGCATTTAGTGATTCAGATTTTGCAGGGGACAAGAGGGATAGGAAATCAACAAGTGCCTATTCAACTTTCATAGGAGAAGGTGTGGTTTCATGGCTTTCAAAAAAGCAAGAAACTATATCTCTATCTTCAACCGAGGCCGAGTACAAAGCTTTGACAACCACTACAAAGGAGGTACTTTGGATCAAGAGATTATTGGTGGAACTAAAGATCATGGATTCAGAGGAGGCACCAATCATCTACAATGACAATATATCAGCCCAACACCTTGCATCTAACCCAATCTTCCATGCAAGATCTAAGCACATTGAGATATGCCATCACTTTGTGAGAGAAATGGTGCAAGCCAAGGAGATTGCTTTGGAGCATGTTCCAAGCAATGAATGTGTAGCTGATCTACTTACTAAACCACTTCAAAAGACACCTTTTATGAAGTTCAGATCATCACTTGGAGTGATTAGTAAAGCAATGATTGAACCAAGCTAGATAGTGAGGAGGAGTGTTAAAAATTCACAATTCTAGCTTGACTAGTTTTGGTCATATGACTTGTAAATAGTTAGATGGTCATGATGTGGCTTGTCACACGTGCCAAATAGCATAGGATTCCATTCATAAGGATGTTATCAAGTAGACCTAAGTGTTAGAACCTTTGGAATGAGTCCAAATTATGCTTAGATACAAGGGAGAAAAAATAGGAGCTATTTTTGGTAATTTTTGCATTGTTGAGGGATCTCCAAGATTACAACCCTAACTTGGTAGGGATGAAAGATCCACCAAAATTAGCATTAGGGATAGGTTTAGGGCTACTCATACCTGCCCAAAACCGTGATGGATCATGTATATATAGGTGATGATATCTCACCAAAATCAATCAAGCAATTTCATGTTTTTTCTCTCATAATGGTGCAATTGCTCTCTATGTTCATAATTGTTTGAGTACTTGTGATTACTAATGATTATAGGATTGAATGTAGGTCTGGTGTACAGTACTCAGACTGTGGGAGGCCGTACTTTCACACGTGTGAAGCCTTCTTCAAGGATTTGGGCCATTTAGTGAGGTTCAAGCATAGATTTTTGATGGATTTTGATGGTTCAACTTGTGCTAATCTTATGAAATCATAATCTATTGTTTCCCTCATCATTTCAAGTGTTTTAGGATCCTTATTTGCTGTAATTTTTACACTTCCAACTCTCACTCACACATGTGGGAAGTGTTCCAAAAGTATTCCAAGTAAAAACAAGCTGCTCTCCTCGGGTAGAGAGAGAAAAACCATCATGAGCTCTCGGGTAGAGAGAGAAAGCTAGAAATTCAATGACACTCAAAATCCACTCAATCTCAAATGAATTAGATCCAAATGAGGAGTACAATGATACTAGTAGATCCATGAGCTACCACTATGCTTAACTATGATTGGACTACACTTTGCCACCTCTTAATCCTATTGGACCATTGATCCATGCACCTCTAAATTCTATTGGACCACTCATGGTTCCACCTCTAAATCCTATTGGACCTCTTAAACTTCATCAAACAAAAGCATTACACTTGTATACACTCTAATTGGCACAAGTTTGGCCTCCTACTCTATTTTGGCTCAATAGTGGCATTACAAGTGGAAATGGATAATTTGCCAATTAAGTCAAATTTGACCCTATAAACATCCTACACCTAAATGCTTGACTATGAAATTCTATGAGACCCCTAAATCAAACATTTTTATTTATTTTACAATTCTCCACACGTGGGAACATCCTCCACATGGATTCACTTACAACTTCTATCATAAAAAATACCAAGCTAGATTTTTGCCAATTTCTCACAATGACTTATCTACACATAGTGGCAATCAGAAAAAAAGGAATTCAAGCATTCAAGTATGTTGTCATATAAACTGTTTATTTGATTTGTATATGTCATTTAAGTTTGATTTATACTTGATAACATGGATTATTTATTTATTAAACATAATTTGAGTTTTGTATGTTTGTTGCAGATCATGTTTGGTGGCAAAGAACTGTTTAACAGATCGTTCATGAATTGGATCATCTTCAAGTCATGTTTTACCAAGAAAGTTAGGAAAGGAAATGATGAAAATTGTTTGGTTTGAAAAAATGAAAAATGAAACTGTAGAGACTGTTTTGATTAAGGTCCAATCATACTTGGATGCAAATGTGATAAAGGTATATGCGATGTATCTGGAATTAGCAAAAATGATTATTCTGCTTTTTTTAGAATAGTTAAAGAAGTTTTTTCCCAAGTGATGATAAAGAAATTTATCTTTCGCGTCCATATCGGGTAAGATTAGCAAGAAATTATTATAATGACGGAATGTTCAAAGTAGTTGGTCAACCACTCCATATAACTGAATTATACAAACATGAATATGGTGAGCTCAATTGCAACGATTGCAATATATTTTCCTTGATATTGAAAATGTTCTAAAATACATTATTCGATTCTATGAACTAGAAGAACATCAAGTAAATGAAAAGATCATTATTGTAATAAAATTGGATGAATATGAAATCAACAAGGGTCAAAAGTTGGAACGAGTGAGTGTCACTTTAATGAACAAAATTTCAGATACAAATGATCGAACGTTTAGTGTTCAATCAGAAAATCACATATGGTGTTTGGTGGCATTCCAGGTATACATTTCAATTTTCATTTAGATTATCGTTATTAACTATTCATACCTTGCCAGTTTTTATTGACATGTCATGCATTACTTGCTTCTTTTTTCTGCTGATGTAACTAATCAAAACTATTGCACATCCTTCTTCATCATGCAACTTATTTTACAAAGGAATATAGGATCTTAAGTATTTGATCATCACAAGGCATGGAAAAATCTCATTGGCAAGCAAGGGGAGCATTTCATAGAGCAGCAAATCATGGAGGACACAATTCAAGAAATAAATATTTAGTTGAACTTTTTCAGTGGTTTTATAGAAAAGCACAATTTAGATATCAAGCTAAAAACTCGCAAGTATTACGATATTTTGAAAGACATTCAAATTCATAACAAAAGAGAGATCCTTGTAATATATCAAAAATCTAGTATAAAAAATTGTTTAATTATTTTCATCATCCTCTTCAAGATTCAGACGAATGGTATTGTCATGAAGGAATAATCTCCTTTCATATGGATCCAAAAATTCTAAATTTTTTCTTTTGCTCATATCAATGCAACTCGAATAAAGGGCCATTGCAGATGATCTTTTTGTAGTCTCATTGGGACTATAACCCAATATCTGAATAGCCAAATCTCTTTTCACAAAAATTATTTTATATGTTCCTCTTATGGCCCTAAACAAACTAATAATGATTTGATGGCCATAATGACAGTGGTTGCATGTGGACTAAAAGATGAATGATATATACAAATCTCATTATTTTGAAAGTTTTTCAAATAATGAGATAGAGACACATCCTTTCTCCCGGCTGATACACCTCGGACGCCTCCATGTCTCATACCAAAGGCATCAATTTTAATAGCATTCTGTAAACGAGAAAAGAAAATAAATCTAGAATGATACATAATACTATAAACTCATACTTTAACACAGTGTTTGAAATAAGAAAACTGAACAATATCAATACCAATATAATATCTACGAACCAGATCATAATCATCATATTCAACGACGTTTGCTCTACTAATGTCATGTCCTCCAATGGCCTCTACATTTTCGGAGGGGATATATTTAGGCCTTGGGGGATTTTTTTTTTGAAATTCCAAAAATTCCTCCTCTGCAGGCAAAGTTTTCATAGGCTTTAGATTTTTCAATCATGGCCTCCAAGGCCTCATTGCCAGATTTCCAATCGCCATCTTTATCATAATCTATCTCACTTTCAAGGTCATCATATGTGTAATCAACAATGTCGAAAAATTCTGATAAATTTTGAGAAAACATTGAGAGGATTTCATCCTCTCTCAAATTCAAAACATCTTCTATATGATTAAATGAAATATAACTTTCATTATTTATAAATTATAAGGGAACATCGAGTAGAGTTAATTGACTAACAATAGATGCAGATGGAAGAGAAACAGAGAGGATTATAGAATGAGGGAGAGTTTTTTGATAATCTGAAGCCATAAATGCTTCAGCTTCAACCCCCATATCAGTATCTGCATCAATTACATCAACTGGAGCAGGTGCAGATGCTTCGATCAATGGAACAGTTGAAGATTCAACAGACTCATCATCTGGAATTTTAGTAGATATGTAAAAGACAAAAGAAATTCCTTTGATTATAAGGCAAAATATTCTTTTGTGGATATCACAATATATATTTCTTTTGAAATGGTCATGTAGGTTGGAGTGCTTTCTATTGTGTTTATGCTTAGAGGATAGTTGGAAATGCACAAGGTCTTGAAAATGAACGAAACAAAAATTATCTATATCCAAAACAGGAGTACTAACAATCTGAGAAAAATTATCAAGATAAGAAATTAAATTATAACGATTTTTATAAACTAGCTTATCGATATTGAAGGGAGCAAAAAAAATACTCGCACATAATGAAGCAATTGCTGATTTGCATGTTGCAATTGTACCAAGATCAACAACATCCTGAAACCAACATGAGGACTAAACCATTAAAAAAAGCCTTTTTTAGCCTATGAATCCATGTAAGGTAAAGGTTTGATATTATCCCGACCAAAGGATAGTCGGATTTACACCACAAGGATGCATAGAGAGAGATTAACGAAACATAGCTCCTCTTGCCAAAGCAAGACCAAACCTTTTGAAACCTTTATTCATAACCCAACAAGATAAAACATAGTTAAAAGCATACAGTACTTCAAAGAAAAGCACCGTAAAGCAAAACAAATTTCAAGACATCCAGCTGGTACCTTGCCACCACCACACAAAACTGCACAAGTTAGCATAGTGAGGAAGACATGTGTCAACGCTGAATGTCAGTTGTTATTCATGTCCAAAATAAATTTAGCATCTTAACAACTTCAAATATTTGAGGTAAAAATACAGTCCAATCTTCCCTATGAAAACATGATTAATAGCGATAAGCTTTCTTGTATTATTACCGTATCAAGGCATTCCACCATTCTGATCAGTTTTATGGTACTGGTCCGTATCAATTTATAAAGTTAAAGCATATGTATTTGAAAAACAACTGTGCTATATAGGTTACAGTTTTTAAATGAGAGATAACATGGATCGGTACTCATGCTTTCCAAGAGTATGCTAGCTACCACCCTGTTTCATTAATTTTTTAAATCGATTGTGTCTAGAAAATCACAACAATACCTGTGTTCATTTATATTTAGCCAAGTATTTTACCCTAACACTTGGAATAGGATCAGGGCAAATCTATGTCGTTCCAATCCCTACAAGTGCAGCAATCCCTTGCACAACTCCATGTGCCTTAAGGGCGCCTAGGTTATCAATACTAGTATTATAGGTTATAACCTTTACACATGGAAAAAACTGAAGAAGCATTATAAGTTATGCCATGTTTTTCTTATAAGCAATCAAAATTTTAATTAGTCGTTTACTTCTTCTTGGTAGAGAATTTTCATACTCTTTATCTCACTGTCAAAGTCTTTGTATGCTATTTATTTAAATACACCAAATAGAGTAGTGCGACACTAACCTGAATAGATGTCGTAAAAGAATCTTGTGAGAAAGCCATAGTTGTTATGGGAGACGTCTCCTTCGAAAAGTAATATAAAGCGAGTTCGAGTCTAGTTATTGCCATTGATTCACAATAGTGATAGCATCAAGAGTAATGAAATCTAGCATTTTTGGTTTAAACCAGATCGTTTTCTCATTGCTAGTAAGAAAAGCTTATACTGACACATATGCTATCTTTCAGTATATTCATGAGAAGGCTTGCCAAGTACATACCTGTGTGAGAGTGCACTTCAAATCCAAAGAGTGAATCGATATGCGTTTCTGTAGTCTTAGCAACCGATGAGAATGAAGAAACACATCATTGTTCATATCTTTTTTATGACAAAATAAAAGCAAGAGATGAGCAAGCATATGTTTATGTTGTAGTAGATCGCTGTCTACCAACTATGGTGCATCTACATTCGTCAAGGATACGATTAGTGTATTATATTGTAATGTCTCCATTGCTGTCCAGGCAACGATGGGGGTAAGAAATTTGCTTCCAGTGTGTGACAACAGTTAATACAAATTCTATCAGTAAGAGCCAAGCTCATCGTTGTTCCAGTGAGGAAAAGTATGATCTTTTAAGCAATAGAAATTAAGTGAATAGATCAGCTAAGCAATTTGATGAAGACACATATTGGAGCTTGATCTCTTGGGCTTGCACTTTCTCCCTCACAAAATGATGAGCAATCTCGATGTCCTTGCTCCTTGCATGGAATGTAGTAAAATCAAGTTGGAATAGCTCCCAATTGAAGGTTGTAGCAAGACTAATGATCAATCTAATAGTAACAAGCTTAGCCACATGAGCAAAAGTTTCATCATAATCAATACTTATGGTTTGTAAAAACGCTTTTGCTACAAGCCTAGCTTTATGCTTACTTATTGATCCATCTTTATTATACTTCAAAATATACACCCACTTGCAATCAAGTGGCTAGATCTATACAAGATCAGTCCTCCAATCAGAGATTTAGCTTGTTTTTTGTCAGAAACTCACTTTTTTCACTATTATTCTTATTTGTCAACGAAACTTCTGTATCGGAATTCGCCGACCATACCATGAAATCGCCCACAGTCTGAATGATTTCTATACATCATCTACGAATTTTGTCTTTTACAAAAAAATCTTAAAAAATTACAAGATTCATATTTTGTCTGTGAAAACTCCTTATCAGGATTCGCCGACCCTATAATGAAATCGTCCACAATGTGCACGATTTCTGACGAATTCTAAAAAAAATAAAAAAAAATCTCAGTATCAGAATTCATCGACCATACCACAAAATCGTCCACACTCTGAATGACTTCTATACATCCTTTGCGAATTCTATCCTTTACAAAAAAATCTAAACAAATTAAAAATTCATATTTTGTCTATGAAAACTCCTTATCAAAATTCGCCAACCATACTACAAAATCGTCCACAATATGCACGATTTCTAACGATTTAAAAAGAAAAAAAATTCAATATCAGAATTCACTGACCATACCACGAAATGCCCACAGTTTGAACGATTTCTATACATCTTCTGCAGATTCTGTCCTTTACAAAAAAATCTACAAAATTAAAAAATTCATATTTTGTCTATGAAAACTCCTTATCAAAATTCGCCGACCATACCACAAAATCGTCCACAATGTGCACGATTTCTGGCGAATTCTATATAAAAAAAAAATCTCAATATCAGAATTCGTCGACCATACCATGAAATCGCCCACAGTCTGCACGATTTCTATACATCTTCTACGAATTCTTTCCTTTACAAAAAATCCAAAAAAATTAAAAAAAATCCATATTTTTTCAGTGAAATTTTTCTGTCAAAATTCACGAGTACTTTATTCTGATTCAACAGCTTGTTTGCGAGTTCTACGTTTGTAACAAATTTTGTTACTCCAAAAAAGTATAGATTCTTGTCCAAATTCACTATCTTGCAAGTAAATCACTTTTTTGACTTTTTGTGACCAAGTACAATACTGTACTAATCATTGGTACTGTTATTCTGTATCTCATTCTGCATCACGTCAAGAGATTGTGCTGAATCTTCTAATTCTGCATCTCCACGTCTAGAACGCAGAATCTCATGCATTGTTACACCAAAGTACGATAATCTGACCTAGTTAGATTTCTTCAAGACTTTGATAATGCATGTCGTTTCTATGGAGACACCTCTGAAACTGAGAAGCTCAGACTATTTCTTATGGTGCTTTACGGAATCGCCAAAGAGTGGTATCTCAACCTAGAAGCTCCTGATCTTGATTTTTGGAATATCCTCAAAGATGCTCTTATCAAGCGTTTCAAACCTTCTAAACTGACTCAAAGCCCATTCATCCAAATCACACATATCAAAATGCGTAGGCGACAAAGATCGTCTGTTCAAAACTACATTGAGCATTTTAAATGTCTCAAAGTAAAATGTGTTGATGAAAATATCACTGAACGTATGGCCATAAAATTGTTCTTGGTTGGATTGCCTAAAAACATCCGTCGTGAACTCAAATTAGTTGACCTTTATGATCAACTTATATATGTGATGACATCTGTGAGGAAGGCGAAATTTCCAACGATGACTTTGACCATCGTGAAAAGAAATCTAAAAATCTAGACTGTCCTAATCACCCGAAGTTTGACAATATTGTCCAATCTTCTGAACTTCTACATCAAACTTGGCAAAAAACTAATTGTTGATTTCCAAAACGCTATGAAAAATATTGCTGATAAATCTTTTCTGGCAAGAGAACATGTCTGGTGTCCTATCTTTTCGCAGAATCACACTGCTAATGAAAGTGCCCAATTGAAAGCCCATCTCCCATTAGCACCCAGACCTATGTATCAGCATTGCCGCCCCTTCACTCCACAACAATCCATGCCACCACTAGGAGTTTATCAACATGACCAACTGCACCCAATCAGTTCCAACCACACCAGCAGTTTGTCGTTAATCAACTCGTTTCACAACCAGCTGTGTATTTTTTTATCCAAATTCCATAGATCCAGCAACTTATTTTGTGGAAGCCACTACTCCACTAGAATACTCTTCTGAAGTGGTGGTATACTATCCGTATGAACCTAATGCCCCGATCTACAATCCAAACCAAGCTGTGTTAACGACGCAACAATTTCTCGTAATACACGAATGCTTTATCTGTGCAAGTAAACATCCTAGTATTCGCTGCCCAGACAAACTTCGTTTTTCACCAGCTCGTAAAAATTGTGGCATTGAACACCATGTTAAGAGTTGCCCTTCACACTTGCGCTAACACAATTGTGCTACTTCTGGGAGATTTACTGATTGACATTTGTTATGTGAGTATGAATATGTGTTTCTAAGTCCATAACCTATGTCGTTTTGTGATCATGTTCTTTTAGTTTGCTCATCTTTTTACTTTTCTTTTTACACCATTTTACGTTATGTTTTTGTTTTCTTGCATGTCTGTTAGTCAAAGACTCTTTAAAGTACTCAAGCGTAACTTTCAGCTTCTATTCCAAAACATTCAATCGTTGTACAGAGTCAGAAAAATCACACAACAACACTACGTTGTGCACTGCCATTATCACCATACATATTATCTACCGGTGTGTGGCCACTTATTGCTTAGTATAAGCTGCAAGTCATGTTTTCTATTCCCTTTTGGGTGTTGAGTACAATTTAGTCCTCTTGCTAGTCGAGAATGTGAGAAATTGGCAAAAATCTAGCTTGGTATTTTTTATGATAGAAGTTTGTAAGTGAATCTCACATGTGTGGAGGATGTTCCCACGTGTGGAGAATTGTAAAGTAAATAAAAAATGTTTAATATAGGGGTCTCATAGAATTTCATAGTCAAGCATTTAGGTGTAGGATGTTGATAGGGTCAAATTTGGCATAGATGGCAAATTATCCATTTCCACTTGTAATGCCACTATTGATTTGGTTTCTTAGTGTACTTCACACGTGCTAAGAGTGTTTGATCCTAACTTTTCCCATACTCCATCATTTGATGTGAAATAGATCTTGTTTTAGAGAGATTTGTGTAGCTAGTGAGAATCAATTCACAAATAGTTGCAAGATCTTTCATAGGAGGAGATAGTACTCTATTATTGGATCCTATCGAGAGTGTGTAGCAACATTTATTGTTCATCATTTGGGTTTTCTTCACTTCAAATGTCTTCAATGGATTCATCCTTGTTGGAACCAAGTGAAATATTGTCCACCTCAAACTATTCAATTTGGAAAATGAGGATGGAGTCCATCTTGATCTTTCAAGACATGATGGACATGGTTCTTGGCCTTGAAGAAGAACCACAAGTTCTTCAAGAGGTTCAAAAATACAAAACCACTACATTAAGATGAATGTCTCTAATGAGATATTGAGGGAGATAGGTACTTGTACAACAACCAAAGAAGCTTGGGATTGTCTCGACTATCTATGAGGCTAAGAATAACCTCTAGGCTTCTCACTCTTAGGAATCAAATCTTTCAAAGTAGCCAAAAGAGTGATGAGAGTGCATCTAGTTATGTTTTGAGAGTAAAGGATATTCATAGAGAAGAAGAATCAACTCAATCAAGCCAACATCACCAATGAGAAAGAGGACTATATTGAAAGTGATGGAGAAGGCTCTCTTATGGCATCAAGCTTCTCCTCTTCCACCTTCAACAAGGATGACTCATGGTATATTGATAGTGGAGCATCTTCACATATGTGTGGCTCCAAGCACTCTTTTTCATCTATTATGCCTTATGATGGAGTCAAGAAGTCCATGTACATTGTAAGCATGAGTGCAATATTGAAGGAGTAGGGATTATTCCCTTGAAGCTTGCATCTTCCAAAGATCTCTTTCTCAACAATGTTCTTTTTGTCCCAAAGCTTACAAAGAATATGTTAAGTGTTGGCCAACTTCTTGATAGTGGCTTTGATGTCAATTTCAATATTGACAATTCTGTGATTAAGAAGGATGGTGAGATCCTTGCATATGGATCAAGATTTGAAGGCATCTACAAATTGGATCCAAGTGAGAGTGCAAACTCTCTTGATGTTTCTTGTATGTCCAATATTTCAAAGGAGGATGATCACACAAGATGCACATATCTTCTCTCTTCAAGTATTATGGTGTATGATTATTCCTTATTATTCAAAGCATATGTTGAGAAGAAATTCTCATTGAAGATCAAAGCTTTGAGGAGTATTGGAGCTCTTGAAGGAATAGCACCATATGAAGTTTTATTCAAGATGAAGCCTAAGGTTGTTCACCTTAGTGAACTTGGTAGTGCTTGCTTTGCACATATTCCCTTGGAAACAAGGAGTAAGGATGATCCAAGCTCATGGATCATGATCGGATACTCATCCATCAAGGAGGCCTTTAGTGTCTTTACACTCTCTATTTCAAAAGAAATTGTGAATAGATATGTCATGTTGCATGAAGATTGTGAAAAATGCAAAAATAAGCTTGGTAGAGGCCAAAAATCTTGTATATAGATAAACACACATGTGTGGAGCCTGTTCCCACATGTGAAAATAGTATACTTGTCATGTACCATAATCATATAGGTTGTACATATGATTTAATTCAAGTTCTAGCGGCTAAAAAGGCCAAAAACTAGTTTTCCAGATATATGACACATGGCATCAATCTATTGATTGCATGAGCCAAATATTTTGGTTAGGTGTCATATCCCATGTGTAGAGGACATCTCACACGTGTGAAATAAGCTGAAGTAGGCGAATTTTTAATTCTAGAAGATTTCCAAGTAGATCTCCATATAGAAGGTGCTCAAAATAGAAGGTTTTGTCCAAGTGTCAGTTTTGCATGATGAATCATCATATGACAAAGCACCTTCACACATGTGGAATTAGAGGGATGATCAGTACCACAATCTCCCACTTATTGTATATATAGAGCCACATTTGGCCATAATCAATGTGAGACACTAATCTTGGTTTTGGAAGCAATTTTGAGTGATTCTCTCCATTTGTCTACATTTGTTTTGATTGTTTTGAGATGCTATCAATGTGTACTTGATTTTCAAGTTGGAGTCCGTACTCAGACAGTGTTTCACACGTGTGAAAGTAGAAAGTACACCTACCTTCAATTAATGATTGTTCTTGTTAGGATTTTGTGTCTAGAATTGATCTAGATTGATCTTAATCTCAAGTAGATTGATAGATCAAGTAGTTTGACAACCAATCCCTCTTGAGGATCAGATTAGGATCCACTCTTGGTCCTTTTTGAACTTTTTCCACAAAGATTCAATCTTGGAAGTGGCCGAGATCAAGGCTTCTCAAGAAGAATCACAAGTTATCTTTTTTGAAGGTATTCAAGTTATGATGGGGCCAAGGTGGGAGGAGTTTTTGTTCATATGATTTCAAGAAGATCTTCAAGAAGCATGGTCGAGTCTTTATGGCTCACCTTTCATGGCAAAGAGGGGCATCTTTCATGTTGTATCTACTACAACACATTCATATATGCTTCTCTTCCTTTGCTTGAAATGTTATCTTGCTTCATTGAATTTTTTGGATCTCAAAGTTCAAGAAAAGATATACTAGTTTTGTATGATGCTTATGGTATGAACATGTTTCTTGTCATTATTGACTTAGATATGTTTCCAATACTTTTTGAAAGCAAGATATTGTATTGTCAAAAGTATGCTCTTGGTTCTAGTAAGAACAAGATTGAGCTTGGTACTCACTTTTTTGAAAATCATGTTTTCACATGTTTTGAGGCAAATTGTAAACTCCTCTTGAGATTAAGTGAAGCATCCAAAGTGAAAACTTACATCCTTGAGAGAGTAACTAGCCTTAAAAAGATCAAGGTAGTCTTTGATATCAAGATTAGATCCATCATGGATATAGTTCATTGTATGTGGACTAGTCAAGCTAGAAAGCATAATCTTGATAATCATCATTGTTTCACATCTTATGATCTTGATCTCCATGATCCTTATGAGGCTTGAAAGCCTCAGATTTCCCTATTTATGGTGCATCCATCATGCAACTGGAACTTTCAAAGCAAATATCATCATCAAGCATGGATGAAGCCCATGATCATAGTGGCATATTGGTGGAGCACTCTTCAAAGGCATTGGCAAGATATTTTTACCAAAGAGATCTTATCATGGATATGGTGAGGGTGCTGCTATGATAGATCCCTTGGCTGATATTCACTTTTTATGCATACCAAAGGATCCACTCAAAAAGATTTACAAACTTCTCAAGTGATCTAGTACCTTTCCAAAAGCTATTTTTTGAGGAGGAGTGTGAGAAATTGTCAAAAATCTAGCTTGGTATTTTTTATGATAGAAGTTTGTAAGTGAATCTCACATGTGTGGAGGATGTTCCCACGTGTGGAGAACTGTAAAGTAAATAAAAAATGTTTGATATAGGGGTCTCATAGAATCTCATAGTCAAGCATTTAGGTGTAGGATGTTGATAGGGTCAAATTTGGCATAGATGGCAAATTATCCATTTCCACTTGTAATGCCACTATTGAGCCAAAATAGAGTAGGAGGCCAAAATCATGCCAATTAGAGTGTAGACAAGTGTAATGCTTTTGTTTGATGAAGTTTAAGAGGTCCAATAGGACTTAGAGGTGGAACCATGAGTGGTCCAATAGAATTTGAGGTTTGCTTGAAAATGGTCCAATAGAATTTAGAGGTGCATGATGATGGTCCAAAAGGATTAAGAGGTGACAAAGTGTGGTCCAATCATAGTTAAGCATAGTGGTAGCTCGTGGATCTACTAGTATCATTGTACTCCTCATTTGGATCTAATTGATTTTGTGATTGAGTGGATTTTGAGTGTAAGTGATTTTCTAGCTTTCTCTCTCTACCCGAGAGCTATTGATGATTTTCTCTCTCTACCCGAGGAGAGCAGCTTGTTTCTACTTAGATTACTTTTGGAACACTTCTCACACGTGTGAGTGAGAGTTGGAAGTGATTGAATGCATGTAGTAGTGTATTTTTGCCATATAATCAAAGGTAGATCTTGAATCTCAATCTAGTCTTGATCTTGGTGCATCTACACACCTTAGGAGATCACAAGTACATGCTGTGGACAGTCCACGCGTGTGAAATCAACAGAGAAGCCTTAGCAAGACTTTATTCATTGATCCTTGCTAGTTGGGTAAGCCTTAGCAAGTTTATTTTGTTTATTGGACATTGGCTAGTTGGGTACCGCCTTAGCCACATCTTAGTTAGTTTTATTTCCATTCCGAGCACCAGTTGGGAAAGCCTTGGTGCTCCCTCGTTGTTTATGTTTTATTCACAGTTGAAAGCTTGTAGAACTTAGAAGGTGGATGACCGGTCTACCACGTACTATGCACAAACCTCTACTTTAGACCTAGCCATCGTAGTGGAGTAGAAATACTTCCAACAGCTTAAGAACAGAAAGGTTCCAAGATTCATCCTTTTGGATGATCCAACATACAATGGAATGGTTCCAATACCACTTATTCTACACTCTTGATCACTAGCTATAAATATTGATCTTTTTACATCATTATAAGAATATAAAGTGGAGAAATAGTCCTTTTGGAAATTCACGTGGGAGCTATCCCCACTATCAATCCACCAAGAATCATTGGTATTGCACTTGGATGATGGTGATGAGCTGGAAACCATCAAGGATGAGTCTGCTTCATCCTCATCCTCTTGATGTGAAATGTTGCTTTGCTTGTTCTCTTGTGCCTTTTTCTTCTTGAGACATTTTGATGCAAACTTGCCCTTTCTTGCCATAGAAAAAACATTTGAGCTTTGATTTGTCCTTCTTGCCCTTTGAGCTTGATGCTTCATCCTCTTCTTTTGCCTCCTTTGGATGTTTTTTCTTTGCTCTGTTGGTCTTCTTTTTGCCCTTGAATGAGAAAGTGGCTTTCTCATCTCCATCCTGCAAAGATAATGAACTCATTCTTGCTTTGGTGTAGAGCATCCTACACTCTTCAGCCACTAATACACTATGAAGCTTTTCTATAGTTGTTAAGGTGCCTTGGATGGCAAAACTTTGGACCAAATTTGTAAAATCATCCCCTAGACCATTAAGGATAAATTGAACAAGCTCTCCATCATGAATCTTCTCTCCAATGTAAGCTAAACTCCCTATTAAGAGACTTGATTCTTAACACATAGTCTTTTTCACTCTCCATCATGAATCTTCTCTCCAATGTAAGCTAACTCCCTATTAAGAGACTTGATTCTTAGCACATAGTCTTTTTCACTCTCCATCATGAATCTTCTCTCCAATGTAAGCTAAATCCCTATTAAGAGACTTGATTCTGAGCACATAGTCTTGTGCATTCTCCTCACTTCTTCTCATTCTTTGTAAGATTTGATCTCTAATCATGAGAATTCTTGAAGTGTTACTTGATTCATAGATTGATTTCAAAGAATCCCAAGCCTCTTTAGCACTAGTACAAGATGATACTTCTCTCAAAAGATCATTACTTACATTCATCTTTATACAATCAAGTGCTAGTCTAGATCTTTTCTTGTATATAACTAACTCTTGTGCACCAAGAGGTTCATCTTCGTCTTCAATCTTGGAGCACCATTAGTGACTCCATCCTAACCTTCCAAATGGCATAATTTCTAGAGTTCAATCTCTCACTAGTTTCTAGAAGGAATGCCCCAATAGATCTCATCTTACTAGTGAATTTTACAAACAAGAACTTGATTTGATTGATTCTAGAAACTCACCTCTCTTGTAGTGATTCACTAAAATTAGATTTCTAATCCAACAAATGGACTTATAATCGCAGTTCTAGCATTCTCTCACAAAGATATAATGATAATTAGATGAGTTGTAATCTACTTACAATCAAATCAAGCCAATTTTGGCTATTTTTGGACAAAAAAATGACTCAATCTCCCTCACACTTCTTGATGTACATTCAAGACCTACAAATCACTTTTAAAGCACTTGATTTCATACTAGATTAATTAGATCTCATGAACCAAAGTCAAATCTAACTAATGGCACTCAATCTTGGTAACTTTTGCTAGGTTGGTAACTTTTGCTAGGATTAGCACCAAAAACCTCATCAAGAACTCACAAAATGGATTTTGATGGATCAAATGAATATTGTGCATTAAATGCAGGTTCAAAGGTTCCCACATGTGTGGACAATATGGATTTTGATCTCTACCAAGTTTGGAATCAAATCCCCTCACCAAAGTTGAGGTTCTAGCTCGCCCTCTCAATACCAGTTCTTAGCACCAAAACTTACTAAAAAGGGATTTGATTTTGATCAATGGTTTATGCTCTTGTACTTGACTTTGATACCATCTGAAAGTATAGTACTTTAGGACCATAAATGGATCTTAGAAAAATCCACAATAGTGATTGGTTTCTTGCTTAACAATCTATCAAAAAACTAGACACAAAAAATTTGATCTAGATTGGCAATTTGACAAGAAAAAACAAGCAATAACAATCAAATCATTGATCATAGATGTAAATCAAAGTCCACACATGTGAACCACAGCCTTTTGTACGGTCTATAGACTGAGAATGTAAGTAGAAACCAACTTGGTTGCATTTGGATCATAAAATCACAATGTACATAGTGGCGTGGTTTCCACATTAGGAGTGGTTTCCACATGGCATCTTGGACCCACATGTGCGGGACCCACGCACATAATTTACAATATACTACATGGCTAGATTTGCCAATATATGCATTTTTTTACAATTTTCACATCCCTCTCTCTCTCTCTCTCTCTCTCTCAATTATTTTTATGCTTCATAGGCAAGTTGATTACCTAGTTGATTTTCTATTTGGTATGTTAAGTCTGGTGGGTCTAGGGGTCTATAGTGTTTCCAAAGTCTTCTCATACAAATTTTGAATGATTTGTACTTATCATAATGAGACTTGATGTTTCGACAATCAAACTCATTATTATTATACATGTCTCCATGATAGTGAATCTTGTTGATCCTTTGACCAAATTCATATGAAAGAATCCCACACCAAGCTTTCAAGTGTTTACTCAATAATGACGATATTTCATAATGCTATTTGTAACTTAGATATAAAGTTAAGGATTAGTTGTTCATCTTATATTCCTCAAGAGAGTGAAGAACATCTAGATCTATACGATAGTGCAATTTGGAGTTTATTTGTTAATACTAAAGACTCAATTGAAGTGTTTTACAAAATTTACATACTTAGTAATCCTTTAGGAGCAGCTAGAGAAATTTAAAATTCTAGACAAGAAACATAATTTGGAGTGGTCTTCAATGCAACCACATACTAAATTTTTGTAAAAATAGTGAAGGCTTATTACAACTATACCCTTTTAATGATAATACTAAAAAAAAGATTCAACAACGCAAAAACTAAGTACATCAAAATTGAAACTTGATTTGAGTTTCTTGATAAAAATATTTGTTGTCTTGTCGAACAAGAGAAGTGACAAACAACAATGTCATTCAATCCCTCTACTTAAAATAATGCGTAGTGAATAATATTCATTAAGTTCAAGTTGCAACTTGGCTCCTTTGAATAGTAAATGCACATACTTTATATAATTGTCTAAAAACCAAAACTCTCACAAGCCAAGAATATGGAATTTCAAAAAGTGAAGTGAGAAAAAAGCTAACATCTTGTTATTTGTAGATGCAAGATCAAACCCAAAGTTTTATGATATCTATAATATCATTTCTTGGAGTGAATCTATACTTATTTGTTCCTCCATCGAAATAATATTGATAACAATCATATTGGAAACAATTATTTTGCTACTAGATATTCATACATGCTAATAGAATAGGTCATAGTCAATAATTTTTTAAAATAATATGAAATATAATTATTCCTGATAAAAAATTTATTTAAATGATAGAACTATGTACCATCATAAAACTCTTTCCAGGCACATTGACTTGTGAAATCTTTCCCATGAGAACAATATCAAGAAGAAGATTGATCTTATATTCTTAAAAATGGAAGAAATAAATGCATGTACAACAAACATAGACTTACATTATAATGGACACTAGATAAAACAAACACTTTTTGAAACATGAGATAAAATGAGGCTATTAAATATTTAATCACTATAAAGTTTTGAAACCATTTGATTACAATACCTTGATAGAAACATCCACTAAAGTTCATTTATTGCCATTAATCTTCAAACAATATAAAACTCAAATTAATGAGAGCTTTAGAATGGAGGATTAAGATGAAAGCAACAATTGGAAGTAAGAAAAACAAACTTTATCTTTACTTCAAAATTAATAAATTGAAATAAAAAGAAACAACATCTCAATCTTTGTCATCAATTTCTTATGTGGCAAAATGGTTTGAGTTGTTAAAAATTCTTATTTATGCATGATTGGTCTATTTAAAATTCACCTACAACACGATACACGTCTAGGTGCTCTCTTTCTCATGTAGTCAATCATGCAACATCATGCGCCTTCGTCTCTCACACTTTACATGCATTATGCATGCGATTATCAACACCAATACATTGTAAACCTAAAAGTTTATGGTGCACATAACTCATTTTTGTGATATTTATTTATGAGTGTGAAGCATATATACAAATCAAAGATGGTGAATGCCAATGAAAGTGAATCACTATACTTAAAGAGAATTGAAATGTACCATCAATTTTGTTAGTGAGAGTGTATAGTTGTAAAGGTTGATGGTGTGTGTGAGTTCCTATCTTTGTACTATGCTTTTTGTGCTTCTACTACAATGATTGTTTATGGATTGCTATTCGAGTAGGATACATTGCTGGATGATTATAGGTCATGATAATAGATTTAGTATCTGTAGTCTCCATTCCTACAAACAGTGGCATGTCACTTATCATACCTTCAATTTTTTTAATGAAGTATTTGTTTGAAAAATGGAATAAAGCAATATGACTTACTTTGTGATTTTATCCCTTTGTCTCAAATGCCAAAAAAATAATATGTTTGTCTTTGGTAAGGAGGAAACAAATAGAAATTGTAAGTTCTATTGCCATGATTTGCATGCTTACATATAATTTGAGATAGGTACACATGCATGCATGTTGTATGTTAACATGTGCAATCTAAAAACACAAAACAATTTAAGATAACATATGTACATAACAATTGTAGTTTTTGTTTGAAAACCTAGTTCTTATAGCTTATACGAACACATTCTATATTTTCGTACTCTTTGTTGTTGGAAAAATGTGTGTTTACACACACACATATGCACATGAGTCTCTCTCTCTCTCTCTCTCTCTCTCTCTCTCTCTCTCTCTCTCTCTCTCTCTCTCTCTCTCTCTCTCTCTCTCTCTCTCTCTCTCTCTCTCTCTCTCTCTCTCATGTGTATTTGGATGATATTCATATAAAAAAAACCATATATAATAGATGGGTGATAATGTGTGAGTGAGTATGTGTGCACACATGCATGGGCACCCACACATATGTGTTCTTGTGCACGTGTGCACACATTCACTCACTCATTTACTCAAACACATCCATCATTGACTTTTCACGATATCATAATGTTTTCAAATGTCAAGGATATTATTCTCAGCTAGGTGGAACTCAATATTATATAGAATTATGTTTCAATGATTATACAACTTCATCCATGGTGTTGTTTTATGTACACAAAATAATCAATATGTTTGCCTATCAAGAGTGATGTCCTTGAAGGATCTTTCATCCTCTTTATTGGTTATTTTTACATCATGCTCCATAGGATCTTAGTCTTCTTGGAGGATCCTTAGCATAAGGGAATGGATCCCACACCTTCAACTTTACATTCATGATCATTTGCTATAAAAATGGACTTTATAGGTCCTACATAAGGTGTGAGTTGAGAAAAATACTCTCTTTTACCCGACATGTGGGAGCTAGCCCCACTATCTATCCACCAAGGATCTTCACCTTTGACATTTGATGATGAAAAGGTTGACATCATGAGTGAGTCCTCATGATAGCTCTCTTCCTCCTCTTGTCCAATGTTGCCTTGGCTTTGATCTTGCTTCCTCTTGAAGCATTCTGAGGCATAATGCCCCATCTTGCTACAATAGTAGCACTTTATCTTAAATTTGTCCTTCTTCGGCTTGACTTGTGATGATGAGGATGTGGATCCTCCTTGATCTCCATCCTTTGCTTGCTCCCTTTTGAATGCTCCTCCCTTGGTCTTTGCTTTGTCTTTGCTCTTGAAAAATAAGGCTTTGTCATCACCATCATTGATGGAGAGCCTCTCCTTCCTTGATTTGATATGAGCCTTCCTACTCTCCTCGACCATCAACACACTTTGAAGGTCTTCAATTGTAGGCAAGTTTCCCATGATGGCATAGCTTTGGACAAGGTTAGTAAAATCACTACATGATCCATTCAAAACTATTTGCACAAGCTCACTCTCTTTAATAGGTTCACCAACATAAGTAAGCTCTTTGTTCAAATCTTTTACTCTCAAAACAAACTGATGTCCACTCTCTCTCCTCCTTTGGAAGCATTGAAGAACTTGGTTCTTGAGGGAAAGTAACCTTGAGGTATTCTTGGACTCATAGATCTTTTGAAGAGTCTCCCAAGCTTGCACCTTCTCTTGTATTTAGTTGCTTCTTGTGGATGGATTGGCTCATCTTCCTCTCCATTCACAATATTTATCAAATCTTGCATGATAAGGATGGATTCCATTCTTAACTTCCAAGTTGAATAATTTGAAGAGTTCAATCTATCACTAGAATCCAAAAGATAGGCACTTATGGATGCCATCTTTAATTATAAGGAGATAGATTCAAAGAAACAAGATAGATTGTACAAGATATGATCACTACTAGCTATCCCACTCTCTTTGGGACCTGAGATGAATCACTCTCTGATTTCTCAACAAGATCTAAGGTGATCTTGAGCTTGATCTATCTTCTAGATCCAAACTTACTACAGATTTGATCAAACTAGTCTCTTCCTTGATCTCGACTTCACAAGAAGGGTGAATCCAGCTACACTGAATCAAAAGCACTTTATAACACACAAATGTCACAAATAAATCCTCTTAAATTCAGGTTGAATCACATTGACATATTCAATCACAAACCTATCCAAAACCGAGTAGAATAGAAACAAAAGTTTCACTAGTTTTGCATTTCTAGATGAAAAATCATCAAAACACTTGATCTGAACCTAAAATGTTTATTTTAGGACCTTAAGAAGCCAAAAAATGACCTAATTAAGCTCTCAAATGGCTGATCCAAACTTCTAAAGAGTGGTGGCATTCAAATCCTTATGAAAATCTCTACTAGGAGACATGTACTCCAAGATTCAACTCATGAGAATTCTTTAACCTGGATTGGTTGAATGGAAATGGGTCAATCTCGGTTCCTGCAGCTGTAACTTAGCAAAACAAGTTCCCTTTGATCTATTATCACTCAAATGAAACCAAATTTGAAGGTACAATCACTAGATTAGCAACTAGTAGCAAGGAGCCAATACTACTCAAATCTAGGATCTAAGCTTGAGAAAATCAAATCTAAAGCTCACTTTTTATTAGGCTCTGATACCATGACAAAATTATACAAAAAAATGAATCCCAATCAATCCTAAAAGTGATGGAGGATGCCTAGATCCAAACTATGAGCTAGAATCAAGACTAGTTACCAAAACTAGCAAATTTGGCATTTAACTCCACATTAGGCACATAGATTTGATCAAATGGACCAAAGTAAAGTACAGCAAGCTTCTCAGACCTGTAAACAGGCTCGATACCTTCCAAACCAAGCAATTAATGCATAAAAACACTCACATCCAATAGCTAGAACTCGCCACCAAAAGACAATGATGATAGAAGTGGAAAACTCGATTTTTCTTGATAATTTGATGGAGATCCCATCATGTATTTATACATTTCAAGCTTGGATCTGAGCATATTAGGGCACCTGTGAACTTATCATACCCTAACCCTAGCATCTACCCTAATAGGTCATTGGATTCACCCTAACTTGGGGTCAAGATCTCGAGATCCAAAAATAATGTAAAACATGCTATTTTTAGATCCTAGAATTTCTCTAGCCTATCCAAACACATTTTTGCCTCATTTCAAAGATGCTATCACAATGTAATACGAGGAATGTGAAGAATGCTTGACGAGGGCTTTATCAAATATTGCTGAGCATCGACAAGGCATACCATCTGATGACGAATTCACGGCATTTCAATCTCAGATGGGCTTCCCTCATCCATCATTAATGCATTTCACAGATGATTTTTCTTCAGTAGGTGGTCATAATATTGATCATCATGATCTGGTTGTTGTTGATGATGAAGAATGTGTAAGGGTTTAAACTTTCTTGCATTAGATTGTTCTTAACTGATGAATGTATTTTTTTTCTAACTTATTTTTTTATTGCCAGATGCTCTCATAATTGATGACTTTGCTGCGAGACGAGGTGGTTACAGATAACATGCATCCTCGTTCTAGAGGGATAGTGAACTTGGTCACTATCTTAGGCATTTTCTGAAGAATGAGATCTGTATTGCTCATTCGAAGCTGAGCCCAGTTGGAGAGACTCTGATAATGGCAGTTAAAGCTTTATCATTTTATCTAGGAGGACATAAATTTGTTAAGACAAATAAGATCATTTTCATCAAAAGATCTTATGTTTTGAATATTCTAGATTTTACTGATGGGAATGTTCCTTTAAGGAGCTCCCATTATTCATTGTACTCTACTTATATTGAGCTTAGTGGAAATAAGAATAATCCACATCTATTAGATGCATACTCTAGTAGAGAATTTCTTCATGACAATATAGCCATAGAAGTTGACACAGAAGCTGATGATGAATTATGAACACTTTGTATTTTGTTATAATATAATCTATACATTTACATTGAGTATTTCTCCTCTCTCTTAATCCATGAATTTGCAAGCAATTTTGAACATGTCATGATTTGATGACAATGATGTCTGAATGTCTTTATTATCTTCTACTCAACAATCATCTAATTTTCTCTTTCTTTATGAACTTGCATGCTTTTCTAAACTTGTTGTATTGTGTGAAATTTGTTATGTTGTGTATTTCGATGAAATGCTTGCTACCTGTGCTTGCCAATGTGACTTCTACATCTCTTGTGATGACCAGACACTCAGGCTTCCATATGTGTTTGCAAAAAATGTTGTTTGATCTCTTAGTATGTGCTCTAGATGTCAAAACCATAATGTCAGTCTTATGTTTGAAAAACTGAAAGCATCTTGAAGAATTTATACTAACCATGTAATGAGTGATGTGATCTTCTCCCCATGCTTTTGATACTGCATCAACAAACTCGACACAAGTCCTTTGTACAATTTTCTTATCAATATCTGAGTATTTATTTTTTCTTAGAATAGCAAGCATAATATCAAGCTTCTTCCATATATCAACTTTTAGTACTCTAGTTTTGCTGTCTTTCTCGAAGTCCTGAGTGGCAGCAATAATATATGTCTAGACTAAGTGTCGAATATTAGAAGCCTTACCAGTATGATTTGATAGGAATCGGCATGCTTTTGCTCCTCATATGCTTGGCTTAGTTGGCATATTTCTCATAGTTTCCTCCTTGGTGTTTCAATTCTTGCACATTCTTGATCTTTGAATTAATCATTGATCTAGGATCACATGCAACCTCTTTAGGTTTTCTATCTGCTCATCTAATATTTGTAGAGATTATAGTTTTCTATTTTTCCATTATACATATTTAGTTGTGTTTCTTAACACATATTGCAATACCTGCAAAACTACTCTTCTTGAATGTGCAAAGTAATGTCTGATATAATATAGGGGGTTTTGTGCAACAGCTCGATATCTGTGACATTCTACACAGAATCAAATCAGTCGAACTACTCGAAGAATGAATACCTCTGTGAAGAATTGAAAAAGATTATCTATGTTAGAAATAGGGGTCTTATGTTTTTTACATCAAGCATCTAGGTGTAGGATGTTGATAGGAATATATTTGGCATAGATGGCATATTATGCATTTCCACTTGTAATGCCACTATTGAGCCAAAATAGAGTAAGAGGCTAAACATGTGCCAATTAGAGCGTAGACAAGTGTAAAGCTTTTGTTTAATGAATTCCAAGAGGTCCAATAGGATTTAGAGGTGGAACCTTGTGAGGTCCAATAGGAAATTGAGGTGTGCTTGAATATAGTCCAATAGAATTAAGAGGTGTGAAAAATACAGATCCTAAGTGGATCTAAACTCCAAGATCATTGGCTTGAATGCTTGCACTCCAAACTACATAAGCTAGGAATTGGCAACACATTCTATGCTACCTAGAATGCAAAGAACTTGATCAAAAAGCATTTATCACAAATGGAAACTTCCATAAACATCAAGTGCGGCCCAAAATAGCATTATGCAGTCCATAATACATCAGCCTACCACTTTTGTAAAGCACCTAAGATCATACACACAAAGCTTGAACTCAATCACTACACAATGCCAACAATGGAAGGAGAACCCAATAGAAAAATCTCTCATTAAGCAAATGAATACAATGGATCTGCTCCAACCTGTTTCTCCACGGCCTACCTGCTATATATAGCTGAGAGAGATGACTCTCTCTCCTCTCTCTAGACCCTCCTTACCTAAAATATGCCCTATATAGGTAAAATTGGCATATATGTCCAAAATACATGAAAATGGACTCATTTCGAAGGTCTTGAAGTTTGACACTTCTTCATACTGAAAAAATACACTTACTAAAAATATCTAGACCTGTTTCACACGTGTGAAAAGTCAGATCCTAAACTATGTGCCATTTTTAGCAATTTTGGCCTAAAACTAGACAAGGAAATGTTGACAATTTTCACACTCCCTCTTCAACTTAACTTGCTAGTTTTACAACACTACTTTGTTCCAACTTAAGAATGATCTCCATCATCAGAATAGATCTCTTCTCAAGGATCCTAATATGTACAAAATAGGACACAACATAATTGATATAGATAATAGTGTCCATATAGGATGCTTCACTATTTCTTACATCAATTTTACATAGAATCATAAAAATGGTACATGTAAAAGAACATAGAATCTCAATTAATGAATTCCTCCATGTATCCATCTCTGGTTTCTCTGTAAAATAGCAGCAAACAAGTTGTAAATGAAAGTGATCAACAAGTGTTTGCATGCCTCCTCCACATTTCACTATACATATAGTGAATGCAACATGTATCTCCATGAATGAACTTCCATCACCACCTTGCCTTTGTAGATCTTCAATCCATGAAAGCCTTTGAGTGAATGAATGCCAAAAAGATGTGTTCCCTACTCCATTTGAATGACCAAAACCTGAACTTGAAATACTTGAAGTACCTCCACAAGATTTGCACACAACGCTTGATCCTACAATGTCAACAAGTTGCCAATTTGCCAACACTAGAATACTAGATCTTGAACTTTGTTCAAAAGAAAACATATTGACCACTTCAATACCTTTCAAGATCTGAATGAATTCATGTACTTGATCATACAAACCAGCAATGATAACTATTCCATCTCCAAGATCCAAAGGATGCAAAACTATGGAACTAGTTTTATTGAAATTTGACAATTTCAACACATTGACATAACAATGTTCATACATGAGATTAGGCAAGTGAGGTAGAGTAAGAAGACACTTCCTTGCAGCTCCAAAGACCTTACTTGAACCTTCAAGAACCTGTAAAAACAGATCCAAAATGCCTTGACCATTTGTCTCTTCTTTGATGCTTTTCACTAGCTTCGAATTGCCACTTGTCTCTTGGTGTTGATGAAGCAATCCAAGATCAACCTCTTGATCTTCCAATAAGACATCAAAGATCTTGCATATGTGAACATCTTCAGATCTGAAACTCTGAAGATACTCCCTCTCAAACACATGATTAAGATCCCACAAGATCTCATCAATGCTCAAATTTGACCCTTCACTATAGTTAGTGAAAACAATGCCACCATCATAAACCAAAAGATAGATTCCAACATTTCCATTTAACATGAAGTAGAGTAGGTGAAGATGAGTATCAAACCTAATCAAAACAGCCCTCTTGAGTTCATAACAAACCTCAATAAGCTCACCAATGATATCTCCCTTGCCTTGAAGAAGTTGCCACTTGAGTTGCTCCATGTAGTCTTCTTCAACCAACCTTTTGCCATCTTGACCATGAATGAACAATCCACCACAATCATAGAATGCTTTGAGTTGATGAAGAGATGTTAGATCCATGCTTTGGATCTTCCCAAGAACCACTCTTCCATTGCCCTTTCCTTCACAAGACTCCCTCTTAATGCTAGCACCACAAAAGTTAGAAACCTCCCTCTTGATAGTTGCACCATAAGAAGTAGAAGACTCTTGAATATTAGAAGCCAAGAAAAGAATCCTTAGTACCTTCAACATAAGAGTGATTGAAGTACTCTCTCTTTTCAAACATGAACTTCTACTCAATGATTTAGGTAATGAGTCATATGATAATGATTCTTCCTCACTATCGTTCATAAAAACATCATTCAAAGTACATCCTACTTTGAACACTTCACATACTTCTCTTCCTTTTGACTTGTGATCTCCCTCACCAAGTCTCATGATAGAAACCTTTGATCTACTCTTTTTATGAAGAAATGTGACACCACTTGTTGCACAAATGACTTTATCACAAAAAGATGTAAAAGAACCATTTCCTTCAAGCATGCTCAAAGCACCATCATCTTTTCCCACATGATTACATACATCAATATGAAAAGAATTAGAAGAACAACCATCTTCTTGCAAAGAATGACACTTAGCATCTCCATCTTTTTCCATATGAACAAACAAGTCATTAGCAACAATCACTTCCAAAGAAGAATCTTCATCAACTCCATTGATGAAGTTAGCTCCTTCCTTACCTTTTCCATTTTTGCACTTGCCATCTAGCACCATTGAAGAACCAACAAGCCTTGGAAGTCCATGAGTAGAAGAGTACAAACATGATGCTAATTTAGCTCCACATGACTCCATATGACTAGTAGGTAACACTAGTGCATCTTCAAGATCCAATGGATCCAAAAAATTGACCATAGATTCACCAAAGCTTGCCAAGTTAGCACAACAATTATCATCTCCAAGAAGTACATTAGATCTCAACCTAGATCTAGCATTTTGTTTCTTATGGCATTCATTTGCAAAATGTCCTTTTATCCCACAATAAAAGCACTTGAACTTTGACTTATTGTTCTTAGTAGAAGAGGAAGAGGAAGAGTGATCATCATGATCAAAGTTACCACCTTTGGACCATTTCCCTTTGCCTTTACCTTTGCCCTTGAATTTGCCTTTTGTGAAGAAAGCCTCTTCACCTCCACCTTGCAAGGATGCACCATCAAGCTTTGATTGCAACCTATGTTCTTCAGCCAATAAGATTTCTTGCAAGTCAACCACACTTGGCAAGACTCTTTGAATGGCAAAACTTTGCACAAGGTTAGCATGTTCATTTAGCAAACCATTCAACATAACTTGGACTATTTCACCATCTTTTATGTTCTCATCAATGCATGCTAAATCATCACTTAGGGACTTAACTCTCAAGATAAATGCATGAGCACTTTCACCCTCTCTTTGCCTACTAGAAAATATTTGTCTCCTTAGGGTCAATACCCTAGATGTGGACTTTGATTCAAAGAGCTTCTTTAAGGCATTCCATGCCTCACTTGCACTTTGACACTTTCCAACTTCCTTGAGAAGTTCATTTGTAACATTCATTTTAATGATATGAAGAGCCCTTTTGGCCTTCTTATCAAACCTTTGTTGCTCTTGAAGTGTGAGAGGTCTCTCTTCAATTTCTGCAACTATGTCCATGAGTTCATTCAACTCAAGTAAGGACTCCATCCTCACTTTCCAAGTAGAGTAGTTTGATGAACTCAACCTTTCACTAGACTCTAGCATGATCCCACCATTGGAAGCCATGATTCTAATGTTTCTTCAACTTTTAGGTTCTGTCCTAAAGCACTTAGCACTCACTTTTCTCTCAACAAATGATAGATAAAGAAATCTATGAAGATTTAGGACCCTAAAACACTTCTATCTTGAACCTAGATGGTTTCCAAGCATAGAAAGGAAGATTGAAACACATGCAACACTTTGCACACACTAAGAATGGATTACAAAATCAAACCAACCTGAACACACTCTTGCTTAAGCTCTCAAACTTTCCAGCAAGTGACCAAATCAAGTTATGGTGTGAAGAGTTACTTGCATTCTTAGAAAATACCCAAAACTAGGATGCCAAGATTACCTAGTAATGAACAAACTTGATCAACATATGATCAACACACTAAGATATTGATTCAACCTGTAAAACCACATGTAAACCACACTTCTAAAAGTTTATAAACTCCAGCAAGTGATAAATACAAGATTTAGAGGTGAATGAATGAGCACACTTAGTGAATCACAAGACTAGCTTCACTATCTTGTCAAATCTTGGTGTTTAGATGTAGATCTAAGATCACTTCACATGAGAATGTTCCTCAACCTGTTAAGAACCTGAAAACACACTTGCATAATGGTTAACACCTTCCAGCAAATGCTCCAATCAAATTACATAAGGAGAGTTACTTACATGCTCAACAAAGTACACCAAAATTTATGCCAAAATTGATGACAATCTTTACAATATGCTCTTCACAATGGAGCTTACAATATGTTCACCCAAAAAAGGGGATCTTTCATCCAAATGGGAGCTTTGCTCAGCCTTTAGGAGAATTACAACTCACTCAAAAGAGCATTTGTCATCCACTTAAGGAGAAGTTTCATCCACTTAAGGAGAGTGTTCATCCAAGAATGGAGATTGTCAACAATAGGATTGAAAAGAACATTGTTAGTATTGAATATGCACAAGCCTCACAATCACAAATGATTAGGTGTTATGATCTGATCCAAAATAGTTTCTTTTCAGCCTCTGATCTTCAATAGACCTGAAATATGCTTTTGATCCACAAGTTCAACTCACAAAACAAAGGTTAGTAAGATTTGATCAACAAAGCAATGCAAAATCATGCTAGAACTTGATCAAACATCCAAATATCACCAAAAATGGAATACTTACTATGAATAGAAGCCAACCAGCTCTGATACCATGTGAAAAATATAGATCCTAAGTGGATCTAAACTCCAAGATCATTGGCTTGAATGCTTGCACTCCAAACTACATAAGCTAGGAATTGGCAACACATTCTATGCTACCTAGAATGCAAAGAACTTGATCAAAAAGCATTTATCACAAATGGAAACTTCCATAAACATCAAGTGCGGACCAAAATAGCATTATACAGTCCATAATACATCAGCCTACCACTTTTGGAAAGCACCTAAGATCATACACACAAAGCTTGAACTCAATCACTACACAATGCCAACAATGGAAGGAGAACCCAATAGAAAAATCTCTCATTAAGCAAATGAATACAATGGATCTGCTCCAACCTGTTTCTCCACGGCCTACCTGCTATATATAGCTGAGAGAGATGACTCTCTCTCCTCTCTCTAGACCCTCCTTACCTAAAATATGCCCTATATAGGTAAAATTGGCATATATGTCCAAAATACATGAAAATGGACTCATTTCGAAGGTCTTGAAGTTTGACACTTCTTCATACTGAAAAAATACACTTACTAAAAATATCTAGACCTGTTTCACACGTGTGAAAAGTCAGATCCTAAACTATGTGCCATTTTTAGCAATTTTGGCCTAAAACTAGACAAGGAAATGTTGACAATTTTCACAAGAGGTGCATGGATCAATGATCCAATAGGATCAAGAGGTGACAAAATATGGTCCAATCATAGTTAAGCATAGTGGTAGCTCGTGAATCTACTAGTATCATTGTACTCCTCATTTTGGATTTTTTGGTGATTTCATGGATTTTGTGAGTTAATGGATTTCTAGCTTTCTCTCTCTACCCTAGAGCTCATGATGCTTTTTCTCTCTCTACCCGAGGAGAGAAGCTTGTTTTTACTTAGATTATTTTTTGAATACTTCCCACACATGTGAGTGAGAGTTGGAAGTGATTGAATGCATGTAGTAGTGTGTTTTTGCCATAGATTCAAAGATAGATTTTGAATCTCAATCTAGTCTTGATCTTGGTGCATCTACACACCTTAGGAGATCACAAGTACATGTAGTGGACAGTCCACACGTGTGAAATTCAACATGGTATCAAAGCCTACCTAAGGTTACCATGCATTTTGATCCATCTAAGTGAAAAAATTTTCATCAATCTTGAGCTAGAAGTTGTCAAGGCCCATTTTCCTAGCTATCTTGTTCAATCTTGGATCAAAAGAGATCAAAAGGACATTGATTGGGTCTGACCTGGTACTGTATGGAACCAGGTGCTCAGACACGTGTGAGGAACATCCAATTTCAGTTTGGAAGTTCTCTCTCATGTTTGATCCATTTATCTTGTTCGATAGCTTGTTTTGAAGCTATTTTTGTCTAGTTTCTGATGTGGTCAGTTTCATTCCATTTGGTTGAGCCAATCAAAAGTTATAAGCTTTTGAAGAGGGTTAGGTAGGGCACCTATACCTGGGTGGACACATTTGGTTTGGTCAAGAGATTTCTTGGTTGATCCAAAATCACAGTTGTATGCTTGCCAATCTCATCTATATGTGATCTAGGCACTGTTTTGAGATGTTAGCCATTTTGTTTCATGCAATATCATTGTATTTGAGTCAAATTTGGTTTCTTAGAGTACTTCACACGTGCTAGGAGTGTTTGATCCTAAATTTTTCTATACTCCATCATTTGATGTGAAATAGATCTTGTGTTAGAGAGATTTGTGTAGCTAGTAAGAATCAATTCACAAATAGTTGCAAGATCTTTCATAGGAGGAGATAGTACTCTATTATTGGATCCTATTGAGAGTGTGTAGCAACATTTATTGCTCATTATTTGAGTTTTCTTCACTTCAAATGTCCTCAATGGGTTCATCCTTGTTGGAACCAAGTGAAAGATTGACCACTTCAAACTATTCAATTTGGAAAATGAGGATGGAGTCCATCTTGATCCTTCAAGACGTGATGGACATAGTTCTTGGCCTTGAAGAAGAACCACAAGTTCTTCAAGAGGTTCAAAAATACAAAAAGAGAGCTAGGATGGCTCTCCACTACATTAAGATGAATGTCTCTAATGAGATATTGAGGGAAATAGGTACTTGTACAATAGCCAAAGAAGCTTGGGATTGTCTCAAGGCTATCTATGAGGCTAAGAATACCTCTAGTCTTCTCACTCTTAGAAATCAAATCTTTCAAAGTAGCCAAAAGAGTGATAAGAGTGCATCTAGTTATGTTTTGAGAGTAAAAGATATTCATAGAGAACTTGCTCGTATTGGTGATTCCATCAATCAAAATGAGCTAGTTCAAGTCATTATCAATGGCTTGAGAAGTGAATTTGATAACCTTGTCCAATCCTATGCCATTAAGGAGGAGCTACCAAGTTTGGAGGCTCTCCAAAGTGTGCTAATTTCGGAAGAATCAAGACAAGAGTACAAGCTCTTGAGGATGGACAAGCTTTCTCTCACTCATAATGATGGCAAAGCTCTCTTTGCCAAGGATAAGCACAAAGGGAGGAGCAAGAACCAACATCAACAATCCTCAAGCAAGGACAAAGTCAAATCCAAAGACAAAGATGAGGAGGAAGATGATTCTTCTAATGCTTCATCATCCAAGCTCAAGAAGAAGAAGATCAAGTGCTTTTATTGTGGCAAGAAAGGTCATTATGCCACCAATTGCTTCAAGAAGAAGAATCAACTCAAGCAAGCCAACAATGCCAATGAGAAGGAAGACACTATTGCAAGTGATGGAGAGGGATCTCTTATGGTCTCTAGTTTCTCATCTACTCATTTCAAGAAGGACGGCCTATGGTATATTGATAGTGGAGCCTCTTCACATATGTGTAGCTCCAAGGACTCTTTCTCTTCTATTGCACCTTATGATGGAGTCAAGAAATCAATATACACTGCAAATGATTTTGAGTGTCCTATTGAAGGCATAGGGAACATTCCCTTGAAGCTTGCATCCTCTAAAGTTCTTTCTCTCTCTAAAGTTCTTTATGTACCTAAGCTTACCAAGAATCTTATTATTGTTGGCCAATTGCTTGATAATGGCCTTGATGTAAAATTCAATGTTGATACTTGCACTATCAAGAAGAATGATGAGATACTTGCATTAGGATCTAGATTTGGTGGCATCTATAAACTAGATCCAAATGAGTATATGAATGCTTGTAATGTTGCTCTTGTGAACAAGCTCTCTATGGAGGAATTATGGCATAGGAGGTTGGGACATCCCAACTACAAATCCATGCTCTCTATGATCAAAGAAGCCAAAGCTATGGCTTGCCAAAGTCACTCTCCAAGAAGATCAAGCCTTGTGAGGCTTGTGCTATTGCTAAATCTCACAAAAAGCCATTTACAAGATCTTCTATCAAAAGCAAGCATCCTTTGGAGTTAATCCACTCGGATATGCATTTCTCATCAACTACAAGCAAGGGATGAGCCACTTGTTTTGTTACTTTCATTGATGATTACACAAGATTCACTTGGATATATCTTCTTGCTTCTAAATCTATGGTGTTTGATCATTTCCTTATTTTCAAAGCCTATGTAGAGAAGCAATTCTCATTCAAGATTAAAGCTCTTAGAAGTGATGGAGGTGGTGAATATATCTCCAATAAATTTCAAGATTTTTGTGAGCTTGAAGGCATTAAAAGAGAGTTTTCTTGTGCCTACTCTCCATCTCAAAATGGAGTGGCCGAGAGAAAGAATAGATCTCTATGTGAATGTGCAAAATCTATGAGAATTGAGACATCTTTGCCCAAAGGTTTTTGGGGAGAAGCCATTAATTGTGCAAATTATCTTTGCAATAGGCTCCCACATATAGCTCTTGGAGGAAAGTCACCATATGAAATCTTATTTTTGAAGAAGCCTAAGGTTGATCACCTTAGAGTTTTTGGATGCTTATGCTTTGTCCATATTCCCTTGGAAACAAGGAATAAGGAAGATCCTAGTGCATGCAAAGGGATCATGGTTGGATACTCATCCACCAAAAAGGCCTATAGAGTCTTTATACTCTCTACTTCTCAAGTTATTGAAAGTAGAGATGTTGTCTTTCATGAAGATGAACACTCATCTTTTGAAGAGGCCGAGATCAAGAAATCTATGGATGCATTATCAATTATTGATCTTGAAGACAATCATGATGTGATGGGGTCGAGATTTGAAGAAGACTCTCCTCAGATTTTTTCACCAAGAAGATCCATGAGAGATAGATCCGAGCCTAAGAGGATCTCATATGATGACAAAGGCAAACAAGTGGATCTTGATTCCACTAATTATGTTTTTTATGTCTCTCATGAAGATCCAAAGAATGTACAAGAGGCACTCAATACCAAGGAGTGGTATGATGCCATGAAGCAAGCGTATGATGCATTGATCACCAACAATACTTGGGAGCTTGTGGATCCTCCATCCAACAAGCATGTGATTGGTTGCAAGTGGGTATTTTGGATCAAGTTCAATCATGATGGCACCATCAACAAGCATAAAGCAAGATTATGTGCCAAAGGATTTTCTCAAATCCATGGTCTTGATTATGAGGAGACCTTTGCACCCATTGCAAAGATGGTGACAATAAGAATTCTTATTTCTCTTGCTTGTTTTTTCAAGTGGAAGGTGTTCCAATTAGATGTATCCAATGCTTTTCTAAATGGTTATCTTGAGGAGGAGATCTATATGGAACAACCTCAAGGATTCATCAAGAATGAGTCCAAAGTGTGCTTGCTCTTCAAAAGTCTTTATGGACTCAAGCAAGCACCAAGATCATAGTATTCAAGACTTAACTCTTTTCTTATCTCTCTAGGATTTACTCTTAGTGACTATGATCCTTCCATGTATCTAAAGTTTGTTGATAGCAATATTGTCATTCTTCTAATTTATGTTGATGACATGATTCTTTGTGGAAGTTGTATCAAGCTAGTTGATGAAACCAAGCTAGCACTTGGATGTGAGTTTAAAATGCAAGATCTAGGAGAGATGCATTACATCCTAGGCCTAGAAATTGTTTTTTATGAAAATCATGTCTTTATATGCCAATCTAGATATGCTCACTCTATGCTGAAAAAAATTCCATATGGAAAATTCTAAGAGCATAGATACTCCAATGGAGCAAATTGTAAAAGATCTTAATAAAGGTGATGAAAGATATTTTGAAGACATCACACTTTTTAGGAGTCTTGTAGGCTCCTTGATTTGGCTTACAATTACTAGGCCCGATCTAAGTTTTTGTGTGCACAAATTGAGTCAATTTATGCAAGATCCTAAGATCCATCATTGGAAGATGGCCAAGAGGATTTTAAGATATGTATCTTTATCTTGTGATTATGGTCTACTCTATAAAAGTTAAGATCTATCCATTATTGGCTACTCGGATTCGTACTTTGCAAGTGACAAGATGGATCGAAAGTCTATTAGTGCATACACTATCTTTCTTGGAGGCAATCTTATATCTTGGCTTTCCAAAAAGCAAGATACTATATCTCTCTCTTCATGTGAGGCCGAGTACAAAGCACTCACTACAACTACCAAAGAAGTGCTTTGGATCAAGAGGTTATTAATGGAGCTAAAGTGCATCAAGGAGGATGATCTACCAATGATCAAGTGTGATAACATCTCGGCCCAAGCTCTTGCCAATAATCCCATATTTCATGCAAGAAGCAAGCACATAGAAGTGGCACACCATTTTGTGAGAGAAAAGCTTATTGGAGGTGAAATCTATTTGGAGCATGTCAACTCATCCTCTTGTATTGCCGATCTACTCACCAAGCCTTTGAGCAAAAGTGCTTTCATCAAGCATAGATCTAATCTTGGAGTTATATCAAGATCAATGCTCAAATCTTCATAGATAATTTTTTAGGAGGAGTATGAAGAATTGAAAAAGATTATCTATGTTAGATATAGGGGTCTTATGTTTTTTACATCAAGCATCTAGGTGTAGGATGTTGATAGGAATAAATTTGGCATAGATGGAAAAATATGCATTTCCACTTGTAATGCCACTATTGAGCCAAAATAGAGTAAGAGGCTAAACATGTGCCAATTAGAGTGTAGACAAGTGTAAAGCTTTTGTTTAATGAATTCCAAGAGGTCCAATAGGATTTAGAGGTGGAACCTTGTGAGGTCCAATAGGAAATTGAGGTGTGCTTGAATATAGTCCAATAGAATTAAGAGGTGCATGGAAACAATGATCCAATAGGATCAAGAGGTGACAAAATATGGTCCAATCATAGTTAAGCATAGTGGTAGCTCGTGGATCTACTAGTATCATTGTACTCCTCATTTTGGATCTAATTGATTTGGTGATTTCATGGATTTTGTGAGTTATTGGATTTCTAGCTTTCTCTCTCTACCCGAGAGCTCATGATGTTTTTTTTCTCTCTACCCGAGGAGAGCAGCTTGTTTTTACTTAGATTTTTTTTGAATACTTCCCACATGTGTGAGTGAGAGTTGGAAGTGATTGAATGCATGTAGTAGTGTGTTTTTGCCATAGATTCAAATATAGATTTTAAATCTCAATCTAGTCTTGATCTTGGTGCATCTACACACCTTAGGAGATCACAAGTACCTGTAGTGGACAGTCCACACGTGTGAAATTCAACAATCTCGACCTTCCAACTAAGCTTCATCTCCGGAGTAGGGTATCCATTCTTGTTTGTATCTACATTCGAATGACATTTCAAACTATTTGAAATAGTTTGAAGACCTGGCCATCTCCGAGTACTTCAACGATTGACTGATCTGACTACTTCGAGACTGATTTAACTACTTCATCCAAATATAGCATAAATTGACCATTCTACACAGAAATGAGATGAGAGAGAGAGAGAGCTTCTCTTCCCATGAGTTACATACTTTTATAACAGGTCCAAACCTAATTTCAAACTTTGGTTTCCCTCCATCTACTATTTTTATGACTAGATTCAATGTCTCTACTACTCAAATTGAATCTACCAAAAACTTGTGTATTACACTTTCAAAAAGTGTTTATTCAAATGATTTTAGACTAATATAACTTTGGAAAGTCAAACTCTAAGTCTAATATGAAATTGGCCTAAATTGCCAAATAAACAAATGTAGCAAATTTGACTAAACTAGTTAAAATCTTTCACACTTCCTCTTCAACTAGTTTTATCATAGAGTTTGATAACACTCCAAGTGATGTCCTATGCTTCATAAACAAGTATTTTCCCAATTCTTTGGTAAAGATATCAGTTACACATTCCCTTGAAGAAACATGTTGAAGCTCTACCTCCTTTGCCATGACTTGCTCCCTCACAAAATGATATGTCACCTCAATATGCTTGCTCCTAGCATGAAAGATAGGATTGGTTGCCAACTTTTGGGCTGATAGGTTGTCAGAAAAGATGATTGGGCTCTCTTCAAAGTCCAGCAAGTGAAGATCCTTGATCATCCTCTTCATCAATATCATCTCCTTTGTGCAATGAGTAAGTGCTTTGTACTTGGCCTCACTAGATGACAATGAGATAGTGGTTTGTTTCTTTGACATCCATGATATAGCTCCATCACCTATGAAAATACAATCAGAACTAATGGATTTTTTATCCATTTGATCCCCAGCAAAGTCTGAATCTGAAAATCCAAACAAGTTAGGTGATGATCCCTCATACAATATGCCAAAATCTCGAGTTTCCATGATATACCTCAAAATTCGTTTTTCTAGCTTCCAATGTTTCTCACTAGGATCTTGCATAAATTGACTCAATCTACTAACACAATAGCTTATATCTGGTCTTGTGATGGTTAGATAGGTAAGTGACTAAACTAGCTTTCTATAGAGAGTAATGTCCTTGAAGGATCTTTCATTACCTCTTATAGTTAGCTTTACATGAGACTTCATAGGTGTTTCACAAGATTTTGAATCAAAGTGTAATGTAAATGACCAAGATCATGCACCTCAAATTCCTTCTTAAGAGCACTCTTGATATCCTCCACATCTTGATTGTTTCCATCACTCAAGATGATATCATCCACATAGATTAGCAAGATCGCAACATCATTTCCATCACTTCTATTCTCAAAATGTTGTGAAGAATTGCCCAAAATTGGTAAATCTAGCTTGATCAAAAACCATGAAGAATGGTGTAAATTTTGTACATAATTGGGTTCCACACATGTATGGCCAAAATGCCACGTGGCAACCCACTCCTAATGTAGGTTAGGTCAAGTCAAGGGAGTTGGTCATGTCTATTTGGTGGTCATCTCTACTTTATAGGACCTACACCTAAGTTAAAGGTGAAAATTTGACCAACTAGCTACCTACCGAACATAACTCTAGGATCTAGGCTAGGGTTTCATTTTAGGGCAAGAAGGGTGAGTTAACTTCCTTATTACATGCTGGAAATCCACCTAACTTCAAGAAGGAAGTCGAATTTGCTATGTATTCCAAGTTCCCATAGTGAGAAGATAGAAAAATTTTGGAGCTCATTGGCAATCTCAAGTTGATTCACTATGTACATTGAGTTTTTGTGATCCATCTGAAACCAAATCGATTTCTACTTATTTTTTAGGTTGAAGGTCGTACTAAAGCCTGTAGTACACACGTGTGGGCTTGGATTTCAATGTTGATCAATTCTTTTGATTGCTAATGCTTGTTGTTTGTCAAATTGCCAATCTAGATCAACTTTTTTGTGTCTAATTTTTTGATAGATTGTTAAGCAAGCATCCAATCACTCTTGTGGATCTTTTGTAGATCCATCTATGGTCCTAAAGTACAGTACTTTCACATGGTATCAGATCCAAGTACAAGAGCATAAGCCATTGATCTAATGCAAATCCATTTTTAGCAAGTTTTGGTGCTAAAAACTAGTATTGAGAGGGCAAGCTAGAATCTTGATTTTGGTCAGGAGATTTGATCCCAAACTTGGTAGGGGTCCAAATCTGTACTATCTACATGTGTGGGCACCTCTGAACCTGCATTTAATGCATGGTATTCATTTGATCCAAAGAAATTCAATTTGTGAGCTTTTGATGTAATTTTTGGTGGAAATCTTAAGATAAGCTACCAAGATTGAGTGCCAGTAATTAGATTTGACTTAGGGTCATGAGATCTAATTAATCTAGGCTGAAATCAGGTCCTTTGAACTTGTTTTACAGGTCTTGAAAGTACATCAAAAAGTGTGAAAGAGATCAAGTCATTTTTTTGTCCAAAAATAGCCAAAATTGGCAAGATTTGATTGTAAGTAGATTTCACATCATCTCATCTTCATTCCAACTTCGTGAGAGAGTGCTAGAACTGAGATTATAAGTCCATTTGTTGGATTAGAAATCTAATTTGAGTGAAAAACTATCTCGAAACAATCAAATCCATTTCTTGGCAATATTTTTTTGAAAGTAGTTTTCACTTCATCTTATCTTCATTCCAGCTTTGTGAGGGAGTGATAGAACTGTGATTATAAGTCCATTTGTTGGATTAGAAATCAAATTTGAGTGGAACACTGCAAGTGTGAGACCTTTGTGAGTTTCAAGTCAATCAAATCTATTTCTTGTTTGTAGAAGTCACTAGTAAGATGGGATCTACTGGAGCATACCTTCTAGAAGCTAGTGAGAGATTGAATTCTACAAATTATGCTATTTGGAAGGTTAGGATGGAGTCACTCTTGGTGCTCCAAGGCCTTTATGAGTTCTTGATTGAAGATGAATATGAACCTCTAGGCGCACAGGAGTTAGCTAGATACAAGAAGAGATCTAGGCTTGCACTTCATTGTGTGAAGATGAATGTGAGCAATGATTTGTTGAGAGAAGTATCAGCATGTACTAGTGCTAAAGAGACTTGGGAGTCTTTAAAATCAATCTATGAATCTAGTAACACTTCAAGAGTACTCATGCTTAGAAATCAGATTTTGCAAAGCATGAGGAGAAGTGAGGAGAGTGCACATGATTATGTACTTAGAATCAAGTCTCTAAATAGGGAGTTGACTTCCATTGGAGAGAAGATTCATGATGGAGAGCTTGTACGAATTGTCCTTAATGGTCTAGGAGATGACTTTGCAAATTTGGTCCAAAGTTTTGCCATCCAAGACACTTTGCCAACTATAGAAAAACTTCACAGTGTATTAGTGACTGAAGAGTGTAGGATGCTCCATGCAAAATCTAGGATGAGTTCCTTGTCTTTGCAGGATGGTGATGAGAAAGCCAATTTCTCATTCAAGGGCAAAAGAAGACCAATGGAAAGAATAAACATCCAAAGGAGGCCAAAGAAGAGGATGATGCATCAAGCTCAAAGGACAAGTCAAAGCAAAAATGCTTCTTTTGTGGAAAGAATGGGCATTATGCATCTGAATGCTACAAGAGGCTAAGAGCACAAGTGGAGGAGGACAAACAAGGAAACCTTGCAAAACAGGAGGAGGAGGATGAAGTAGATGTATTCTTGATGGCATCTACATCCTCACCAACAAGCAATAGCAATTCAAGAGACAATTGGTGGATCGACAGTGGGGCTAGCTCCCACATGTCTTGTGAAAAGGACTTTTTCTCAACCTTACACTCTTTCAATGCTGCTAAAAAGTTTGTCTTTACTGCAAATGATGAAGAGTTTAGGATAGATGGTGTTGGCACCATCTCTTTGTGTCTAGAATCCTCAAAATGCATGGATCTAGAAAATGTCCTTTATGTACCATTAATCACCAAGAATATGCTTAGTGTTGGTCTACTCTTAGAAAGTGGTTTGGATGTCCACTTTAAGCATGGTGTTTGCTTCATCTTGAAGAATATGTTTGCATTGCAAAGGGATTTAAACATGGAATATTGTTTAAGTTGGAAGCTAGTGTTGCTTTTGAAAGAATGAGCTTGGCAAAGAAGGAGATCACTCAAGAGGAGATCTTGGCAAAGTGTGATCTTGCTTGCATTGAGGAGGAGCATCAAAAGGAGGAAGATCTTGAGGATCAGTCTCAAAGCATGAGAGTTCCAAGGGAGTCCTCAATGACAATGGCCAAGTCATCAAATTGAGTGCAAATTGTCCATTCAAATGTGCATCTTGCAAGGGTGGTGAGCATTGGAGAGTCTACTATCTTTGAATACTTTTTGGAAAGTAGTAGTAGACATGAGGTGACTTGTTTCTTACCTTTAAGATTCATGGTGTTTATTACTTTGTATGACAAGACAATGAAATGGGATTCTTTGAAATCTACATTTGTTGTTGATAAAGCAATTTCATTGGTTAACTATTTTTGTAATAGTTTGAATAGAGTCAAAAAAAAAAAAAAACATCATTTGCTTTGAAAATCTTTGTGTCCACATGCTTTGTGCATGATCATTCCAATTTAAGGACCAAAGATTATCCTATATCAATGATAAATAATGGTAGTGTTTTGCTCTTCAAGTAGAGATTGTAGAATCTACTTGTTTTCCACCAAAGAATTCATCTATGGTGGAAATGTGATCTTTCAAGAGTGGAAGATTTGTAAACTTGAAGAAGCACCTTTGGATAACACCTTATTCAATTCATTGATGTTTTGGAGTCAAGTCAAGTGGAGGATCAAGCTCAAGAAGAATCTTGAGTATCAAGATGGAGCCATCTAGGCTCAATCATATGAATCAAACAAGGCAAGTTGTCTTTGGCAACATTATGTATGCACTTAATAGTTTAATTGACGTATCTTCAAGTGCACAAAATGCCTTGGAATCCATGACTTGGCATGATGTATAGTTTTTGAAGTGTGCTACATATATATAGACACATTTGTGGAACATCTTGTAAGGGATTATTTAAGAGGTGGTGAAAGATCCTTCATGGACATCATTCTCTATTGGAGTCTCAAAAGTTCCTTGTTTATAGTTGGATTTTTTAGACACTTCTAAAAGCATTCATATATCTAGCAAGAGAGTTGTAGATAGATCAAGCTAAATTTGAGGAGGAGTGTGAAGAATTGCCAAAAATTGACAAATCTAGCTTGATCAAAAACCATGAAGGATGGTGTAAATTTCGTACATAATTGGGTTCCACACATGTATGGCCAAAATGCCACGTGGCAACTCACTCCTAATGTAGATTAGGTCAAGTCAAGAGAGTTGGTCATGTCTATTTGGTGGTCATCTCTACTTTATAGGACCTACACCTAAGTTAAAGGTGAAAATTTGACCAACTAGCTACTTATCAAGCATAACTCTAGGATCTAGGCTAGGGTTTAATTTTAGGGCAAGAAGCGTGAGTTAACTTCCTTATTACATGCTGGAAATCCACCTAACTTCAAGAAGGAGGTTGAATTTGCTATGTATTCTAAGTTCCCATAGTGAGAAGATAGAAAATTTTTGGAGCTCATTGGCAATCTCAAGCTAGTTCACTATGTACATTGAGTTTTTGTGATCCATCTGAAACCAAATCAATTTCTACTTGTTTTTCAGGTTGAAGGCCGTACTACAGCTAGTAGTACACACGTGTGGGCTTGGATTTCAATGTTGATCAATGCTTTTGATTGTTAATGCTTGTTGTTTGTCAAATTGCCAATCTAGATCAACTTTTTTGTGTCTAGTTTTTTGATAGATTATTAAGCAAGCATCCAATCACTCTTGTGGATCTTTTGTAGATCCATTTATGGTCCTAAAGTACAGTACTTACACAAATGTAATGCAAATGACCAAGATCATGCACCTCAAATTCCTTCTTAAGAGCACTCTTGATATCCTCCACATCTTGATTGTTTCCACCACTCAAGATGATATCATCCACATAGATTAGCAAGATGGCAACATCATTTTCAAAAAACCTATAATAAAGTGAATGATCGTACTCACTTATAGCAAAGCCTTGAGAGAGTAAAAAAGTATTAAGCTTCGCATACCAACTCTTTGGTGCTTGCTTAAGGCCATACAAACTCTTTTGTAGTAGACACACATGATTTGATTGTAGATGAAATGTAGCTCTTAGGTTGCTCCATCATGTACACTTTCTTCTCAAGATCACCATTCAAAAATGCATTTGTAATGTCCAATTGCCATAGAGCAAGAGAGCTGATGACCCGAATGCTTACCATTTTTTCCATATGTGCAAAGGTTTTATCATAGTCAATACCATGTCCTTGAGCATATCCTTTTGTCACCAACCTTTCCTTGTACTCATTGATAGATCCATATTGGTTGTCTTTAACTTGAAGATCCATTTGCATCCAATATCTTTCTTGTCCTTAGGTAGCTCCACCAATCTCCATGTTCCATTTCTCATAAGAGCCTGATATTCAAGATCCATTGCTTGGATCCACTCCTCTTTGTTTCTTGCTTTATGTACACATAAAAAGAGTTTAGGAATGGAAAAGTGTGTACCTCCACCAACTTTCTTACCTTTCTCATCATATGTGAGCTTGAAGGCATTTGTCTTTCCCTTGATGTTCTCCTTGGCTTTTGACTTGATGAAGGTCCACATTGGAAGATTTGTTTTTCATCTTAATCATATGTAGAGCTCTTTTGGCCCTTTTGTCATACCTCAATTGTTCTTGTTGTGTTGTTAGCCTCTCCTCCAAACCTACAACACTATCCAAAACATCATTCATCTCAAGAAGTGACTCCATCCTCACATTCCACAATGAATAGCTGTTTAAGGTAAGCCTATCATTGTCTTCCAGCATGTATCCACTTGATGTAGCCATACTCTCAATTCTCTTCTAACTTATATCAAGCAAATCAACACATAGAATAGTGAAATCTTGATCAACCTATAATCTATCTTCAATCTAATGAATCTTGCCACTTTATAAGATTGAAACACACTCAAATGAATTTCAATAACCTCACAAAATAGAGATCCAATCAAAATTAGGATTTTGACAAAATCACAAAAAATTGAATATTTCAAATTCTATATGCAATTGCCTAAGACTTGATATGCGATATTGTAGCCACCACTTAGGCTTTCTAATACATCAAAAATTGGCAAAATCCAGTATGTGAAGTGTGAAATCAGAATTGATCAAGTATATAAACCTAATTTGAGTTTTGATCTGCAAAAGATCCAATCTACATATGCAAAGGACTCGATTTTTGAGTAGAAGTCAATCTAGCATTCTCTAGCATTGATATCTCCTCCAAATCCTTGATAGATGTGATTGCTTGCTTCATAACTTGAAACACAAGATCTTTGATACCATGTGAAGAATTTTAGATCATTAAGATCCAAAACATCCCTTTGATCTTTGGTTAGAAAGACAACAAATCACCAACCTTGCCAATGTAGATTAATCAACATCTACTCTATGAATGAGATGCAAACTTTAATAGATCTTGATAAAAAATCAATCAAAATATGAATTGAAATTGTTGTCCATACAAAAAAAAATAAGCTATTGTATTTCACACGTGTGGATCCAAATATAGTATAAATTGAGCATTCTACACACAAAAGTGCAAGATATCACCAATATAGTACACCAATAGATAGATGACCCAAAGAGAAATCATGTATAAGCATGAAATGAGATGTGAGAGAGAGAGAGAGAGAGAATGCTTCTCTTCCCATGAGTTGCATCCTTTTATAGCAGGTCCAAACCTAATTTCAAACTTTGGTTTCCCTCCATCTACTATTTTTGTGACTAGCTTCAATGTCTCTACTACTCAAATTAAATCTACCAAAAACTCGTGTCTACACTTTCCCACACTTTAAAAAAGTATTTATTCAAATGAATTTAGACTAATATAACTTTGAAAAGTCAAACTCTAAGTCTAATGTGAAATTGGCCTCAATTGCCAAATAAACAAATGTAGCAAATTTGACTAAACCAGTTAAAATCTTTCACATTTACCACCAACAACTTGCTTACCTTTTTCATCATAAGTGGGCCTCAAAGGTTGTTGGATTTGCCTTGATGTCCTCCTTGGATTTTGATTTGAAGTAGGCTCTTCAACATCAACATCCAAGGTATCATCAATGTCATCAACATCAAGAATGTTAGATCCAACATCCACACAACCACTTGAAGAAACTTTTGGAAAGTTTCCCTCATCAAAAATGACATCTCTTCCAATGATCATTTTCTTAGTTGAAGGAATAAAAAAATTAAAAGCCTTGATCACCTCACTATAACCAACAAATATACCTTCCTTGAAGATGGATCCTCCTTTGTCCTATCATCAAGAGTGATGATATAGCAAATGCATCCAAAAGTTTTGCAAAACTTGACACTTGGCCTTCTACCAAACAAGACTTCAAAAGAGTTTTTTCCATCCAATTTCAAACTCAGTCATCTATTGCATAGAAAATCAGCACACAACAAAGCTTAATCCCAAAAGGATTTAGGAAGATTTGGTCCTAACCTCATGGATTTGGCTCTGTCACATAAGGTTCTATTCTTCCTCTCGGCCATGCCATTTTGTTGTGGTGTTGTGGTGTTCTATTCTTCCTCTCGGCCACACCATTTTGTTGTGGTGTCCTTGGGCTTGTGTACCCTCTCTTTGTCCCATTTGTATTACAAAAAAATTTGAACTTGGTAGAAATGTACTCACCACCATTTTTACTTCTCAAGCACTTGATCTTTGTAGAAAATTGGACCTCCCTTGCAATCTTGAACTTCACAAAGACATCAAACACCTCATCTTTGCTCTTTAGTAGATAAACCCAACAAAATTTACTAAAATCATCATTAAAATTCAGATACATCTTAGCAACTCCATTGCTAATTGTAGTAACACCATGAATATCCGAATGCACAACTTGAAAAAGCTTCCTTGAACTTGATGTAGATCTCCTATAAGGTAACCTATGTGACTTTGATATTGATAAAGCACATTTTTCACAAACATGATTCAAGCTTGTTAAAGAGTTGGGAAGAGCAAAAACAACTTGCCTCTTTGTCATCACCTCCAATGACTTGTACTTGAGATGCCCCAATCTCTTGTGCCATATCTCTTGCATTGACGATTGCTCTTTTGCCATACATCCATTGCTCACCTCCATTGCCCACTTAGTTATCAACAACACAAGCATCCATTGCCATACATCCATTGCTCGCCTCCATTGCCCACTTGGTTATCAACAACACAAGCATGAAGTTTGAATAACTTACCTTGCCTCTTCCGTTTTGCAATCAATTCATCTTCTTTCTTGATCAAACAAGCATCACCATCAAACTCCACTTTGAATCTCTTGTCAAGCATTTGACTCACACTAAAAATATTCTTAGTGATAGATGGAATGAACAAAACATCCTTCAAATTCACACTCCTATTAGTAGAGAGGGACATAAGAATTGTTCTAATCCCTTTGATTACACACTCACCATCATTGGCCGTGTAGATCACCTTCTTGTCACATCTTCAAATGCCATCAATGATGAATAATATTCCTCATGATATGTCATATGTGATGTAGCTTCACTATCAATCCACCAAGGATCAATATCTTCATGATTATCCAACAAGCACGATAACATAACAAAAACATCATTTAAGTTTTGTTCATCAATACCATCTTTATCAAGAGTTAGATTGGTTTGTTTCTCACCTTGATCTGTCTTCTTCTTGAAGCAATCACTAGCAAAATGTCCTTTGGCTCCACAATAGAAACATTTTAGCTTGGATCTATCTTTCTTCTTGCCAAAAAAAGTAGAAGACTCACCTTGATCTTGCCCTTTTGACCATTTGCTTTTGTATTTCACCTTGAACTTGCCTTTTGAGAACATAGCTTCCTCCTCTCCAAATTGAAATGTAGAAGTAGATCCTCTTCTTGATAGAAGCCTAAACTCCTCATTCACCAAGATTTCTTGAAAATCCTCCATACTTGGCTATGTATTTTGAATAGAAAAACTTTGTACCAAATTAGCATGATCCTCCAACAAGCCATTAAGAACAACTTGAACAAGCTCCACATCCTTAATGCTTTCACTAATGTATGCTAGTTCATCACTCAAAGCTTTAACTCTCAAAACAAAAGCATGAGCACCTTATCCTTCTTTTGAAGACTTTGAAAAATTTGTCTCCTTAGGGTTATAACCCTAGATGTAGATTTGGACTCATAAACCTTCTTCAAAGATTCCCAAGCCTCACTTGATGTTGTGCACTTACCAACTTTCTTGAGAAGTTCATTAGTCACATTCATCTTGATCACATATATAGATTTCTTTGCCCTTTTGTCATACCTCAATTTTTTTTGAGGTTTCAAAGGTCTCTCCTCCACACCTACAATAATATCCATCAAATCATTCATCTCAAGCAAAGTTCATCCTCACCTTCCAAGTAGAATAATTTGTTGATGTAAGCCTATCATTGCCTTCCAACATGAAGCCACTTGAGGTTGCCATGTTGCAATGATATGATCTTCTCTCTGAACTTATTCCAATTCACTTATCACTCTCTTGAAAATCAGCAAATGAAACTCAATAATAAATCACAAAGATTTGGAAACAATCTAGCCTCACATAGAATGTTGATTTCTTGATCACAATAGATATAAACACAATATGATGAACTTTTGCCAACACCAAATATTGAAACACAATCTTGAAAAAGTCCAACAACTTAAAATCAAAAAATCCTATCAAATTTAAGGCTTCTCCAAAAATGCAAAATATTGAATCAAGCAAAATCTATATGAAAAAACTAGAATCTTGATATATCATCTAGAAGAATATAGCATCCACAATCGTGAGCAATTTTTGAGTGATTTGACATAAAATAATGCTAGGATCACAAAGATCCACTTTCTATACTTGAAAAATGCAAGATTTGATCTAGAAACACTTCCAAATCCACATAGAAATTAGGGTGCCCTCAAATTCACCTCTAGATTTAGCATGAACACCAACTTTGGCCTGCAACCTGCTCTGATACCATATAGATCCAAAACACACTTAATGGATCTCTAAGATCTTGACCAAGTTTGGATGCACATCTAGTTTTAGCTAAGAGATAGAAATCATCTATTTTAGCAAGTTACAATTGCATAAATCACTAAGATCTGATCATAAGCATAAAAGTACAGTAAGGTACTATTCCTGTCTGTACAACAACAGCCTATTGTCCTTCACACATGTGGAAGCAATATCAATCACAAAATTGACATTCTACGCACTAGAAATCAAGATATCTTGAGAAATATAAAAGAGATGGACATAAAAATATAAGAGATGAATTCTCCACAAAGAAAAAAACTTTGATTATTATTTCTCCATGCTGGTACAACTATTTATAGCCTCCAAAATTTCATTTTTGCACTTGCCCTTGAATGATAACTTCTTGGTACTGCATCAGATAACCTAGAAATTCTAGTCTAGACAATGTATGAAATCTAGCCAATTAGAATGGGTCCAAATCTGACCTCATCCATTATCTACTTTTCAAAAATAGTAAAAATAATATTTACGTCTTTATTGACAAATATAAACCTATCTCTAAGTTGAGATTTCATCTTGGCCTCAAAATTGCCAAATAAACAATCAAACTAGTTGACAATTTTTCACAAGCTCAACTTGTGTGACTAACGACAAATCAACTAGAGTCCAAGGGGACAAATCAGTTAGCGTCCAAGGGGACTCATTCGGACAACGAAGGAAATTTCATTTGCCAATGATCTGAGCATTCCCAAAGTCCTTCACAATTCAGCCAAGTACAACAACAAAAGATACCATATGAGAGCAAAATTTTAATCTCTCTCTCTCTCTCTCTCTCTCTCTCTCTCTCTCTCTCTCTCTCTCTCTCTCTCTCTCTCTCTCTCAATTCTTGTTGTCTAGGTTCGCGTGTTTGTTAGAACACATCATGATGAGTCTAAATTGAGTCAGGCGAACCTAGAACCCTAATTTTCAATCTTGTAGGCCCAAAATAGCAAAAATCACTTAAACCACTCTATAGGCTTGTAGTTTTGACATCTAGGTTTGCCATCTTCAAGTTAGACTCCTCATAACATGCTCTTTCATCAGTGAAGTAGGTGATCCTAGACTCTCATCCAATTTTTCTAGCAAATCTCTTTTTATAAAATCACTAAACAGGCTCCCCACACGTGTGGAATTGACATCTAGGTTCGCCCTCTTGATAGTTTATGCCTCTCAACATGCTAGATCCACTGTCAAACAGGCGAATCCAGATCCCCATCCAAACTCCCAAAATTTGAGTTTAAGTGATTTCTTGAGTTAAATTGAGTTCTCTTTCCATAGTGGCAAACTCAAATGAGGTCATTCACACATGTGGCGAACTCGAACAGGGGTAAAACTGGTTTACCATTGTCAAAAAGTACATCGCTTGCTTTTTGAATGATTTGCCTCTGAATTGAAATTAATCATTACGAACAAAAGCAGTACCCTTCCATTATAGAGTTTCTAACTACAGAAATCTTACTACCTAAGGGCAATTCAAACAATTGCAAAGAGAGTAGCATCAGGATAAAATTTAGCTTATGTGCATGAAATTCCAAATTAGTAGCAAAGATTATCTTTCCAAAACTTCACATGAGACTCATTCTTGAAATTCTTATTTGGCGTCAATCCAGTCTGAAGACTAAGGTTGACGCAAGATTTTCCTCGCTCATTTTAAAATCTCTTCAAACTGGGGTTTCCTTGGTTGTGCTTCTTTCCTAGAGGAAACCATCATAAAATCATCAATTAAGTTGTACAAAGAACATCCTCTAATGTCTATAACACATTATGGTGGCACTCATTCTAATAGTCATCTCATAAACCAAGTACAATTTTTAACCTTGCTAGTATAGAATCCATAGTGAGTATCTTAGTTGATAAGTCCATGCACTCTTGAATATAATAATCTAAACTCCTATTTCCCATTTGACAAGAAAATGAGATTTCAATGACAATCAAAATCATCAACAATCACAGCAGATTTACAAAAACACTTCCTAAAAATCATGCCATGTGGTTGGCTTTGGCTGGATATCCCCTTTCCCATGAGTTTGCCTGCCCCTTCAGGACAATCCATCAGGAGTGTTAAAAAGTGAAAATTATTGCCAGTTTTTCACTATGAGACCAAAGCAAGTTTTTCCTACATTGACCCACCAGCAAACGTGTTTGCAAGTTTGCAAAATCTAGCAAATGTGTGTGCTATTAACTCTAAATATAGGTCAAGCATGGAATAAGTTCGATACCATAGATGAAACTTCTATACAGGAGGAACCAAGCTGTATTTTGAGATTGTAAGGAGGCGTATTATAAAGTTACTTTATAACAATTTTTCAAGATACAGTTGAAGTATCTGAGTTGACGTAAATAACAATCATATTCACAAGCACGACTCTCATCGAATGCAGGCATCATAGAGATTGAAATGAAATGGAAGCATCTCATAAAACTTTAGCTTCAATATCCCTGTAATAAATTAAAGATTTGATGCATCGAACATACCCACAGCTTTTTTCAGCAGGACAGCATGCCTTAGAAAGGAAAACTGTCTGTGGACATCACCAATAATCTCCACAAGAACAAAGGCCATCCTTAAAGTGATGAAACCGATTTATATCACGAACTATGATCTCTCTGCCAACTATCCTGGAGATAAATTTGATTGAAGTATGGCAATCAACACAAACCCTCAAATTTTTTATGATACACAGAGGTGTTCCATCAGGAGTGTTGATAAGCCCAAAAGCGATTGCCAGTTTTTCACTATGGGACCAAAGCAAGTCTTCTCTTGCCTCATCTTCCACGTCATGTAGCACCAAACTTGTTTCAGGTGCATATCCTTCCATCTTCATCAGCCTGTTCAATCTCTCCAACTCCATGTATATTTCATGGGTTTGTGGGTGTGATTGGTCTCGAACAGAAAAATTATGAATCTTTTGATTGACCTCAATGGAACTGCGGCCAGGTTGTTTCTTGACACACCCATCCTCCATAGCTTTCCTTACTTTTGCCACCTCATCCCACTTGCCCACAGCAGCATACATGTTCGACAAAACCACATAAGGTGACGAAATGTGTGGATCCAATTTGATCGCATGTTCTGCTGCACGTTTGGCTCGCTCAACATCCCCGTGAGGGCGGCAAGCACTGAGCAAAATCATCCATATTGCGGCATTGGGTTGATAAGGCAATCTGAGGATGAGGTCCTCAGCATCGTCCAACTGCCCCGCACGACCTAGGAGATCAATCATACACCCGAAATGTTGAGCTGATGGTGCATTGCCATAAATCGCAGGGATAGACTCAAAGTAATTGTAACCCTCCTCTAGCATGCCCGAATGGCTGCAGGAGTAAAGTACATGGATGATTGTGATCTCATTAGGCTTAATGCCTTCCCATTGCATAAGACCGAACAACTCGAGCGCAATGGCGCCATGCCCGTGTTGCCCGTAGGCCGAAATCATCGCCGTCCAAGCTATTGAATCCCTTTCCTTCATTCTGTTAAACACGCTCCGACCATGCCGCAGACTACCACACCTGCCATACATGTTCACAATGGCAGTGCCCAATATGACCTCTGACTCTAGACCCATTTCCAAAATGCTCTTATGAAGGATCTTGCCTTCACCCAAGAATGCTAAATTCGCATATGCATCGAAAATGCTGACTAAGGTTATCTTGTTAGGGTTTACCCCTGCCTGCTGCATTCCTTTGAATAGCTCCACTGCCTTAATGCTATATCCATGCTCCACATATGCAGAAATCATCGCTGTCCACGACACGACGTCGTGCTTCGGCATCGCTTCAAAAACCCTAAGGGCATCATCCACGCTGCCACACTTGCCATACATTTTCAGAAGTGCTGTGGCGACGATGACATTGGAATCAAACCCTTTCTTTTGGATTTGTGCATGTATCCGCTTTCCGTGCTCTAGAAACCCCGGCTCTGCACAGGCATTGAGAATGGTGACCAGGGTTACCCTATTTGGTTCTAAACCTAATCCGCGCATTTGCTCAAGAAGCCCAAATGCTGCCTTGTGGTGGCCCTGAGACACATGGGCAGCGATCATCGCATTCCAGGAAACAAGGTTCTTCTTTGGCATTTCGTCAAACACAGCTTTCGCATCTGCAAGGCAGCCACATTTGCCATAAAAACTGAGGAGCAGGTTTCCGAGGAAGCGTTGCTGCCCAAGTCCATTTTGGATAATGAGGGCATGTACACGCTTGCCCTCAGAAAGTGCAGCGGATCTACAGCACTCCTGCAACAGCCGGCCATAAGTGGCCACATCCCCCCGTATGTGTTTTCTTTCTAAAGAGACCAATTCTTTTCTCACCTCTTCTTTGCTCCTTCTTTCAAAGCCAGGGAAAGCCTCTATGCTTGATATGGAAATTTTTCTGAGGCCCAGGACCTGCAATCTGTCCAGGTTGTGCAGAATAGCAAGCCGCTGCGTTCTTAATAGCATCTCCAAGACGTTTGGTTTTGTTCTCAACCTTCACCATCTCTTTTGAATACTTATAACAGACTTTGCAAATCTTCATCATCTTCTGCGAAATATATAACAATTGCAAATGGCTTGGGAAATGCGCTTCAATCCGTGATCTTCTGATACTTTTGCCATCATTTTCTACTTATAAAGAAATTCTCTCTCTCTCTCTCTCTCCTGACATTCTCTGCACTTTTTCCATCGTCGCCCTAAAACTCTCACCATAAACCTCATTAACAAATTATATCTCTTAAAAAAATCTCTTTCGATTCCAAGCATCTCTCCCATGATTGGAAATAGAAGTTTCCAAGAGCATGAATGCATGCAATTGACACCTAGCCAAAACCATAATTAGCAATAATTTACTTATGATCAAAATAGGTCAATGGTCAAGATAAGTCAAAACCCTAATTTTTGAATGGACGAATCAAAATGCGAAAATCACGTTTTGTCTATCACACACATTCTCTCGGCTTAGCATAAGGATTTATCTTGCTCTCCCTCTCTCTTAGCACCTATTAGGGCGTATTCACATGCAAGGCAAGAGAGCCCTTATGATGTCAAAAATGGGTCCAAGGGTGACCTACATGCCTTCACATGCTGGGAAAAGCTGACCAGTGCCCCACTGAACTTCTCCTATCTTCTTGCAACTGGCCCATGCAAGAACGGGTCAAGGAGGAACTCACTCTTCCTTGTTCACCAAGTTTGATAGAGGAATTGCATTGTCAGTCTATGATCGATACCAAGTTTTGCAATTGGTACATCAATCACCAACTGAGTATTCTAGTTAGGTGAGTGACTTACATCAGGTTCTGAGTAATTATTTTAATGTTTTACAGCTAGCGAAGTGTGTCCGTTGAGGGTGGGCGACCAATGATGTGTGTGCGCGCATGCGAGAGAGAGAGAGAGAGAGAGAGAGAGAGGGTGCCCTCCTTAGACACACTCCCTTACTCGCCTCCCTGCGCCCTCCCCACGCGCCTCATTGCCCTCCCTCCCTATGTGCTCTCCCTTTGCCCTCCCTACGTGCCCTCCCTACGAGCCGTCCTTGGGCCCTCTCTATGCCCTCCCGGCGCGGCCTCCCCGCATGCCGTACCCGCGTGCCCTTCTTGGAGAGAGAGAGAGAGAGAGAGAGAGAGAGAGAGAGAGAGAGAGAGAGAGAGAGAGAGTAACAAAACATCACATAGTCACTCGTGATAAGTCAAGACCAAACCCTTTGAACCCTTCAATTTATAGCATAACAGGTTGAAACATAGCTGTATAAAGTCTTACAGTATAGAGTACCATAAAGCGAAGCAAGTTTTAGGACACCCACCATCTCACAAAACAAAACCGCACGAGTTAGTTGCGAGAGGAAGTCAGGTGTCATAGTTGAGCATCAGTTGTTATTACTAATATAGGCCACTCTTACGTCTTTTTAGAAAATTTTCGGATCCTTGCGAAAGGTAAAAAATACCAAGCTTTATAAAAAAAAACCAAGCCTATTTTGTAGCATTACAATTTCAAAAGACATTCATTTACGTAACTCCTGAAGTTCCATATGTATGAACAATTATTGTAGTGTTGGATGATCCTACCTTCCATATAGCATCATAAACCTTCATACCTGAATGTGGGGAGAAGTATATTCTTGCGAGCTACCCATCTCCCATAGCTTCAAGCAAAACCATGCTTACGTACTACCGATTCAAAACCGAAAGTGATGGATCAATGGTAGTGCAACCTCTTTCAAATAGTATCGTAATCTTGCAACAGTGTTAAACTCAAACACATGGACTTCTTTTGGGCGGCTCACTACGAAAGGTTTACGTAGACATAATATCATGCATTATCAATAGCCACAAACATTTCTGACATTTTGAAAACCAGTAGACAGCGATGAAGGTGGTGATCGAGTCATTACTTTGACAGTTCATAGTTCGAATGTTTAGCAAATATGGAAAGCATAGAGCACTTACGTTTATTATTGTCTTCAAGTAGCTACTATTATTAAAAAACCTCATAGCACATCTTGTCATTACATCCAAATATAATCGTGTGCATTATTCATCTAATGAGTACATACATCTTACATTTTTTATTCTATCCAAAGCCTGTACTCAGATGAGCAAAAATCATGTTGGGCGGCTCACTACGAAAGGTTTACGTAGACATAATATCATGCATTATCAATAGCCACAAACATTTTTGACATTTTGAAAACCAATAGATAAAGATGAAGGTCCATCGCAATTCAGATGGCTATCATTTGTGATAATCTACACAAAACAGTAGCACGTGGAGAAGATCCATCGCGATTCTGATAGTGGCCATCAGCTCATCACTACCATGATTCAATCCACAAGAAACCACAATAGGAAGTGCGGACTTCTGACCTGTGTACGAACATTCCTACAAAATATTCCAGTGATTGTTCGCTGTCAGAAGCAACATCATATGTGAAGAGATGAATAACATACATGTGGTAATGTTCACAATTGCTTTTGCCATAGCACCCACACGTAGATGCTTCCAATCGTGTATTACGGAAGCAAGAATGTAGTATCGATCTATGATAATCAACTTATCATGTGAGCTCACTCCCTTTCCAACATAACAAGCTAACAAATTTTCTTAGATGCATATGATCATTCAATCAACAAACCATAGCTTTCTTACCTTAGTTTGCGGTATTTTCCACCTGAATACTCTTTCACAAGCCTTCACATGTTCCCTCTCCTCCAAGCAAAGGTGGTAGCAGTAGAGAAGCAAACCAGGCAAACAAAGGCAAGAGAGAGAGGGAGACAGTAGGAAGAGTGAAGCTCAGGGTTGTAGTCATATTCCCTTTTATAGAAAGTTCAGTACCTCTAAGTGCACTGAATGGTTAAAGATGCTCACCGTTAGATTGAATCCCTATCATGTGTACGAATCATAGCCGTTCGATGAAAACCAAATTTCCCACCAAAAGATTAGAAATTTAAAAAAGACCTTGTAGGGGCCATGTTACTCAAGTGAAATTCTGCCACGCCGTGGCAAACTTTTTTGCAATTTTTTTTAGGGCGTGGCAGTGCCACGCAAAAATATTTCAACAAAAAAAAAACCCGCGAAATAAAAAAAGTGGGGGCCTCGACTGCATTTCCAAATAGATTTCGTGAAGAAGAGCTTTGGGCAGAGAGAGAGAGAGAGAGAGAGAGAGAGAGAGAGAGAGAGAGAGAGAGAGAGAGAGAGAGAGAGAGAGAGAGAGAGATAGTTTTGTTTGTTAGTTTTTCATTGTTTGTTAATTTGTTTATTGATTGGTTAGTGAATGATTGTTTATTGTTGGCTTTTGTAGAAGAAAGCTACGTAATTTTGAAGGAAAGGAGACAATCCAAGCAAATGCATAAGGTATGTTAGGCATTCTAAATTTTGAAGAAAAGCTTTTGAGAGAGAGAGAGAGAGAGAGAGAGAGAGAGAGAGAGAGAGAGAGAGAGAGAGAGAGAGAGAGAGAGAGAGAGAGAGATAATTTTGTTTGTTAGTTTTTCATTGTTTATTTATGAGATATATTATGCATTCTAAATTTTGATAGATTACATTTGAGTCATAAAGTGCATTTTCATAGTATCTTGAACATGGTGAGATTGATGTAACAATGATTAATGATTTTTAATTTTACAATGATTTTTTGATTTGTATTCTAATAATTATCATTTTATTGATTGATTTGTAATCTAAAAATGATTTGGTTTTTGTTGTTTGCTTTTATAGAGAAAAAAAGAGATGCATCTTAGAAGGAATTAAAGATCATCCAAACAATAGATGACATATATTTTTATCATCTTAAATTGATGTTTTGTTTGTTTTTTATTGTTTGTATATATTTACAACAAATTTATACAAGATAAAATAGAAAAACATAAACAATAAACAATCATTCTATACATAATGAGATAGAGATGATCAAATACAAAAGTTTATATTCATAATTCAAAAAAGTGTACATATTCGCATCTAATTCATGAAAAGAGCATTGATACTAATACTCTTTTTTTCTATTTTGCAAATACTAAAAATACATCAAATCTAAGAAGTAATAGTAGGCTTCTTAGTCTTCGCTATCTTCTCCCTCATCGTTGTCCGAAGCCGAATCTTGTCCTTCGTCTTCGCCTTCGTCCCCTTCATCTTCCTTCCCTTCTTCTCTTTGGTTTCCTCCCGTACTTTCTTCCACAAAGGAAGCAGATGCCCTCTACATACACATTCTCAAAACAAATTAATAATTATTAGCCAAACACATGTCATAAAATTGAAATGAAATAAAAATTGTGTATAAAAAATAAGAGAAATACAAATTATGTAACAAAAATTTAGTCTTGGATGTACGCATTGTGCCGCAAGATGATCAACCAAGGCACTATAGCCATGGCGATATCCAATATTGTACTCGGCATTTGTATACTTACGCCCATAATCTTCAACCTACATCAACACAAATCGATGATTAGAAAAAAGCAAAAAAAATATTGATAAACAATAAACATATGAAATGCAATTAGCTAAAAGAGAATTGCTTACAATTTGGGCATGCATATTGGCCTTGCCTCCCGATCGAAGGTGAGATTGGCCTAAAAGATTAAGCCTTGATTTTGTTACCTCTCTTTGTTGCTTAAAGCGCTCGGGATTAGGATGCTTGGATTCATAAACAACTTTTCTCCAATCTTTCTTAGATGCCCATCCCGGCCTCTTCTTGACTTTACTACATAATCGTCTTAATGATTGGCGCTTATGACGAATATGCGTACACATACTCGTCTTCGCCCATTTGTCATTAAATCAATTTGGTTGTGGAAACTCACGGTACAATATATCAAGTATCTTGTCTTTGTCCCCTTGGTCTTGTTGCTCCCAAGGGTTAAATAAATAGTGACCAAAGTATTTAAGAGTAAGGTCGTGCAATCTATTGATGACGACCTTACCCCTAATGTCCATGATGATGGAACCATCCTCATCAAGGTCATAGAAAATATTCGTGGATTCTTCCGACGGCATGTCCGTCGAAACAAATCCACGATCTTGTTGATCGGATTCTCCTTCAAAAAGACAAAGGGCTTTTATCCTTTGCCTTTCCTCGGGAGATAGCATAGTATAAAAATCTCGCACTCCATCGGAATTTGATCCCGAGGCTTGTCCTCTTTCACTGGAAGAGGATCTTGGCCTCCTCCTTGATACTCCGCTAACACTAGTAGACATGACTATTGAGAGAAAGATATGAAGTTGTGAAAAGAACTTGGAAAGATATAAATGTGAAAAATGAATGTGTGTGTGTGTGTGTGTGAAGGAGAGAGAGATGTGTGAGAGAGTGAAAAAAAAAAACAAACTTTTAAATGTGTGAAAAATGAAAAGGAGGTGTGAAAGAGTGTATAAAAGAGAAAGAGAGATTGTAAATTGGAGAGTGAAAGATGTGTGTGTGTGTGTGTGTGTGTGTGAGAGAGAGAGAGAGAGAGAGAGAGAGAGAGAGAGAGAGAGAGAGAGAGAGAGAAAGAAAGAGAGATTGGATAGTGAAAGATGTGTGTGTGTGTGTGTGTGTGTGTGTGTGGGTGGGAGAGAGAGAGAGAGAGAGAGAGAGAGAGAGAGAGAGAGAGAGAGAGAGAGAGAGAGAGTGGAGAGATTGAGAAAAGAGTGGAGAGGAGTGAAAAGAAATGAAAGATTGAGAGTGAGAGATTGAGAGAGAGAGAGAGAGAGAGAAATGAGAGATTGAAAGCTTGAGAGTGAGAGCTTGAGAGCCTCAAGAAATCCACAAGAAAGCGTGGAGAAATATTGAATGAGGGCCTTTTTATTCATTTTTCAGATTTCAAGTGTCACGTGCCAATCCACACATTTTTTTTGCCACACGTGACAGTGCCACGCAATTTTTTTTGCATGGAAATCCGTGATTACGGCTTGGAATGTGTCATATGGCGAGTGGTTTGTCAAAATGACAAATTATGGAACTTAAAAAATGATTTGACTCTAATTTAAAAAAAAAAAATTGAGGACAAAAGCATGTGGGTGATATGACATATTTTCAAGCATGAATTTTTAAGGACAAAAGCATGTAATTGATATGACATATTTTGGGTACAAGAGGACCATGTTTTTTTTTTAGATTTTGATGATTTTTTGAAAAGGACAAATGAATATTAATTGTATTTTGATTTGATATAAGACAAGTAGATGATTTGATATGGTTGGTACAAAATGACCATGTGTTTAAGAGAATTTTGTGATTTAAAAAAAATGACAAATGTAAATATGTGGTTTGATGGTGCATATAAGTTGTGGACATTATTTAGTTTATAAAGTATTAATTAATTTGTTATATATGTGTCCCTTAGAAACTCTTTTAGACCCTTATCTCATGTGATATGAGCTATCTCAGTATACTAGACTTGAGAGTGGTTGAGTCTGATCACTTGATGAGCCGTGTCGAGTGATAAGCAACAAAACCACGCATAGACATAAAATTTAAGTCATGATGTGTAATAGGGGTTTGACAAGGGGTTGAACTTGAGTTGTCTTAATATATTACTTGTTGAGTCTAGTCACTTGATAGAGCCATGTCAAGTAATAAGCAACAAAATCATATGTTAGGTAGCAAATTTTGACTTTTTCGAGTGATAGAGACACCAAAATGGGGCTATTTACATTGATAGACACCAAGATTGAGCTATTTGATGTGATGTTGGTCAATTATGATCACTCAGAGAACAATGATGAGTTAGGGCCAAAATTGAGTTGTCTCACATGTAAGCACAACATTCAAAGTTACATGAATGTCGTAAACTCAAAATTACTCTAACTTGATCACTCAATGCCTTATCTCAAGTGATAGACAATAATTTTGAGCTATAACACAGTGACCATAAAAAAAGAGAAATGACCTAGACACCCATTTTTTCTAAGATGTTGGAATTTTATTGAAAAAATGCCAATATTTTGAATGCTAAATTCAAAAAAACATTTCAAAAAATTAAAAAATTATGATTTTGTTATAATTTATAAATATGAAAAACATTAGGTATCAATTTCTTTTTTAATTTTCAAATTTGATCTTATTGAACAAATTCAAACGTGAACACTTTATTAATTTTAAAAAAAATCAAAATAATGCAAATTTTCAAACGTCGAGCTTAAATATGAAAAAAGACAATTATGATTTTAAGTAATTTAACCAGTTTGAAAATTATAACATTAACTTATTTGTTAAAAAAAAATTGAAATTACACATATTTGACTTGCTTAATAGTGATTTTAATGACTAGAATGTTGAAATTTGAAATTGATTGTATTTGAAAAATGTATACAAGACGAAACTTAAAAAAGTGAAATTTACTATTTGAAAATTTATACTAAGATCATGTTATGTCTACCTTGAGAAGATTTTAGAAAATATGTGCCAACTTGAGCAGCTTGTTTTCAATTTGAGAGATGTTAGAAAGTATATTGATTTTTTTGAATGTATGTTGCTTTCTTTAGTCATTTGTTTGTTACAACTAGCAAGATAAAGTACCATAGTTAGACCTTGTCACGAGTCCATAATATTGAGAATATAGCTCTTGCAGCTTCAATTTGGATCAAAGTTGCACATCGCACTAGAAGAATTAGTTCACAAATGATTGCATAATAGTGGCTGAATTTTCTTATGCATTTCATTGGCTCCAAATATATCCATTTGAAGTAATCAAATGAAGCCACATATGGATATTCAAAATACATTATAAAATGCAGCCTTCCTAAAGCCCAACGCTTAGAACTTGCATTCTAAGAAAAAACTTATTGCATAATTAGACACAAAACTTTCATAAGAACACATAGGAAATAATGCACGCAGCACCACCTAACTATTTCGCCCATCTAGCCGCAATCAAGAAAGAAAAGAACATGAGTTTTTCAGAAGACTGGATTGTCGAGCTTAATTAGAACAAATCTGATGTTTCATTTTTTCCAAAAGTTGTTCAAACAAGGGTACCATCTTTCTATAGAATAACAAGTATACTCTTTACAAAAATGAAAGAGACGAAAAAAGCTCAGCAAAATATGCCATGACCATCAAAAGTTGAAGTATTTTATTTACCATGTGCATTAGCGTACACAATCAATCAAAGCATCTCTTCTCTCAATCACTTCAAATGGTCACTAGGTCTCTGTTCACTGTGTATCTTAGTATCATCCAGCTGAGCAATTGATTGAATTTGATGTTGCATGTAATATGAAGCCTATCATGACATTATTCAACTACATGATCACACTCACTGTTCAGTTGCTTTTTCTTGCAGCTCAAAATAATCTAAGAACAAATCCTCAATAACCTCAAAAGGAAAAACATCTTATTACCCGTAGCCAGCATAATCTAACTTCTTGAAAGTGCATAGAACAGTGACTGTCTCTTCTATATAATGAGGCAAACATAAGATCTTCCATGTTTCATATCCAAATCCTATAAATTCTACTAACACCTACGACCTCACAATTAAGATATCTATTCCCCAAGAAAAACAACTTCAAGAATTTAAAAGGACATTTGAGGAGGTGCGCCAAGCTTTCCAAGTAAAAGCGCGGGGCGAGAAAGAGAAAGAGAGAATGGGTTAATGAGTGCATGTTGTATGTATCTATTTAGCTTGGATGTTGCCGTTGTGTAGCAGAAGAAAGAGAAGGTTGTTAGTGTACTGAAGGACTTCCGAGTTGTAGGCTCCGGCTTCACTGTTAGCCAGCTGCTACCTGATTTAAATTCTAGGGCCCTCTCAAATCTCTTTCAACAAAACATTCTGGATACACTAAAAAGAAATTCTGGATATGATTTACTTTCTTCAGTCTAATAAGAAATTTTTCTTAGAACTGTTTGAAGAACCGCAAATGATATCTTCAAAGGCCCTTTACAAACATCAACTAGACGAAGATAAAATAATAGGCATGCTGCACATGGGAAAAGAACAGGACGGAAAAACTAATCAAAGCATAGCTGAAAAAAGAAAGAAATAACAAATGTTCAAGCACTGTCTAGACTCTTGATCGAGTCAAAGACATCAAAACTGCTAATGTTATGTCAGATTGTGAGTCCAAATCATCAAAGCTAGCTTCTGAAAATATGCATGTTAAAACCTCAAATAGAAGAGTAGCATGACTTTTGCTGCTCTAGAATCTCTTTGTAGCAAAAATACTAGGCATGGTAGTTTGATTAGGAAGTGCTATAAAGCAGAGTAACTTAGCCTGCGGGTAAAGTAATCTTTAGCCTACTTTCTGTCCGCGGTCAAATATGTATCATTTTGTTTTTTTTTCTTGTGCGATTTGTATCGTTTTCTTGAAAATCTGAGAAACGACATCTTATTCACATACTTTGGTTACTTTTGTTATCCAATTCACCAGAAAGCAGAAAGCGCACTTGGTATGAGCATCATATATAGGTTGGATTAAGTTTCTACTGCTTGGTTTCATTTCCCTACTCTCTTCGCATCCTATACTTTACAGAAAAATCAACAACAGAGATGTGTTTTGGCTGTGAGATTGCAAACCCTAAAAGTTTCTTGCTATGCTCAGCATAGCAGAAAACTTTCAAAAGTTTTCGTGCTATGTTGAGCATAGGTTTGAAAACTTTTGAACGATTTCTTCAGTTTGAAAAAGCTTCGCCTTTCAACATACTCTTCACCATTCAACGCTTTTCAAACTTTGTATTTAAATTTTTTTAATAAAGTTCAAGTGTGTTTAGCCCATAAAACCCCTCACAAGCTTATCCTTTCATCCAACCAAGGTTTGTCATTGGTTTACATCCTTAAGTTTAGTATTGTAGAGTTTTCTTTCCTTCAACTGGTCTCTCACACATCTTCCAAAAAATGCATTACAAAGTAGACCATGACAAATTCCTTTTACAAATTTTATACGATACTAGAAGTTTTGAAGGACACTTTTCTACTAGCTAACTCATAATTTCAACGGCTTTAACTCTACTGTGACCCGAATATGTGGAACATGGTGCTAGTATAAGTTTTTAGACCTAGCACGCCCGCTCTCTTGCTATGCTGAGCATAGCAAACGAACGGAGGTGGAAGTTTTTTTTGCTATGTTGAGCATAGCTCAAGTTTTTTCGCTATGCTCAGCATAGCACAAGGAACTTCTACGTCCACTCTTTTGCTATGCTCAACATAGCAAAAGAGCGGACGCGAAAGTTTTAAAAAATTCAAAAACTAAAAACTAAAAAAATCAAAATTTAAAAGTTAAATCTTAAAAGTGCAAAAAATCAAAATATTAATAATCCTTAAAATCATAAAATTTAAATATGAAAAATTTTAAGTTTTAAAAAAATAAAAAACTACCTTAAAATTTAAAAATCAAACAATTTAAAAATAATAATAAAATTAAAAGATTTAAAAAACTAAAGATTTAAAAAATTTAAAATTTTTAAAAAAAATTAGAAACTTAAATATTCACAATAAATGTTGAGATAAAATTTTTTTATATATATTTAGAAATTTAAACACAAGAGTAATTTGATAATTCACAAATAATATAAAGTGTGTTACTACAAATAAAGTTTTTTTGTAGATTGAAAAAAGATGATATGTTGACACGACTTGAAATGTGTGATAATTTTAATGAACTTCAAGTTGAAAGTCTTGTTGTACTTTTTTTTTTAAATAGGAAAAAACATATGTTTATTAGAATTTTTTAGATTTTTTGAAAACAATAAGTAGACAAAAATACTATGGGTCTATTTATTGCACACTATGTCAGCTGATATTTTTTGAAAATATATGAATAAAATATGTTGCAATTATATCGAAAGAGCAAAAAAATGATTGTGAAAAAAATCAATTAAGGGTTGATAATTTAGATGTAATAGTTCTGGATGTTTTAATGTTTAATTTTAGATTGACAATGACTAACCAATTACAAAAGTCAATAATATATGTTTTAAAAGAACGATTTGGATTAATTGAACAACTATTGTTTTGAATTTGTTAGCAATGGAAGAAGACCGACTTACAATATTTTTATCAATATTATAAGCCGATTAAAAAAAAGATATGTGAGTTGATTTTGATAAAGAAGATAGGTTTTCAATGTCATCATCTAAAAAAAAATATATTTATAATATATATAAAGTTTCAAATTGAGAGACATAATAAAAATTCTTTGAAAAATGTACTATAAAAAATATATATATATATATATATATATATATATTGTGAAAAAGACGGGTCCACTTCATCAACTGAAAATGAGTATTCAAAATATATCAAGTTTTGAATTGAGAGACATTAGTAAAAATTTCTTGGAAAATATACTTTGAGAAAATAATATATGAATATAGTTTGAGCCATTTTGTATTTTTTTACAGATTTGGATTATAAAAAATCATGTGTTGTCTTGAAATGTTAATTCATTTTTTAAAATGATGATTTTAGGAAGTTTAAAAAAAAACTTGTAGTCATCTATTAAAAATATGCATTTTTTGGCACTTTTTTATAATAAAATTTAGAGATTAACTAAAAAAAAAAAGCCATGATTTTGGCCTAAAAATAGGTAATCTAAAAAATACCAAAAAATGTTACTCTTTTTTAGGTCAAAGTCTCAAAACAAATGTCATCGTATTCTATATCGCATGATAGGGGTCAATTTCATTGATAAGCGATAAAAAACAATCAATCTAAATGTATTGCATGATGGAAGTCCAAGAAGAAAATCCAAAGCATGGCAAAAGTGATGATGATCAAGAATTAAGCTCTAAAGGAAAGAAAAAAGACAAAGCCAAACAAAAGTGCTTCTTTTGTGGAAGGCACTTTTCATCCTAGTGCTACAAAAAGAAGAATGCACAAGATGAGAGTAAGCAAGACAAACTTACCATTGAGGATTATGAGGATGAAGTTGATTCATCCTTGATGGCATCTACACCAACAAGCAAGAGCTACTCCAATGACACATGGTGGATTGAGAGTGAGGCTAGTCTTGGATCTCTTTAAGTCTTGGATCCTCTAAAAGATTGGATATACAAAATGTACTCTATGTTTCTAATCTTACTAGGAGCTTGCTTGGTGTTGGGCAACTAATGGATAGTGTTTTAGATGTTCATTTTAAGGAAGGTGTTTGCTCTATTATGATACTTGCATTGTAAATGGATTTAAGCAAATATTCACAAAGGCTCGCAAGCAACCATTTGCTAACTCTTCTACTAGATCTTCTAAGTCATTAGATCTCATTCATAGTAGATTTGAAACTAGTTGAATCTAATCCCTTGATCAGCCATGTCGAGTGATCAGCATCAAAACCACACGTTAGGCATCAAATTTGAACTATTCCAAGTGATAGGTATCAAATTCAAGCTATTTCAATGTCTTGAAGTCACTATTCTATTGGTTTCATCACTCAATCGACAATTTCGAGCGATAAAGGCCAAAAATACAACTATCTTTAATGGTAGATAGCAAATTTGAGCTATCTGATGTGATAGGGATCAAATGTCAACAATAACTGGTGCAACAAAATATACTAGATTTGAAACTAGTTGATTCTAATAACTTGATGAGCCATGTTGGGTGATAAGAAAAAAAATTTACACATTGGGCATCAAATTTTGGCATTCCCAAATGATAGGCAACAAATTTAATCTATTTGGATGAAATCCCTCAAAGTTGATTACTCTATGAGGAGCCTCAGGTGAGAAGTGCCAAAATGAGACTTTTTACATTGATAGACATCAAGCTGTTTGAGCTATCTCATGTGATGCTAGTTAATTATGATTATTTAGTGGGCTATGTCAAGTGATAGGGACCAAAATAGAGTTGTTTCACATGTAAGTATCAAATTCAAGTTACTTGATTTTTCCAAACTCGGGATTTTGATGATTTTTTAAAAATGACAAATATGTATTAATCACTGCTTAATTTTCTAAATAGTTAAAAGAAATCACACTTCTATTTCATAGTTTGCTTGAATCTGCTTTGTTTCTTCATGAATTAGACAATGTCATATTCGTTCAAGCAACTTGACATTGGTAAGGTATCTAAATGTTTTAGTGATAAAGATATTTGTGGATCTTGTTAAATTTGTGTGTACATATAAATTTTAACTATATATTTTAACAAGTGTATTTTTGTGAGAAATTGACAAAAATCTAGCTTGGTATTTTTTATTATAGAAGTTTGTAAGTGAATCTCACATGTGTGGAGGATGTTCCCATGTGTGGAGGACTGTAAAGTAAATAAAAAATGTTTGATATAGCGGTCTCATAGAATTTCATAGTCAAGCATTTAGGTGTAGAATGTTTATAGGGTCGAATTTGGCATAGATGGCAAATTATCCATTTTCACTTGTAATGCCACTATTGAGCCAAAATAGAGTAGGAGGCCAAACTCGTGCCAATTAGAGTGTAGACAAGTGTAGTGCTTTTTTTTGATGAAGTTTAAGAGGTCCAATAGGATTTAGAGGTGGAACCATGAGTGGTCCAATAGAATTTGAGGTTTGCTTGAAAATGGTCCAATAGAATTTAGAGGTGAATAAATCAATGGTCCAATAGGATTAAGAGGTGGAAAAAGTGTGGTCCAATCATAGTTAAGCATAGTGGTAGCTCGTGGATCTACTAGTATCATTGTACTCCTCATTTGGATCTAATTGATTTTGAGATTGAGTGGATTTTGAGTGTAAGTGATTTTCTAGCTTTCTCTCTCTACCCGAGAGCTATTGATGATTTTCTCTCTCTACCCAAGGAGAGAAACTTGTTTTTACTTAGATTACTTTTGGAACACTTCCCACACGTGTGAGTGAGAGTTTGAAGTGATTGAATGCATGTAGTAGTGTGTTTTTGCCATAGATTCAAAGATAGATCTTGAATCTCAATCTAGTCTTGATCTTGGTGCATCTACACACCTTAGGAGATCACAAGTACATGTTGTGGATAGTCCACACGTGTGAAATCAACATGGTATCAGAGCCTACCTAAGGTTACCATGCATTTTGATCCATTTGAGTGAAAACTATTCATCAATCTTGAGCTAGAAATTGTCAAGATCCATTTTCCTAGCTATCTTGTTCAATTTTGGATCAAAAGAGATCAATAGGGCATTGATTGGGTCTGACCTGGTATTGTATGGAATCAGGTGCTCAAAGATGTGTGAGGAACATCCAATTTCAGTTTGGGAGTTCTCTTTCATGTTTGATCCAAAAATCTTGCTAGATAGCTTGTTTTGAAGCTATTTTTGTCTAGTTTTTTATGCAATCAATTTCATTCCATTTGGTTGTGCCAATCAAAACCCGTGGTGCTTGCTTCAATCCATAAATGGCTTTGTTGAGCTTACAAATGAGATGCTCTCTTCCTAGCTCAACAAATCCTTGAGGTTGTACTAAGTACACCTCTTCATCCAACATTCCATTAAGAAAAGTAGATTTAACGTCCATTTACTGGACCTTCCAACCATAGAGAGCAGAAATAGCAATGATAGAACGTATAGTTACCATCTTAGCTAGGGGTGCAAAGGTTTCCTCAATATCAATACCTTCCTGCTACTCAAATCCTCTCGCAACCAAATGTGCTTTGTACTTGTTGAGTTGCCCATCAGCTCCATATTTGATCTTGTATATCCATTTACAAGTGATAGGCGTCTTACCATCAGTTAGCTCAACCAAGTTCCACATCCTATGATGTTGATTAATATAATTATCTTCATAATAATAGTCATCAAATTATCTTCATAATAATAGTCATCAGATTGATGTTGATCAGCATAATTTCCCGCTTGCCATTTGTCTTTTTTTGTTCCATCTCCTTCTATTTTTTGAAGCATTCATGCTCCTAGTGGCCAGGTTTGTTGTAGTACCTACAATTTCTAGGTTTATTTTGTCTTGAATAGTCGTGTCCTTGACCTCGGCCTTGATTCCAATTGCCTCGATTCGGACTATCATTGACTTGCTCATGAAATAGTTGAAATGATCTCCGGCTTGAGTTTCCTCCTCTAGATTGATACCTTCCATGGCCAAATCTTTCACCTTGTCCTCTAACTGCAAGAGCTTGATTATAGCTCTTTTTACGATGATTCAAGTTCTCTTGACGTTGCTCTTCTTGCAAAAGCAATCCACCTAGTTCTTCATAGGTTGGAAGACTTTCTCTTGTGGCTATACTCGTCACAAACATCTGATGTGACTCACTCAGACTATTCAATGTCAATTGCCCTATCTCACGATCTTGTACTCGCTCTCCAACTGCTGCTAATTGGTAACGGATCTCTTTGATCTTTAGTATGTGATTGGCAATAGTTGCACCATCCTCCATCCGCAATGTATGCAATTTCAATCTCAAAAAAAGTATTCGAGATGTATTTGTCGTTTCAAACAATGCCTTCAATGTATCCCACACTTCTTTTGGTCCTTTTGAATCTAAAATATAGGGAATAATTGCATCTTTGATTGATAGCTTAATGACATTCTGGGCTTTCCATTTTCTCCTATCAAATGTCAGTTGATCTTCTTCAATCACTGGTCTTGTCTCTTCTCCTGTCACGATCTCCCATAGCTCCTTTTCCATCAAAACGTTCTTCAGTTTGAATTTCCAAACTGCATAGTTGTCGGCACCTTCCAATTTGCTTGACTCATTAAGGACACTCTCGCTTAGAGTTGCCATTACTGGATAGATGAGTCTAGATCACAAAATTTATCACACCACAGAATCGTAAATTTTTTGGTTGGACACCTGATATCGATACGATGCGCGGGTGCACGATTGCTCGCAATTCTCTTTAGCTGAATTGAACCCCTGATAGAGAGAGAAGTCTTACGAGTAGACTAATAGACTACCCTACGGCTAATGACAGCTGGTCACAATTGTCAACATTAATGTACCTCATAAACAGTAACAATGAAGTTGATTTCTAACATGAAAGACTTGAATCTAAGGTAAATCTCACAAAAAGTCTCTACTTTAGGACCTTGGATGATAGAAGGCAAAATAAAAAGAAACGGAAAAAAATAGACTTAAAATATCCAATATTATCAATAATTCCGCCACCATACAAATGCCCAATTGCATGACTCCGATACCGCCTGATATCGCTCTCGAGCACAATGCCTCCTTTAGTTTTTTCTGGTCTAACCTTATACGATTGAGATCGATATCGTCTCCCGATACCGTTGTCAAGCGCGCTTTTTGTATATGTCTTTTTTTTTTGAGTCTACTGCGCGTTCGAAAGCGATATTCAGTGTTTTGATCTGTTTTTTAGTTTCCCTGTGAATAATGATGGCACGTGTCAAGTCCACAGCCCGCCAACGTAGCATTGTCCAACCCTCCTCTGCTAGTATTCCCCCTGATACTGGTCGTCGTCGTGGACGGAAGTAGGTCTAGCTGAGTGACATTAGGAAACTATAAAGATCCACTCAACTGTTGATTCCTAAAGTTCCTTTCAACCGATCTATTAGAAATGCCACATTGTCCATGAGGTTGCATGTGAGATTCACTACTACTACCATGCAGCCCTGCAAGGTGCTATAGAGAATTACCTGGCACAATTTTTTGAGGATTTTTGTCTCTTAGTTGTGCACGGTAAGTGTATTACCGTCATGCCTAAGGATTTTGTAATCCTCGGACCGCTTCAGGTGCGTTATTCAAATATTTACGTTGATAAAGCCAACACCTCAAGGGATTAGCCTTTGGACAAGACAAATGTTCCCACCACCTCTAGGAGAAAAATGAAACAGCCACGTCCCCTTAAAGTCTGCTTCAGCTCTTTCTAGAGTTATTCTAGCCAAGAGCCCCCACATCGTCCTCTCCACCCCTTCATAGTGTTTTGACTCTGAATCAGATTCACAGTCACCCTCCCCTCCTCATATTGCTAATCAAGCTACTCAAAAGGTTTCATCTCCCAAGCAGGAAATAATCCAAGAGGAACTTGACAGCATTACAGAGAGATTTGTAGATATTGTCTCCTCTTCCCTCCTAGCCCCTATATATTATCTTTTTGTTAGATTCCACTATGATCCTAGGTAGGTTTTTTTTAATCTAATCACTATAATGAGTATGAGACCTATTTAGCCAGCAAGATTGATCGTCTCGGCAACTATTTTGACTTTTTTTTCTTTTGGATTCCCTAAAAAGCTTTTGGATGGGTCCCAAATTTTGTGAAAAAATGAAAAATAAAACAACTGAGATTTTGGACAAATTGTTGAAGTTGGTCAAAAAAATTTGTAGAGAAACATCAGTTCGATTCCCTATGAGACATTTTTGTAGTGCTAGTCCTTTTTTTATGTCGGCAGTAAAGGCAAAGAAGGCCAATTTTGAAGCGACTGTATACTTCATCAAATACAGCCCTGTGGCCAAAATTCATTTGAATCCTTATGAAAATAAGTAAGGCTTTTTATTGAGAAATATTCGTCTTTTAATTTGATCTTCATATATTCTTATATGTGGTCACTAATTTCTTTTACAAATTGCAGCCGCCATTGGAGCCTCAACATTCTTTTTGTAAAAGTCAATAAAGGAGTATCAAATTTTTTATGTGTGAAAATAAATTCAGCTGACAATACAGAGATTTTGATGCTTTGCTTTCTTAAGCCATCCAGCATATACCGACAACCGCCAATTCAATTGGCGATATACAAATAAAATCTGTCCATGTAAACATTATTGCTAATTCATATAATTTTACAAACATAAGTTTTGTATCTTTTTTTGAAGAAAATATTTTTCAAAAAGTTAATACTTTTCTTTCAATATATCTAGTCTGTACAACAGACGGGTTCGTTCAGTTGTGCACAATTTATTTTGTACAATACAAAGTTAATTTTTGAGTGGTATAATCTTCAAGTGGACGTTGACATTATTAAGGTAATTTTTATTTTCTGATTTAGAATTGACACATCTGTTCATTTGATTTTTTCTATTTTAGTTTTTATTCTTTTAGTGTCATTTTTAGAAAGTTACTTAGCCATCTTGTTGTCAATGACAGTTCACTATCAAACCATACAACTCCAATGAAGTGTACAGATCAAGAGCTAATCAAGGTTTTTGTTAAAACCGACAAAATTTTTGTTTTTGAAATTGACAGCCCCCTGATATCAATAGTTCAATTGGTCCACATGGCAACGCAAATGAGAAAAAAAATAAGAAAGCATCTTTTAGAAAGGCCCTCTTCATGCCCATATTTTCTCTAATGATCGCCGCAACTGATGTGTATATACATACAATAAATCAATACTCATATACTGATATTCATACAAAAAAGGGGTCTAACCTAAGTCAATAATGTGGTTGCGTGAATCAAAGTTCCCGTGTGTGAAATCCTTTGTATCAGACTATCTGATTTCATAGGATTAGAGATCTTTAGAGAAATTGAAGGTAATTCAAAACGTAGAGATGTTAATCAATCTGTAACTAGCATAGTAAGATCACAACACATATTGCACTATTAGTATGAACCATTCTCGGGCAATTTACTTTCTATCAGCAAGCTTAATGATCAGGGTTACAGAGCCTTGTTCAATTCAAAGCAATGTACTATTTTGGATAAAGATCATAACGAAATCCTCTCTACAAACAAAGAGGATAATTTGTACATTTTAAGTCATGAATATGCACTTTCTACCAATGTGAGTACTGCAACTGCCTAGTTATGGCATCAAAGATTAGGACATTTAAACATGAGATCTATCTAGAACTTCCTTAAAAAATTCCTTATCTAAGGAAGGAATCCAGGGAATCTCAGTTTAAGGTCACGTTCCTTCTCCCAAGTATGCATCATAACAGTATGGTTAAGGATTTACATATTAATGTTGCCTCCATTGACATTTGACATTTTTGTGAGATGTGCTTACTAGGCAAACAAACTAGATCAAGATTCCCAAAGGGACAAGCCGTCAGAGCTAAGTCCATTTTAAAATTGATACATAGTGGAGAATGGCCAAAAGGGTGCTAAGATATGTCTCGACCAACAAGAATTTTGGCATACTTTATAGAGGTCCTAACATTAACTTGAGAGCTTTCTTAGATTCTAATTTTGCAATGGCAAAGTGGATGGAAATTCCATAAGTGCATTTGTGACATTCTTATGTGATGGGGTGGTGTCTTGGCTTTTCAAAAAGCAAGATACAATCTCACTATCTTCAACAGAATCCGAGTACAAAACTTCAACCTCTACAACAAAGGAGGTTTTGTGGCTCAAGAGGCTCTAAGTGGAGCTTCAAGTGATGGAGACCAAGGAGGTACCAATCATTTTTTGTGACAACCAATCATTTCAACAACTTGCAACCAATCCTACATTCCATGCAAGGAGCAAACACATCGAGATTGCTCATCACTTTGTGAGAAAAAAGATGCAAGCTAAAGAGATCCAACTCCAACACCTGTCATCATCAGATTGCATGGCTAATTTATCCTCACTAAGTCCTTGCCTAAGAATTCATTTATCAAGCTAAGATCAGCCCTTAGAGTTATGGATAAGTGTGACATAGTTTTATCAAGCTAGTTTTGAGGAGGAGTGTTAAAATTGCCAGATTCTAGCTCGTACGAGTCGCGAAAGCGTATGATTCCACAATGGTGGCATCTAGAAAGCAATTACAGGCTAATCCATCTGGATCATTCAGACCCTGCCAAAAGAAAGGAAAGAAAGAGTTAGTGTAATAAAAAATCCAAGTATTTTGACAAACTGGATCAAGCTGCATCTGAGTTTAGACAAAAGAAACATTTGTCCTGGAAAAAGGCTAGAAGGACCAATGTGTGTTTCCATTGTAGTCAGCTTGGACATGTTATGAAATTCTACCCAAAACGAAAGAAAGACGTAGCTCAAGTTATTGAGATGCCAGGTAAAGAAAATCTTAAGTTGGAAATAAAGAAGGTTAATTGTGAGTGGGATTGATTTTTTAATACTGCTTCATTCTTGCCAAATGAATTATCTCGTTTGAAAGGCACTTTCAATGGACATGAAGTTAGTATTTTAGTGGACAATAAATCTACTCATAATTTCATTAACTCTGGTCTTGTGCAGAAACTCGGCCTGGAAACTGAAGCCAGTAACCATAGATATCGAGTATATCTAGCTTCAGGTGCAGAGTTGGAGACGTGAGATGTTAAAGTTCCAAGACTCCCAGTTTGGATCCAAGATTATAGAAAGGTAATTGATTTCCATGTTTTAGATTTAGCGCGTACGGATATAATTCTAGGATACGAGGAGATACACGGACTACATTTGAACACGAAACAACATCCATCAACCTCAAGCTACAGATATTCGAGAAAAATAATTATAACTGCTACGGCTTCCAGACATCGATAGAATGCGTCAAATCTGAACTAGTGGCCGCAAGAAATAGATGGCAATTTAGGCCAGTAGCTGATTTGAAATTTCACCTATCCATTTTGACCTTTGTAAGTTCCTTACCTGTGGAAAACTTATAGTTTTTTATCTTATACTGTTTTGCTGCATTCAAATTTCAATTGTTGTAGTTTTCTTTAAGGTTAGTTAAAAGTATTTGAGAGCTATCGTCTGAACCAATGTTTAACAAAAGAGTGAAAAGTCTGTGGCCTAAACTTACATCCTTGAATGCTAGGTCCCTTTCCCACCTAGTTCAATGTGTGAAAGTAAACAGATCATCCTTGTCGTAACTAGATATCTTTTAATGCACTGAATTCTGGAAAAAACTTAAATGATTAGATACTCTATTATTATAGTGTTCATGACCAGCCAAGCAATGTAGTATGACGGAAAGAAATCTCCTATCTTTTATTTTTACAACAGCCAGCCAGCCAGCCTTAATTCATCCCCTGAACGTCTCACTGAAATCTGCGCATGTGAACGTTATCATAAAAAACTGAAATCAATGTCTCGCTCAATTTTCTCTTAGAATATACATTGCTTAGTTTCCATGATCTTTCTTGAGAACTGCTCTCTTGCGATGCTTAATTCAAGAACAGATTGATGGCAGTAGTTAAATCGTTATGATAACAGCTACATTTCCTGACAAAAGCTCTGAGAAGATCTAGAGAAGGAAACTTAAAATTGTCGAAACTGCATTCCTTCTGTATCACTCCACCCATTATCCGTCAAATAACACCAACACACCAGGCAGATTTTGATACCTGACGGATAGGTTGACGATACAGACGCGAGAACATGCAATCCAGCTTTCGTCATTTTACAGATTAGTCTAGATCTCTTCACTCAACCGCTGAATATTATAAATCACAATTGGGTGGGCAATGCTCGGAAAAAGGTTTCAACCAACTTTTAAATGAAGGATTAGAAGGAAGCCTTTAACTTTAAAATTTAAATTTAGTGAATTTTTAACAAGTTAAAAACCTACAAATCTAAAATTAAGTGATAAAATGGGGGCACCCTCTGAGGGCTTCCACCCAAGAATAGCATCCGCTCAAGTGCGGTGGTACCGCGCCGGAGGGCGGACACCTTTCCCCAAGGGGGCCTTCCTCCTTGTACAATGGGTTTTTACTTTTAGACTTTTTTTTACATGCACTTTCTGGGTAGAAGGCACGTGTAAAAAAAGGCAAATATTTTTACGCGCACCTTTCGGCACTGGGAAGGTGCCCATAAATTTTTTTTACCATAAAAAATTCTATTCTGTGACACTGCTCCAAAATGTCAAAACTGATTTTACATATATTTTAACAATTGGCATGCTGGTATTAATGAGTTTTTTTACAAGCATTAGTGGGTATATGGGATTGGCTAATATTAACAACAGTATTAACCAAGGCATGAAGGAACTTATATGTGCTTAAGTACTTCAGTTTTTGGGGTTAATAATCAACTTGGGCTATTTTTGGCCTTGCCAATACTTGAATCAATATTTCACATGGTGAATTTTGACCCAAGCAAAACTTTCACTCGGGGGAAAAGGGGATTTGTGCTTGCATTTCAAAGATTGATCCTGTATTGTTATCCGAATGGTATCGAAAGATTTACACTATTATAAGCTTATTGCCCCCATTGGTTGTCAAAAACAAAGAACCTTTCAATACCATGTCCCGAGAATGTATGTTGTGATAGACAAAACATGATTCCTATGTTTTGATTCGTCCGTTCGAAATTAGGGTTTTGACTTATTTTGACCATAAGTAATGCTAACTATGGTTTTGACTTATATTGACCATTGACTTATCTTGACCGTAAGTGAAGTATTGCTAAATATGGTTTTGTGTAGGTGTCAATTGCATGCCTTCATGCCCTTGGAAACTTCTATTTCCAATCGTGGGAGATGCTTGGATTGAAAATAGGTTTTTCAAGAGAGAGAATTTGTTAATTTGAGACAGGTTTATGGTGGGAATTTTAGGGCGACGACTTAAAGTATGTAGAGAATGTCAGTTGAGAGAGAGATAGTATAAATGATAGTGATATTCACCCAACATTAAAATACCGTTTAGATTTAGGTAGAATGTCATATGAGCAATGTTATATTTTGTAATGCCATCTTGTTAATATGTTGTGGCTTCATATGTTGGCATTTGTGCAGCATGACATTGTCGATAATGATCAAAAAAACTTTTGACATTCCTTGCAACACATAGTATACTCTTGTCCACAACTTTCATATCTTCCCTTTGTCAATTGCAATATATATGTTGTGCAAGCATGCAACTTGCAATAGGACTCTTGTCAATAACATTGACCCAAAAGACTTGAGGTGGCACATAAAATTAATATTATAGTCAGAATTGTCACAATCTAAGTTCTTGTAAATAAATATCTCAACATTTTTGAAGATATTTTGCAATATCTATTGTGATCTTGTTCATAAACATATTTCACGACTTGTGAGTCATTTATTATACAACGAACTTTATGCATTCTAACTGGGCTTTAATATGGAACATATTTTAACCATCATGCCGACTCACTCACCTCCAAGTTCACTAAATTCTAACCATTTATATTCAATCCAAACATTTTTATGGGCAAGCTCTTTATGGGATTCTATATATACGTAGATGGCTGAGAAGTATTGATGCTTTAGAGTTTCAAGAGTATTAATGGACCATCTATCAACAGTAAAGTCTAGAAATGGGAATGTGTTTAATCCACGAAAAATGTAGTGGAAATACTTAAAAACACTAGACAAATGTATGATAATAATTATAACACATTCACAACTATTAACCCACAGGTTGTAAGCAACAATATGTTTAATAATAGAAAAATGTGAATCTATAGAAGAAATTGCAATTTAAAATTTACAATGGCAATACCAAAGAAAATTTAAACTCACATAAAGGTCACGATTGAAAATTTTAACAAGAGAATATACCAAAAAATCAAAACCAATTGCTCAACAATCTATACCACTAATATATAGAGATAGCTTGATTTCCCAAAAATGCTAAAACCAATAAAACGTGTTATTACTATCAAGCTAGTATAACATTCCTTCAATTTAACACTCATTCAAGATTAGACAACAAAGTTCTAAAATGAGAGTAAAATTGAGAACAATCTCTTCTTGATTGTCTTGTCTCAAATCATTATAGAAGGTTGATTGGTTAGATAATATATAGAAATAGTTTTTTTAACTACTTTGCTACGTGAATGTCATATGAAACACCACTCTAGAAAAAATTTAATGTCATACTATTGATAGGTGTCATGCATGTAGCCCAATTTACAATCATACGTTAGAAGGAAATGACATTTATTCTACCCTATGCACTTAATATAGCAACTTGTAATTCCAACACCCCTTTTCAAGGTGTATTTACTTTTCTCGAATAGATGTAAAGCCACCATTCCATTTGCTCCAAGTTATCTAAGTTGTTGTAGCTTTCTCAATCTGCTAACATAACCAGATTCTCTTTTCACAAAGTTTTCTTGTAGACTGATGTAGTCGAATTGCAAGTTTGGATCAAATATCAGCTTAACAACTTTGCAGATGTAGATCCATACTTAGAACCAAGGATGTAGATGAAACATCACAGTAATTAACTTCCTCATCCTACTATAACAATATAGATTCCATATTTCTCTCCCATGTAACAATTACTAAGAGGTGATGAAGGGCCTTGGCAATTTGTGAGTAGATCTTCTATGAGTTTAGCAATGTCATTTGCCCAAGGAAAGGTAGCATATGGCGTGTGGCATGTATCTAGTTACACAATGTAGACATTATTGATATTTTAATAGAAGCATACAGGGAGATGAAATTCAAACACAAACTGTTAATAAATTGCTCACAGAAATCAGAAACAGTTGAACGAAAAAATGATAATGATTATTGAATGATCCGAAATAGAAGCATAATGAGGAAATCTGAGTATAGACTGTAAATCTTTCTTCTGCACTATTGGAGAAAAAGAATAAGAGGGTGTCGTGTGTGAGAAACAAAAATAGCTCGAAAAGAAAGACAAACACAAATGAGAAACGAAACTCGAACGAAAAGTGTTCATGCACAGCGGAATGAGCTATATGACTCTTTCCCTAAGCATGTTGCGATCTGGCTATTTTTGTCTCTTATAGCAGAACGTTCAAAATAAGCTTTTCCTTCTCATTTCGTTACAATTCTATATTTTTGTGTTGCGATCCAGTGTTTTCAACAAATGCATCGTGAATCGTTTAAGCAATGATCGGAGGTGACACAGTTGATGAGCGGACGTGCTTTGTGGAGACAATAAATTTTTATTTTCAATCGGTCGATATGCAAAAGGAAGAGGGAAAGTTGATGAACTGGCATCTTGAATGTGAGTCTGATCTGTCAAATTGGGTCACAGATGAGTGTGATGGTGATCAAAGCTTCCGGGATTCTTTCTACCACAGTGGAACGGATTGGTCTTCTCTTTACTCATTGGATGATTATGGCATTCCGTATTCAAACAATGAGGCTCACATTTGCAGAGGCGATAGTGGTGTTGTAAGAATTGTTGGTGATACTTATAAGCTGAGCTCATGGCAAGAGCAAACACAAAGTATGCAGTTATCTATGTCTGGAATAGATTCTCCCTGCTCCTCAAAAGTAGCTATCAAGGAATCCAATCTCGTAGGTCAACAACGGGGGTTATCTAAGTGGCTTCAGGTGTGGGAGGGAAGTTTGTGCAGGCTAATCTGTTTGCTTTTTTGTGGCCGAGCCTACCAGCTCGCAAGCGATCGACCATCACGAACAAGAACAGACAGATTCATTGAAAGAAAACAAGTTAGCTGTTATCCCTAATTTTGTAGTCAAATTCAGGTGAAACAAGCCTGTCGAAGCTCTTAGTCATTCAAAATGTCAGAAGACAAGTGCTTTCAATAGTGCGGTTTCCAAAGTTCGTGGTGCAGATTCAGATGTAGGCTTGGGTCAGATATCTCGAGCTTGTCCTTTTTTTACAAGAAGATACCTTGGTAACTTTTGCTAATCGTTTCCAAAACTTAGATAAAATTGAGTAATAAGATCATGATTCAAAATGACTTCATGAGGAAGGGTATTTCTTTAGCATCTATTCTAGCATTCAGAATTTGGTTGCATTCAGAATTTAGTTAATAGCTAAAGAAACATGTTTGGTGTCCTACCTATGATAGGGGACCTACTCTAGAGGGATCAATAAATAACTTGAAAATACTAGTATGACTACCACATCCATCTCCTATTTTCAATTTAGGCAAAGATTTTAATAGAACAATAATTAGAAAAATAGATTAACAATTTTAATTCATAGCTTTTGTTTTTCCATGTAATTTACAAAGTAGAGTTATAAATCATTTTTGAAATACATCGCTTTTGTATATTTGCAAGAACATGAAAAAAGAATTATATAAATCATTAGAAAGTCTAATTGAATGTAAAATTACATATGCTAACATGCTGATAATTATTTGATGCTCATAACGAATCAATTATCGATTCTAAATTGTAACCATTAATTCAAAAATTTGAATTCCAAACGCTAAGTAACAAAATCTATTTTCATAATTTAGATTCCAAAAATATAGAATAAGGAATTATTGTTTGAAAGAACAGTCCGCAGGCTTTGTAGACTATTTGGGATATTTCATGGCAATTTGCAGATCGCAATTTCGAATTTCATTTTTCATATTGCATTGGTGTTTGGGAGAAAGGCAAATTTCCTAGTTTATAAAATTGAGAGGAAAATCGCCACCTCTCTTTGCCATCTTACACTTGATCAAAAGGATGGCTCTTTAACAACTAACTTTTTCTAACAAACACTAACATTGTGAAAACATCTCAAAAATTGTACAAAGCTTGCTTAGTGTTCTTTCAAAAGATTTTTTGTAAAATGTCTATGAAAAGAATAATTTCCTATTCTGGTTTTAGATTTAGTACTACAATTTTCAAAACAAACCGATTACAATTATTTCAAGGAATTCTCTCTTTCTATCATTTGAACCATCGAGCTAGCTTCTAAAAAAGCTTTGTTTATTTCAGGATCAATCCTTGCCAATTTCAATAATTACCATGTAGAAAGATAAAGGATTAGAGTTAGTAATTGACATCAACAATATTTTTATGTATCCTTATCAATGAAATTACAATAGATCCAAATTTAGAAATTCCATTTTAGATGTCATTTATATCATAAGATAATGCTTAGAGAAACAAAAAGATATTCTTTTTAATATTAAATCTACTTATTTTATTTTCATAGATTAGAAAGTCCACACATGTCACATACCCGCATATGCACATGTGTTTCTAAATTTAAATCTACTTAATATATCATAAATTTTATGCATGTATATATATACATATGTATATATATATATATATATATATATATATATATATATATATATATATATATATATATATATATATATATATATATATATATATATATATATATATATATATATATATATATATATATATATATATATATATATACATACCATATAGCTTTTGTAAACAGAGAAGTCTAGAATATCAATTTTTTGCTCACAAACAAAAAACCATCACCATTACCGGTTTCTAAACCACGTTAAAACAAAAGCTCACATTGCAAATTATAGAGGGGATGAAACGAAATTCAGCGTCACAGTCAATTGTATACGAAGTACCACGGTATGTCCATTATCAATCTAAAACTGAAAATGGAAGCCTGTAATTTGTGTCTTACATGTTTGCTTTGTCTGCTCTAATTGTGTTGTCCGAATTAGGCGGCTTGAGTGTTGTTTTGTGTTGTGTTGTGTTGCAAGCTTGATCAAGATTGTAGGATGACGAACGATGACAGTCGATGGTGGCCAGGGTGTGCGTTTAACTCAGTCACTTGGTAGATGACTTAGCAACAAAATGAGTTTTTCTACTCAGCTTCATTTATGGAGTTCTCTTGTAGCTTTTTGTTTCTAATTGTTTGCAAATTGATTGACACTTCTGATTGTAAATAGATTAGTTTACATTTGTCAACTAAGTACCGGTGGATCTATGTTGCTGATTAGAACTCTTCAGAATCTTTTATACACTTGTACCAGACAAATTAATATATAACGATCCTGGTGTTACACTACAATTTTTTGTGGCCGGGGTCGATGTCTTATGTGTGGGCCGGGGTCGATGTCTTATGTGTGTTCGGTTGTGCTTTTTGTTGTAGTCTACTAGACCTTGATTTTGTATTGAGCTTCGTGCATATTTGTTTGAAACATGTTCTTTCATTCATATTTTTGATGCTCTCCAACGAATCACGCTATAGTATGCTATTTTTCTTTTACATTGTTGTTTTAACTAGTTTGTCGATTCTTATGTTAAGACGCATTTCTATTCAATTTCAGACATATATTGCTTGTCTTGCGCATACTTTTGTAGTAGCGAACAAACTAGTATATCATACTATATTAGACTTAGAGAAAGCAGATGCATCTTTTTCATTTATCTTGTTCCTTTTTATAGAAGTAATTCTGTAGCTACTTATCATTATTTCATTGTTTTTAATGAATACTTAAAGATATTCACTCGCTACCTATACGTTCGTTCAAATAATAATGATACTTTGGATTCGTTTTATAAAGTGAATGTTTCATTCTCATGCTTAATAACTTGGTTGCAATATTGATTGAAAGGCCATTAAAGGTGCTCTAACTACTAATTCTTGCTAAGAATAAAAAATGTCAAACATTTTACAATTTCTTCTCATGTTTTCATGAATACATAATCAAGTGATGAAAGTTGTGAAGTTGTATATCAGTACTTGGTATTTATTATTAATATTTATAAATACATTCTATATTTATTGGAGTGATATTTTTTAAAATTATTCAAAAAAATAGAATAGCAACTTTGTATCAATGGCAAGTTAAATATATAAAGTCAATATATGTACAAGATTATGTTAATTGCAATTTCAATTTGCTTTGTAGATGTGAAATTGAAGTGAAAGCTTTTTATTTGAAATTTGAAAATAGAAATTGAACGTGTGTTGCATTAGAATTTTTCAATATGGAATTCCATGATGCTCGCCCTCATCTCGCACTGGCTTCCTTTTGGCGTCCGAGAACATGCAATAGAGAACAGATAGCACTCTAGTCCTATGATTAGGTCAGCGCCAACAATCACATGTTCGTTTGAGAACATTCATCAGAGAACAAAGAGCACAGTATGATTAGGTTTTGCATCGAAAGCATGGTCTCACTATTCCAAGTTTGCATATTTCAATTACGACAAGTTGGTTTGTTCCATTTTGAGTCTATACATTCAATGTGCTTTATGTAGAGCAATATCATATCAATCATTAGTTAACCTCTATTATACTTTGAAATTCAAGAAAGCATGGAACTATACAAAAATGCTTATACAGAACATATATAACTCAATATCGCACGATTTCAATTAGTCTTTAAAATTTTGACTCGAATTGGGACAAAATTGAGTTGCTAGTTGAGTAATATGCAGCTTCAAGCATGTCTTTGTTTAGAGTCATTGAAGAAGCAAATTACAAGAGGATTGGAGAGGTGTCATTCGTTGCTAGAGAGCTATTTTTTTTATAAGTACGAGACAACTTCAACGTGTATTTGATCTCTCAACTACTGTAGAGACACATTCCAAGAAGATTGGGAAGCCTCCATCGCTGTCATAGGAGCTATTTCTAACTCACTAGCAATATGTTTAATCATTGTTGGATTACTGATGGAAGAAGCCTTTGCTGCTTGGTAATCATCTAGAGCAGGCCAATAGCAGAGAGCGCGGCCTCCCAGAAAACAAATAAGGAGCTAGAGAGCGATCTGCAAGCAGTAGAGAAGAAGAGCGAGGGCCGCGAGCATAAGGACGAGCAGACCCACAGCCCACCATTTGCCACAAGCCTCGTGAGAGAGGCTTTTCTTGCCTCCTATTGGTGGTAAAAAAATTAAGGATTTCTGGCATCCACGACCTACCTATGGTGGTTGTGGGATTAGTTCCGGATTGTTGGCATCCATGACCTATTGTGGTTGTGGGATTCGTTGCAGATTTTTGGCATCAACTACCTACGGTGGTTGTTGGTTGATTACGGCAAGTTGCGGCAAAGTGCAAAGGTATATCTACATACAGGAGACAATAAATTTTGAAGTACACAGTTTGTGTTTGGCTAGTCTTGCAAGATGATTCCAACCACAAATGTCCACCTTCTCCTTCTTCTTCTCAACTGCCTAGCTCGCAACGTCTTCGCATTGATAACTCACCTTCACAACATGATTCCCACGTGTTGCAACAATTTCATCGGTCTTGCAATGCCCAACCCACCTCAGATTGCCATGCAACCAATGTTGTACAACATGCTCCTCTGGTTCCTGTTTCAACCGCGCCTACTCCACCTGTTCACCACGCTGATGTGGTTCTGTATCGCCCTCCACAACGTCGTTCCTCCAACTCTCCGGCTACTTCAAATTCCTCACTTCGTGTTCCTTGTTCTGGTTATGGCAGATTGTATGTTCAGGGGCCAGGTTTAACTTGACATCAAAAGGCCTGCTCTGTTGTTCACCAGGTTTCTTTCTTGCTTGTGACACCTGATTCTCCACATCCATCTCCTATCTCGCCGCCTGATTCTAGTTGGGCTTGGGCTCTGGCTTGGGCTCGCTCTGTTGATGTTCCGAGTTCTCTTCATTTAGGATTGCCTCGTCCACGCCTCTATGCTCAAATCCCATTTGATTTACGTCAAGAGGTCCAACGAGCTTTGTGTGTGCCTCTGTCTCGTTTGGCCATGGACCCTTATGATCTCGCCGCATGGCATGTTTTCCTGCATTTTTCTGTGTGGTGTTTACTACTCCCACCTCGCGGTGGTAAAGGTGTCCATCGTGAGACTAGAACTCATCTTCGTTGTTTCTTTTTTGGCGATTGGGAGGATTTGCAAGACGAATTTTACTTTCGATGAAAGGCACTTGTCGCCAAACGTGAGTTGGGTCCTCCTACTCGAGAATGTTCCATTGATGCTTGTGTTCTCCGCTAAACTTCAGTGTAAGGCACCTTCGCCTTTTTCGTCTTCTTCGCTATCTTTAGGGATTTACACATCTTAAGTCTAAGGGCACCTTCGGGAGTTGCATACCTGCAGTCTAAAGGGCACCTTTGGGTTTTTCGCATTTTTTGCTACATTGGCAGACTGATGTTGCAAACTTATTATCAACCCTAAAATAGGTGGAGAAACAAATATCCTAAGGGCGGTTACCAACTTTTGTATAGGTGCAAAACTGAAGTAAATGGCAGTTAAGGCATATAGATATTTGTCTCTCAACATTTGTAAATATATATACTAGCTGAATCAAGCTATGTAAGTGTTAATTGAATTTCTCTTTCAATCAGAGTTATCTGTAGCCAGCGTTATCACGCTCAACAAGCTGAAGTTATTACTTCAAGCTATTGTACTCACTGTTGATTTTTATCAGACACTACTGCGTCGTTCATTTGCACATTTTGTATGAATTCTTCTACTTGAATATTTCTGCTGTTAACTGTGGTGTTTCCGTTCCTACACGCCGCACTCTAATCCTCGAGCTTCCGCTGCCGCTCACACGTCCCGCTGTTTTACAACATGGTATCAGAGCGGGCATTTCAGTAATCTGCATTTCTCCTGCAGATTATCAGTCTTGTTTCTACCAAGACGTCTTTCTAGCAAACACGCAGCCAACAGTATTCCGACAATTGTTGTTTCTACCAACGAACTCGTTCAACCAGAATGGATCCATCATCTAGTTCATCTCTCACTGACAAACTCGATGGAGATAACTACCATCTCTGGAAATTCAAGATGAAGGTTATACTTCTAGCCAAAGAACTATGGGACATCGTTGATGGCACAGAGCTCAAACCAGAAGGTAATGCAGCCATCATCACCAAGTGGAGACTGAGAGATGGCAAAGCATTTGCCGTGATCACCCTCAACATCAAGGATACTCAGATCAGCCGAATATGTGCTGTTCAGACTGCTAAGGATGCATGGACGCAGATAGTGTTTTGAGCCACCTCAACACCTTCAAGAATCTTATGATCTAGTATAGAATTTAATGGCTTACTCACAATCTAGCATGCTAAGAATCAGAGAATGATAGCTTTGATCTCAAGAGAGCAAAAGTACAAGAATTTAGTGTATGAGCATAAGCCTCAACACGAGTTAGAGAGAGAAAGAGAGAGATTTTCAAGCAAATATTGGTGTAGATCCAAAATGGCATGGAATAGCTTCAAAGCTTAGTTCTTCATCAAAGTTTATGAGAATAGCTACACATATTTATGGAGTTTGAGGTATCTCGAGGTAGAACCACATCCATCCACCTTTCATTCACATCTAAAGTGAAAACTAGAGTCCAAGTGACATTTGTCACATCTCATGCATGCATTTCTACCTATTTTTGCCAAATGACAGTTTTCTATCTAGAATTGTACAAATCACCATGCATGTGTCCATTTCACTTTGTGCATGCCTTGCATGTCACTATGGATCACTTACAACAATTGCATGTGATATGCCACGAGTTTCTACAAGCATATTAATGCCATTTCTATGTCTACAATCTATATGCAAGTTGTATACTACCAACTAGACTTGAGAAACCCATATAGCTCGAGTTCCTTCTAGGCCAAATTTGGCATTTACATTATGAAACAACATACTTGCATAGTAAAAAGTTTGTAGCAAGCCTAAAGTCAAGATAGATGATTTTTCAATGTCAACACATCAGAGGGCCGAAGTTCAACCCAGAAGGTCAAACAGGTCCAGACAACCTCCATCCAGATTTATGGATGATCCAGCCTGCTACTTCATGTAGGAACCAAACATAGTTGCTGAGGCGATGTCTACTCCTGATGCTGACCAGTGAAAGAAGCAATGGACACCGAATTCGATTCTCTTATGGAGAATCAAACAGGGACCTCATTGAGCTGCCAAAGGACCGAAAACCAATTCCATGCAAATGGATATTCAAGGCAAAGCACGACGCTGAAGGAATTCTAAATCATTACAAGGCCAGGCTAGTCGCCAAAGGCTTTTCCCAGATTCCATATCTGGATTACTCAGAAACCTTCAGCCCAATCATCAAACATGCTTCGATCCGCCTACTCCTCTCCTTTGCAATCGCAGCAAATCTTGAAGTCCACCAGATGGATGTTCAGAACGCTTTCCTCAATGGAACCATCAAAGAGGAAATCTACATGACGCAGCCAGAGGGATACGAACTCAACAACAAGCAACAACACCTTGTATGCAAAATCCACAAGGCGCTCTATGGACTAAAACGGTCACCCAGAGCCTGCTTCCAGAAGATCAACGTATTTTTTATAGATAATGGTTTTATTCCAAACTCAGCAGGTTCGAATGTCTACTTCAAGTCTGTATCAGATTACTTCATCATCATCATCACTCTCTACGTAGATGCCAGGAATACAAGATGACTGACATAGGTCCAGCCCATTATTGTCTCAAAATTCAAATTCAATGAGATCGAACCAGCAGACTGATCTTTATCAGTCAACAATGTAATTGGAAAATGTCGTAACACTTTTCTTGGCACTTTATCTCCTTGTACGTCATCTCGATAACATAAAGTGTTACACGTTGGACATTGAAGTTGTGCTAAATGCTCACCTTTGTATAAAACATGATCTTTTGGACATGCATATATTGTGTCGTAATCCATCCCAAGCACGTTTATCAACTGTCGTGTTTTAGGAATCACATTTTCTTTCGGAAGTATTATATGCAATAACTTGAAAAGAAATAAAAATGTGTGCTTTTAGAAGAGACAAAAAGATCAACTTGTAAAATAAGCTGTAAAATAAATATATTGTGTTATGCGTTAAGTACTTGAATAATGCTTCTTGGTTTCCAAGGGGAGGCTCGAACCTGAGACCAAAGAAACTTTGGATGTCAAGCTAACCAACTGAGCCAACCCCGTTGGGTAGTACTTGAATAATGATGTGACACTATGATCACTCCATTTGCATGTTGCTTGAAGGTTTAGAATAAGAATTGACATCGCTAGTCTCGAAATAGATGCTCCCAGATATAAAGGGGTGTCTGCCTCTTTGGGTACTAAAAATCTTGCCCTCATCCATGTCAAATTGTTCGTGATCTCCATCTTCGTTAGAAGATGCGTGTGTAACATCATTCATATTTGTTTCAAAGTAAGATTCAAACATATTGTGCATTTCATCATGTTGTACCTCATCATCATCATCATTAGAAATGAGTGCATTACTCTTTTCTCTAATTGTATTTGCCTCTTGAATTTGTTTCCTTCTTTGTTCTCTCATACGTATCAAAACTTGACAATGATTGTAACTAAACACGGATGGATCAACTCCATGGAATGGCATTCGATTTATTGGCTACACACATTAAATAAATTCAATAAATAACATACATAGAGTGATGAGCATTATAATAGAGTACAAAAAAACAATCATATAAAATTAACAAATGTCAATGTCTTCCAAATTTGATGGTTGACCCTCATTTTTTCATCCAAACTTCCACAAATGATTTTCAACAATGCATCTGTCACGATGCATGTGCACCATATTTTATTTTGAAAATAGTTTTTCTACAAGAAACAAAAATTAAGTACATGTCACTTTAGCATAATATTCCAAGTCTTGTTTGACTTATAGTAATAAATTCTTTATCAACGTACAAACATGTATATCATTTACTCTATTGACTTGAGTAGTGTCTTCATCACTAACTGATCTAAATGTAAGTCATCTCCTTGTGGTAAACTGCATATATGCACAAGTACAAACACAAATAACATAAAATTAGTCAATTTAGAATAAAGTTGATTCTTATGTTTTGATTTTTAAATAATATGATTCTTATATGTAGATTCTTATATGATTCTTTTGCACCTTGTTGTAGATTATAAACGCGCGTTCATCCTTTTTTTTGTTATTGTAGGTATGAAACTCTAACTCTAATATGTATTAAAGTTTTGTAATTGATTTTTTTTTCTACTTCATTTCAACATATTTTTGGATTAAGACGTATTTAGGAGTTGGCTCCAACTAAGTTTGGAGGCCATCTTGTAAATGTTGTGACAACTCCTCTTGGCTGATCCACATAAAACGACAATAAAATCAAGGTATTCAACTACATAAACTTATAGAGGCTACTTGGACTTGCACCTCTAAAATAACTAACAAGATCGACATGAGTAAAACTTGCATATTGGGACTTTTACTATATGTACAGTTTTCTCTTTGTAATCTAAAACTTTTGTTGTGACATTGCAAACAACACGTCATATAGCTAGTCTATTTCCATTCACCAAACCGATTCCCTAAGAAACACTTGTCTACAAAATTTTGTTGCATCTCATCTATGTACATGTCATCGACTAGAAGTATTATCTATACTATTAGATGATAGGAGCATAGAGATGATGAGTTCCCTAAATATGTCCCTTAACTTTATCATGCACTCAACATAGAAAAAAGAACAAAGGATCTATTCCATATGTAGAGCCCTCAACTATTCAGATCTTACAAAAGTTACAGAAGGGATTTACAAGTTCTCCATTATATCCATTAGCTAAAAAAGAATGGTCAAAATGCACATCAAATCACTGAATAGTCCTTCAATGAGTAAAGGCGCTCGCAAAGTCCTCCTTTCCTCTCTTCAAAGTCAAGGATTTAACTTTAATCATGCTACAAAGGACATTAAAGAAAAACTTGAGGTAGAATACATGATTGAAGTAATTGGAATTATCCAAAGCAAAGGTAAGGAAAGATGCAATGAAGGAGCTTCATGTGGAGAGCAGTGGTGGAGATGGATTAAGCCCTAATTTTGTATGAATTCCGATTGGGTTTACTTCTTAAATCATGCCTTTTGGTGCGTGTCCACATATTATGAACTATGAGATTGATCATTCGAAAGGATCTTAGTTGGATAAGCCTACTACTGAAAACCTACAAACTTGAAACCAAAAACATTCTGAAAACGACTAATCTGTTGATTTGATGACTAAAGCAAGTGGCATCTACTATCTCCTTGCCTGGAAGGAGCTTTGATACTATGTTAACCGATATCTCAAGCCTATTTATAATTAACAAAGATCCACAGCTCGACCTAATCGAGACAAGCTAGTCAAACGCTATCATAAGGGGGGTAATATAATTAAGCATCAGGTGTGTTGAATTCCGATCCACATAGTCCCCCTATTCAAATCAACTTCACCTCATTGACTACTCACTTTTGCCACAAAAGATCTCTTTCCAATCACTGGAGGTGATTGGCGAATGTTCACTCCCTGGAGCAGCAGGATAAGGATCCAAAACCAACATCTTTGATCCTCTTTCCAATCACTGGAGGTGATTGGAGCATATTCACTCCCTAGAGCAACAGGATAAGGATCCAAATTCCTCAATTGCAGTATTCCTCATAGTAGCCAGACCTTGAAGTGTAAGGTCCAAATGACATGAAAAACGTGAACCCATGTTCAATTAGGCTGTTCATAGTTGTGAATTGTCCATAGCATATGTACTGAAAGCCTGATCTTCAACCAATATTCCCAGAACCAACTTTATCATTCTGGAACATGCTTCTTTCGCGCTCTAAACTTCATGCTGTTCACAGGGGAAGCACAAAATGGGTTTTGCTTACACTAACCAATAGTCAGGCAAACAACATGCTTCTAAGTTAGTAAAATTAGCTAATAGCAAATGATTAGTGTATCAAAACCATAGTTGCAGCGAATCGCGATTCGCTGGGACTGCGATTCGCGGGTCGCGATTCTACGAATCGCGATTCGCGACCCAGAATCGCAAAAAAAAAAAAAAAAAAAAAAAAATTGGAAAAATAGCTTATTGTTGAAATTTTTTAGGGGATCAATTGTCAAACCAGCGTTTTGCCTCTCATAAGTGCAGTAGATGAGGCACAAACAGATCTTATTTTCAGTAGCTATCCGGTTGTCATTTGCTCTGGTTTTCAGTAAATGTTAATGCTACAGTTTGGACTATCAACTGTATGGATGATGATCACTTTTGCAATTGGTTCACTGGAGATGTGAGTGCAATGTACATACAGTTGGGGGCATAAATATTGGGCCCTTCTCGGCGCGCATTTGGACCCCATTTTTATCTAAGGGGGGCGGTGGCATTTTTATCTACAGTGTCTATAGGGGGTTCGGGGGACAGTAGCCCCCCGGGAAACGGAGGGTTCGGGGGGCGGTAGCCCCCTGGTGGGGGGTTTGGGGGGCAACGCCCCCCAACGGCGGGGTCCAGGGGCTTCCGGTAGACCCCGGCCCCGACGGTAAGGCCTCTTCATGATTTGGCCTTCCAACTCCCCGAGTGAAAACACACTTTTTGGTGTTTCGCACCCGAAACAGTCGGCAAACTACACAATCATAATCCCCTCGATCAGAGCTTTCATCTGATACCCATATTGCCTAAAAAAATTTCAAAAAAAAAAAAAAAAACAAAAATTGATTCTACACGATTCTGGGAAAATCCCGAATCGCCAATCGGAATCGCGATTCAGGAATCGCGCTGCAACTATGATCAAAACATAAATGAATCTCTAAAAATTCCATTGGTGCTGGTCTTGGATATAAATGATGTAAATGTAGCTCAAAGAAGTGGCCATGATGGTTGAAAACCACTAGGATAGAGTTCTTTTCAAGCAAAATTTCAAAAAGCGAAATCAAATGTATGCATCTGGATTCCTGAAGAAAAGGCTTTGATACCAAATTTTGCACCCCCAAGGATCTCTATCTCTGAAGTTCATGCAACAAAAAATCAGATTGCTTACTCACCAGCCAGTAATAGCATCAATCCTGATTCACCCCTAGATTGGAGCTGCTGATATTGTGCGCCCATGAGCATCACAATCAAACTTGAAACAGTGAATACAAGGCATTGTAAGCAAACTGACAGGTGAAAGCTATACTTCAAGAAAAGTACTTCTGAATCTGAAAACAAAACAAAGAAAGCAACACCAAACCAATTTTTCCATTCATTATACCCTCCAACCGAATGGCTGCAAAAGGTGTGATGGGATCCGAAAGCACGGTATCAATCTTTGATAGTGTAGCAAAAGGTTCATTCCTCACCACCGCACTGATTCCACATTATAACAATGGTGATGTTATCCAAAAAAGCTTCTAAGCCAAAAAGGACTTACTTTGAAGTAAAAGAAATCAGGTAAGATGATTGGTTCACATGTTCAACTAGTTAATGCTAACTAAATTTTGAAAACACCTTTCCCTATCCCTACATCCATGTAGGATGTGGTCATTTTGAATGCAGTAGAGCAACATCGTAAGGAGTGTGGCAAAAGATCCCACATTCTGTAAGAAACATCATCTTTAATTACTTCTGATCTTATAAAACAGCAATAAGAGTTTTTAACTGATATGTTTTGTATGTGAAGAACGAAACGTGTCCCATACGCACATCCGCAATGTGGGAGCGAAAGAGTAATGGGTATCAATGATAATGACTAGCTTCATTTGCAACTAGGAACTCATGATGGAAACCTAGCTGAGCAAATGTTTCTGAAAGAAGTATGCATTCCTGCCCCTAGAAAAGGCAAGCTAAAATATCTGCGTTTGCTGCCAAACTACGCCAAAAGGACAAGTGAAGGTCCATCCCACCAATCCTACAGCTGCTAAGTGAGCAAGCGTCATAGTGTCGTTCACCAGATTCAAAGAATTTCAGTCTTCCATGAACATAGAATTGGGTCCACCAGCATGAAGCATTTGTTCATACAAAGCAGGCCTGAACAGGCAGCATACACAACTGCTTATCTTGCCTATCTAGGGCTTTAGAAACATTGCCCAAGTGCTCAAGAGAACCTTTTGAAAAGCCCCATTTTGCATCTGAGTACATAAGTAGAACATTGATCCACATTTTGTGTCAGCGAGGAACAAAGGGAGGTGAAAGTCTGCATTATATCAAAGATAATTTTGATTTACTAACAAGAAGATGGTAAGTGAGTGAGGTCGTCAAAGTATGTCCACCAGCTATTTACTGATCAAGAACTATATAATGTCAAGATAAAGAGTCCAGCATCCAAGGTAGTGAAAATGTGCAGTCTACAACAAAAGAAACATAGGAGCGTACACACTCTGATCAACAAACCTTGTAGGCCAATTTTCTTGTAGACATGTGTAAACATGTCTCAATCACAGTTGCAGAGGAACTGTGAAGGTGCAGGTGGGAACATTCTCTTTGTAGAGGGACAAGTTCCCACCCATAACTTTCCCCATGGTACCGGCCCCTTTCCACATTCCCTAGACAGCTTGAGGTCTGGGCACATTTATGCCGTCCCAACCCAGATATTTTAAATTTTCTGTTATGTATTGTTTGAGCGCTTTAAAATCAAAATTTCCAATTTTTACAAACATAAAGCAGCAATGTGGTGCACGCACGCCAGATGTTCCCCCATTCCTGTTCCCTAGCAACTATGGTCTCGACTCTCAATGCCTCTGTGGCATGGCTCATATGAGCCAATCTAATTGAACTATTGGCTTGGTTTTGGTCAGGATACGGTTGTTTACATACCTGCACAAAGACCCAAGCAATTTAAGATACACTTAAAAGCCTTTTGAAAGTGACTAAAACCTCTACAGTAAAATAACAAGACATAGTTCTAGAGCTAAGATAAAATAATAATTATATGCCAACTTTGTGTGAGCAAGACATAAAGGGTATGTGATCACAGTGCAGTCTATTTTACTCATAATCCAGCCATCAAGTCTGCTGCTGTACGGCATAAGGTACAGCCCTCACCAAGCTTGCATGTTTGCATCAGTACACCAAATTATGGATAACAAGAGGATTGGATTCTTGATCCAATAATGATTAAGCAGAATTGAGGAATTCTGAATTCAAAAATTGAGAATGAATAGTCTCCTAGAATCTAAGACATACCATTCCACTTCTGTTCTTGCAAATCTGGCTAGCAACAGCGATGTGGTATAGTGATTAGATGTTTTGCAGATTTCATGTAGTAATTGTAAAACTTCACAAAATTTGTTCTCTCTCCACTATGGAATGAGCAGGTTGCTTGTTCACTCCTCTTTTGTCCATTGACTGTCTTAAATTGACTTTTTCATTCCACCTGCCAGCTGCAGCATACATGTTTGAGAGCATCACATAAGCAGCAGATTCTTGCGGTTGCAATTGAAAAATATGTGCAGTGACGGATTCTGCTAACTCCAAATTGCCATGCACTTTACAAGCCCCAAGCAAAGCCTTCCACAGCTTCACGTCAGGTGAAAGTGGCATTGTTGTCAGGTAGTTATATGCCTCTTGCAAACGACCAGAACGACCAAACAAATCGATCATACAGCCATAATGCTCCAACATTGGGGTAAGCTTGTATTCAATAAACATGGATTCAAATAGAGAGCATCCTTCATCCAACAAACCCACATGGCTGCACCCAGTAAGAACACTTACAAATGTCACCTCATCTGGTTCTATGCTTTCATGCTGCATCAGCCTAAATAAATGAAATGCCTCAGCACCATCTCCATGCGTTGTGTAGGATGCGATCATGGCAGTCCAAGAAATGGTGTCGCGTTCAGGCATTTCATCAAAAACTTTGCGTGCATCTTTCAAACTACCACATTTCCCATACATATCAATTAGAGCATTGCTCACAAAGATGTCTTTCTCAAAACCTGCATCCAGGATGTCAGCATGGGCCTGCTTTCCTTCTTGTAGGGCTGCAGTGCTGGCACAAGCATTAAGAAGTGAGACAAAGGTCACCTTGTCTGGCTTCAGGCCTTCCTGCTTCATTCTTTCACAAAGTTCAATAGCCTCTTTGAACTTTTTATGCTTAACAAATCCTGCAGTTATTGTTGTCCATGATATGACGTCTCTTCTGGGTATTGCCATGAGTACATCACGTGCCTGGTCCAAACAACCACATTTCGCATACAAATTAATGAGCGCATTTCCCACGAAGATGTCAGAAAGTAACCCACATTCAAGAATTTCTGCATGGACTTGCTTTCCATACTCTAGGGCTTTTAGATTAGCACATGCATTGAGAGCATACACAAAGGCTAGTCCATCTGCTTTCAGACCTTCCCGTTTCATTTGATGAAACAGTTTTAAAGCCTCCTTGCTATCTCCATGCTTGATGGATCCACCAATTATGGTTGTAAAAGAAATAACATCTCTTCTATTCATTGAACCAAAAACTTCATGCGCATCCCTTGGACTGTGACACTTAATATACATGTCAAGAAGAGCATTCAAAACAAAAACGTCAGAGCCATATCCAGAGTTGACAACATCAATGTGAATCTGCTTTCCCTGCTCAAGAGCTCCTGCATTAGCACATGCCATGAGAAGACTAACAAAGGTTCTACCATCTGGTTTCAAACATTCAATTTTCATCTGCTTCAACAGCATCAATGCTGATTCGTAATTGCCTTGTTTTGCATATCCTGCAATGAGTGCATTCCATGAGGTTAAAGTCCGATTTGGCATGTTGACAAAGACATTCAATGCATCCACCAAACCATCACATCTGGTGTACATGCTCACAAGGGTATTTGCCACAAAGATGTTGGATTCAAACCCAAGCTCTACAACATGTGCGTGCACTTGCTTTCCATCTTCCAATGCTTTCATTTTGCCACACTCTTGCAAAAGACGAACATATGTGAAAGAAATAGCCTTTGTATCCTGAGAATCCATCAGATTCAAATGCTGCAATGCCTTCTCCAAACTTCCCTGCTTGTAAAAGTTAGTCACTTTCTTGACAGCCTCCGCAATTGTATGAGAACAACGCACAGCTAATTTTTCAATTTGCACCATATAATCCTTGTAATTGTCTAACTACAGCAACCTGTTCTTGTATCCATACAAGCTTGTGACATTGTGAGGCTGAAATTGCTCCGTGTCTGTGCCATCTGGTTCCATTGCAAATAAAACCAGCTTCATCTGCAATTCCAAAACATGTTGATCAGCTTGGTAACAGCATTATCTGCATCAAAATCATTTGCAAAGCAAACATTGAAGATGCTACGCACTACAAAATATGTAAAAACCATCAGATAGATTTCAAAGGCAACAGTGTATTTATACAGCCATCAGAAACCCCAACATCTAAAGTGCTCCCTAAGAACTTGGTATTGCTTAATCAATGCTCCCAACAATCGTGAATACTAAACCCTAAACCATGTTCTTAGCAATAGGAGTTGATGGGAGCATTAACTAAGGAAGAATTCGTTCTCACAACCTTCAGTCAGCACTCAAGATTCAAACGTGATTTGTGTAAGATAAAAAAATTTGTCTTTTTTCAGGTGTTTTGTGCAAACTGGCCACACACAGGCATATGCTGCACATGCAAGCCTGTCGCAATACATCCTTGATGTCATAAATGCTCAAAAATAGATGCGTTTCAAACCCATGAGAAATTTCAAGTTATGATCCAAAACAACAAATATAGATGGAAGAAAGGGAAAGAAACCCTAAAAAGAGTTGACAATCGAGAGGAATAAAAAGAGCTGACATGGATATTAATACAGTATACTTAAGGTTCTTCCAAAGAAGAAACCCTAACTATTACTCTCACCTACTCCACATGCTAACTTGAGCTTACTGATCTCTCATAGTATTGGCAATTTCCTTTGCGTGGGCCTCTCTTGCCCCTTTCAGCACGTGAGATGAATGGCAAGTGAATGACAGGCAACGGACATCCCTCTTTCACACCTACCCAATAAGTGTTAAATGGAGTGTTGCTAGCTGATTGGCCAGTTTGAATCCCTACCATGTCATTGGTCCATTTTCCTTAAGTTGCTCCTGGAAACTCAACATGCCATGCAAGGTCCTCAGATCCAAAAAAATCGCTGCCCCTATGTGGCAAGGGGACCACGCCACCTCATGTGCCACACGGTGGCATATCAAGGTAAGCATGAAAGGGGAAAGGGCCTTATTTTTCCAATGGACCAATCATAACTCCATTTTGAATTAGGGACTTGTCAGGCAGCTCAATGTGAAAACACTCCCAAATGAGACTTAAAGTTCTATTTAAAGTCTTCAAGAAAGATATATTTGCAAGGCTGCAACTTCAAGTGTAATGCTAGATTGTGATCTTGATAGAAAAATTGGCCGCCTCATTGTAACACCATGACCGACTTTTGAAGATCATCAAGTAGTTTGCTGGTTCGCATAATATTGGAGCAGTACTTTGTGTTATGGGTTCATCGAGGCCCATTAGTGCCTTAATTCTAATTCCCTAATGAAGTGTTCGTTGAGGTAGATTCATTGATGGAGCAGTGTGGGAGCCCGTTAGGCTAGTTCATCATGGGCACGCTCCTATGGTCCTATTAGGTTAGCTTTGATCATTATAATTGGCATTTATGACAACCTCAATGCTCAATATGGTGATTATAATTATGTTTCAAAAATAACCCAAATCTTGGTTATAAGGAAATTGTGAAACGGCCCTATGACACTCCATGGTTTATTGTACCAATTGATCTTATCACTAAAATCTGTCCTATAAACAAGATTTTTGTCCTTAAAAAACATTCCAACCAAAATCATGTAGAGAAAAATCTTGTCTTCATCTTAATCTGTAGTAATGGGAGCCAAGACAGTGAGATCCTTGAAAGCTCGAAAATTTCATCCAACTGATTGTTCCATACTATAGGTGGACTTGGCTTTCCTTTCTTACTTCTCAGTTTTTAGCCATAACTATTTTGCCGTGCTTGTGTGCTCATCTATGGTGAGTGCTTGGTGATTGGATTTGCAAGTAATCAATCCTCAATTTTTCATAGTCGTTCACCACCCTACAATCCCTATATTAACGTGCATGAAGACTCCCGTATATCCGTTTCACACAAACAAGACACAAAACTGAAAAATTTGGCTTTTACAGCGCCCAAAAGTCTGGAAATTTGCTAGAAATGACCAAAAACATGCCATGCGAATTTCCAAACACTGTTCTAATCCTTATGATAGTCAAAAGATTCTTAAAACATGCTCCTTCAAAAAACTAACTGGGAATACACAATGCACATTTACCCCTTTGGAAAGATCTAGTTGACTGACTGCTGGAGAGCATCCAAATTTGACAAACAACGTAAACCCCAAGTGTCACAGCCTCCCTCTCAGAAGCCCAGCCTTCAATCAACAAACTACATGTGCAGACAGACTAGCATGCTGCAGGGCAAAGAGTCGTTCATTTTCAGGAAAAAAACAAGCAATCTAACCAACTACGCATACCAAAATTAAAATGCATTTCAAGGTATACCAGTTTTTTTTCTGAAATGACATCTGGTGGAGATTCTTTTGTCCGCAAAGCCTGCGAAAGACAGTCCAGAACTCCTGACTGACCTTTGACAACAGTCTGCCCACCTCTGCAGAGACTCTACCTGAGGGAAAAGAAACGGCTTCTTGTTCACCGAAAATGGGATAAATCATAACATTGTTAAAACCCTAAACTAGTAAGTGAAAATCTTTGAAAAAATGGTATGATGTAGTGCTGCATGGGAAAAGTTGATTATCTTTTAATGATAATGCATTTGTCCCCTATTGATGATGGATTGGTCTTTGAGTAAATGGAATTTCAAGGATTCGGATCTTTATATAGGCAAATACCTATGCTTGTGTACCCTTGGTATATTGGGTAATTCCCACGTCCTATAAAATGCCACCTTCAAAATCGCGCACGCGCACCCTAGAGCCTGAGATGACTACTAGTCCTTATGGCTAATAAGAGCATCCATCATCACAATTAGGATTGTACTGGATCCTTAACCATTAATTGAGGTATCTCTCTACTGTTGGTCAAGGTTTGGTCAATTGGGTCTAACTGAGCACATAATAATTATATATGTCTCGAGAAACTCCTAATATCCAATGCAACTTAGAGCACATAATAATTATATATGTCTCGAGAAACTCCTTATATCCAATGCAACACTCTAAGTACAATGAATATGTAACTTGATAAACAACGAGGTTGTGGTATATTAACTATATTACAACGACATTGTCAAAAGTTTCTTGGCATAATGGTAAGCATTTCATTTTCTTATCTTAAGCATTAAATTCTGATTCATAGTGCATGAGTAAAGATACAACAAAAAAAACATATATGAAATGATTTTGTGAATGCAAATAGATAATCTTTATTTCATTCTTGTTGTTGATGATGATGTTAGTGCATCATGTAGTTTGGAACATGTAGGTTGAAAGCCTAATGATCCATGCAAGAAAAAGAGAGGGACTTGAATTTTTTGCTATTTATGACTTGCATAGAGAGGTAGGTGCATCTTAAGGACAAAGTTCTTGTAATGAAGCCCTTAGAAATGTGGCAAAGCTTTTTGTGCGTACATGCCCTTAAAATTTAAGACATTGACTTAATGTTGATTTTTGTATAAATTCCATTGACCAACTTGAACACAGTGTTGCTTTTTGCAAGGCAATGCCCACAAAATACCAATGTATCACCAATGGATAAATACACGTGTGAAATACAGTAGCTTACTGTTTTTGTACAGACAGAAACTTCATTTCATGTTTTGATTGATGTTTGATCAAGATCTATAAGAGTTTGTATCTTATTCATAGAGTAGATGTTGATTTTTCTACATTGGCAAGGTTGGTAATTTGTTGTCTTTCTAACCAAAGATCAAAGGGATGTTTTGGATCTTACTTTGAAGCTCGGATCCAGTAGAGCTATCATCAACTTATAGCTTGAATCTAATACACATAGATTCTTGCATTGAGAAATCTTTCCATCAAATTTCTTGACATAGTCATCATCACACTCTACTTCGATAATACACAGGTGTTTTCAACAACAATATCAAATTGGTAAAAGATACCAAAAGGATGCTTTCTCAATAACTCGAGATGACATACTTAGAAGAAGCTCATTAGTGTCTCGAGATTCAGATCCATAGAGACAAAAACAAGAAGCTACTCTACTTGACTCAACAGATGTATATCTTCGATTTGCTTTCTAAATTCGGTTTAATGAATTCCTATCATGTACTTTTAGTACATTAGTGCTTTTCAAGGCAATATAATATCCATTGTAAGCTTTGTAGGCCCAAAAGGAGCTATTAGCCTTAAGAACAAAGCAGTTCCCTCTATAGGCCCTCCAAAGTAATTGATAAGGATAATAGGCCAACAAGGGCCCAATATAGTTTAAATAATACTTAACAAGGGCTAACTATCCCTCAAGATAGTTAAGTAAAGTAAAGTGAGAGCATTGTCTATAACTAGGCAAGAGACATGAATTTGTGGATCTTTTGGCTCATTTGCAAGTGAGAGCTTATAGCTTCCTCCTTGTGAATATGAGCTATGGGGATTTCCTTTGCTAGGTCTCATGTGCCTTATCTACATGAATCCATGCTCATTTCCATTGCTATGTACTCTTTCTTTCATTTCTATTGATATTCTATGGAGATCCTTGTGTTTCTAGCTTTCTATGGATATGCTATCTTGAATGCTTTGTACTTTTCTTGCTCTTAGCTTTACTTCCATTGTAATTGCTATTAGCTTAGATTTGGCACATGAAATTTCTTGGTATCAGAGCATAGATCCATGATTCATGATGATTCTATGTGAATTTCACTAGATTTGATAAGTTTATTGCATTTGTAGTTTTCTTATTACTAATTTTTAAGTTTGAAATTTTTAGGTCTACTCAGACCAATTTTCGTCATTCAATTTCGTTTTTCATTTCTAATTTAATTCAATAGGTTTGTATGATCAATTTAGTGGAGATGGGCTAAGTTGGCCAGAATTCTGAAAATTTCTTATGGATTTTTCCAAGTGAGAAAGAAGCACTTCAACTCTGAAGTTTTGCTTCCATTGCAAATTTTTTTCAAATTCTTCATTTCGAAGTTTGATTTCTTAAAAAAAAAAATTGATCGAATCCTACCTACCTACAACCCTAGCCCTAAGCCCCTACGCCCTATAGTTTGAGTCCTAGTCTAGACCTAACCCTAACCCTAAGAATAAACCAGATTAAAAAAAAAGGGGCCTCCCTAAAAATTCGCGACTTCAGGGGCGATTTTCGACGACTTCTCCTCCCCAAATTCTACACGAGTTCACCTGCGAATTCTCCTGCACTACACTGCACTTCCCCTCCCCCTTCATCGCGAATCCCCGCGAATCCTCTCATCTCTCCCTCACGAATTTTCCACGCGACTTCTCTGCGCGAATTCTCCTTGTGAGTTTCTTCTCTCTCTACGAATCCACCTCCCATGACTTCTTGGCGATTTCAGCTGTGAATTCTTCACAAATTTACCCCACGAATTCTCCTGCGATTACTCTTTGGCACCTACAACTTCCAACCTCCACGAATTCATATTCTTTTCCCCCCCTGTGATTCAGACTTTACAAATTCACCTTCCACGAATTCAACCCTCCGCCCTCCGTGACTTCTTTCATGATTTCCCCGCGATTCCTTTTTCTTCCATCCACGATTTCACACACTCTGTTGGCGGATTCTGACGAATCCCCAAGATACTCGGACAGAGCAACTCAAGAGCACCTCTCACCTTAGACCGAGAAGGTCTCTGAGAAGACGAGACTAACAAAGACTGAGAGACGAGAAATGCTAGTTAGGGATGACAAGCAAGAACTGTGCAAGCCTCATGGTGAATCCCGAAAGATGGAATGACCATGTAGGAATTAGTATTTCTAGGCAAATGTAATAAATGTAAGTAGATCCCTCTTAAAGAAAGTAGAGTGAGCCACCTTTTGATGGTGACCTCTAGGGAAGAGCATTATTCCACTTGTAGTTTGTGAAATGTGGAGATTCCACTAGGATGCCACCTAAGGAGCTTTCTTGCTTATTTAAGAGACTCCCTCTTTGTGAAGAGGAGCTTTTTGTGTATTGTATCTACTCCATGCTGAAATGAGAAGAGCCTTCATGAGTTTGGTGCATCCATTGAGCTCCTTGATCATGCTTGTTTCTTGAGTGATGCATTCATGATCTTGCCCTTCCCTCCTTTGTGTGTGGTTGTGGATTGTAGAGTGGATTAGATTTGCTGCTTTTCTAGAGTGGATTAGCTTTCTTTTCTTGTTTATGGATTAATGTAGGAATCAACATTCAAGTAAACTAAACAAGCTAGAAATGTGGTATAAATCTTGCATATCCTCCAACATTCTAGTTCTTGATGTTCTTGGGATGTCCAAGAATCAAAAGACTAGTTGGTTTCTTGATTCTTGGACTTCTAAAATGTTGTAGATTAGTTCTTGTTTCAGCTTTGTGGATTAATGCAAGTGTAGCTCAGTTTTAGTAAAGTGTAGGATCTTATTAAGCAACTCCAACTTAGATTTCCAAAGTTGATTTCGGGTATCCTCGATCGGCTTCGACTCATGGACAGGAGCACGTGGTGCTCTCCTTTCCCTGGATTCATCAACATCTGATCCTTCATCTTCTTCCTTGATGACATCAGACATAGCTAATTTGAGGCTCATATATTCATCATTGGATTCAAGCTCGTGTCTAATCCATTGTGGGAGTCCAACTAGGAACCAGATGATGAGCATCTGTTCGGAGGGTTGTTCCTGTACTTGACTTTTGAGGCGTTTGAAACGCTCGATATAGTCTCGTACACGTTCATCTTTTGCCATCTTGATGTTACTCAATTTGACAAAAGGACTCTTGATCAAGCGAAAGTGCTTAAAATGCGTGATAAAGGACTCTTTCAAAATTGACCTGTCTATCTTATCTTCACGATCAAGGTTGAAAAACCAATCACGTGCTTTAGCGATCATGTTCATCGAAAACAGTTGGACCATAGCAGCGGGAGATGTTTCGCCATACACATCACATGCATTCTCAAAGATTCGCAAAAATCTTTGAGGGTCTGAACTACCGTCAAACTTGGGTAGATCTAACTTGGGTGTACGTCTCTCATGATGAGCACTGTGGGTAGCAAAAACTCCATAAAGGTTGGTTCTTGCCTGTGAGGGTTCCGCACCATAAAAATGGGGTCGTGCACGTGAGGACTCAGCTCTATCAGGTTCTTGTTCCTCGAATGGGTTTGTGGATGGCTCTTAGAGTTGGGGCCGCATTCGGTAGAACCTATAACATCTGATTTGTTCAACTGTAGGGGACCTTACCTCATATGGATAATCTTCTGGGATTTCATGATCTTTTTGTTGGTCCATTGAGTACTGGTGTGTCTTTTTTTTGTGTTGGGTATGTGTTTCTGGTGTGTTTGGATTTTTTGGTGTTTTTGGTGTTTTTTGGATTGTTTAAAGGTTTGTAAGGAAGGCAAGGGAAGACTTAGTATGAAACGAGCTTCCTAATGGTATGGGTTTTAACTTTTTGAAATTTGTTTGGTGTCAAATGCAAAAATGTGGGATGGAAATGGAATGCAATGTCGGATGCGAGTTATTGGATGTAGCATTGGAACACAACGTCAGATGCAACATTGGGTTTAAGGTCGTCAAATGCAAGATCATTCATGTTGCAGCTTTGTTGTAGTGCAGGTGTGGTGTATTGCGGCGGTATTATAGTGCGGGTGCAGTGGCAATGTGATGCTATTGCATTGGAATGTAGTGCAAGGTCAAACTGTGGTGCAAGGGCAGGCAAAAAACAGTGGATGCGGTGGGAATGTGATCTGTTGCAACAGCTGATGTGGTTGGGGTGCGGTTGAATACGGTGGCTATGGTGGAAGGCGGTCGCTACGGATCAAGAGTTGATGTGATTTGGATGTGGTGTGGTTGCGAGTGAGTGCGGTCTCTACGGATCAAGGGTGGAGGCAGTCGGTGTGCAATTTTTTTATTTTTTCACTACGGATCAATGCGAGGTTACGGGTCAAGGGTGGAGGTGGTTTGATTGCGGTCCCTACGGTTTACGGTGGAGGTGGTTTGAATGTGGTGAATACGATAGCTGGGGTGCGGTTGTTGGCGATGGCTGCGGCTCAAGGCGATCACTACGGTTCAAGGGCGGGGGCAGTTGGGGTGCGGTTATTTGCGGTCGGTTTGCGGTGGAATGTGCTGTAGTGCGATTCAAGGGTGAATGTAGGTGGAAGGTAATAGTTTGTGGTGGAATGCGGTTTAATGCGGTTCAAAGGCGGATGCGGTGGGAGTGTAATCGTAATGGGGCGAGTGTGGACTGCGGCGGTGTGATGCGGTGGGAGTGCAGTCATAAGGTGAGGCGAGTGCGGACTGTTGCGGGTATGCCGTGGCAAGGCAGTCGTAAGTTGGGGCGAGTGCGGACTGTTGCGAGTGTGATGGTTCAAAAGTGGATGTGGGTGGATGGCGAGTTGTTTGCGGTTGAGGGGCGGTCTGTTGCGGTGCGGATGAATGGAGTTGTAATGTATTTGCGGTTGAATACAATAGTGGGAGGCGCGTTGCAGCTACGATGGTTGACGGTGGTGCAGTTGGCAGTTCGTGTGGGTGAATACGATAGTTGGGGTGCGGTTGTTTGCGGTCGGTTTGCAGTGGAATGTGGTTTAATGCGGTTCAAAGGCGGATGCGAGTGGATGGCGAGCTGTTTGCGGTTGAGTGCATTTAGTTGTACTTCAAGGGCAATTGGAGTTGGGGTACCGGTGAATGCGGTTGTGATGCGGTGGGAGTGCAGGCTGTTGCGGTTGCAAGTGTAGTGGTAAGGCGATGGTATTGTAGTGTAATGCAGTGCCATGGCTGTCGGAAAGCGGTGATAGATCAAAAGGCGAGTCAAAGGTGTCGCTTGAAAGTTTCGTGGTTCTGTCAACACACTCCCATCCACGATTTCACAAACTCTTCTTGACATTTATCTAAAAGGAAGCGCTTGAACGTGATTTTTTTCACCATTCTCATTTGATTCAGGAAGTTCCACTGCAAGTTGAACATAGAATCTAGCATACATCTCACAAAACGTGGGTTCCATCAGTGCTTTGTCATAAATTTGAGCTATTACTCTAGTCAAAGTGGCTGTAGTTTCAATTTGAACTCCCTTCGCCTGTGCAAACAGCTTATCGAAGTTCTGTGTAGTCAACTTATTCAAAATAGCTTTGATGAGCCTTTGTTTTAATCCTCATCAGAAATCTCAAAGACTTTATATCTCTTCTCAGCCTTGTGAATGGCTGGTCGTCCAGGATTTTGTGAGCAAAAACTCTTACTCTTTTGAACAAATGAATTTTGCTGACTTCTAGCGACATTCTCATTGCCTATACTTGAAAAATGAGAGGTGCTTGGTTAGAGATACGCTCTTGCAGAATAGCTAGTAGTTGTTTAGCTTATCTTTCTCTTCGAGATATTCCTAGGAAAATAGGTTCACTCAGATAAGTTGCAAGAACTTCTATCTCTTCCACAACTTCACGAATAATTTCATCAAACATTTCTGCTGCAATCTTTCCATTTACCTCATTGTTCATCTTTGACAAACTCCCAGAAGCATCAGATTTGATACCAACTTCATCAGGCTTAGAATGACCACCAAGAAAGACAACATGGCCAGGGAATTCGCCAACATTAACACTTCGTTGTAATAAAAGATTCCGTGAATCTGCAGTCTCAAAAATTGCTCCATTGCCAAGTGGACTTGCAGTGTGCATGCATCTGGTCACATCTTCTTCAACAGGAACAAGAAAATGCTGCCATTCATGCGACAAGTTTGTTCCAACAAATTTCTTGTAATCTGTGAGACCAAGATGAATGCACAAATTTTGTGGCTTTTCCAAGTCTCCCTCACCATCAATCATATGAAAGCCTTCGTATCTAAACTTAGAGCCATTAATAAAGAAGGTGAAACTGCAAGTTGACAATTCCAAATATGCTCAATAGATTCTTCAAGTTTCTTATCAGATGTGGTTCTCTATCATAGGAATTCTTGAAGTCCACCGAAACCTGTGAGCGAGACAAGCCAGCTGGGCAAGCAAGGAGTAACTTGTATTATCAGTAGCAGCATAAATGATTGCTTGCAAGCAGAAGAAATGCCTAGCCTAGGCGAGCTGCTGCCTGATCTAGCTATTTTCTATACATCCGAAGTTCAATTCTCAAGTTAACAGTTCGAAGTACACTAAGAGCTTTCTCTAGAAATAATCCCATTGCTGACTTCCCTGAGAGCACCAAGGCATTTGCATGTTGTTTACTGCTTCTAAAACATCTGCAACCTCAGCTCTTGTTGGTGTTGGATATTCGATCATTGACTCCAAAAGTTGAGAAGCAACTATGAGAGGCTTATCCACCTGTCCGCATAGAGGCATTACCTTATATTGTACAGAAAGAACTTGTTCAAGAGAAATCTGTGCACCAAGATCTCCCCTGGCTACCATAACTCCATCAAATACCTGAAGAATTTCTTCCAAGGTATTCAGCATCTCAGCACTTTCAATCTTTTCAATCTTAAATTGGAAACATCTGCTATTTAATTTTTATTTGTTACATTTTCCATTCACAACGACTTTATTTTTTGAGGACTCAGACTTTTAAGTGGGTGGAGAAGAGCAATTTTACCATCCTGTAAAATACTTTTTGAATAAATTTTAGACGGTGAATTCATAGTCCACAAGTTTCACTAGCTATTAATGATGGATTACCGATATAGTGAAAACATTCAACTTCCATCTATTGGCGAACTACAATCTGAAATCGTACGTTACAGCCTTGCATTTGACAGACAACCAATCAATCAGTATTGAAGATTGGTTAATTAAATTGAAAGTCCACTTTCACATTGCCATTATTCTAAAGAGGATAAAATTTATTTCGCTTCATTGTGCTTTCAAAGACAAGTTCGAGCATGGTGGAATACTCAAGCACATCTAATCGAAAAACTTTTGAGTAACTTCAAAAGTGCTTGCATTGATAGTTTTACAAGATTCTACGTGAACTCATTTGAATTGCTCAAGCAAACTGGATCTGTATATCAATACAATCAACAATTTTTGGCATTGGTTCCAAAGACAAAACTTGAGTATAGAAAGTGCTATAGAAAATGCTTGGACTACTATTTAAATTCTCTTCAAACTCCTATTAGCAATGTGCTTCAACCAACTATTTCTAAATCCGTTATACAAACCGTATTATGGAGTTATATGATATGATGGATCGTGCACTTGCTCAAGAAGACTTATCTACAAACCATATCAATGAATGGTGGAAAGTCACTGCTCAACAAAAATCTTATTATTAAAACCAACGATTGTCTGAATACATTAGTCCTACCTTTGATGGAAGCATTCACTCCATCAACGCCTCATGGATCCATTAGTCAAGAGCTTCAAGTGGCTTTTGTTGGAGAACCTTACTCCTATGGATTCTCTACAATTCAAAAGCCAATATGTAATTCAGGTGCATATTTGGAATGTATGGATGTGAATAATGATTGGAAATATTCTCTTAGTCAACCAACACTCTATAGGAAGCTGATTTTAAAATATGCCATCAATCTATATCAGTTTCTTTGGAGAGGTTTACATTGCTCAGTGGACTCTAATGTGATCAATCCTTAATTGAGTAATGTCAACAATGATTGTTCATCAATGGTTATTTGGAACAATCAAAACGTCAAATCCCTATTTCAACTTTGGTATGTATTTTCACTATTTGGGATTGATGCTTCAACGATTTATATGGGCAACTGCAAATTTCATATTTCAAGACAAGAGTCCATTTTTGAGGTCAATCAGGTCAAATATTTAAAAACACCTATGAATGAGGTATTGACCCAATTTGAAGAAATATATTTCGGTCAACAGTATGCCCATAATTATGTTTTATCATACCAAATTTCAATATTCATGCTTCATCAAGTTGGTTAAACAACATGGATTTCCAGCTACGGTAGAAGAGCCAGATACAAGACAAAACCAAGAATCCAAAGAAATTGGATAAGCATCCAAATTGTTATGATGTCGAGGAAGTAGTCAAAAGAGGATATTGCGGTGACACACTTTGTTCATTCCATACAGATTGGTTACACGCAAGCAATATGGTGCTTCATCAAACTCTTCTTCGACCATCAGTTTTCCTCCATGGGAACAAAGATTACAGTTTGAAGCCAACAAAATAATTTCAATTCGACAGCTTTGGATTTATAATGAGGCAATACGTTTTTGGACGACACATTCTTAATCATGACTACTTAACCAAGGCGATCAAACTGATCAGACAAACGTCTTCATTTTTTAGGACAAAAATATTAAGTAGGGGAGTGTCATGAACTTTTAGTACATCAATGCTTTTCAAGGCAATATAATATCCATTGTAAGCTTTGTAGGCCCAAAAGGAGCTATTAGCCTTAAGAACAAGGCGATTCCCTCTTTAGGCCCTCCAAAGTCATTAATAAGGATAATAGGCCAACAAGGGCCCAATATAGTTTAAAAACTACTTAACAAGGGATAACTATCCCTCAAGATAGTTAAGTAAAATGAGAGCGTTGTCTATAACTAGGCAAAAGACATCAATTTGTGAATCTTTTGGCTCATTTGCAAGTGAGAGCTTATAGCTTCCTCCTTGTGAATATGAGCTATGGGGATTTCCTTTGCTAGGTCTCACACAAGAACAGATATAGCAAATATCCACACACAATACAAAGGAGGACGCGTGGGCAAAAATAAAATTTGCGTGGATATAGTCGTGGATTGGCGTGGATATACGCGTGGATTATCCACGTGTGGATGTTCCACGCAAATGTCTTTTCCAGCAGCAGATTGGCCGGATGTCATGAAATTCAAAATGCGTGGATTGTTCACGCGTGGATTATCCACGCCAAGTCCGACTACCGGCAACTGGACAAACCTCCGACACCCGGAGCCGAAAATAAGAATTCTAATTTTGTGTGGATAATCCACGCCATAATAAAAATAAAATAAAAAAGGCTCGGCTTTTGCGTGGATACTGCATGGATAATTATCCACGCGTGATTTATCCACGTGAAATTCGCTTTATCCACGCAAAATCCAGAGTGTTGAGGCCGTGGATACCGCGTGGATAATTTTTTTTTAATATCCACGCGGTATCCACGCGAAAAGGTTTCTGAAATTTGTGTGGATTATCCACGTGTGGATAATTCATGCAAATTTTTTTGTCCAAAAAAAAATCATTTGGCACGAACCAAGATGTGGTTCGCTCCGAAACTAGAGGTGACTTTCTAGTTTTGTGTTTGTGTGTGAGAGAGAAAAGGAGAGTATAAATGGGAGTGAGAATGAGATGAGGATAAATGTGAGTGAGAAGATTGATAGTGTTTAGGATTTTTAGTTCATTGATGGATGTTAATAGTATGTGTTTTGTGATCATAAGTTTTAAGATCTTTTTTGTTTGTGATGTAGGTTTGGATATGAAATTGAGCTTTCATTGAAAGGATTCAACGATCAAGTGCATGCAAAAGGAAAAGCAAAGATTGCAAAACAATGGAGATACAATAGTAAAGGTAAATTCACATTTATTTTGATTCATTTGATATTTAGTTGATAACTTAATGTGTTATCTATTTCCATTACTTTCCATTACTTTTTATTGTGCATTCTAGCATGCAAATCATGTGCTAAAATAGATACATTGCATTGAATTCATCAATGGATACATTTGCATTGTATAGATGTGCATTAAATAGACTATACATTGCATTGAATACATCAATAGATGTATTTGCAATCAATAGATGTGCATTCAATAGAGTATACATTTGCATTCATGGATTAAAAATATATGCATTCAAAAATTTTGCAAGAATGATGTGATGCCAAAACATTATATTGATTGATTTAAAAACAAGTACATTGATGAGAGAATAAATTCTCTCTTCCTACATTGCCTTCTACAAGGTCTTATATATACATGGATTAGATGTTGGCATGTCTTTAACAAATTTTATTATATTTGTTCAGAACATACGGTCTCATAATGATTACTTATGATGTGGTATAGAGTAGCTGGCTACAATGTGTATATGTCATCGACGATGTCATCATCAGATAGCGATTCATCTCATGATCGCAACAACAGGTATATATTGTTATTGATATTGACATCAATTGCACTTTTTTTTTTATTTAAATATGAGTGTATGATTTTTCTTGCAAATTTATTCTTACAATGACATTTGATTGGAATTATGAATTCTAGGAAAATTATCGTACCTCCACGTGATTTAGAAAAAGAAAAAAGAATTGAGCTCTATCACAAAAAAAAAAGGAGCAATCAAGACTAAAGTACAATGAACAACTATTGACTGGTTCATCTTCGAGCTCTTCCATCAGTCAACGTAGATCGCCTATTGATCCATCACATGTATGTATATTGATTTATGTCATAATTTTTTTATTTGTAATAGTGATGTAATCCGATTTGCTCTATGAATATAGTATATTGCTCTTTGGAAAGCCAAGACACCACACCATCACAAATGAAGGTTGAAAATACACTAAATGTACAAAGACTATTTTGTCAATTTTTGTCACATGTTACAATTCGTCACATGTTAGAATTTGTCAATTTTTACTTGAATGACACTGAAAGAATTTGTGCAATTTGCAATTGGATTATTGGGCCAGTTTCAACCAGAATATGATGAGAGGATACCATGTACATGCACACAATGCAAAGGCCTTAGGATTTGGACAAGGAGGATTGTCAACGATCATATTTGGGCCAATGGAATGCACACAGAGAATCCAAGAGTACAAGAGGTAAACTCTTTAAAGTGTTTTTTGGAAATGCTTTAATCTTTGACCCTCATGACACTTCAAGTATAGTTTGGCCAATAAATATTGGGCGATAGGATGAGTGTCACGATACTTTGAAGTAAATCTCTCACTTGCTTCTAAAAGGAAAAATGCCTTATGATTCAATCCATGTCTCCAAATCTCTAGAACGTTCTTACCACCCAACCACACCTATCCTAGATGTTGCACATGAGTCCTCCACGATACTCCACATGGATTCCACAAACTTGACCACCCCTTTAAAAAAGAGAAGACGTCTTGGACGTATTGTGACTAGTTTGAAAGATAATTGCAAATTACTACGCACTGTTGATGTGTCAAAAGACATTCTAGGTTCTTTGTCTGACCTTCCTCTTCCACCTAACTTGCAACCATTAGTAAAAACTTTTATTAGAAGTAGATATTCATGTTGGCCACTCCAATCACCATTACCATTAAATGGAACACCATTTACGTATTGGAGTCGAATGTACATGATCATGCCTAGTGAACACTTTCTTGAAGCTGGTTTGGGCCTTTTTGCATTGAGTAGTATTGAGGTCCCTCTAAATAGTGTTGTGACATTGATGCCATATGCAGGACCTCAAGACAATTGGGGTGATTGGCATGCTTTGTGTCGTCACCAATGGAGAATGCAAATATATGGCTTGAATTCAAATGCTTATTCTTTAGAAGAGCAACGCATGCAAGGAGGCAACATTTCAAGGGCAAATCGTACATACATTGATGGATGTCCAGATGTGCATGGAAACATTGCTGCATATATAAATAGTTCCATTGGCCACCCTCTATTGACGAATTGTGATTTTGAAGAACGCACCAATGGAAAAGAAGAATATTTTACTAGGAATGTAAAGGGCACTTATGTAATGGTTTGTGCCACTAGATCTATCAGGTTTGGAGAGGAATTGTTCATCAAATAGTTTCAACCGTCCTCTACCCAAATGTTTGCAAAAGACAATAAGTCAAATGTGAAGATTTAAATTTTGTTGATATGTAGAAATGTATAATCCATGCATCTTGATTGTATTTGGTTTGTGTCATTAAATATGTCAAATGTTAGGAGTATTATTCGTCATTTGCCTAGATTAAATGTTAGGAGCATTATTCGTCTTTGAGTTCATTGAATGTTAACAAGTTGAAAAGACAAATCTGTCTAATAGATACATTGGTATGTTAATACTTTTTAAAATAAGAGGTAATTTATATTCATATGCAACATTTAGATCTATCAAGTATTGGGAGGAAATGTTTATCAAGCATTGTTTCAACCTACTTCTTGTTATTTTGATATATAGGATTCTTCATCCTCATTTAGTGTTAGAGACAATAATCCTCGTAATGGTTGACGTAGACGACGAATGCAATACAACAGACTACATATAAAGCAATTACCTTGTCGTCTATGTCAAGGCTTAAAAGAGATGATGGAAATTGATGAGCGCATTAATCAAGAGACTAATGCATCTGAATCTAGCTCATCTAGATCTACTTCTTCGCAAACAAGTTCCAACGATGAAAATGAGCTTCCAATGAATGATGATTTGAAGTCATGGGAGACATGTTGGATGATATGTACGAGAACAATATTGCAGCTAGACACAATGAACAAGATGAGGAGGCACTTTTGTCTAAAGAAGAAAGAAAATTGCGAGAAGAATCAAAGACCGCATTGTATCCTGGAGCAAAGACATCTCGTTTGGCGACTTCTCTACTTCTATTAAATCTTCAAGCCAAATATAGATGGAGTAACCAAAGCCTCACATCATTATTTGAGTAAATTTTTTTTCATCTACTTGTCATTTTTGCTTTGAAACAAAATTTACAATTTGGACATTGAGTAATATTTTTTTTACAATGACTTCTTTTGTCATGTACAGACTATTGAAAAACAAAATTCTCCCAAAAGAGAATGTCATGCCTGAGACAAGAGATGAGGCACGAAAGATGTTGACTAACATCGGGATGGACTACAATATCATGCATGTCCAAAAGATTGTATTTTATATCGAAAAAAGTACGAATCACTCAAGAAATGTCCCATTTGTGATACTCCTCGATATAGAGATGATTTGTAAGGGGCAACCACTCCGTGTAAAGTTTTACGACATTTTCCAGTAATTCCACAATTGCAACGTTTATTTCGTTGTAAATCTCTTACACAACTTATGGACTGGCATGCACACCATACCTCTACGGATGGGATGATGAGGGTACCTTCAGATTCACCTGCATGGAAACACATCAACAAAGAGTATCCAAGCTTTGCCAATGAGTCAAGAAATGTGAGATTTGGTCTTGCAACAGATGGTGTGAACCTCTTTGGTGTACGAGCAACTACATGCTCCATTTGGCATGTTTTCTTGGTAAATTATAATATTTCTCCTTGGTTGAGTACAAAAAAGGGACATATTATGTTGGCACTTTTAATTCTTGGCCAATGCAAGATTAAGAACATAGATGTGTATCTTGAGTCGCTTATTGACGAGTTAGAAGATTTGTGGAAGGGGATAAAAGCATATGACATTTTGTGCCCCTTACATGAGAGGGAGTTTACAATACATGTCCTTGTAATGTGGACAATGCATGACTATCCAAAATTAGGTGAATGCTCAAGTAATCATTCAAACAATGTCTATCTTGTGTACTAGGAGTTTGTTTACAGTTACATACAACTAGTAATTCTTGACATTTACATGATATACTACAATGGCTATAATTATTCATTGACATATACTTTTTTTAATAGTGATTGATAGTATCCATTTGTTGGACAGGCTTTCAAATGGCTGAAAAAAATGCTTATTTTATACGAGGGCCAAATCGTGTGGGAAGATACTCTTTTAGTCTCAAAAAAGTGGTTTATGAAAATCATCGTAATTCAAAAACACTCATAGAAGAGGTTTTGGAGGAAGAGTTGAGAGAGAGATGTCTCCAAAGAGGATGTTCGTGAAAGATTGGCGAATACTATGAGAAGAATCTCAAGCAAAGCCAATCGATGGTATGAAAAGATTATCTATATTTCATCGTTTGGAATATTGGAATAATTTTTTGATTAATCACCTACTTGATCTCATGCACATATTTAAAAATGTGGGTGAATCTATTTGGAAACACTTGATTGGTGAAAAAGATACCATTGCTGCAAGGCACGATCTAAAAGAATCAAATACCAAAAAAGAATATTGAATAAAGGATGGTGAAGATCATGCTCCAAAAGTACCTTGGACATTCACTAAAGAGGAGCTTAACCATGTGCGCTCCATTATTCATGACATTAGAACACCAACTGGTTTTGTCCATTCTCTATGGTCATCATTCACAGTGGATGGAAAGTTGCAAGGTCTCAAATCTCATGATTGGCTGAAGATGATTCAATTCATCTATCCATTTTCAATTCATGGGTGCTTGTCAAAAGATATTTGTGAGACCATATACAAACTATCAATCATTGTCAGGTATTTACATGTATTTGGTGCATTTTTCTATTTAGTATTTATTGATTGAAAATTCAAATAGACATAAAATGGATTGAATATGTTGCAGATGGATGTGTTCAAAAGAAATCCATGAGCTGGATCTTTGCAAGAGACATGAGGATATGGTGGAGATTGTGTGCATGTTTGAGAGATATTTTTTGACTTCCATCATCGACTCACAAGTGCATTTATTGGTGCACTTGGTTGAAGAAGTTTCTATTGCTGGTCCAGTGCACACTAGGTATAAGTGCATAAATTATCTTTTGCATGTGTATTTAAACTAAATCAATTGATACATGAACTCATTATATAAAACACTTATTTCTAACCATTTGTGACTTTTTAGGTGGATGTTCTTTATGGAAAGGTACATGAAAGTCTTCAAGATTTTGTGTGTCAAAAGGCAAGGCCTGAAGGTAGCATGTCAGAGGGATGGTTAGTACATGAATCTCTCTTTTATGTTACTGAAATTTTGCACCAACTACATCCATCTGCTCCACTATTGTGGCGTGATGAAGAAGCTGAAGAGGTAACTAGTGAAAAACCTTAGGGGATGGGAAAGGTCCATAGCTGGCACCCTTCCAACGAGAAAAAATTTCTACATTCATGCTTTATAATTGTGGAGTTATGGATAAATGGTTAAACCTATATGAAGAAGAAAAAAAAGAGGACTTTGTCTAGAAAGCGCCAACGACAGAATAGAGGTAGACACATGGTCTCAAGTTCACATGATCTTGAGCCATTGCCCAAGCAATGCACTATAGAGTGGATGCATGACACACTACAAAAAGCAACAAAAGAGGGACAAAAAATATCAAACGCAGAATGTGACTTTGCAAGAGGATGCGAATGAAAGGTATTATTCTTTAGATACTTTATTATTAGAACATTCTTGTTTATAACAATATTTGCTTAATCATTTTGAAATACCATGTTCATTCACAATAATTATTTATGAGATTCATGTTTGTCATGTGGCAGTGCAAAATGTATAATGCTATAAGGGCTTTTGGTTTTCACTTTCGTGTTGAAAGGATTGATAACAAGAGACGCACACACGATTGTGGTGTAATAGCATCTTTCCAACAAGAAAGTCAAAACAGTGCACGAGATCGGAATCCCATCTCAGAAGATATAGAATACGTAGGAACTATACAAAATATTTATGATGTGTCATTTGGTGAAAGTGGACACTATTTTTTATTTGATGTGAAATGGTTCAAGGTAGTTTGTAGAGGGCCAAATGCAACCGTAAAATCGGATCCAAGTGGATTTTTTGTGATTGATTCATCAAAAACATTGGTCATGGAGTCCTTTGACACATTGGTGTTGCCTCGTCACTGTGAGCAAGTGCACATGCTATGCTATAATGTTTTTCATTTTATTGCAAGTGACTTCAGTATTTGAGTTTTCGATATGTTCTAAAATAGTGATTTTTGCAGGGATTTTTTCAACCAGATCGACTAAACAAGATATGATGGTTTGTAGTTCAAGTTGAACCACGTTCACGACGAGTATTTGAGGGTGCAAATGTTGAGAATGAAATGGAAAACCTTCATTTTAACTATGAGATTGAGCTACCTAGAGATGTAATAATTGTCAAACCATACTTGAAGCACCTACTTCCATAGATGTTGAGAATAGAAATTCTAATAGTCAAGATGATGAAATAATTTTTGAAAGTGAGAGCGATGATGAAAATCAACTAAGAGGAGATAAATTGCAACATGATGTCGCTGATGAAATTGATTCTTGTAACTTTGAATAAAAATTGATTATTGCAATTCTGAATGAAATTGATTCTTGCAATACTTTCACATGATTGCTATTTAGCCAAAATAGAGTCTCATTTATGGTCAAGTAAGTGAAAAGAATAGACATAGTTTGACTTCAATCCCATTTTTTTGGAGATAATGTCGGTGAAGATAGATGTGCGGCTTCATGTTCTAAGAAAATTCTCATTTTTTAACAAATGTTGCAAAGGCAATAAATCACTAAAAGCATGTGAGTTAATGAAATCACCACCACAAACTATGACAAAATCAAGTGTTTCATCATAGTCAATCTGCTTGAATTGAACATATCCCTTGACAACTAGTCTTGTTTTATAATTGCTCACACTACCATCTCGATTAGATTTGATCTTAAAGACCCATTTGCAAACAGTAACATTTTGTATCTTTGATGGAGGATCAATAATTTTACAAGTATCTCAAACAATGCATCATGTACTCACCTCACTTTTCATTACATCAAATCACTCTTTTGTTGCTACAGTTTCATTCACACTTGAAGGAACATCATCAAACTTAAGGTAGTAATAAGGGCAATAAAAATTAAACAATCATCAACTTGTAATTGCTTCTATCTTCTTTGTATTTGAGCATTGATGGTTGCATTTGGGCTCTGATACCATGTTAAAATCAAAGGTTATGAACCTCATTTAAATACTAAAACCTTGAAAAAACATCAAAGGTTTCACTTATATCTAATAGATAGAAAACTAGCACACAATTCAACCTATTTTGCATCTAATTGGCAAAGGCTTTTGAATATCACAATAAAACTAGAAATAATTGATCTTCACATCTTGTCACACACGTGGAAAGTATAATACTTTGTTCAGATTCAGATCTATTCATTAGACACAAAAAATATCACATTCATCATTCATCAATTTCTCATTAAAGAGCAAACTTGCCAAAATCACCATCTCTTGATAATCTCTCGAAGTAAGTACAAAATGAGCTCTCAATCCATATCAAATGATCTCGGATATGAGATTAGGTAGAGTGCCATTAGGGTAGATCCTAAACACCATGATATAATTCATTTTAGAAAAATATTTATCTAACTAATTCCATTTCATTATGAACATGCAAAAAAAAAAAAATCATCATAATATAATTCACTTTAAAAAAAATATATATAGCCTAATTATAATATAATTCACTTTGGAAATATATTTATTTAACTAATTTCATGTCATTATCAACATGCAAAAAAAAACAAAAAAAATGCGTGGATAATCCATGCAAAAGATATCCACGCGTGGATATCTTTAACTTTCGGTCTCGTTTGGTGAACAACTTGAAATTTGCGTGGATAATCCACGCGTGGATTATCCACGCCAATACTACTTTCCGGCGCCGCCAACCTTCCCTCCCAGACAGTTGCCGGAATTTTTAAAATTCAATTTTGCGTGGATAATCCACGCGCATAAATTTTTCGACGTCGTGTCAGAAAAACACCAGTAGACTGGTCGGAGGCGTGTTAAAAATTTTTTTGGCGTGGATAATCCACATGTGGATGTTCCATGCAAACAAAATTTCGAAAAATCGACTAAGGGTCGGGTCTTGCATGGATACTTTGCGTGGATAAACACAGAGTTTTTTAGTTGTGTCATGTGCCTTATCTACATGAATTCATGCTCATTTCCATTGCCATGTACTCTTTCTTTCATTTCTATTGAGATTCTATCGAGATCCTTGTGTTTCTAGCTTTCTATGGATATGCTATTTTGAATGTTTTGTACTTTTTTTGCTCTTAGCTTTACTTCCATTGTAATTGCTATTAGCTTAGATTTGGCACATGACAATTACAAGATTTTACGTTCTCCTATGGATCTAGGTCTAAAACTGTCTAAAGAGCAATGCCCTCAATCTAAAGAGGAGAAGGAAGAAATGAAGGGATATCCATATTAGTCCATTATGAGAGTCATCAGATACGTACAAGCTACTATTGACCTCTGCATCTGCTATGGAGAGACTAATTCATCCGACATCCATATATTACATGGATATACGTATGCGAATTGGGCAGGTGACATTGACACAAGAAATCCACTTCTGAATTTATCTACTTGCTCAACGATGGTTTGATATCCTAAAATAGTTGAAAGTAGACCTCCATTGCAATGTCCTCAACAAATTTGGAATACATTGGAGTTTCTCAAGCTACCAAAGAGATAGTCTAATTGACTTATCCTCGATGGTTTTCGTGTCATCCTTTCATTTGGATCGTCATTGTCTCTTTTATCTCCTTTATCAGCTTCTGATTCTGATGACTGCATCATCGAAAGTAGTCCCTTTAAAATGATCGTACTTAATTTTTTAGATAGAAGTGAAACGTACAGTAGGACCTCTCATACTGAAGTTAATTAGGAGTTCAAGAAACTGGGTAGTGATTTCGTCGAGATATTTTTGACTCGCACTCTCACTTTGTCTTCGTAAAAATTCCTCCCTAAGCTTACGGTATCATTCTAATCGGGATTCTCTATCTGACATATACTAGAAATGGAGATGGATGTTTCACTTTTCTTATAACTTTCCTAAGCTATCCCCGACAACGGCGCCAAAAATTGGTATATGTTGTACTATACCAACAAGATTAATATAGATTTTGTAGTAAATAATGTCGAACCCACAGAGGATAGCTTTAGAAAGTTATGTATTTGGTACAATTTATAATTTATTTTGAGTGAAGTGGTTTCGAGTGTTATTCTGATTGTCACCAGACATTAGAAAGTAACCAGTAGTACTTACGTTGGGGTGTGTAGTGTTAATAATTCTAGAACAGTAGTCTTGCCTCTATCAAATCGAATGAAATGAATTCTACAGTTGAGATGTTATCAGAGTAGTACAACAATACTACACTCCGGCTGATTAAGGTGTCAACAGAGAATCGAGAAATGTTCGATGTATTTATGGTTGTACAAACAATTAATTAGTCGCATTTGCGAACTGTTCGTTTATGAACAAAAGTCCTCAACAACTTAAGTCCAAAGTTATGGTTAAAGAACACGAATAGTTTTAGAGCACGTTCGAAATTAATGTCAGTTACAAACAAGAACATAGATCAAAGACTCAATTTTTCAGACATGGACTGTCATCTCAAATGTATACATACATTTTTATTCAATGATCGTGCTAGACTGTACCAAATGTAGATGTTATTCGAGTGCCGAAAAGAAAGTATTCGCGACAGACGAATAAGATGATTTTAAGATAGTTCCTTAGAGCATATTTACGGATACACAGCACACGACTGTAATGCACTAGAGAGTCTGTCTGATCATAGAGTCATTCATGTAATGTGTTAGAGATTGCTAGTAGAATCAGGATCACTCACACTCAACAGTGCGGAGAACAGAGATAAGGGAGAATAACTCTCAACACTCAATTAACTTCTTCAACCTCTTATAACAATTTCATGGTATCACAGGACCTGTTCGACCTTCTGGGTTGAACTTTAGTCCTCTGATGTGGGTTGATTCGTTGAGGTTCTAACTCATTGTCTGAGTCAGCATAAAATGGTCTTTCCATTTAGTAGAAGCTTGCACTTGATTCATTTTCTCCCAAATTTCTCTTTTTTTGATCCAATCTAATATTTGAAAACTATGTATTCTTCTAGGAGTGGGTCTTCTATCCTCATGGCCATCGAAAAAAGCTTTCATGCATCTAAATCTATGGTTAGGTGGAAGAAAACATCAATAATTGTAAAGTCATCATACATGGTATTATTAACAAATATGATAGGCTCAATAAAATTTTCAACACTGTTTCATAGCAATGCATGCATGTTAACATATGACTAAACTTGATTCACTTAATAAGCTATTGGAAATTGGAAACATAACAACAATCAATGAAAAATAACATTAGGACTAAGCACTCATACAAAACAAAAACTCGTACATCAATTATGTGCAAAAAATGAAAAAAAAGGCTTAATCGTAACACACATTTAAACCATATGAAAATCCTCTCATAAACTCAAAACATCAACAAATACATCATAATTGTAGCACCATGAATACGTTGGCTAAAAACTAGTGAGAGAAATTTATGAATAAATGCAAGCTGTAAATTACAACATTACAATGACCACTCATAATGTGAAAACAATTCTTCACCAGCTTGAATGTCTCTAGTGGCTATAGTCATGGTGTGCCCATAAGCTCCTCTAATAGATAGCTTAAGTGGGATTTCTGGATTCACCAATGGACCTTCACAAAAATGCCACTCAACATTCCTCAATTCTGGTTGATCCCATGAACTAGTAATATATCCAGCCACATTTCTATAATCCATGACAAATTTTCCAGATTTCACACGTGTGGGGAATGCCCACAAGTATGATGAATCTAATTAAGCCTTGTGATTAGCACAGTAACCTGATTCTAGATTGATTAACAAGATCTAGTTCAAAAGATATGGCTTAATCACAATCTAGCATGCTAAGCATCAGAATATGATAGCAATAAATCAATAATGAGCAAAAGTACAAGATATCAGTGTATTGGCATTAGCCTCAACACGAGTTAGAGAGAGAAATATAGAGAGATAACAAGCAAAAATTGTGTGGATCCAAAATTGCATGAGATAGCTACAAAGCTTTGGTTCTTCTACACAAATTTATGGAGTTTGAGGCAGCTCGAGGTAGAACCACATCCATCCATCATTTAATGAGATCTAAAGTGAAAACTAGAGTCTATGTGACATTTGTCACTTCTCATGCATGAAACTCTACCAACTATTTCCAAGTGTGCTAGTTCTAACTAGAAATGTACAAATCATCATGCATGTGTCCATTACACTTTGTGCATGCCTTGCATGTCACTATGGATCACTTACAATTAATGCATGTGAATTGCCACGAGTTTCTACAAGCATAATTTTGCTAATTCTATGTCTACAAACTATATGCAAGTTGTACTCATCATTCTAGATGTGACATATCCATGTAGCTCGAGTTCTATCTAGGCCAAACTTGGCATTTTGCATTTATGAACAACATACTTGCATGGTACAATATTTGTAGCAAGCCTAAAGTCAAGATGGATTATTTTTCCATTTCAACAGTCCTCCTAAAAACAATCTATATGGACTTGAACATTGATCTTGGTATTACTCCAAGATTGGCTCTATGCTTGATGAAGGAACTTTTGCTCAAAGGTTTGGTGAGCATATCAGCAATACAAGATGATGTGTCGATGTGCTCCAAGTAAATTTCCCCTCCAATGAGCTTCTCTCTCATGAAGTGATGTGCAACTTCTATATGCTTGCTCCTTGCATGGAATATCGGGTTGTTGGCAAGGGCTTGGGCCGAAATGTTGTCAAACATGATCATAGGTAGATCCTCTTCCATGATTATCTTTAGCTCCACTAGCAGCCTCTTGATCCAAAGCACTTCCTTTGTTGTTGTAGTGAGCGCCTTGTACTCAGCTTCACATGATGAGAGTGATACAGTATCTTGCTTTTTGGAAAGCCAAGATATCAACTTTCCTCCAAGATATATGACATAAGCACTTGTAGATTTTCGATCTGCTCTATCACTTGCAAAATCCGAGTCAGAATAACCAACAATAGAAAGATCTTCACTTTTATACAATAAACCATAATCAAAAGTTGAAGATATATATATAAGTACTCTCTTGGCCATTTTCCAATGATAACTAGTAGGATTTTGCATAGCCTGGCTCAACTTATGAACACTAAAGCTTATGTCAGGTCTAGTTATTGTGAGCCAAATTAAGGAGCCTATAAGACGCCTAAAAAGTGTGATGTCCACGAAGGATCTTTCATCACCTTTGTTAGGGTCTTTTACATTTTTCTCCATAGGAGTTTCTATACTCTTACCATCTAACATATTGAGCTTTTTTAACATTGAAATAGCATACTTGGATTGACATACAAAAGCTTTATCTTTAAGAAAGTCAATCTCTAATCCTAGAATGTAGTGAATTTTTCCAAGATCTTGCATCTTGAGTTCTTTTCCAAGTGCAATCTTGGTTTCCTCAACTAACTTGATACAACTTCCTATTAGAATGATATCATCAACATAAATAAGAAGGATGACAATATCTTTATCAGAAAATTTGACATATAAGGAAGGATCATAGTTACTAAGATTAAATCCTAGTGACTCAAGAAAGGTGTTAAGTCGAGAATACCATGACCTTGGAGCTTGCTTTACTCCATATAAACTTTTGAAGAGCAAGCAAACTTTGTCTTTGTCATTGATGAACCCAATAGGCTCATCCATATAAATCTCTTCTTCTAGATATCCATTTAGAAATGCATTAGAGACATCTAGTTGAAGAACTTGCCAATTGAAAAAACAAGCAACAGAAATTATGATTGTACTGATACCATCTTTGCAACTGGAGCAAAAGTCTCCTATAATCAAGTCCATAAACTTGAGCAAAACCTTTAGCACAAAGTCTAGCCTTGTACTTGTTGATTGTGCCATCTTGATTATACTTGACTCGAAAAACCCACTTGCAACCAATGGCGTGCTTGTTGGATGGAAGATCCACAAGCTCCCATGTCTTATTGGCCATAAAAGCATCATATTCCTCCTTCATGGCAAGGTACCATTCCTTCAAGTTGAGTGCATCATATACATCCTTTGGCTCCTCATGAGAAATAAAATAAGCACAATTAGTGGAGTTGATTTCCACTTGCTTGCCTCTATCTTCATAGGTAAGCCTCCTAGGCTCGGATCTTTCTCTTTGAGATCTCCTTGGTGAAAAGATTTGAGGTGACTCCTCCTCAATTCTCGGCCCCATCTCTCCATGATAGTCTTCAAGGGTGATGATTGGAGTATCTTTGTGAGAATTTTTGAACTCGCCCTCCTCAAGAATGTATTTTTGATCCTCATGGAATATAACATCCCTACTCTCAATTGTAGTTGAGGTAGAGGGAACATAGATTCTGTAAGCTTTCTTGTTGGATGCATATCCAACCATGATCCCTTTAATCGAGTTAGGATCATCTCTTTTCCCTGTTTCCAAGGGCACATGAACAAAGCAAGCACAACCAAAAATTCTAAGGTGATCTACCTTAGGTTTCTTCTTAAACAAGACTTCAAAAGGTGATTTTCCAGCAAGTGCATTGTGAGGTAATCTATTGCACAAATAGTTTGCACAATTTATAGCTTCACCCCAATATTCAATAGGCAAAGAACTTCAACTCGAATTGCTTTAGCATATTCACATAAAGATCTGTTTTTCCTCTCAGCAACTCCATTTTGAGATGGAGAATAAGCACATGAAAGCTCTCTCTTTATTCCTTCACCTTCATAGTATTCATGAAACTTGTTGGAGACGTATTCACCTCCTCCATCACATCTTAAAACTTTAACTTTGAATGAAAACTGTTTCTCAACATAAGCTTTGAAGATTAGGAAGTGATTAAAAACCATAGCCTTTAAAGAAAGTAGATACAACCAAGTATATCTAGTAAAGTCATCAATAAAGGTGACAAAACATGTTGCACCACCAATACTTTTAGAAGAGGAAAAATGTACATCTGAGTGTATAAGCTCTAAAGGATGAGTAGTCTTTATAAAAGACTTCTGATATGGCTTTATGTGTGATTTTGCAATGGTAAAGTTAGGATGCCCTAATCTTCTATGCCACAACTCCTCCTTAGATAACAAAGCAACTTCACAAAGATTTTCATTCTCATAAGAATTCAACTTAAAAATTCCACCACATCTAGATCCATCAGCTAGGATCTCATCATTTTTTTTTGATAAAGCAAGTATTGGAGTTGAACTTTACATCACAACCATTATCAAGCAACTTTTCCACACTAATCAAGTTCTTTGTAAGTTTTGGAATGAAAAGAACATTAGAAAGTGCAAGAACTTTTGAAGAAGCAAGTTTCAATGGAATGTTGCCAATTCCTTCTATAGAGCACTCATGATCATTAGCAGTGTAAATAGATCTCTTAAGTCCTTTGTAAGGTGCAATTGAGTCAAATGACTCCTTTGAATAGCACATATGTGAAGAAGCTCCACTATCTATGTACCAAGCTCCATCTTTCTTGAAAGGTGATGAAGAAAAACTGGACACCATAAGTGATCCTTCTCCATCACTTGCAACAGAATCTTCTTCAATCTCTTTGGAGAGATTAGCTTGCTTGAGTTGGTTTTTCTTCTTAAAGCAATTAGAGGCATAGTGCCCCTTCTTGCCACAGAAGAAACACTTCTCTTTCTTCTTCTTGGTCTTTGAAATAGAAGGATGAGATAAATCATCCTCTCCACCATGCTCGAGTTTGTTCATCCTGGAAAGTCTATAGCTTTGCCTAGATTCTTCAGAAATAAGAATTCCTTGGAGAGTTTCTAGATTAGGCAACTCCTCCTTAATGGAAAAAGACTGAACAAGATTATCATAGTCATTTCTTAGGCCATTTAAAATGACTTGAACTAGCTCATCTTAATTAATGGTAACACCAACACAGGAAAGCTCTCTATGTAAATCTTTAACTCTCAGAACATATTTTGATGCACTCTCTTCACTTCTTTGGAAACTTTGAAAAATCTGATTTTTAAGAGTGAGTATTCTAGAAGTATTCTTTGCTTCATAGATGGACTTAAGTGCATCCCAAGCTTCTTTTGTTGTAGTGCAAGATCCTATCTCTCTCAGAAGTTCATTAGATACATTCATCTTAATGAAATGTATAGCCATTCTAGCTCTCTTCCTATACTTAGGAATTTCAGCCTGTGCTTGAGGCTCCTCCTCAACACCAAGCACAATGTCCATAACATCCTGGAGTATCAAAATAGACTCCATTCTGAACTTCCAAATTGAGTAATTAGAAGTGTTTAGTCTTTCATTAGCTTCTAGAAGATATCCTCCCAGAGGTGACATTTTGATGAAGACTTCTTAATTATTGGACTGCAATATGTTTGAGCTTGTTCCAATCAGACTTAAAGTTACTGCTCTCTTTCACTATAGGTATTTTCAAGGATGTACTACCTTCCTATGTGAAACACTTGCAACTATATTTGAGATGGATCTCAAATATTCCACAAGACAAGTTATCTAGATCAGACACACAAAGTGGATTGAGACACTTTGGCTAGTTTGAATCCTAATTTTGGCACGTGTGAAATGTATCAAAAGAAAAGACTATTGACACTTTGAAGGCTCAAAGGGTGTTCAATTACTTCAAACTTAGTCTTGATCTTCAGTTTCTTGTGTAGGATGCTCAAAACAATGGATTCAGAACAAAGGAATCAAATCAAAATGCTGTCACTCGGATTTTGGACCTATCCATATCCTCTTTAAAAGCTTATAACTCTTGATAGACACATCAGATTGATTTGATTTCAATTTCTATGGAAAGTACAGATCATAAGCTTTCCATCACGCTATAACATCACTATCTTTGGATATACAAGCAAGGAATTAGAAGGGACTGAAAATCTTTGATTTTCACATGTGCAGAATTCCAGAATTTCGTAATGCCACTATTTAGGTCTGAAAATTCAGTTCCAATCTGATTTGATCCAAATACACTCCAGAGAAAGATGAGGAAAAGTGCAAAACTGCTTTTTGCTTGAATTAGCTCTCATTCTCTTGTACAATCAGAGATGTTAGCATGCAAAGCTCAATTTGGCTCTGATACCATGACAAAATTTCCAGATTTCACACATGTGGGGAATGCCCACAAGTATGATGGATCTAATTAAGCTTTGTGATTAGCACAGTAACCTGATTCTAGATTGATTAACAAGATCTAGTTCAAAAGATATGGCTTAATCACAATCTAGCATGCTAAGCATCAGAATATGATAGCAATAAATCAATAATGAGCAAAAGTACAAGATATCAGTGTATTAGCATTAGCCTCAACACGAGTTAGAGAGAGATAGATAGAGAGATAACAAGCAAAAATTATGTGGATCCAAAATGGTATGAGATAGCTACAAAGCTTTGGTTCTTCTACACAAATTTATGGAGTTTGAGGTAGCTCGAGGTAGAACCACATCCATCCATCATTTAATGAGATCTAAAGTGAAAACTAGAGTCTATGTGACATTTGTCACTTCTCATGCATGAAACTCTACCAACTTTTTCCAAGTGTGCTAGTTCTAACTAGAAATGTACAAATCATCATGGATGTGTCCATTACACTTTGTGCATGCCTTGCATGTCACTATGGATCACTTACAATTAATGCATGTTGCCACGAGTTTCTACAAGAATAATTTTGCTAATTCTATGTCTACAAACTATATGCAAGTTGTACTCATCATTCTAGATGTGACATATCCATGTAGCTCGAGTTCTATCTAGGCCAAACTTGGCATTTTGCATTTATGAACAACATACTTGCATGGTACAATATTTGTAGCAAGCTTAAAGTCAAGATGGATTATTTTTCCATTTCAACAGTCCACATCTCACACAATCCTGTGCATGTTTTGAGTGCTTTTGAGACGAGTGTCGTCAATTAAAGCATATAATTGCAATCTAGGATAATACACTAACAATTTTTTCCAAGTATGATACTTGTATCTAATTCCTCCGTAAGGCATCAACTCCTCTCCTTTTTTAAGATCTTCTTTCAAGAATAAACCAAATCCAGCCATTGCCAAGCCAAATATTTTCACTTCATAATTTTTTCCCTAATATTCGAATGTAGTAAATTTAGGAATATTAGAAGGATGTTTTCATAATCCATGCTTCGCTGAATTAAAGTTGGTGACAAGCTTTCTAGAAATTTCCAGAGGTGGTGGTATGGTCGTTAGAAATCTCATGGATTCATGAGCAACATCTTCCCACATCATCAATATAGAATCTACCATGTTTTCGACTTCATTCCATGATTTCTGTCAAAAAACTAAGATTTTTGTCAATAGATTCATGACAATTTTTTGCATATATGTCATGTCAATTATTATTGGATGTGCAAGCTTTTACTAACACTACATCTCAACATCTATGTTTCAAAAGATAATTAGATAGCTAAATCTAGAATATTTCATTCACGATTTTTCAAAAACAATTGGTATACCTGTACGGATTTTAGTGCTTCTTCAGTACAACACATATCTACCCAAGAGTATCTGACTAAGTGCTCCTCAACTTCTTTAAATGTTTTCAATTTTCCACGACCCCTACACTTTTTGCAGGGACATGGTGCAACATCCATTTTTCGCTCTTTTGCTTCATCCATGAGTTTGTTAAGGAGGTCCTGCACTTTCTCTTCATCTTTATCTGAATTCAAAGGTATGTGCATGCACTTTGTTAAAATTTTTGAAACTATTCTTGTACTAGATGAATCAAAGCATTAAAACACATAGCTTTGTGCATGAAGTGTGTATACATACTTGACAGGCGATGGGTTGTTTTGATGCCGATGGTTGACTAGCATCACGAGCATTCATCATGGTTTTGCTAGATTCCATTATGCACAAAATGTAGTCTTTTATCCAAGATATATGTCTTATCCTACAAACTATTTGACAATCATACATATAATTTAATATTGAATGATGAAGATGCAAGGTTTTAAAAAAAAAAAATGTTGCACACTTAAGCTCAAAAGAAAATTCAAAAGACATGATGGTGATTATGGAAAAAAATGCCACACAAGATGTGTACATCAGGCAAGCATTCATTAAAATGATTTGATGTAGCCATTACAAAAATTTAGTATAAAAGATTACAAAGCACCATCTAGAATGAATTTTAATCCATCAAGTTTTCAAAAGAAGCAGTGTAGCCCTTTGCATAGTTGACTAGGAGTTCTTGCAAGTTAAGGCTGTGATTCTCATAAGACTTACCTTTCCAAGTGACAAGCCTAGTACAATTCAGAGACTCTGCCTTATGCTACTAATTACTAGAAGACATTTCAACGTGACATAAAATGTGATGTAATTGATCCTAAACGGCTTACAAAATGGAGAGACTTAATCTTTGGCAGGTTTGTAAGCTCTCTTACCTATTTTATGATCTTCAAACAAACGATATTATTTTATGTTTTGATCCTAAACCAATAATTCCTCCCAAATATGCTTATATGTCCTTTATGTCCACCACATTTTATATGACCTAAATGATGGTTGACCTCTACCTAATAACATAATGAGTTCACTATGTAAATTTGAAATCCCAATTGAAAGAGGAGCAAGCAAGAGTTCCATTTGAAGCATCACACAATATAGATTTTAGGTTGGCTTGGATTAAAAATGTCACATCACTCAAAGGTTTACTCAAACTACTCTTATTTTTCTAGGTAGTAGAACTTTTGTGGATGCTAAATCACTCGGTCAAACATACAGCCTACAACATGGTTTGTGTTAGTAATGACATGTAGTCATGCTACTAGCACATAACATACCTTTTATTGTTTTAAGTACTCCTATAATAGTAATTTACTAGTTTATCTAAAAGCTATCAATTTTTATGTATTTATTCTCCTAACACTAGTTACGGGGACCTCCCGATAATTACGAGCTTAGATGTTGACATTCTACCTTAGTTTATCATGTACTTGTTGATATCAATTTTTAGGACATAACATAGTTTACATTTTACGTTGCAAAAATAAGCACCTTCAATCTAAAACTACATTATTCTATAAATGTGCAAACAATCAAAATAGATATATTCTTGAATGATAGATGTTGATGTTTCTTAGTCCTTCTCATATATGACACTTCTTAAGTATGATTGTTTGTAGTGATATATACCTTTAAGATAGAAACTCTGTTACTAGTAGAAAATTACACAATGTTGGAAACTTATGATTTCAAAGCACCCATAAATCCTCAGGTCAGTGTTGCAATGTGGGAAATTGAGTGTGCTCACATGATTGCATGCTGTTGCTTACAGGCACATTCAAAGCGCAGCCAATTTTCACAATATCTTTATCGATATATTGCGCGCGAGAGAGAGAGAGAGAGAGAGAGAGAGAGAGAGAGAGAGAGAGAGAGAGAGAGAGAGAGAGAGAGAGAGAGAAAGAAAGGGAAGGCAATTGCGACTACACTCTGGAGTCATGAAGCTTTACGTCATGGAGCGGACATGGAGCTCCGCTCGGGAGTCATGAAGTAAAGATGTTAAAAGAAGGCGGCCCCCATAATTCTAGAAGGTCAAAAAAATTTTCTAATGCTTTATGCCGGGGAAGTCCTTCGTCCTTGGGCCTTCCCTGATTTAAGGTCTTGGGCAATTAGGGAAGGCCCCCCCCCCCCCCCCCCCCGGGGATTGTCATGCCTGGCTGCCAGATGCCTTTGGCCCTCGGGTTCATGGCTGTCTGTCATACCTTGCATTTCTACAGGTGCTACTTCGGCTCTTTCTGGCTACTTGCTGCTGTTCCATGGCTCTGCTCTGAATGCTACTCGATTCTCCATTGCTCCGATTGCTACTCGACTGATACTCCATTGCATGCGGTCATACTCCATGCACTAAGCACATGGGACGATACTGTCTGAAACGTTTTTTTCTTGAAGACGATTGATCGCTAATCTGAGCTTTCTCAATGTTAGTTTCAACGACCTTTCCGGAGAAATCTCTCTCACTATCTTCACCAACTCCACCATTGGATATCTAGTGCTGAATCACAATGGATTTAATGGGAGCATACCAGCAGGTATTGGCAAACTTACCAAAAAAAAAACTGTTGGGACTGGCTCTAAACGAGAATGAGTTCACAGGCAATGTGCCTGAAGAAATTGGAAACATGACAAGTTTGTTGTATGCTTAACAAATGAGGAACATACATGCTAACTGTTTTTGTTGTTTTGAAAGTGTGTGGCAGTATAGGAGCTCAAGAAAGAAACGTTGCTGACAAATAGGAGGACAACTGCTCAGGAAAACAGTGTTGCTGACCAATAGCAGCAAATCAAACAATGTCCAGTGTGACACAAGCTGCAGACAAAGTATGTAGATGCTTCTATCAACCCAGATTAGTTCTACACTTACACATGACAGCACATCAAATGTTCACTAGTTTTATTCTTTTGAGCTAAACTAGAATGGTAGCACAACATATTGACATATTGACAATTGTTGAGAAGATAAAGTCCAGGTATTTTCATTCACTCACCTCAGTTTTTTCAAACTGATGTGGAGCTTGGAACCTGATGTGATTTTGTAGGAGGTCAAGCCTGTTGCTGTTTGAGACACTATGCTGGAGTTTTCACTACAACACAAAGTAAGAAACTGCCTAAACATATGCAACAAGCATTTGACTTCTCATTTAATGGATACCTAGCCTGAAATTGGAAGAGAAAAACGAAAGGTGTCATTTTTTCAGTAATATTCAACATGAAAGTTAGCATTTGTTATATCATTAAATTTAAAAAGATGTATCATTTGTCAATAACATTCAGATGGAAAGATGACATTGGTCTGTAACATTCAATGGTAGACCATTTGTTAGTACCATTGAAGTTGAAAAGCCATATTTTCTCATTAACTTTCAAGTTGAAAGGTAGCATTTGTCATTAACATTCAGTGTGGTATTGTTTCTCACATTTGTCATTAAGATTGAAGTTGAAAAGTACCATTTGTTAGTAACATCCAGGAAAGGTATCATTTATTACTAACGCTAGACATGAAATGTAAGTTGATACTTTGCCTTTCAAATGAAATGTGTAATTATTTTGGACCTTTTGAACACTTTTTTGACTAAGGAGTTGTAGATTTCAAGATTCCCTTGTGAATTTCCTTGTAGCTTGAAGTTTTGAAGATTCCCTTGTAGATTTTTCATATTACACTCCATTCCTTTGAGAAGTACATAACGAACTAGCATATGAAGAATTTGACATGCACCCCTCTCCATTTCAGCCTGATGGGTTGTTTTTTCTTTTAGCTTTCAAATGACATGCATATTTCAAACGTACCTTTCTAATTAAAAATGTATGAACATTCCAACCACTTATACATACAATTTGTGGTATTTAATAAAAAAAAATACAAAATTTTAAACTAGCATGGCATTTGACTTTCTAAAGTTATCTTCATATTTGCGAAGAAAGAAAAGTTAAAAGGATTGCCTAGATCAAATCTCATGCTTCTTGGTTTCCAAGGGGAGGCTCGAACCTGAGACCAAAGAAACTTTGGATGTCAAGCTAACCAACTAAGACAACCCCGTTGGGTAGATCAAATCTCATGACGTGACATGGTTTCTAAAGATACTTTGAAAAACCAATTGGCTGCATCTCCTCCTTCATCTATGGCTAAGCTTGTCCAATCAAAATAGACTAGAATACTAGGCTACGTTCAGCTTACTTCCTGAAAAGCCATAGTCCATTGTGAAGTGTCCATTTTTCAAGTTTTTATATGTTGGAATTCCTCCTCTCAGAGTTTACGAGTGGACGTGGCAAAGCTTTTATAGTGAAGGGAATGGCAACCATTCAAGTACAAGGGCAATTGCTATTTCTGTCGATCCGATTCTGGCAGCTTGCTCAATTGGGGCATTGAAGAGTTCACCTCTTGTTGTAGCCAGGTTAGCAACATCAGTTTAAATCAATTCATCTATGTCCGTAAGGAAATCTATGTAGTAATAAGTAACATTATGCCTTGGTTAAAACATATGTAAGCAGGTTTATTTTATAGAATATAGTATTGCTGTATATATGAAGGTGTTTGAGAAGGGCTCAGACCCCTTCATTTGAAGCAAATGACAAATGGACAATGAGTTTTTTAAGTTGGCCCCTTTTATAGTTTAAATTGGCCCTTGGTACATGGGTGTCCTCCATCTTAGCTATTGATCTATGCCTCTCAATGTCAATGTCAATTTGGGTCTAAACTATATGAAATATCATTTTTTAGTTGAACGACTTCAAAACTTGACTATAGGCTCTTAGTTTGCAATTAGTGACAAGAAGCTTTTTGCAAAGCCTTTCTATTGTGCTTCTTTGGCATAAAGTACAATTGCACCAATTAGAAACGACTAACTATACAAAGTATCTCCAACTAATTTATGAAGAGTTCTCTAAGTCGTCCATAGTTTGAGATATTGTTGATGAATATCATGACAAAGCTACTCGAGATTCATTGCAACATTAAAAAGGTTCATATTGTTGATGTGGGTGTTTTGTATAAGTCATGATGGCATAAATATTGATAAGAGACATAGAAATTATGAATGGGCTTGGAAATCCCAATCATGATGGTTTAAAAATATCAAGATATTACTTAGTTGTACATGCGCATCCACCATTGCGCTAGCGTTTCATGCCACTCTACTCTTTCTGTGGCTTCACAAGCTACGGTATTGTAGATATCTCTTCCTAGTTAGGTCTCGGCTAGCATAAGCTTGAGGCTTTATAATTTTGGTTGCCAAAAGGTAATCCTCCATTTGCGCTAATGACGTAGTGGTACTGGTAAATAATAACTAATAATTTTCCTTAATCAATTTGTCATCAACATTGCTCACTCGTCCAATGTCTGCTCACAAAATCTAATTAACTTATATAATCCTCATTGAATAGATCATATAGTTCCAATACAACATAGAGTAAGAAGGTGAAAGGACTGAGAGGTTCAATGAGGGCTTTAGATCCTCCTAAATGTGGTATTTTGGTACAAAATCTAGACATTTAAATATATTTTGAATTTGATACAGCTAACCAAGTTAGGAGCACTACTTCTGAGTTAGTTGTTGGAAATCAACAATATTATTGTACTTATGAATATTGTTGTTGAAATGTATTGCTTATAACTCACAACCTTTATGGGTGAAGTTTGGATTCATTTAAAGGTCTATATGCATAGAATACACAAGAACTTTTGGCCTTATCTTTTCCCGATTGGAAAAGATGGTATGCTATCCCAAAAGACTCAGGAGAGTTGGGTAGTTGATGGTAGCCAAAAGATAGAACCTCACGTAATGAAGTTCCGGTGAATCTTAAGTTATTTTAGATTAGAACTTAAGAGTAAATTTTAGACGTATTCTAGATTGGACCCTAACTTTGGAATGACACTTTGTGCCATGGCTAAAGTAAGGGCATTTTTGGATTACAATCTTTATATAGGCATCCTAAGTGAGTTGGAAAAGTCTGAAACTTTTCTGATGGAAAGGACTTTTTGGAACAACTCATGTGTCTTTTAAGAATTGTGATGCATTCTTATGATATGGTATGGTCTCGAGAATCTGGAAAGTTGTGATTAGAGAATCATAACTCAGACTCCAAAATATACCAAATCAATAAGAGAGAATTGTGATCTTGATAAGATTACCCTGAATGAATAAACAAGATAACAAAACTTTGGTAATGATTGACATCTTGCCAAATCGATTATGTTTATTCGGGTAAGGACTATCAGGAAAGCATCTGATTTTGCTCAAGTAGTTGTAGAGCGTCTGTTTAGATTTACAGATTACCAAGTGACATTGTGAACGATTGTGATTCAAGGTTTACTGGTCACTTTTGGTCGGCCGTATTTGCTAAACTAGAGATGACTCTGAGTTTAAGTTCTTCTTATTATTGGTCAGATGGAAAGAAAAAATTAGGTGAGGTAGAAAATGCTTCGAGCATATTTTTCGGCGACAATCTCATTGAGAAGTGTATCTACCCTTGATTGAGTTGCCTATACTATGGTATTAAGTTCTGTTATTGAGTATAGGACAAGATTTCGATGAATTATGATTGATGAATCATAGTTGAAATTCTAGTTATACTTGATCGTTTAAGAGAAGGATTATCCGCGTGATCAAAAGATCAGATGATATCTGCATTTTGATTGCAATGTCCTCGAAGAGGAAGTATCCTTGATGGAGATTAAGTTATAGTAAGCTTTTAACTACCGATAGTGTCAAAAAGTGGTGTGCAAAAGATAGGTCTAGTTCGAAAAGATATCGAACTCGAAAAAGAAACGCATGAACTTAATTTGAGTGTCTAGAAAGAAAACTTTTCGTGCACGACGAAATAAACTATCTTTATCTTTCCAATGCATGACTATGTCTATCAATTTCAAACAAAACAATAGTGATAGAAATCACGTTTGAACTTATAGTAACTAACTTTGAAATCGCCAGTACTACAGTGATTACGTAGCCAAACAATTAAGCATCGAAAATTATTAGACAAATAATTAGTCACGAAGAAACACAAAAATGCATACATTATGAGACAAAAACTGAACGCAATGAAGGATAGTATTGATTCAGTATGAAACGTAACAGAAGTAAATGAGTACAATAAGTTGTGGATCAAAGTCGCGTACTCTATGCTATCTTTGAGTGGCTAAGATTGAAAGTCTAAATTAAGTGTAATGCTGATAAGCTGTAGCGCAATAGCAATCTCTGAAACAACTCTAAGAAGTGAGCTAGAATGCTCAGGAGTGTTCAAACTCGTAAGCTTGAGAGAGAGAGCTAACTATTCAAAATGCTTCTGATAATCTTAACTTCTGATGATAAAATTGTATGAATATGAACAACTATTTATACTAAGAAATTAGGTCGTCATCAATTGCAATCGCCAGTTGGCTGGTGATCAGCTGACATCCATCTGGTCCTTGTTATTAATTGCTAATAAGCAGTGAAATTGGCCGTAAACATTCTGTCTGCATAAATGAACCAAAACTGTAGCTCTACAGAAATGAACTAAAACAGCCACAAGCGACATTATCGGGTTTTTTGCGAAAAAAGAAAAAGAGGAGAAGGTGCCTTTAAATCTCATTTAGGGTTGCCCCACACTTTGCTAGAGTCATTTCCTTAACATTTGAGGCTCTTTGAAAAAAAAGACGACACTGATTTTACACGAGATTTCTGTCAAACGAAAAATGCAAAAAAGGAGAAGCTACATTTCTTCAATGAGAATCCTGACAGGCGAAAAAGGAGAGACTGTCGTAAACTCCGTGTAATTCTGCAGACTGTGTAAAAACACTTGTGATTCTGTAGAATGTGTAAACACACGGGAAAATCTACAGAACTGGATAAACAATGGATGAAGATTAAAACCAATTAGTCGATTGGTAAGAAGGAGAATAATTTAACACTCCTCCTTAATCTGAATCCTTGAATGCCTTGACTTTCAAACTTAGTTCTACACAGAATTTTCTGCGTGACTCCAAACTTAATGTTTTAGTAAAAATATCTGCTGTCATATCTTGCGTTCTATAGTACTGCAATCTGACCTCTTCATTGAGAACTTTGCTTCTGAAGAAATGATACTTCAGTTCAATGGATACTTTAGTTCAATGTGCTTACTCCTGGAATGAAATCTAGGGTTGGTTGATAAAGTGATGGCACTTTGATTATCACAAAATAATGTCGTCAGAGCATATTGATTTAGACTGATCTTGAATAGTGTGTGTACTATTGTCACCAAGATGAACAAATTTCTTCATGCTGTAAGGAGTGTAGGAGTTGAAGATCTCACGTTGATTGGTCATATGTTGAGTTGTTCTAGAATCCAGAAACTATGAATTATCCAAAAATGAGCTTTGATCTTTGACCATGAATGCACCTTCGTCCACTTCGACTTGGGGAGATGATGAAACTGCGTTTGCTTATTGATCAAGTTGCTTGACTGCATTCTTCGCTTGAAAAATTCGACAGTCCTTGATCTCATGGTTATTGTGGTTGCAATACCTGCAAAACATCTTCTTCTTTGATTGTGGATTCGATGATTGTTCTTGACCTTGAGTCGGCTTTTGATTGGTTTCAGTCTTTTTGGAGCTTTTCTGCTTCTGTCGCTTTGAGCCTTTGTTGACATATAGAGTCTGAGAGGAGGAAGTAGACGAAGTGTATTGACTTCTTCGATTATCTTCTTGCAGCAACATAGTGATGACTCTAGTAAGAGTTAAATATGAGTGTGTCAATATGATCATCACCCAGTTCTCATATGTAGAGGACAAGTTTGAAAGCAATGTCATAATTGCGTCTTGATCATCTATGACTGATCTGACAGAGGCCATCTGTTGCAAGAGATTCTTAAACTGGTTAATGTGACTCTGAAGAGAATCACCAGTAGACATTTTGAATGTGAAGAAAATATGTAACTTAGTAGTTACGTCCCTCACGTCATATAGTGAGTTCAAAATGTACCAAACGTCTTTTGACGTTTTAGTTTCATCTATGTGTCCAATCTGTGTATCTGATATATTGAGGATAATAAGCGCAAAAGTTTGACCATCCTTCGATTTTCACTTTGAGTCGTCATCTTCAAGTTTTACTTCTGTACTTGTAACAACATCTCATAAGTCGTTGACGATTAGCAAGGTCTTCATTTTAAATTTTCACAAATGATAATTGGATCCATTCAGCTTGTTTGCGATAAGACCGACTTTACTTTGAGAATCCATTTGGAACTTAGTCTATCAATTGTATCGATGACGCTAAGATGTGGTAATGCCAACAATAGGAAATTAATTATCTGATACTGAAAGGTTGAAAAGAACTGAAGAGTATGATATCAATTTGATATTGCGAAAGATATCAATTTGATATCACGAAGGATATGAAGTATTAGAGTTTTCGCTTTGATATCATATTGGAATAAGATAAAGTAGTAGTGAAATTGCTCTCAGACCATGTCGGAAAGTGGTGTGTAGAAGATAGGTCCAGCTCAAAAAGATAACGAACTCGAAAAAGAAACGAATAAAAATAATTCGAGTGTCTAGAAAGAAAACTTTTCGTGCACAGCGGAATAAACTATCTTTATCTTTCCAATGCATGACTACGCCTATCAATTTCAAACAAAACAATAGTAAACTTATAGTAACTAACTTTGAAATCACCAGTACTACAATGATTATGTAGCCAAACAATTAAGCATTGAAAATTATCAGACAAATAATTAGTCGCAAATTGTTTGTGAATTAGTCGCGAAGAAATACGGAAACGCATACATTTTGCGACGAAAACTGAATGCAATAAATGATACTATTGATTTAGTATAAAAACGTAACAAAAGTAAATGAGTACAATAAGTTGCAGATCAGCTAAAATTGAAAGTCTTAATTAAGCGCAATGCTGATAAGTAGTAGCGCAATACCAATATCTGAAACAACTCTAAAAAGTGAGCTAGAATGCTCAGGAGTGTTCAAGCTCGCAAGCTTGAGAGAGAGAGAGCTAACTATTCAAAATGCTTCTAATAATCTTAACTTCTGATGATAAAACTGTATGAATATGAACAACTATTTATACTAAGAGATTAGGTTGTCAATTGCGATTGCCAGTTTACTGGTGATGAGCTGGCATCCATCCGGTCCTTGTCATTGATTGCTGATAAGCGGTGAAATTGGCCATAAACGTTTTGTCTGCATAAATGAACCAAAATTGTAACTCTCCAGAAATGAACTAAAATAGCCACAGACGACACTATCAAGTTTTTCGCGAAAAATGGAGAAAGAGGAGAATGTGCCCTTAAATTTCATTTAGGGTTGCTCCGCACTTTGTCAGAGTCATTTTCTTAATATTTAAGACTCTTTGGAAAAAGCAAAAAATGCGACACTGTGATTTTACACAACATTTCTATCAGGCAAAAAATGCGAAAAAGGAGAAGCTGCATTTTTTCAATGAGATTCTTGACAGTCGAAAAAGGAGATCTGTCGTAAACTCCGTGTAATTTTGCAGATTGTGTAAAAACACTTGTGATTTAGCAGATTGTGTAAACACACGGGAAAATCCGCAGAACTGGATAAACAATGGATGAAGATTAAAACCGATTAATTGATTGATAAGAAGGAGAATAATCCAACAGATAGTCCGCTCATGCTTATAAATAATTTTTAACCTAGATCACCTATTTTAGGAGAGAGTCGGATGATCAAGTTTCAGAAGGTAGCAAATTTTCTACATGACATGCAGGAAATGCTACGGATAGCACATGAAAATATCTAGTGTGCCCAAGATAGGGATTGACATTATGCTAATCTGAAATAATCACCTCGAGACTTTCAAATGAGGGTTTGGATGTATTGAATAATCCCGAAGGATTCTAGTGTAATGCGTACCGTCAAACATTACAAATTGTCCCCTAGATATAGAGGACTGTATTAGATCATGTAAAAGATCGGATCTTTAGCTTACTAGTTAGACCTCCCGGAAGGAACTCAAATGCATCCGGTTTTTCACATAAGCTGATTCAAGAAGAGTCTATATGAAGGAGAGCATCTTGGTTCTGGAGACCAATTGGACATGTTGGATGAATCATCGAGTACGCGGCTTGATCCATAACTTATTGTACTCATTTACTTCTGTTTCGTTTTGAATCAATACTATCCTTTATTGTGTTCAGCTTCGTCTTAGAATGTATGCATTTTCTGTATTTCTTCGCAACTAATTCACGAACAATTTGCGACTAATTATTTGTCTAATAATTTTCGATGCTTAATTGTTTGGCTACGTAATCACTGTAGTACTGATGATTTCAAAGTTAGTTACTATAAGATCAAATGTGATTTCTATCACTATTGTTTTGTTTGAACTTGATAGGCGTAGTCATGCATTGTGAAAGAGAAAGATAGTTTATTTCGCCATGCACGAAAAGATTTCTTTCTAGACATTCGTTTCTTTTCGAACTAGACCTATCTTCACAACATTACTTTCCGACATGGTATCAGAGCAATTTTCATTACTTCTTTATCTGATTCCAACATGATATCGGAGCGAAAGCTCTAATACTTGATATCTTTTGCAATATCAAATTGATATCATACTCTTCAGTTCTTTTCAACCTTTCAGTATCAGAGAATTGATTTTTATATTGATGGAATTACTACATCTTAGTGCCATTGATATAATCGACATACTAAGTTCCAGATGGATTCTCAAAGTAAAGTTGGTCTTATTGCAGACAAGCTGAATGGATCCAATTATCATTTGTGAAAATTTAAGATGAAGACCTTGTTAATCGCCAACGAATTATGGGATGTTGTCATAGGTATAGAAGTAAAACTTGAAGACGACGACTCAAAGTGGAAATTGAAGGACGGTAATGCTTTTGTGCTTATTATCCTTAATATATCAGATACACAGATTGGACACATAGCTAAAGCTAAAATGTCAAGAGACGTTTGGGACATTTTGAACTCACTATATGACGTGAGAGACGTAACTACTAAGTTACATCTATGAAGAATATTCTGCATATTCAAACATGTCTGTTGGTGATTCACTTCAGAGTCACATTAACCAATTTAAGAATCTCTTGCAACAGATGGTCGTTGTCGGATTAGTCATAGACGATCAAGACACAATTATGACATTGCTTTCAAGCTTGCCCTCTACATATGAGAACTGGGTGATGATCATATTGACACACACAAATTTAACTCTTACTAGAGTTATAAAGGCTCTAAGCGATAGAAGCAGAAAAGCTCCAAGAAGGCTGCAATGAATCAGAAACAGACTCAAAGTCAAGCACAATCATCAGATCCACAATCAAAGAAGAAGATGTTTTGTAGGTATTGCAAGCGCAGTAACCATGAGATCAAGGATCGCCGAATTCTCTAAGCGAAGAACGCAGCCAAACAACCTGATCAACAAGCAAACACAGTTTCATCATCTCCCCAGGTCGAAGTGGACGAAGGCGCATTCATGGTCAAAGATCAAAGCACATTTTTGGATGATTTATGGTTTCTGGATTCTGGAGCTACACAACATATGACCAATCAACGTTAGATCTTCAACTCCTACACGCCTTACAGCACGAAGCTATTTATTCATCTTGGTGACAATAATACTCACACTATTGAAGGTGAAGGTACTGTAAGATTGTGTTTCCAGCATGATCAATTCAAATTACTATCAAAGGTCTTATATGTTCCTAAACTCCCTACAAATCTGTTATCAATGAGGAGAATTACAGATTTAGGTCATAAAGTAGAATTCAAATCCGATCACTGCAAAATTGTTGATAGGAATAATAAGTTCTTTGCACTCGGCAAGAGACAAACTTACTTATATAGATTGGCACAGTGTTATTTTGAGTCTAGTCAAGTCTTGAAAACCTCTGTTCTAGTCAATAAAGCATTACTATGACACCATCGCTTAGGACACTTGAATTATGCATCTATTTTGAACATGTCCAGACAATCCATGGTTCTTGATCTCGACTATCCTTCTGGTAAGGTTGATCTCCATGTCTGTCATAGCTGTATCCATGCAACCAACGATCTGGTAGATGTTGTTCATACAGATATATGTGGACCTATGCAAACTCCTTCATTACTAGATGCAAAGTACTTCATTACCTTTATTGACGAATTCTCCAAAAGAACAGTTGTTTAATTCATTAAACAGATTTCAGAGACTTTAATCAAATTGAGACAATTCAAAGAGCATGCTGAAAATCAAACTAGCAAACAAATCAAATCACCGAGGTCAGATAACGGGGGAGAATACATCTCCAATGAATTCAAGAATTACTGCCTTAACAATGACATTAAACAACAAGACATTACTTCCTATTCGCCATAGTCAAATGGTCTTGTTGAGAGAAAGAACAGAACCTTAGTTGAATCGACAAATTGCATGTTATCACATTCGACACTTCCGAAGTGCTTTCGGGTTGAAGTTGTTTCAACAACAACCTATATTCAGAATAGATGTCCTACTAAAGGCCTCTCAGACAAAACACCATTCGAAGTTTGCATAGGTACCAAACCTTCTTTATCAAACTTACGAGTTTCTGGATGTACTGCTTTTGCGCAGATTCCTCGTGATTTCAAGAAGAAGCTCGACTTCTAGAGTATCAAATGTGTTTTCATTAGCTACACTACTTTAGATCAAGTCTACAAGTTGTTCGATCCCATCGAGTCAAAAATATTCACTAGCCGGGATGCCATCTTCATCGAAGATCAGTTTTAAGACCTCAAAGGAAAGGGCAGTCCCAATGTAGCTGACCTATTAGGTTCTTCTGATACTATGAACTTTCCAGTTTCCCAATCGACTATTCCTATTGAAGGTCCAAGCTCCTCTACTCTTGATGAACAACAAATCAACGATGGATCAGAAGATGACGATGTTGCAGATCAGCAACTACAGTATGATGGAAATGATCAACTTCCTATATTATCCAGAAGATCATCAAGGACTAGCAGACCACCTAACTAGTATATTGACAAGTCTGTAGCCTATCTTGTTCAGGAACCGATGTCTGTCCAAGAGACACTCAGTCAGCCTGATTCAGATCTCTGGAAAGAAACTATGGATAAAGAGTATTCATCTCTTATCAAGAACCAGACGTGGACAATTGTCGAATTACCTGCTAGCAGAAACATAGTTGATTGCAAATGGATTCTCAAAGTCAATTACAACGCAGATGGAAGCATCAACAGGAGAAAGACACGACATGTAGCCAGAGGATTTTCTCAGGTATACAACGTCGATTACACTGAGACCTTCAGTCCAGTAGTCAAGCATTCTTCTATTCGACTTTTGCTATCATTTGTCGTTGCAACAGATTTGGAAATACATTAAATGGATGAACAAACAACATATCTCAATGAAGTTATCAAAGAAGACATTTACATGGTGCAACTTGAAGGTATCGAGGGTAAACACAATCATGTGTATAAACTCCATAAGACAATTTATGGCTTGACGCAATCTATTTGAGCATGGTTTCAAAGGATCAATACTTTTCTTATTGATCATGGCTACACACCCAGCCCTTCAGATTCAAACAGTTACTTCAAATTAGTGCAATAGTCTTTTATCGTTATCACGTTATACGTGGATGATACATTGCTTTTCAGCAACAGTACCGATCTGATACAAGAAGCCAAGGCAATGCTATCTTTTGAATTTGACATGATCGATCGTGCATCTACAACATGTTAGTCAGATATAATTTGATGAATTGCAAGTTAGCTCTCTCACCAATGAAACTAGGACTCAAATTGTCAAAGGACCAGTGTCCCCAAATAATTTATGAGAAGCAACAGATGTGTGAGTATCCTTATCATTCTATTATAGGATCTCTTATGTACACCATGATCTATACCAGGCCACACATAGCTTTTGCAGTAAGCTCTCTCAGTCAGTATATGACTAACCCTAGTATAACACATTGGAAGGCTCTTATCAGAGTCATGAGATAACTTCGAGCTACTATGGACTTTTGCATTTGTTATGGAGCAGTCGGCAATGACAAACTCAATCTACTTAGTGGTTATACAGATGCAAGTTCGACAGGAGATGTAGACACTCGTAAATCCACTTTCGGATTTACATTCATCCTCAATAATGGTCCAATTTCCTGGAACAATCGCAAGCAATCTTCAATAACTCTATTTTCCACTGAATCAAAATATATCGCAACCTCTCAAACTACAAAGGAAAAAATTTGTTTGAGGAACTTATTTTTTAAATATTGGTCTAAATCAATATGTTCCGACGACATTATTTTGTGATAATCAAAATGTCATCGCTTTATCAGCCAATCCTAGATTTCATTCCAAGCGTAAGCACATTGAGTTGAAGTATTATTTCGTCAAAGGCCAAAGTTTTCAACGAAGAGGTCAAATTGCGGTCCTGTAGAATGCAAGATATGACAACAAATGTTTTTACTAAAGCATCAAGTTTGGAGTCACACAGAAGATTCTATGGAGAACTAAGTTTGAAGTTCAAGACATTCAACGATTCAGATTAAGGGGGAGTGTTGGATTATTCTCCTTCTTACCAATCGTCTAATCGGTTTTAATCTTCATCCATTGTTTATCCAGTTCTGCAAATTTTTTCTTGTTTTTATACAGTCTGTAGAATTACAAGTGTTTTACACAGTCTGCAGAAGTACACGGAGTTTGCAATAGTGTCGTCTTTTTCGCCTGACAGAAATCTCGTGTAAAATCATAGTGTCGCATTTTTCGCTTTTTCCAAAGAGTCTCAAATGTTAAGGAAATGACTCTGGCAAAGTGTGGGGCAACCCTAAATGAGATTTAAGGGCAATTTTTGTTTTTTTCGCATTTTTCACGAAAAATCCGAAATTGTCGTTTTTTTGCGACAGTGTCGTCTGTTTCCGACAGTGTCGCCTGTGGCTGTTTTGGTTCATTTATATAGAGCTACAGTTTTGACTCATTTATGCAGACAGAACGTTTATGGCCAATTTCATCGCTTATCAACAATCAATGACAAGGACCGGATGGATGCCAGCGGATTACCAGCCAACTGGCAATCGCAATTGACGACCTAATTTTTAGTATAAATAGCTATTCATATTCATGTAGTTTAATTATCAAAATTATCAGAAGTTGAAGCTATCAGAAGAAGTTTTTGAATAGTTAGCTCTCTCTCTCTCAAACCTGCGAGCTTGAACACTCTTGAGCATTCTAGCTCACTTCTTAGAGTTGTTTTAGAGATTGCTATTGTGCTACTGCTTATTAGCATTGTCCTTAATTCAGACTTTCATTTAAGCTGCTCATAGATAGCATAGAGTACGCGGTTTCAAGCTCATTGATCATCAACTTAGCTATTGCATTGACGTTTGTGGATGCAATAGTGGTGGATGTTGTAGTGGTTTGCCCCATTGTATACGGCAACATTTCCATGTTTGGTTCAACATTTAAATCTTCATCCTCCTCACGTATTGCATCGTCCATAGCATGTTGTAATGACGTATAATCAGTTCTGTGTTTAAGTTCTCATCTAATCCTTTTAGGTAGATCTGCTAAAAATCACATTATCATAGCGTCATTATTGATTAATTCAAGATCACACTTTGATCTGAGATGCTTGACCCATTCAATACAATCTCTCACCCTTTCTCTCTTTTCCATTTGAATTTTACTTAAAAGTAGAAAATGACCTTTGAAAAAAAAATTGGATTTAAATCTTGTGATTAGGCTAGCTTTAACCACTTTCCAATCCATACGTTCAGTCTCATATTGGTTATAAAACCAATCTTGTGTTGCTCTTGTTAAGTCCATAGGAAATAACTTAAGTTTATCTTATGGAAAAACTTCGCCATAAATCTCACATGATGCAAAAAAGATTTTGAAAAATCCAATTGGATCAGATAACCCATTATACTTTGGTAACTCTAGATGAGGTGATCTTCTAACAATAACTTGTGGAACAACCAACAGAGAGTCAGGTGGCCCAAGATCATTGTATGTACCAGACATCTTTCCAATTTACTAAAAATAATGAGACTAGATCTAGATTTTTCAATCAACAATATATCTTTGATTAGGTCTGTAAAACTCTATCACTTGACATTAATCAGATTTTTTATTTTGAAAAAAAAAAATCTCGGTCAAGTAATCAACATTTCTAGAAATAAGAATTTCTCAAATTAATATAAAATTGTAACAGAATGTTTCAAAAATTTGACAGTGGTTAGATCTGATAGATCAGAACTCAAAAATAGTTTTGGCGAAGGTTGACTTGACGAGAGTTCTTTCACCACTATTTTGGATAAATAATAACTTATTTGGCTGTTTCTGACAAATCTGCTAAAACTAACCTTCGTCTGATTAACAATAGATATATTTGGTACTAATAGTACTAGGGTAGAACTGACGAAGGTTCCTTTTTGGCGAACAATGGTTTTTTGCAGTTTTGCGAGGACTAAGATAGACTTTTCGGATGATCCAAATAGATCTGAACTCAAAAATGATAAAATACTATATTTGAAAATCTCAGTCAGTGTGGCGAAGGTTCAGGCGAAGGATCAAGAGTCATATTGTTGTTTTTGTAAAAAAAGAATATTTTTTTGACAGAAATAGATCAATATAACAACTGACCTTGACTTAACATTTGTCCCACTTACTAATTACCCAAAATAGTATGTTGGATTGACTCTGACTCCAGCGAAGGTTGCTTTCAGAGAACTAGTTTTGCAGAAAGGTGGTAAACTTTCTACAAAAGGTTATCAACAACTAGGGAAATACTCACATTAGCCTTCTATTTTTAGAATTAACCTTTACCAACCTGGCTATAGATAGATCTGGGTCGGATCTAGGTGCAGTAGAACATGCAAAGATTTGTTTCCTATTCTTTTTTTGGGGTATTTTTTGTGGTTTTTGTTCAGTTTTTGAAAATTGACTGAGAAGTAACCTTTGCCCTTCAATTTGTAGCTTAATTGCATCAAGGCGAAACTGTCTACAAGTCGACAAAGGTTGGTTGCAAAGGAACAGAGAGTTATCAATACAGACGATGATTTTGTCTCTTTTTTAATCAAATTGGCAGAAATGAACATTTTTTATTGTTTTTTCCAATTTCTTTAGATCCAAATGGATCTTAGGAATGGTGATTTATCAGGACCCTGCTCAACAATCAAATTAGATTTCAAGCAAAAAAAATTCCATACAAATCAAACAAGAACTCTCTCAAATTAATTCTAAAATGCAATTTTATCCCTATTATGTCAAAACAAGATGCCTAAATGCAAGCTAACATCCATCCATCAATCAAATACATGTTGTAAAATGAAAAATTGGCATAGCTCCCCGACAACGGCTCCAAAATTATAGTAGGTACTTCCTATCCACCCTTAACCCTAGATCCAAGCACACAAACATCAAGGAGATGAAGAAGATTAACTAGTTGTCACGTGGAGATTCGTTTCCATGAGAGCAATAGCATAGGTCATAATCCAGCAAATGCATATGATTCATATGTAATACTAAGATCCGTTAACACTAGCAATTAACACTATATCCATTAATACTAGATTCACAACAATGATAGAGACTTATTCTTTTTTTTTTCTTTCTCTCTCTCTCTCTCTCTCTCTCTCTCTCTCTCTCTCTCTCTCTCTCTCTCTCTCGCTCGCTCGCTCGCTTGCTCTCTCTCTCTCTCTCTCTCTCTCTCACACACACACACACAAAGCATAACAACAATAAACTACAACAAGCATCAAATCCAACAATTAGAAAATACAAAGCAAACGTGAGAGATAGAGGAGGAAAGGTGAAGACCAAGGACATTCCATATCCATTCCGTAAGAGGCCTCCAACCTGCTTGTATTTAAATGAAGAAAAAGTGTCTACAATAATTCAAAATTACCACTATATATTGTGGATTTTAGGGCTTTGGCCTCAAATCCTTTTGGCCAATTTTTACCCTAAGTATTTGAAATTCAAAAAGTGGAGGGAACCAATTTGAATTTTGGTGGGAACCCTTTTTATTTACTAACTTGACTATTAGGTCCTGCAACATTAAAAGTCGTTTTATTAACTTCTAACTAATCAATTAACTATGTGATCATTGGGTTGGACTTACACATGCAGGGTGCCAAATCCCTCTCACTTATTAACTATGGGTTGGATTATCTCGATATCCGCAAACCCTCTAACATAGATGAATCTCAAAACAATGTGTGGTCGTTCATATATTTGTATGCTTCATTTCTGAGTCTATTACATGTTCAATTAACATGAAAGAAAACATAACGAGAAGATAAATGAATCTCAAAACAATGTGTGGCTGTTCAAATGTGTTGTGAACAGATTTGTTGTATCGCGAACGTATTTGTTTCTTTTGAATGTTCTTAGGTGGAAGCTTGCAAGATCCCAGACACGCGACTACAGATCACAGAATAGATATCATTCTAGTAATCAAGACAACGGAAGACAAGGAGATACACAAGATAGAGCAACTATATTATCAGTTTGATAAAGTTTAGAACGAGATGATCAGTGTCTCATTTGTTGGTGGCCTGACGCTCTGCTCTTTCACTGTGTTCTATTCGTTGGTAGACTTTCATGCACAACTATTTCGTTTCTATTCTTTTTGTTTTCTGCTCTACTCACGCACATTCTCTGTGTATTCTTTTGATCTAGGAAAAAGTTTTCCATTGTGTGGAGTTTACAAGATAGCTAAATAGAGAATTACAAGGGTAGTTAACGCTAATCAACTACTCAGTTACTCTTCGTTATTGCTAACTATTTCAGCTGGGCATGAAGTTTAAGACTCCACACCTGTTGAGTTGCCAGTTGGCAGCTGACGTCAATTTTATTTAATTTAATGCGATCAAGCATTAAATATTAATGTAGTTTGTTTGCTTGTGTTCATGCAGACTGAACATCACGACGACGAGTAAATTAGGTTTATAAATTTTAGTTGATGTTAGATCTAGAAAGATTCAAGCAACATTAAAACATCAATTTTGTAATACATTGATTCATATTATGAAAGTATTATTATTGCAAATGATCATGCTATATTGCCATTGCTTTTATATGTGCAATGTTTTTTTTCAAAAATTGCAATGTCAAATTTAGAGGTGTGGATTGACGTGATAAGAAACTAAGAAATTAAAACCATGTGCAATGTCAGATTTCAAAACAACAATCAATATCATATATAGAAATCTAAATATAAATTTATGATGTGCACAAAGCAATGCAATAAAGTCTTGTCATTCATAATGGACATAAAGTAATGTAATAAAATATAAAATGAAAAGTAATTTAAGAATGAAAAGTATCTCATGCTTAGTTTGTTGTTTGATCCAAATGTTGAATGCAACTCAAAAATATTGTTTTAAAAACAATTCATGAATATCGCTTCTCCAAGAACTCAACTCCAAAAACAGCCCGATAAAAATACGCGCACTATTTTTTACGCATTTTTGTTTTATTTTTATCTAATTTGGGACGTCGAAATTCGACGTCCGACACACGTCGGACTTTTTTTTTTTATCTTTTTGTTAACAGACGTCGAATTCCGACAGCTATATGGGACGTCGGAATCCGACATGCAAGTATACGTCGGATGGACGTCGGACATCCGTTGGACAAATTTTTGCATCATTCTGTATTTATAACTGTCGGAATTCGATAGAATTTCGGGACATCACAATGCGACATCCACGTCGGATCCTTTACGACGTCTTTGGATGTTGCATTGCGACGTCTACGTCGGACGTCGCATTGCGATGTCCACGTTGGAACGTCTTTCCGTCATCGGCATTTTGGGTTTCGGAATCTGGCAGGTTGTGCTTGTCGGATTGCGACACGTTTTAAAGTCGTCGGATTCCGACGACCTTATAGCGACGTGTTTTCCAACGTCCCCGACGAATTAAAATAAAATAAAGCTCGCAATTCACGTCGCAAAATACGTCACAAATCACGGCGGGTGTTGTAGTGTTGGTAGGGTACATCTTCCATCTTCTGTTTTTCTTCTTCTGTTTTTGGGCAATCTTGCTTCGTCAATTTGGCTCCAACTATTATTGGTGTAACCTTTTCTTTGTAGTCCATCATGTAGTGCTTGAGCACTTTTCTGGCATATTCAAACTGACTCAAGTGCATTTCATCTTTTATTCGATCTCTTCTGATCGTGTCTTTGATCAGCATCAAAGAATTTTCTATCATAAGAGAATCATCCACGAAAATAGTTAGTATCACAAAATCTTTTTCTTCTTTTTATATAGACATTACAGTCTGGTTGTGTAGGATTGAAGTTTAAAGACTTCAGAAGACTGTCGAGCTTTTTGTACCAAGCTCGTGATGCCTACTTTAGACCATAAATGCATCTCTACAACCGACAGACATATCGTCGATTGTCGGGGTCTTCAAATCTTTCAGGCTGCTTCATGAAGATTTCTACCTCTAGATCTCCGTGGAGAAAGGCTGTCTTCACATCAATCTGGTGAATTTTCAGAGTGTGTTGTGTAGCATATGCAAGGAGTAGTCGTATGCTTGTCGTCTTGACCATCGACGAATATGTGTCGAAATATTTAACACCATACCTTTATGTGTAGCCCTTCGTGATAACCTTGTCTTGTAACGACCAACAATGCTCTCTGATTTCATTTTTTTCTTGTACACCCACTTGCAGTCGATGATCCTTTTGTTTTTTGACAGTGGCTCTAGTGTCCATGTCTCGTTTCGCCTTATTGACTCAATCTCTTTTGACATTGCTTGTACTCGAATTGCGTGTCTTCGTTCCACCGAAGATTGTCAACGTAACAGTCTGGAGGTTTTCTTTGTCTCATTGATCTTCTGGGTTCGTTTCGTTGCTGCTAAACGTTTCTTGTTTGTGGGGTTGATCTTCTGCTTCTTGCTGCTATGGAGTTTGTGGCTCAACATTCTGATTTGACGTCTGTCCTCAATCTCCCTCTTCAATTGGCAGCAGTGTGAAGATCTCATGGCCTTTTTCATCTTTTAGTCCAGGGAATGTGGACTCATCAAACTTCACATCTCTACTCGAAACAACTTTTTTCGTGGTTGGATTGTATATTCTGTACACTTGTGATCCGTTCAAGTACCCGACCATGATTGTTTCCTCTGATTTATCATCGAGTTTGCTCATTTTTTCTTTTGGAATGTGCTTGTATGTTGCACATCCAAACACACGTATGTATGATAGATCAGGCTTTCTACCTGCCCACATCTCATACGATGTCTTATTTTCCAGCGTTGTCGTTGTTGATTTGTTCTGCAGGTGTACAGCTGCAGCTATTGCTTCAGCCCAGAATTGACTTGGCAATCGAGCCTGTGCCATCATGCATCTGGCTCCTTCAACCAGTGTCATGTTTCTTCTTTCCATGACACCATTATATTTTGGTGTGTACGTAGGAGTGAACTAATACTCAATCCCTTGTTCTTAGCAGAATTTTAAAAATTCTTTGCTCTTGTACTCACCTCCATTGTCAGATTTGATGATCTGAATCTTCTTTGAGGTGTGTCGCTCTACAAATGCAACAAACTTCTTGAAGGAATCAAACACTTCAGATTTTTTCTTTAGGTAGTAGATCATAGTCATCTGGCTGTAATCATCTATGAACGTCAGGAAATATCTCGATCTTGAGTGCAAATCCATTTTCATCGGTTCACAGACATCTGAGTGACGAGCTCAAGAACTTCTTTGGCTCTTCTTCCCTCATGTGTGAATGGATTTTGATGTTGTTTGCCTTTCTAACAAGCTTCACAGACTCAATATCGGGTCTTGATATCTTTAGACCTGTGGCTATGTCTTTCTTACACATGTCATACAGGCTCCTCATGTTCAGATGATACATTCTCCTGTGCCGGAGCTGATCTTCATTTTTTGATGCATTTAATATGCTATCAGAATGGTATCTTCATTCTCTAAATCCAATCGTCAGCAATTTGTTTGTAGTTTTCTCGATCATGCGACATGTATTGTCATCGAACAAAACTTGAATTCCAAGATCTGCCACCTTGGAGATTGATAGCAGATCTTTTTTTAGTGAAGGCACGTAGAGTGCTCCTGGCAGCTCTGCTTGACCTGACAATGTTCGCAACTGTAGAGTCTCGATGCCTTTGACATCGTGTTTGCTCCCATCACAGTTCTCTGAAGTCGATCAAGATTTTCTTGTTGGAGGTGATGTGTGATGTTGCTTTTGAATCAATGACTACATCGTAGTCTTGTTTAGTTTAGCTCGTTGAAGCGTCATCATTAGTGCTTTTGCTTGCAGGAACTAGGATTTGGGAGAGAAATCCAAACTTGCTGACAAACAAGCCATTTGTGGATCATAAGTGGATCACATCAAGCCTGATCTGCGTGTTTGAAACGATTGTAAGAGACTAGTTGCTATGTAGTGTTATATGCCATACATAGTATATTTGCAGTTCTTCTCATAATCTCCACACTGAAATAAGAATTCATATCATGAGATTTTAGTTTTTTTCTATTTTTTAGCAGTGTCAAAATCCCGACGCATTTAAAATCCATCAGATTTTGAAGGAAAAAAAAAGTGTCGGATTCCGACGGCCACGTGGCAAAACAAAAAAAATGGACCCATTTTTTTGTCGGAATCCAATGTGTACATGGGAAAAAAAATGGAAAAAAAAAATTTCACGATTTATTTTTTGCCACATGGACATGGATTTCGATGGCATGGCCACGTGCATGTCGGAATCCGACATTCACATGGCCGAACCATTGGAATCCGACATCCATGTGGCATGTTTTCCAAAAAATGTTTTTACCGGCCGGCTTCTGGCTTTTGGTTTGTTGTTGGATTCCGACAAATTTTAAATGCGACGGATTCCGACGACCCGATTGCGACTCGTTTTTGGACTCTCGCGTCGATTCAAAAAAAAATAAAACGCAATTTCACGTCAAAAATCTCGTCGACAATCGCGTCAATTCTTATAGTGTGACTTGAAGTTGATGTGTCCCATCCTTTTATGCCAAACCTCTTGAATAGGTATTTGCTCTCTTGCAACACATCCAACTTGGTTAGCAATAACACAAGCATCAATTTTGAACAATTTTCCTTGTCTTTTACCTTTGGCAATCAAGATATCTTTCCTTTTGATCATTCAATCATCTCCATCAAACTCAATTTTGAGGCCTTTACTTAGCAATTGACTCACACTAAGTAAATTCTTGGTAATAGATGCAATGAACAAAACATCCTCCAAATGAACATTCCTATTTGTAGAGAAAGAAATAGGAATTGTCCCAATCCCTTTGATTGCACACTCACCATCATTGGCTATGTAGATCATCCTCTTGTCATCTTCATATGCCAACCAAAAAGTGAAGTACTCTTTGTGAAAAGTCATGTGTGAACTTGCTCCACTATCAATCCACCATGGATCTAGATCTCCATCATTAGCAAGCATACATGAAGACATCACAAAAGCATCATCATTTGCATTTTGAACATCCAAACCATTCTCATGAGTAAGAATACTATGCTTGTCTCCTTGACCTCTCTTCTTCCTGTAGCACTCACTGGCAAAGTGTCCTTCGATGCCACAATAGAAGCACTTGAGCTTTAATATATTTATTTTTTTTGCCATTTGAAGAAGCCTCCCCTTGATCTTGTTCTTTAGACCACTTACTTTTGCTTTTGCCCTTGATGAACATAACATCCTCTCCAACTTGAGATGGTGATAAAGATCCACCTTGCTTGAAGTCTATATTGTTCATTGATAAAGATCTCTTGAAGATCCATCAAACTTGGCAAATTTCTTTGAATAGCAAGACTTTTACAATGTTAGCATGAGCATCCAAAAATTCATTAAGAATAACTTGAACCAACTCTCTTTTCTTAATGCTCTCATCAATCCAAGCTAACTCATCATTCAAAGCTTTCATTCTCAAAACAAAATTATTTGGACTTTTTTTACTCTTTTGCAAACAAGAAAAGATTTGCCTTCTTAGAGTCAACACTCTAGAAGTAGACTTGGACTCATAAAGCTTCTTCAAAGCTTCCCAAGCCTCACTTGATGAAGTACACTTACCAACTTCCTTGAGAAGCTCATTGGTAACATTCATCTTTATCATGTGTAGAGCTCTTTTGGCCCTCTTGTCATACCTCACTTGATCTTGTTGTGTTACCGGCCTCTCTTCCAAACCTACAACAATATCCAAAACATCATTCATCTCAAGAAGTGATTCCATCCTCACTTTCCACAATGAGTAGCTACTTGAGATAAGCCTATCATTGGCTTCCAACATGACTCCACTTCATGTAGCCATGTAGCAATGACCTGATCCTCTCTTTCAACTTGTTTCAATGCACAAAGCACTCCTTTGAACAACAACAAATGTTTTCAATATGAAATCACAAAGATATGAAATCACCCAATTCTCTTCTAGCACTTATACCAAGCAAATCAACACATAGAATAGTGAAATCTTGATCAACCTATGATCTATCCTCAATATAATGACTCTTGCCACTTCTTAAGATCTAAACACACTCAAATGAGGTTTAGTAACTGTGAAAAAAGTGGATCTTGAATGGATCCAAACTTCCAAAATACTTGGCTAAGATCTTTGCACAACAAGCTACAGAAGCTAGAAATGGCAAAGCATCCTAATGCTACCTTTGATACACATGAACTTGACAAAGCATTCAAGAGACAAAAGAAACTAATAAAAGGTACTGATGGCAGCCAAAAACAACAGTATACCAGCCCTACAACAGCAACCTACCACTTTTGGAAACCTCTTAAGATCATACACAAAAGCTTGAAGACAATACACAAAGCAATGCTCTCAATGGAGGAAGAAATTGTGACAATGATCTATTGATCTCTCTCAACAATACAATAAATTTTTCCAACCTGTTCTCCACGAATTTCAGCCTAATATAGGTGAGAGAGATGACTCTCTCTCCTCTCTCTAGAACTTAGGACCCAATTTTAGGGCACAATAGCCTAAAATAGTCAATTTTGGCTTATATGTCCAAATAACATGATTTTGGTGTCATTTCAAAGGTCCTGAAGTTTGAGACTTCTTCAATATGAAATATATACTAAAATAAAAGTATCTAGACCTCTCTCACACACGTGAAAGGTTAGATCCAAAACTATGTACAAAAATTGCCAATTTAGGCCTCAAAGTAGCTAGGAAATGTTGACAATTTTCGCACTCCCTCTTCAACTTAACTTGCTAGTTTTACAACACTACTTTGCTCCAACTTAAGAATGATCTCCATCATGATAATAGATCTCTTCTCAAGTGTTCTAATATGTACAATATGAAGTATAACATAATTGATATAGATAATAGTGTCCATATAGGATGCTTCACTATTTCTTACATCAATTTTACATAGAATGGTGAACAAGATACATGTAAAAGAACATAGAATCATAATGAGAGGATTCCTCCATGTATCCACCTTTGAATTCTCTGTTGAAAAACAGCAAACAAGTTGTAAGTGAAAGTAACCAGCAAGTGTTTGCATGCCTTCTCCATATTCCACTATGCCCATAGTGAATGGACCGTGTATCTCCATGAATGAACCTCCATCACCACCTTGCCTTTGTAGATCTCCAATCCATGAAAGCCCTTGAGTGAATGAATGCCAAAATGATGTGTTCTCTGCTCCATTTGAATGAGAAAAACCTTAACTTGAAATACTTGAAGTATCTCCACAAGATTTGCATACAACCCTTGATCCTACATTGTCAACAATTTGCCAATTTGCCAACACTAGGATGCTAGATTTTGAACTTTGCTCAAACACATGATTAACATCCCACAAGATCTCAAACACATGATTAACATCCCACAAGATCTCATCATTGCTTGATTTCAACCTCTCACTATAATTAGTGAAAACAATGTCACCATCATAAACCAAAAGATAGATTTCTACAATTCTATCCAACATGAAGTAGAGTAGATGAAATTGAGTATCAAACCTAATCAAACCAGCCCATTTGAGTTCAAACCAAATCACCAATGAGATCTTCCTTGCCTTGAAGAAATTGCCACTTGAGTTGTTCCATGTAGTCTTCTTCATCCAACTTTTTGCCATCTTGATCATGCATGAACACTCCACCAATATCATAGCATCCTTTGAGTTGATGAAGAGATGTAAGATCCATGTCTTGGATCTTCCCAAGAGTCACTCTTCCTTTGCCCTTTCCTTCACAAGACTCCCTCTTAATGACCACACCACAAAATTTATCAATCTCCCTCTTGATAGTTGCATCATAAGAAATGGAAGAATCTCGAACATTAGAAGCCATGAAAAGAATACATGGTATCTTCAACATAAGAATGACTGAAGTACTTTTTCTTGCCAAACCTGGACTTCTAATCAATGATGTAGGTAATGATAATGAACCTCACTATCATTCACAAAAGCATCATTCAAAGTACATCCTACTTTGAACACTTCACATTCATCTCTTCCTTTTGACTTGAGATCTTCCTCACCAAGTCTCATGATAGAACTTTTTGATCTACTTTCTTCATGAATACATGTGATACCACTTGTTGCACAAATGACTTTCTTGGACTCATCACATAAAGATGCAAAAGAACTTTTTTTTTTCAAACATGCTCAAAGCACCATCTTTTTCCAAATGAGTAAATAAGTCATTATCAACGACCATTTCCAAAGACAAGTTTTCATCACCTTTATTGATGAAGTTAGCTCTCTTCTTACCTTTTTCATTTTTGCACTTGCCATGTAGTTCCATTGAAGAGCCACCAAGACTTGAAAATCTATGAGTAGAAGAGTTCAAACATGATACTAACTTAGCACCACATGACTCCATTTGACTAGTAGGTAGCACTAGTCCATCTTCAAGATCCAATGGATCCAAAACATTGATCATAGATTCACCAGATGTTGCCAAGTTAGCACAACAATAACTATCTCCAAGAAGCTCATTAGATCTCAACCTAGATCTAGCATAAGGAAGCTCTTTAGACTTTGCATAAGATATACCAATCTTATTGATGCTAGGAATTGACTTTTGAAAGTTGAGAGAACCACCAACATTCATTTCATTCCCCTTGTTAGACATAACAAATGCGTCAAGCTTGTAAAGTCTACCTTGTCTATTGCCCCTAGCAATCAAGACATCTCCCTTAGTAATGAAGCAAACATCCCCAACAAACTTTGTTTTGTACCCTTTCTTTAACATTTGACCAACACTTAGCAAATTCCTTGAAAGTGAAGGAATGTAAAGAACATCGACAAGCTTTGCATTCCTATTAGTAGAAAGACAAATAGGAATTGAGCCAATACCTTTGATCATACACTCACCACCATTTGGCATGTAAACTACTTTTTTGGTTCCAACATAAGAGATCAAAGAAGTAAAGAACTCCTTGTGACTAGTCATGTGTGAACTAGATCCACTATCTATCCACCATAAATCCTTGTCACTTCCACTTGACATTAGACTACCATGAGAGAATCACAAGAATCTAGATCCTCATTAGAAGTACAAAAGTTGTTTTGCTTGCTACCTTCATTACTTTGCTTCTTTTGACATTCATTTGTAAAATGACCTTTTATCCCACAGTAAAAGCACTTGAACTTTGATCTTTCTTTCTAAAAGAAGTAGAAGAGAAGGAGGAAGATTGATTATCATGATCCAAGTTACCACCTTTGGACCATTTCCCTTTGCATTTACCTTTGCCTTTGACTTTGCCTTTTGTGAAGAAAGCCTCTTCATCTCCACCTTGCAAGGATGCACCATCAAGCTTTGATTGCAACCTATGTTCTTCAGCCAATAAGATTTCTTGCAAGTCAACCACACTTGGCAAGATTCTTTGAATGACAAATCTTTGCACAAGGTTAGCATGTTCATCTAGCAAACCATTCAACATAACCTGGACTATTTCACCATCTTTTATGTTTTCATCAATACATGCTAGATCATCACTTAAGGACTTAATCCTCAAGACAAATGCATGAGCACTTTCACTCTCTCTTTGCCTACTAGAAAATATTTGCCTCATTAGGGTCAATACCCTAGATGTGGACTTTGACTTAAAGAGCTTTTTCAAGGCATTCCATGCCTCACTTGCACTTTGACACTTACCAACTTCCTTGAGAAGTTCATTGGTAACATTCATTTTAATGATATGAAGAGCCCTTTTGGCCTTCTTATCAAACCTTTGTTGCTCTCGAACTGCGGGTGGTCTCTCTTCAGTTCCTGCAACTATGTCCGTGAGTTCATTCAACTCAAGTAAGGATTCCATCCTCACTTTCCAGGTAGAGTAGTTTGATGAACTCAACCTATCATTAGTTTCTAACATGATCCCACCATTGGAAGCCATGAATATAATGATTCTTCAACTTTTAGGCTCTGTCCTAATACACCCAACACTCACTTTCCTCTCAACAAATGATGGATAAAGAGATCTCAGAAGATCTAGGACTCTAAAACACTTCTATCTTGAACATGGCTGGTTTCCAAGCATAGAAAAGAAGATTGAAAACACATGCAACACTTTGCACACACTAAAAATGGATTACAAACTCAAACCAATCTGAACACACTCTTGCTTAAGCTCTCAAACTTTTCAGCAAGTGATCAAATCAAGTTATGGTGTGAAGAGTTACTTGCATTCTTAGAAAATACAAAAGACTAGGCTGCCAAGAATACCTAGAATTGAACGAACTTGATCAACATATGATCAACACACTAAGATATTGATTCAACCTGTAAAACCATATGTAAACCACACTTCTAAAAGTTTATAAACTCCAGCAAGTGATAAATACAAGCTTTAGAGGTGAATGAAAGAGCACACTTAGTGAATCACAAGACTAGCTTCACTAGCTTGTCAAATCTTGGTGTTTAGATGTAGATCTAAGATCACTTCACATGAGAATGCTCCTCAACCTGTTAAGAACCTAAAAACACATTTGCACAATGGTTAAAACCTTCCAACAAATTCTCCAATCAAATTACATTAGGAGAGTTACGTACATGCTCAACAAAGTACACCAAAATTTATGCAAAAGATTGTTGACAATCTGTTCACCCAAAAGGGGATCTTTCATCCAAGTGGGAGCTTTGCTCAGCCTTTTGGAGAAATACAAAATCACTCAAAGAGTATTTGTCATCCACTTAAGGAGAAGGTTCATCCACTTAAGGAGAGTGTTCATCCACAAAGGAGAGTGTTCATCCACAGAAGTGGAGATTGTCAGTAATACATTGAACAAAACATTGTTAGTATTGAATATGCACAAGCCTCACAATCAACAAATGATTAGGTGTTATAATCCAATCCAAAATAGCTTCTTCTCAGTCTCTGATCTTCAATAGACCTGAAATATGCTTTTGATCCACAAGTTCAACTCACAAAACAAGGGTTAGTAAGATTTGATCAACAATGCAATGCATAATCATGCTAGAACTTGATCAAACATCCAGATATCACCATAGATGAAAACCTTACTAAAAATAATAGCCAACTGGCTCTGATACCATGTGAAAAAAGTGGATCTTGAATGGATCCAAACTCCCAAAATACTTGGCTAAGATCTTTGCACAACAAGCTACAAAAGCTAGAAATGGCAAAGCATCTTAATGCTACCTTTGATACACATGAACTTGACAAAGCATTCAAGAGACAAAAGAAACTAATAAAAGGTACTGATGGCAGCCAAAAACAACAGTATACCAGCCCTACAACAGCAGCTTACCACTTTTGGAAACCTCTTAAGATCATACACAAAAGCTTGAAGACAATACACAAAGCAATGCTCTCAATGGAGAAAGAAACTGTGACAATGATCTATTGATCTCTCTCAACAATACAATAAGTTTCTCCAACCTGTTCTCCACAAATTTCAGCCTAATATAGGTGAGAGAGATGACTCTCTCTCCTCTCTCTAGAACTTAGGACCCAATTTTAGGGCACAATAGCCTAAAATAGCCAATTTTGGCCTATATGTCCAAATAACATGATTTTGGTGTCATTTCGAAGGCCCTGAAGTTTGAGACTTCTTCAACATGAAATATATACTAAAATAAAAGTATCTAGGCCTCTTTCACACGTGTGAAAGGTCAGATCCAAAACTATGTACAAAAATTGCCAATTTAGGCCTCAAACTAGCTAGGAAATGTTGACAATTTTCACAGTAACCTCACAATCTAGAGATCTAATCAAAATTAGGGTTTTGACAAAATCACAAAAAAATTGATTATTTCAAAATCTACATGCAATTTTCTAAAACTTGATATGCTATCTTGTAGATACCACTTAGGCTTTTCGAATGCTCTAAAAATCGGCCATTTATAGTAACTAATGTGTGAAATCGGAATTGATCAAGATTATAACCCTAAATAGAGTTTCGATCTACAAAAGATCCAATCTACATATGCAAGAAACTCGATTTTGGTGTAGAATCCAGTCTAGCATGCTCTAGCATTGATATCTTCTCCAAATAATTGATAGATTGTGAATGCTTTCTGTTAGATTTCTTATGCTCAACCTTAAACAAATCGTTCAAGTAATGAGCATCATAAAAAACCGAAGGCCGACAATATATTTTTGGGCCTTCACATTTTTTTCCTTGAGATTTCTTGTGTCTTAGACATCATTTTAAGACACATTTTCCTTCTTTGCTCTTTTTTGCTCCTTAATTAGCGAAAAATGCGACACACTGGCCAAGTGGTCAGAATGCCTTAGAAACCATTCTTAAGGCACCTTTGTTTTTTTTGTCTCCTTCGCCTTTTTCGCACGAGCGAAAAATGTGACACACTGGCCCAAGTGGCCAGAATGCCTTAGAAACCATTTTTAAGGCACCTTTTGCCTTTTCGCATTTTTCCCTTCACAAAAAATGTGACACACTGGCTAAGTGGCCAGAATGCCTTAGAAATCATTTTTAAGTCACTTTTTTTTTTTTTGTCTTTTTCATTGTCTTTAATCTAAGGCACCTTTGTCTTCTTCATTGTCTTTAGTTTAAGGCATCTTTGCCTTCTTCTCTGCCTTCAATGTAAGGCACTTTTCGGCTTTTTTGCCTTTCTTGCCTTCTTCATTGCCTTGAATCTAAGGGCGCCTTAGGGATTTACATATCTTTAGTGTAAGGGCACCTTCAAGAGTTGCAAACCTTCAGTCTAAGGGCACCTTCGGGTTTTTTGGCTTTTTCGTGTTTTGCTATATTGGTTGACTGACGTCGCCAACTTATCATCAATCATAAAATAGCTGGACAACTAAATATCCCAAAGGTGGTTGCCGGTTACCAACTTTGTACATATGCAAAGACTGGCGTAAATAGCATTAAAGGCTTGTAAGATATTTTTCTTCGACACTTGCAAATCTATATATTAGCTTATTCAAGCTATGTAAGTGTTAATTGAGTTAATTGGATTTTTTCTTTTAATCAGAGTTTTTCTATAGCCGACGTTATTATGCTCAGCAAGCTGAAGTTATTACTTGAAGCTATTGTACTCACTATTAATATTTACCAGAGTGCAATTTTTGTCTCACTACTGTGTCAATCATTTGTGCATTCTGTATGAATTCTTCTACTTGAATAATTCTGCTGCTAACTATTGCGTTTCCGTTCCTACACGCCGCTCCAATCCTCGAGCTTTTGTTGTTGCTCACGCCCACACGCCGTTTTATGACATGGTATCAGAGCGGACATTTCAGTAATCTGCATTTTCTATTGCGGATTATCAGTCTTGTTTCTATCAAGACGTCTTTCTAGCAAACGTGCAGCCAACAGTATTCCGACAGTCGTTAAATCTACCAACAAACTCGTTCAACCAGAATGGATCCATCATCTAGTTCATGTCTCATTGACAAACTTGATGGAAATAACTACCATCTCTGAAAATTCAAGATGAAAGTTATACTTCTAGCCAAAGAACTGTGGGACATTGTTGATGGCACAGAGCTCAAACCAGAAGGTGATACAGCCACCATCACCAAGTGGAGACTGAGAGATGACAAAACATTTGCCATGATCACCCTCAACATCAAGGACACTCAGATCAGCCACATACGTGCTGCTCAGAGCTAAGGATGCATGGGACATCCTAGTAACTCCCTACGATATTAGAGACGTTAATTCCAAGCTTCATCTGAGGAAAAAATTTTGCCCTCAAAATGTCTAATGTAGATAGTGTCTCGAGTCACCTCAACACCTTTAAGAATCTTATGGAGCAGATGATTGCAATCGGCTCAATCATAGAAGATTCCGATGCACTCATGACTCTATTATCGAGTCTACCTGAAGTCTACAAAAATTGGGTAATGACAATTTCTACCAAGGAGCATCTCACTCTATCAAGAGTAATTTCGCTGCTCCTACAAGAGGAGATCAGAAGATCAGCATCCTCCTCAGGCTCAGGATCGAATCCTCAAGCTTTGTATTAAAAAAATCAGAAGTTTAGATCCAAGAGATCTACAAAGTCAGACTCTACTGACAAGAACAACAACATGCAGTTTGGACCAAATTTTGGTTCAGGATCGAATTCAAGTTCTTCATCATTCCAACCAACGTAGAAACTTTTCTGCAGATACTATAAGAGGACTGGCCATGAAGTCAAGGACTATCAAACTTTGAAGTACAATAACGAAAAGAAGAAGTAGTTCCAACAACAAGCACATAGTGCTACGACCAGTCACTCAAATCAGCAACAACAAGAAGAAGATGAAGCAGCTTTCATGACCAAAGAAGGAGAACAACAAGATATTTATTCCTGGTACCTAGATTTCGGAGCAATTCAACACATGACTCACCATCGCAACTGGTTCAAGGACTATAAGTCATTCACCCACTCTCAAGTTGTGCAACTTGGAGACAACTCATCACATACAATCGAAGGTGAAGGAACAGTCAGAGTTGAATTCAAAAGAGGTGAAGTCAAGTTGTTGTCCAACGTTCTCCACATTCCAATAATCTACTCTCAGTTAGCATGATCACCGATTCAGATCAAAGAGTCGAATTTGATACGGATGGCTGCACAATTCTTGACAAATCCCGGAAGGTGCTAGCCTACGGAAGAAGAAGCGACTATCTTTACAAACTCAGCCATTGTTATTTTTCTAACAGTCAAGCTCCTCACACAACCACTTATGAATCAACTGCTATGTTGTGGCATTTCAGACTTGGGCACCTTAACTACAACAATATTCAGTAAATGTCAGCTCAGAGTTTAGTACAAGATCTGCCGACAGTCAGCAAGCCAACTTCTCCATGCGAAAGTTGTATTATCAGCAAGCATGCTAGAAGTCCCTCCAGTTCAGACTCAATTCATACATCCAAGGGCTTGGTTGACCTTGTACACAACGACATTTGTGGCCCCCAATGTCCAAAAACTTGTTGCAGGTTTGTCTTCTTACCATCTAATAAATTAATTAGTCATTGAGCTTACTTTATGTATTGATAGCACATAGTGTGGAGTGAGAAAAACCCTAGATGATACGAGGTTTCACCAAGCCCATGCACGTGTTCTTCACAACTTAGAGGTCATTGAGAAATGGAGGATGTAAGAATCTCAACAACAGAATCTTATAATTTGTGGCATGCTAAAAAATCCTTTTTTGCAAAACTACATATCACACAATATAATTTTGAATAAGTTTGCATTTGAAATTCAATATTAATGGTTGTCGACTTTTTTAGTAGCATGTTTGAGGTTGAGAAAGCATCAATGTTGCAAAAAGGAAAAAGAGAATTCAATTCTTCCCTCAAGCTATGCACCTTCCAATGGGAACACAAAGAAATAGAATGATAATCTCAATAGAGAGCAATTTTGCATAATCTCAAAGTGTTGTTTACAAGGCAAATACCTCTCCTTTTATGGCAAGGAGGATCTTCCATACGGACTAATCTATTTGTAGCCTTTCTAGAACTTCTAACTTAGAATTTAGAACTTCAAAGTTTCTTAACTTAGGAAAACTTAAGATAAAATATTTTTAATCTTAAGTTTCCTAAGTCTAAGTTCTAAATCTAAGTTAAGCTATTTTATTATTATTTAAGCTTCTACTCATGGGCTTACAAAACACATGCCATGGTTGAAGTTTATTGACAGATATTCATACGTGGACTTCCAAAAGACATGCCATAGAGTTTTATTTCTTTCTTTTTATTTTTGTTGTGTTAGCACAGTTGCTAACAATCACCATAAACCCGCCATGCAAATTCTGTAAGAAACCACCAACACTCATAGCTAGTGATTAGTCTTTTTTGTGTTTCTTTTCCAGCTTTTCCTCTGATTCAAGCCAAGACTGACTCAATAAAAAATAAAAGACAGCCAACAAAACCACCTAAATTACTATTTAACGAACAAAAAGTTGTAAAAACCATCACTCACTCTAATTGATCTCGTTGTAAAAACCATCACTCACACGAAAAAGTGTCCCTAATGAAGTAAACGACAACACTAGTGCATTGGAACCAAAAATTTACTTCCTGAAAACCAATATGAAGTGTCTAAAAATCGAACCAATTGTGTACCCGATAGTACACTTACCACACAACCGATTACACTTCAAACAAGGAATTCCATGGGAAAAATAATCCGCACTTTCACCACTTCGTTGCATACTCCATTGAATTCTCAAAAAAATGTTAAGATTCCATATCACATAATGGAAAATTCTCCACAATTCGAGATTTCTCTTGAACACAAATCAATGACAAAAACGTGCTCAGAATTGACTATGATACCAATATAAAGTCCTCAATCCAAGGATCCTATTCTAAGCATGCCAATCACAAGCGACACAAGGGAACTTGATGGTGGACAAACCAATCCAAACAAACCTAGATCGAACGGATCTAGCCCCCAAGCTATGGATCAATCACATAGAGAGGAATGAGGCATCATACCAGCAACATCCTACCACTGGTCATGCTATCAAGCATACACTAGTGAGAGCCCAATAGGTATACTTATACCCTCCAAGGCCCATGCACCACTAGTAGTGCACTGTGACACCTCATTGGACACCTCTGCAGCCTATTTGGCCACGTCATCCAGTTCCCCAATGACTCACTAATAGAACCATACAAATCCACCATCAAGTGTTTAGGCCTACAACCATTAATTATGACCATGTACACATAAAGGCCCCAAATCCCTTATAGTCACAATTAACTTACGGGTTGTCGGTCTACCGGTCTCTAGTGTGGACACGCTACCCTAGACCAGTCATGGGCATGACAATGATCTTCTTGGAGTGATTGGTTCACTTGGCTCTAGCTCCTCCTCAAGATCTAGGTCATCTTGAATTCGGCCACCTCCCTCTTGATAGGTAATTTAATTGAGCCATCAACAAGTTTATGCATCTTATCCTCATCAAAAATGATATCTCTAGACAACACAAACTTGTTTGAAGATGGAATGTATACCTTATATCCCTTGTTTGCCTTGCCATACCCGAGCATGATACCTTTGATTGATGATGGATCTTCCTTAGTCCTTGTCTCCGAAGGTGTATGTACATAGAAAATGCATCCAAATACCCTTAAGTCCTTGAGATTTGGTTTCCTCCCATACAAGACTTTGAATGGTGTTTTGCCTTCAATAGAGCTACATGGAACTCTATTCATCAAATGGTTAGCACAAGTGAGAGCTTCTCCCCAAAAAGATTTTGGTAAACATGCATCAATCCTTAAGGCTTTAGAACATTCACACAATGTCCTATTCCTCCTCTCGGCTACCCCATTTTTTTGAGGGGTGTAGGGACAAGATAATTCTTTTTTAATCCCTTCTTGATCACAAAAATCCTTAAATGCATTAAAGATATATTCTCCACCATTATCACTTCTAAAATTCTTGATCTTGTGATCATGATGCTTTTACAAATGCATTGAACTTCAGAAAGCTTTCAAATACTTTTGCTTTAGATGAAAGTAAGAATACCCAACAAAACCTTGAGTAGTCATCTATGAATGTAACAAACATGGTGGCACCTCCATTGGACATTGTACTTGTAAAGTGTTGATGAGTTGTCTTCATGATGGAACTTGAGAAGGGCTTCTTATGTTCTTTTGAGAGAGCACATGCTTCACACACTTTCTCTTCTTTTGACAAGGATCTTGGAAGTCCTAAGGCAAGCTCCTCCTTGCACATGACCTCCATGGAATTTGATTTGATGTGGCCAAGTCTTTTGTGCCATAGAACATGGTTGGATAGCTTGGTCTCCTCGGCTAGCATCACAACATTAGCATCCACATAGGCATCTAGCTTGAACAGTCTTCCAAACCTTGTGCCTCTAACAAAGATCTTCCCATCCTTCTTGATTTTACATGTATTTGTGGTGAACTCCACAATAAAACCATTGTCAAGCAATTGTCCTACATAAGCAAGTTCTTAGTGATACTAGGAATGTAAAGTACTCCATCAATCTTGATCTTCCTTAAGATCCCAAGCATAAAGGTATGGATCCTATGCCTTCCACCTTACAAGCATAATCATTTGTTATAAAAATTGACTTGATAGGTCCATCATAGGTAGATAAGGTTGAAAAATACTCCCTCTTACTTATCATGTGGGAGCTAGCCCCACTATCTATCCACCAAGGGTCTTCACCTCTTATGATTGAAGATGAGAAACTTGACACCATGAGTGCATCTTCATGAGAGCTCTCCTCTTCTCTTGGCCTAGGTTTGCTTGACTTTGAGCTTGCTTCTTCTTGAAGCACTCCGAGGCATAGTGCCCAATCTTGCCACAAAAGTAGCACTTGATCTTTGACTTATTCTTCTTTGGCTTGCTCGAGCTTGGACTTGAAGATCCTTCTTGATCTTCACCTTTGACTTGGTTCTTCTTGAATGCAGCACCTTTGCCTTTGGATTTGCCCTTGCTCTTGGTGAAAAGGACCTTGTCATCTCCATCATCGAGGGAGAGCTTCTCCATCCTGCTGGGAAAGTTTAGGTGAGAAGTTCCCTCGGTGTGTGCACTATTGGTAACAATAGGCGAACACAATAACAAGATTAAGTTTAGAGTTAGATGTGTCGTGTTAGTGGAAGCAAAAGAGCAGACTATCAGACAAAGCAATCAGAAGGTCAGACAAAGAGCGAAAAGCATTGCATATACTGATAGAACCTGATTTAGACAACACTTTATTCAGATTAATTGTAACGAAATACAAGTCAGTGATGCAGGTGAGCACAAGACAATAGCGGACAAAACCGTGTGCTCACAAAGCTAACTACAAACTGTAAAAGCTATGAGCTAATACTGACGATCTGTTTGAAGAGAAGAATCAATGCATGAAAGCATCTACTAAGTCTGTCTCGTCAGATTTGATAATCCGAGTTCTTGATCATTGATCAATTACTTGCTTAATGCTTACAATGATATAGATGCTATTTACATTTATGCAAATGAGTGTACAAGAGAAGGCGTGGAGCCGTTATGTTGTAGATTGTGGCTGTTGTCATTGTCAATTTGGTTGTGCAATACAAAGGATGAGTACAGAGGATGAGCATGAGGAGGTCAATAAGTTGGGATTCCCCGATATGTCGACCAGGTTGGGTCTACCCGATAGTTTATCCAACTCCGATATGTCGGCCATCTTGCTCGTCTTTAGTGGTTCAATTGTGTGACAATGCAAGCAAATACCTAGCAATGAATGGAACTAGATTAACATGGGATTTAGGAGAGTAGAGGAGATAAATCCAACACCCCCTCTTAATTTGGATCCATGAATGCTTTGATCTTTAGACTAAGCAGTGCACAAAATTTGTTGTGTACATCAATGCTCAATGCCTTGGTGAACACATCTGCAACCATGTTCTGTGTTTGACAGTACTTTAAGCTCACCTCTTTGACGAGAATCTTGCCCCTGACATAGTGATATCAGATCTCAATGTGCTTACTCCTAGAGTGAAATCTAGGGTTGGCCAACAAGGCAATTGCACTCTGATTATCACATAATATGATTGTCGGGGTACACTAGTTCAAACTAATGTCTGCCAGTAAATTCCTCAACCAGAATGCCTCTTTAATAGATTGAGAAGTAGCAATATATGCTGCTTCTATAGATGAAAGAGCAATAGAGGTTTTCTTATGACCGTGCCAAGATATAGGACCGTCGTTGAAGAAGAATGTCAATCCAGATTAGAAAATCCACTGAGCCGATGAAGATTGTCATTGTCGACTTCTCCATAGCAGATGCACTAGTCCATTGTAGCTTGAATGTATCTCATGACTCTTATAAAAGCCTTCTAATGGGTAATTCCAAGATTGGTCATGAATTAGCTGAGTGAGCTGATTGCAAAAGCAATGTCAGGTCTTGTGCAGACCATAGAGATCCAAGTATCAATCGATAGGGATACTCTCTCATCTGCTCATCTTCTTACTTAGTCTGAGGACATTGGTCCTTCGACAATTAATCAGATTATATCTGATAAGAACATTGTGAAGATACCTTTGTTGAGTAATAAATATCAGTCGTCTCGCTTGTCTCTATGGATTTGAATGCCCAAACAGAAGTGAGCTTCGCCAAGGTCGGTCATGTCGAACTCAGAAGACAACATCTGTTTAGCATCTTTCACCAAATTGGTACAATTGCTGAAAAGCAATGTATCATCTCCATACAATGTGATAATTATAAAGGATCGCTGCATTGACTTGAAGTGGATGTTACTATTGGTCGTGCTTGGTTGAAAGCCTTGTCGAATGAGGAATATATTGATCCTCTGGAACTAAGCTCTGGCTGCGCAGGGTGCCACCTCACATTATTCCCTACTCTAGATTAATTTGATCTATGTATATGGTATGCTAATATCCCACAAGCTCCAACACTTACATGGAGCTCTTGATTTGGTCTGAATGAAATTTATCTAGCCAAAAATAAAACCTTTGTGAAGTCTTATAAACTCAATTCTAGAGATTGTCATTCCAATAGATTGGAGTAGGTCGACTATTTCATCCATTAGAGACTCCTCGTAAGAGGTGGAAAAGTATCTTTGTAAATTTTGTAGTTGGTCTGCTTAGGAATAAAATGAAATTAATGATGCAAGTTGATTTTCTAACAAAGTCAAATACTTTCACTTGTATTAAGGTGACACGTGATCTAGTTAGAAGGGTGAATTTTTCTAGATTTATGAATCGCCATTTGATGAGTTGAGGTTCTAGTGGGTTATTTTCTGGAAGACTATTTAATTTCTTGAAAAATTTGAACAAATCCTAAGTGTCAAGATCTAAAAAATCTTTAACTATGAATTTTTTTGATGCAAAGTAACCAAGGGATAACTCACCAAATGTGGAGTAGTTCAAGATTGCCAATGAGTTCCAAAAAATAATGTAGTTAGATTAGATTGCTAGGATTTTAGACAACAATTCTAGCTATTTTATATCTAGATTGGCAATTGTCTTTGAATACCACAATCATATTAGCACTTGTTGATTCTCATGGACTCTCACACATGTGGATAGTATGAAACTCTTATCAGGTTCATATCAATTCATTAGACAAAATCATCAACCCGTAAGTTAATTGTGACTATAAGGGAATTGGGGCCCTTATGTGTACAAAATCACCATCAATCTTGATTTCATCAAAGTGTATGTACAAATGAGCAACAAATCCATATCAAGTGAGCTCATATCTAAGAATAGGTCTTAGTGCACTTAGGTTAGACCTAGAAATTAATGGCCTTGATGAAGGAAATTAGGCTCAAGATGCCTCAAGTTAAGGCGACTTTCATCTTGGAGGTGGCCGACCTCATCACAAATCCCTATAATCTAGGACCATGATTTTTGGCCTTGACATGAGCATAATTTATGGCCATGAATGTTGACTTGATTTATCATAATATACTCCTAATTATGTACACGTAGAGGACATTTGGCTATCCATCACATGGCATTGATCTAGAATTTTCAACAATTTTCACATATTAAAGTTTTTATTCAACTTATTTCTCTTTAAAAGATTTCAATTTTAGATCCAAAATATTCATGAAAAAAAGATTAATTGTGAAGATCAAATAAACATAGAAGTACATGATAAATACAAAAAAACTCATAAAAAAATTATAATAAAAAATGTAGGTATTCCTCACGAGATCATTCATATCATTTTCAAAAAATCAACAACATATTTGCTACCAGTGTAGCATTTCCAATCTACAACAGGAAAAAAAAATTTATGATTTTATTTGACATTTTGTAGTGTTAGATGAAATGTCTTTTTTAGTTATTATAGAATATATATAATTATGATTTTTTAAATTAATTACTTAACGTGTCTATTATTCCAGAAAAAATGAAGTAAGACTTGAAATTATTTTTCAAGACCCAAAAAATTGTAAACTACATTTTGATGTGTGTGTGTGTGGTAGCAGCACCACCAGCTCCCGAAAGAAAACAAAGGAAAATGAAAGACAACAAAAACTCAAGGCAAATAATAAGCCAAGCCAGAGTGCGAGGGAGCACATAGGCACCAACTACGGTCGACCCGCCGAATCCCCATCATGAATGCGAAACCATTTAGTAGCAGCATGGCAATGCAGAGGAGGAAGCAACAAAACTGCAAAAGCAAGGCAAGCAAAGGAAAAGAGGCACAAAGAAGAGGTACAATAAATAGTACGGCGGCAATAATCAACTGTAGTCATCATATCATTTGGTCCTTTGTTGACATCTCCTTTTGTTTGGCACTATAATCACAAAAAAATTTATTAGCATCACAGTATAAGAGAATCACATAAGTCATAGTATGAGAGAGAGAGAGAGAGAGAGAGAGAGAGAGAGAGAGAGAGAGAGAGAGAGAGAGAGAGAGAGAGAGAGAGAGAGAGAGAGAGAGAGAGAGTACCTAATACATATACAAAGCTCTCATGTACCTAAGTTTAATCTGAATTTCCAAAAAGAAATTGGCTTAAAGATGTTTCCAAAGTTGGTATTAAGATAAAGTATAATTTGCTAATGATGTTAATATTGGCAAAAAAAAACATCTTATTTGTTGAAATTTAACTCAATATTAAACTTTGGCCTATCCTTTCCAAGAAGATAGTTGTGCTCCTCTATATATGAAATATGACTTTTCCTTCTCCAAGATTTAGAAACATCAAATAATTACTTGTTTGGTCTCCATATGTGGGCTCTATTACTTTAACATGATATTAGATAAAATAGTTTTTAAATTTTAAACCTTTCCTATTGAATTTTCTACAACATTTTTGAGCTTTTGCATATCCTTAGTGCCAAAGAAAAGGTCAATTTTTTTTCATGACGATCATTCATTAATAACACATGCTACACCATAAAAGCTTTGTTGAGAATAGTTTTTTTAATAATTTGTATTTGTAGTTAAGTGACTAGGGCGATAAGACATGCAAGCTTATGACTTCACAACATTGTGCTAGCTCAAACTTTTTATATTTCTATTAATGAAGCTATTTAGTGCTAGCATTATCAAATACAATGTTTACATAGTGTGTCCACATTTACATGGCAAGCCAATATTAGGACATGTTAGGTCTTAGATAACCTATTTCATATGTAGATTTAGAGCTTAGCTCTCCATTGGTACTGGTATAGTCTTATCCAACTCTACTATGGTGAGGGACTTTGAAAGTGGTTATCAAATAAATTTGTCTAAGATAAATTGAAATGGTTGAAAAAAGAACATTCATAAAAATGCCAATAAAATTTGAGCTCAAAATTTTACAATATTAATCACTCAACTAAACTTCTAGATAGTGATAATGAAAACATTTTCTTGATTTTATTGAAGACATAAAACTTTAGTTGGGTCCATGATATTTTTCTATAAGTATTTCAAGAACTTTATGGTGTCAATTGAATAGGATTTAAAATGATATGTAGATGCTTTAGAAAATAAGTAGCAGTCATGATGAAAATAGTTCTTTTTTAATTCAAGGAATATCACTTGCATTGATAGATTATGCTGCATTAAATAAACATTCATAGTTTGTAACTATCTTGTCAATTCTCAAAGTCATCATCATGCCATGGAATTTTGAACAAATAGAGTCTTGCATCTCTTACCAAGGAATATCAACATAGCATTAAGATGTCAAAATGATGTGCATGGCATATTATGAACTGTCAATGTTATTAATCATATGTAGGTAGGTCATAGGCTTTCATGTGTATCGTGTGAATCTTTGGTGGGTACTCAAGAAATATTAAGTGAGGATAGTTACTTGTTACAAACATTTTAGGCCATCACCTATTCCATCAAGATAGTTTAGTAAATCATCCCAAAGTGCCATATTCTATGTACAACACATGTCTGCATAGTAATTCTAGATAACAATCATCAAGATCATGAAATGTCTATCTTTTTAGACAAAGTATCATCTACTTTTATGCACTCATCTTTATAATCCAAGAAGTCAAACACTTTAACTCTTATCTCCCAATAAGGACCCACAGGTGTTGTACATAAACTATATATATGTGTTATTAGAATCAAAGCTATAATAATAACTACATTTTTCCTACATTTCCATGGTAGAAATATACTTAAAAAATTCACTATTGATTGGCTTGTTGGTTGACAACTCATATCCGCACATTGAGAATTCAATTCTACTCATCTACACTTGGAAATATAATTGTGTGTGTGTGTGTGTGTGTGCGCGCGCGCGCGTGCGTGTGTGTGTGCATGCGCGTGCGTGCGTGCGTGTGTGTAACTACATCTTTATATCTTGTTGAAGTTGCAATCTGCATACTTTATTACAATGTGGGTACATGATATTTTTGGGATTACCAACATGATGTTTGCAAGATGTTTTTCATTTCTTCAAAATCAAGATTGCGACTTTCATCAGAAATGAAAACCCAACAACCACAGCCAGACCAAGAAAAACAAGAGGAAGAAGAAGAAAATGTCATTCAAAGAAATCATCAGACCAACAGTAACTCAAACAAAAGAAAAAAAGAAAGACCCATAATAGCAGACCCAAAACATACAACCAAAGCAAAGAAGAGAAAAAATCAAAAAACAAGAAAAGAAAAAACAAAACCTAGAGAAGAAACAACCATGCCAAATGCTATAAACAGAGAAAAGAGAAAAGCAGTAGGAAGCAAGAACAAAAATGTAGAAGAAATTATACCTTATTTGAAGCCATGAAATCACACCAAATGAAAGAAGATACAAAAAAAAGACGGAAGATCCATGTAGAGTCACAGTCACTAAACAACCAACATCACACAGGAAAACAAAAACTTGAACATGAGAGCACCAAGAAGAAGCGTAGTTACAATACCATGAACCCAAAAAACTACAAACAATCCAACCCAGGATGATGAAGAACCAACACAATTCTGTAGGTATCAATAGCAAGGACTAAAAAAAGAAGAGCACAAAGTATGAAGGCATAGAGGGAGCCTACCACCGCTGCACCAACAAGATCTATATTATGTAAATAGTTATTTCTTATAATAATTTATTTGTTGTTTTAGAAACAATGAGCTCGATATAGACTAAGTATATTTCGATATAGGGTCAAGGATCAATTTGATCTATGGTCGAACTTTATTTCGACCCAGCGTCTATTTGCTATTCCGACCTTCGTTGAAATTAGTTATGGAAGTTAAAATAGTTATAGAGGTTATGCCACATAGAGAACAACCACGAGGCTATAAAGAGCCCATGTACCCACAATTTTAATTTAACTCGTCTTGCTTACTAGCAGACGGCCTTTCATCCTCCCATTCATCAATCAATCATTCAACCTATCTAACCATCATTCTCGTGTTCATTTTCTATAAATAGAAGTGAAGGAAGGAAGTAGTCTTTAATTTGCTGAATGATTATAAGAACTACTTAACCCACTACCAATAGCTTTCAGGTTGTCTCCTTCATCCGTGAAGTTCCTCCATCCTGGTGGTACTCCATTGATCTTGAGTCGTGAAGATGCGCCAGTTTCGTAGCTGCCTTTGTAGCCGTAGACCAAGCTGTCATTGGTTGAGCTTCGGTCTTTGCTTGTAGACTGCAAGTGTTGATCCGTGGTTTCCTTCGGTCGTCTTCATTTGTCATCCGCATCTTGTGGTTTGTGGTTTGTTGTGGCTTGCAGGTTATCGGCTCTCGTTATCTTCGTTGTTGGTGTGCGTTACAATGTGGTTGTGGTAGTAGTGGTTTGTGGTTTGTGGTTCAAAAGCTGGCAATGCTTTGTGGGTAGAGACCTCAAGTCTCTTCAGCTCCCTCTCAAAGCATGGTAGTTTTGTGCTTCCTAAGCTAGCGCACTGTTTCTCAAACATTGCCTTGTCAAGAGGCTTGATAAATATATCAGCCACCATTTGCTTTGTTGGCACAAATTTGGTCTTGAGGCTCTCTTTCTCGACTAGATCCATTATTAGATGATACTTGATAGCGATGTGTTTTGTCTTGGAATGAAACATGGGATCCTTTGTTAGGTGTATGGCGAATGTGTTATCCATATACAGGATTTGTGGCTTTTCAATGTTCTCTCCTAGTCCATCAAGGAATTGTTTGAGCCATGTAAGCTCGTTGGCCATCTTGGCTGGAGATTTTATTGTTTATGAAGATCTACATTCAACCTTGGAAGGGGCCGAGATCATTGCATCTTATAATGCATCTCAAATCATTTCTATTGAAGATAGTCAAGTTATGATAGGGTCGAGGTTTGAGGAGGAGTATCCTCAACAAGTGTATTCAAGGGGATCTTCAAGATACAAGGTCGAGTCCTTGTGGTACTTTTTTCATGGTAAAGAGAGACAAGTTTTAGGTGGTTTCCACTCTAACTTTTTCACTTATGATGAACAAACTTGCTTTACTAAATTTTTTTCAAGTAAGGCAATTCTGTTTTTAGATGATGCCTTTTGTATGGACATATTTCTTGTCATTGTTTGACTTAGATATGTATCCAAATCATTTTAAAAGCAAGATATTGTATCATCAATTGTATGCTCTTGGATATAATAAGAGCAAGAATGAGAACAAGTTCAAACATATTGAAAATCATGTTTTTTCATGTTTTGAGGCATTATGTAAATTTTTCTTGAGGTTAAGTGAAGCATCCAAAGAGGACACTTACACCCTTGAGAAAGTATTAAGTCTCAAAGAGATCAAGTTAGAATTTGATGTCAAGATTCGATCAATAATGGATAAAGTTCATAGTATGTGGAATTGTCAAGCTAGTATGCTTGATCTTGATGATCAACTTTCTTGTTTATCTTTTGATCTTGATCTCTATGATATTGGTGATCATTACGAGGCATGGAGGCTTCTGATTTCCATCATGGTGCAGCTATTTTCAAAGAAGGAGAGTTTTCAAATCCAAGTTTTTCTTCAAACATTGAAGGAATGGTGGAATAATCATCAAAGAGGATGGCATCGAATTTCCATCAAGGAAGTTCTCTCATGGCAATGGTGAATCACACCAAAGGAGCTATATTCAACAAGTCAAATAGATACCTTTTTAGGAGGAGTGTTGAAAATAAAATAGCCATCTATCTTGACTTTTGAAGTTGGTAAGGTTTTTCTACATGCATATAATTTTACAACATAGAAAAGCCAAACTTGAATTTGAGTCACTACACATGCATGTAGTTGTTTATTGTAAGAATGCCAAAAATGAGCTTGTAGGAACTCGAGCCACATCACATGCATAATGTCCAAGTTTTCCAAAATGGCATGCCTTGTTATGGACACATGCAAGAGAAATTGTACATATGTAGTGTAGAAATTGCCACATGTAGAAGTTGGATAAACATGCATGCAAAGTGATATGTGTCAATATTTTGGTAGATACTACACTTAGAAGTGTGAAATGGTGATTGGAGGCTAGTACTACCACGAGCTATTGCATCCACCATAAATGAGCTCTCTCACAATTTTTGATGATGAATCAAGCATTGAAGCTACTTCATGTCATTTTGAATTTGTAAGCTTGAATTGATTTTCTCTCTCTAAACCCGAGTAGAAGGCTATTTCATACATTCATAATTCTTTGTATGTGAAAGTATTCATGCTTTGGTTATTTGCATTCTACATTATGTTCTTGCCATAGAATCTAGAGCTAGATTGTGAAATTCACTCTACATGAGATTTATGTGCTAACATAAAGATTGGTAAAGATCATTCACACAAATTTTGTGGTTCCCCACACGTGTGAAGATTCTGGAATTTTGTCACTATCTACAAGGATCAAAACAACATTGGAATCTTTTTCTGGATGGTGCCGACTATCCATTTCTCAATGAACAAGATTATTAGGAATGGCCACCAGACCCATATGGTTGTCATTGAAAGCCTGGCAATTCCATATTCTTGCTAATCATCAACAAATAAACCATCAGGTTTTATGTTCAATATCTACTTGTAAGCTGTAAGTACATTTTCATTGGCTACTCAACATCACATAAAGCATATCGCATTTATGATGCTGATACAGGTCACAGATTTTAGTCAGCCGATATGTTGTCTTCCTTGAAGACAAATTTTATTATTTCAAGCAAAAGCAGCAAATGCAAGAGTTTGTTCCAGCAACTCCATTTACCATCGATAGTCCTAGACCTACAAATGTTCAACCACAGAAGGAAGACCTCCTAGGGCGACCTCGAGCAAGTGTGCATCTATAACAAGAATCATTAAGAAAGGTGAAGACATGCTTAAAATGTTGGAAAACTGTCAATTAGGGTTGTCCACCTAAAAACCTCTGAAATTCTCTATATGAGACTAATTTTGATGCTATAAAATGCTGAAGCTGGGTGACTTAGTAGCACAACCATAGTTCCAAATGGTTAATCCTTCACAAACCATGTTTTTTAGGAAAAAAATCAATTGTTATTTGCATGGAGAAAAATGAAAGGGTAGGATTATCATGTGAATCAAAGAATTGTGAGACCAACTGACTACAATTGGTGAGCCAATAAGGAATGTGGAGCTAGTTCACACATCAACGAATGGTCTATTTGAAAATTTTTAAATGTTTTCAAGTGGCATTGCATTAAGAGAGAGGCTACCAACATTTGAGAATATTTACACCATCCTATTACAAGAAGAACAAAGGTGGTAAAATCTTGAAAACCATCACTAGAAGATCAAGAAATGTTAGCTAAAGTAAAGCACAAGTTTAAAAAGATTCCAAATAAATTCAAAGTGGATGATGATGATCAAGGATCCACATCAAGCAAAAAGAAGAAGAGCACATATTTCTATTGCCAGAAGCTTGGACATTGGGCTAAAGATTGTCATAGAAAGAAAATCGATATCAAGAAGGAAAAAGTGAAGCAATTGACTATCCTTGCTAAAGAAAATCTTGATAGTGGCAATGGAGATCAAAGAACATCATTTGTGATGGCATTGGAATCACAACACTAACCAAGGATGAGATAGAGTTGCACAAGTGAATAGGGTTTGAGTGCCAAATCCATGGGGTTGGCAGTACCTATTCAATTTCTTGATGGGCAAGTGAATGTAATTGAAAATTTCTTCTATATATGTCTTTGGCCTACAAAAAAGTCTAATGACGGATCATAAGTTGACAATAAAATTTAACAAATAAAAAATGTCAAATTAAGGATGTGAAACATGCTTTCAACATGACTATTAATGGTTTTCATGATAAGATTTGTGGTTTTTAAAAGAATGTTATAGCTACAAAGTGTAATGGTTGGCATCAATGTCAACATTTCTAAGCAATTTTAGACACCTAGGGCATCTGAACTTCAAAAGCTTGAGACTGCTTCGCAAGCTCAAGATGATGACATGTCTATCTAATTTGGATGACAAAGAAGAGTTCATTTGCAAAGGGTGTGTACTAGGCAAGTCACATAGAGAGAAGTTCAATATGAAATGAGCAACAAGGAAAAAAATGGGAGCTTGAGCTAGTGCACTGAAATCTATGTGGACCAATGAAGGGTAATTCAATTGCTAATATTTTTACGTTTTGAATTTCATGGATGATTACTCAAGAAAGACTTGCATCTGCATGATTAGAGAGAAGTTTGATGCATTTGGATGATTACTCAAGAAAGACTTGCATCTACATGATTAGAGAGAAGTTTGATGCATTTGGATACTTCAAAAACTTCAAAGCATCGGTGGAGAATCAATTGGGTACCAAGATCAAGATTCTCATATTTGATCGTGGTGGTGAGTATCGATCCACAACTTTTATTGATTTTTGCAAGGAGAATGGAATCAAATAACAATTTGCACAGTTTGATACACCTCAACAAAATGGGATAGCTAAAAGGAAGAATTGCACAATTGTTGAAGGTATTAGGATAATGATGACACGCATGGAAATTGTGGATTCTTTAGGCCGAAGTTGTGAGAACGATAGTGTTTTTGCAAAATAGAAGCACATAATCGCACACTAGATGAGGCATTAAATGGTAAAAAGCCTAATATGCATGGTTTGTGTCAACTGAAAAGCTTAAAGCAACATACAAATATCAAACAAAATACTCCTTGGAAAAACACAAAACAACATTCTAATACTCTCCATTATATTTGAGAGAGTTTTTCACAAGATGTATGTCAAAATCATGGATCAGTAAGAATTGCACAACCATTGGCTCCTTGGGCAATGAGTGAGGCATTTGTTTGTGGTTCAATGTACACAAGAATGGTTCTCAATGACCATATAAATGATAAAGACTATTTGAGAAACTGTAGTTAACACTAGACTTGTTTATAGCACACTTCTATTTGCACAAAAGGGTGCAAACCCATGCTCAAAGATAGTCGTGACAAGATTCAGTTCTATTAATTTGATGTGAAAATGGACTTGCGTATGCATAAAGTTTAGAGATGGTGAACAAAAAATGAGCCCATTATTTATACCTTGATAGGTTTTTATGAGTAACATTATGACTCATTTGTTCTACTATTTTGTGTCTATATGCATTAATGTAGTAAACTTATGTTGTGTTTTAGTGGTCATTTTTACATAGACACACGTTTACAAGTTGGGCTTGAACCATTTTGATTCTTTATGGAGCATGAAATAAAAATTAAAAAGGTCTTTTTCAAAAACAACAATTGAAAGCTCTTTTCATGAAGAAAAATGTGTTCTTTTTCGTTGAGAGGTCAAACACCCTATTCATGCAAAGAAAGGTTCATATCTTTGTCTTTTATTTTTATTTTTTCCTAAAAAATTCTCGTTTTGTTTTTTTGAATAGTATTTAAGGCCTAGGTTTCTTAAAAAAACGTTCATGATACCAACTAACAACATGATTGATGTTGAAAATTAGGCACATTTTCTTCCTTTCAAACATTACAAACTAGTCCTCACCGTAGCCGAGTTGGATAACATTGTCACCTATGGCAACATCAACTCGGGTTCACTTTTGGTTGACAGGGGTAAAGAGAGATGGGATGAGTTCCCCTTTAATGTGCATTTGGCTTACGTACAATAAACTCATTTTCACTTACTAAGTTAAATGCTATCATGGGTTCAAAATCCCAAAGTTTTAATCCTAGCCAAGTTTGAATTTAGCATCCGCTCAATTTTTTGTTTTAAAAAGTTTACAAAATTTAAACACAAATACAACGAAAACATCAAGTACAACTCAAATTTTTATCACTTGAAACTCATTAAAAATAAAAGAACCATGGATTGTTCATGCATTTTTCATCACGAATTGATCATACAATATGCAAATACTCTAGCCTCACCTATTAATAGTCTAAACATAACAAAACACATCCTTATGATTTCAATCAACGTATTATATTATGCATTGTAGGACAATATGCACATTTCACACCTTTCTTACTGTGGTTCTTCACGAAGCCTCTCTCGCCCCTCTCCCTCCCTGTCTCTCCCCCAAATTACCGCAAAGAGGCTTCACATACAATAAATACATACTTATGTATGAAGCATCTCATTAGTGTCGTAATTTAGGACAAGATCTTATTGAGCATCTCCCCAACCTCCCTAGTTACATATAACAAATACAATTTCCAGCTACTTTTAACCAACTTTTAAGTTTTTATGGACATGCAATTACAATTCCTCCTCACAATGCATGCCCAACCTAGAGCTCTGATTTCTCTCATCTAGGAACAGCTATCCTCATCCAGATTCCCTGATCTCATCCTAGATTAGCACAATCTGAACCTCCATGTGGGCAGTCATGTCTCCTCTTGTAGGTCTATTTTTGTCTACTGAAGAGTCTAGTCTAGTATAATCTAATGTACTATCCCCTTAATTTTTTTTGGCTGATCTACTTTCTCTCTTTCTTTCTTTTGTTGCAGAACCTTCCTTGGCCATGTACCACGTTCCCTCTCTCCCTCTCGTACAAACCCGACCACCAGGAGATGTGATAGGAAGCGAGGCACTCTCAAGCTGGGTTTGCGATGATGATGATGATGGGTTAGTTGGGAATTACTGCGTTAAGTCGGTGAGGGATTGAGAGAGGGTGGCGGTACCAGTTTGGCGAGTTGTCTCTCTTTTCTTAAGCCACATCATGGATGTCAGCCTCGCCTTTTACTTTTGAGCATTGTCAATAGGCTTTGATGGATCGTAAAGTTGGGGTGGGAGCCTGGGAGGGGAAGTGATGGCAGGGGGATGACAGTAGCATTTCAATGTTGAGATGACTGTTTCTGCAGATGGGTTTCTCTATTTTTGCAGAAAGGAGTTGCTTTGTTTCAGTCATGGCAGTTTGAGGATGACAGTGTAGCAGTTGGATTTACCGGCGACTATTCCTGGATATGAGTTTTGTCTTGATGCAGAAAGGAGAGGTTTATGTTACAGCTGTGGAGAATTGAGGGTGAAATTAGCAGTTGGATATTGAGATGACTGGTTCTGGAGATGGATTTGTTCAGAAGACTGTTTCTGCAGATGGGTTTGGTGTTAGGAGATGTTGCGTTGCAGTTATGGCGGATTGAGGATGAGAGTAGCAATTGCATGTTGAGGTGACTGTCTCTGAAGATTTGTTTTATGTATTTTTATGGACACGAGAGATTTTGGTAAAGTTATGGCCTATTCCGGATGACAGTAGCAGCTGCATATTGATGAGATCTTAAGATAAGTTTTTGATATAAGTTGTCGGGGGTTTTTCAGAAAGCAGTGGATTCTGTAGCAAATATGGAGAATTGACGATGACAGTAGCAGTTGGATATAAAATAAACTGCTTTTGGACATGGGTTTTCTGTGTTTTTTTAGAAAGGAGAAGCTTCTATTGTAGCTATGTGGGTATGGAGATACTAGGTTATATTGCGGTGCATGAAGATTGACCTTTCGAATCAATCCTCAAGGGAACAGCACTTAAGAGAGAAATCTAGAGGAAGAGATTTTTGACGTGGACTGATCAGCTCAGGATTATGTAGGAATGATAAAGACTGCATTAAATGCAGGATCCAATTCTTGAAGATGGAGAAATGGGGGTGGCAGAAAGACGGTGGCGATCAACTAAACAGAATCGGCTAAGCTCTCTCTTTGAATTTCCAGGTGCCTGCTCCAATTATCAAGAACCTGCAGCAACAGCGGCAGCAGCTGCGCCAGCGCCATCTCAAATCCTCCCGCTCTCCTTCACACCACCACGGAGAGGAAAATTCCACCATTTCCCACCTCACTATGATGCTTCAATTTCCTCCAGAAGGTCTAATCTCCCTCAGAGGAGCTACTCTTTTCCTGTTATTAGTTCATCCTCTATGTATCTCGGCCCTAACTCGCCTGCTTTGGATCGCAACATTTTCCGCCAGCAGCAGGAGCAGGAGCAAGGCGAAATAGTGGAAGTACGTGATGCTTTCCAAACGAGGAGATCAACGTCATTGAGAGAACTTTTTCGGGCCGAGAGGCTACACTTCTCACCTACGGATGATGATTTCTTATCAGCCAAGGCAGACTTCTCCTCTGACGTGAATAAATCATCCCCCATTTCTGACACTGCCCTCACAACTAGGAGCTCCTCCTCTAGCCATTCCACACTGCAGGAGCTGCTGAACTCAGAAACAGAAAAAAGCCCACGGTTCAGATTCAAGCATAGAGGGAGCAGAAAGCGCTCTTGGAAGCTGAGCGTTCAATCATTCAGAGCAAAATACAAGCAGAAACAAGCCCAGGAAGATGCCAATTCAGAGAAGCAGGACAGCCCAAAGCTGAAAAAACCTCTTTCTTCGAAGGCAGATGACAAATTGGAAAAACAGCAAATGCCAAACCTGCAGAAATCATCCTCTCAGGCCAGGAAATCTGCACCCATCTCCAGAGACAGTGGGTGGGGCAAGCTAGAGGTTAAGGGAGCATCAACCAAGCCTGTTCCTCCCCCTCAACTGATGGACAGCTTCAGCTCCTTTGCGAGATCAGGGAGCACCCGATCCACATTGGCCAGGCAAGTATCCACCTCCTCCACCCACGAACAATATTATATTTCTCGTAGGACAGCAGGAGTTCGTCTGAGAAAGAGAACCTTTATGCCCTACAGACAGCAACTCATCAGTTTCTTCTGCTGCGTTCCTGATAAAAGCCATGTTATTCATTAGCAAGGCTCCGCACATGCCTTATCTCATCTTAAAGCAGGTGAATTCATGGAAAAGCAATTGCACTGCAGGTCTATTTCGGTTCATAATACAGCTGCACTGCACCATTTATGACGGTGATAGTCTAGTTCAGTTTCCAATACAGGCATGGCTTTTGGAGTAGACTATAGTAATCTTGTAAATCAAAAGTGGTTGTTCTGTTTCTGTCTCATCTGACATACCTTTACTGAGAACATTCACAGTTTGCTGATATGTTGTATATGTAATTGCCGCAAGTGTATGGCAACTAGTTAGTGGAGCTTGCTGTTGTTACAGCAGATGCAGAAAAGTGCATGGGGGACTTGCGACAATTTTATGGTGTGGGGTTATGTTTTCAAATGGGTTTGTTGCAGAAACAGGAAATTGAATCCACAATTGCAGCAGCAGTAGCAGCAACAATCTGGTATTAAGGCCTAAAAGTTACTGGCAAAGACTCCAAAGGGTCAAATGCATTGCATCAACAACCACAAATTGTACAGAAGCAAGCGTTCTTTCATTTTTGAGGTTTGGATAAAGCATATGAGGGATCAAGGTAGCATTGTTTAATCACTGTTGCCTTTCTTCATATCAGAGCCAGGATGGCTAAAGAGTGAGTGAGTGAATGTGTGTGTGTGTGTGTGTGTGTGTGTGTGTAATGGCCAAAGGGTTATACTACAGCTTGGCTTTTGTGTGTACTTGTGTAGTAGGACAGAATGTGGGTAGAATCGTACATTTTTTGTACAAAAAATCATTTAATCCATATGCATCTCAGAGCTTGGATAAAATGTGGTTTAGAGGAAAGGTTTATTTTTCTGACATTGTATTCAGTTTTGGTTGAATGGAGGACTGTTTTTGCCCTTGGGGAATGAGCATTTTTTGGGATATTGCAAAATGTCAAGAGGCTATAAATGATGTAGATGTATTGTGAAATGGTCTTCTTAATGACTCGTAATTGACGTTTGGGCTTTTGTAGCAGACAGGTGTCCCATTTTGATAGACTCTGAACACAAATGTTCAAAGCCATAGCACAGAGTTGAAGGGCCAGAAGGGCCAAAACTTCAATTACACCCGGTAACGTCGTGAGCAGGCCTGCTACATTATGTAAAGGCAGCCTTCAACGCACCTCGCCGCAGGGCGGCTCGGTGCGCGAAGGCTGACACGATAGCGAGCCTGCTCACGCTCGCTACCTAGTCCATAGACTATGAGGTGTAATGTGCTTTTCAGATTTCTTATTTGGGGCTCAAAGAAAAAACTTTAAAATCTTTACCGGGCATTTGTTGTGCCACATGTCGCACTGGCAGCGAGCTGTGGCCAAATGCCCAGGCAGTGCCTTTAAGGCCCAAAGGCACTGCCCATTTTGGCCCCAACTTAATCATAGCCACATGTTTTTTTTTTAATTTAAAAAATTATTTTTTTATTCACAAAAACTTGCCCAAAGATTCTAGATTCTGTTTAGGTTTATCTAATTGACACGTGTTTATCAATCTTATAAGTACTTTGTAGTTGTTACAAGTTTCATATATATATTAGAATCACACATTATCTTTCAAGACACGCATGCGTGTGTGGGCCCATGGAAATTATGGTGCTCGTAAAAAAATTTGGTGCTTGTGCCTGTGCCTGCGCCCACGCCTGTCCGTGCTCGTGAGAGATTCTGCTCAAGGCATTTTGTCTACTCAAAGAAAAAACTTTAAAATCTTTGTCGAGCATTTGCTGCCCCTACCCATGCCACATGTCGCACTGGCGAGCTGGGGCCAAGTTCATCTAGATGGAGATGAAGGCTCATTCATGGAGTTTCATGGTGGATACATGGCAATAAAGGATAAAGAAGGAGGAGGCATGCAAGCAAATGTTGATCACTCACATTTATTGTTTGTTTGTTGTATTTTTCCAGAGAGTTGGAATCGTTTCATTTACATTCTATTTGATTCTTCATGTACTAGTTACTTCTTGACATGTAAAATTGATGTAAGAAATAGTGAAGCATCCCAAGTGGACACTGTTCTCTATATCAATTATGATTGTTTCTATTTTGAGCATTACATGATCACTGAAAGGAGATCTATTCTTAGGAAGAAGATCATTCTTATGATGGATCAAAGTTCTATGGTCAAAACTATGCTAGGAGCAAGCATGTTGAGGTGTAATAACATTTTGAGAGGGAGCAAGTCATTGCAAAGGAGGTGGAGCTTCAACATGTGTCCTCAAGGGAATGTGTAGCTGATATCTTCACCAAAGCATTGGGAAAGGAATTGCTCATGAAGCATAGGACATCACTTGAAGTGTTATCAAAGTCCATGCTAAAACCAGTTGAAGAGGGAGTGTGAAAGATTCAACTAGTTTGACCATATTTGCTATATTTTCATATTTGGCAAATTGAGGCCAACTTTGTTTTTAGACTTAGAGATTGACTTTTCAAAGTTCATTAGTCTAAATTTCATTTGAATAAACACTTTTTGAAAGTGTGGGAAAGCTAGATTGCGAGTTTGAGTAGATTCAATTTTAATGTTCAGTACTTTGAATGTAGATCCAAAAATAGTAGGGCTAGCATTTTGGAGGGAAAATCAAGTGGCCAAATAGGTTTTGGACCTGCTATAAAAGGAGGAAACTCGTGGAGAGACACATCTTCTCTCTTCTCTATCCCATTTCATGCTTATATATGGTTCTCTTGGGTTCTACTTTTTATTGGTGCACTATACTTGTGATTGCATGCAATTCTATGTGCAGAATGATCTATATTTGCTATTTTTGGATCCACACGTGTGAAATATAGTAGCTTGCTAGTTTTGTACGGACATCAATAGTACATTATCATTTGATTCATGTTTGATCAAGTTCTATTATAGTTTGCATCTCATTTTGTGTGTACATGCTAATTTTTCTACATTGGTGACATTAGTAGGATTTTCTTCTTTTGTAACCCAAGATCTTTTTTGTGGATTGGATCATCAATTATCTGAAATATTTCACACAAAGCTCATATAGCTGAACTATCGAACTCTCTCGAAATATTAAACTCTTTAATTCCAAAGTCGACTATTCCTTTTGAAGGTCCAAGCTTGTCTACTCTCGATGAACAACTTATCAACATCGAATCCAAAGATGATGATGTTACAATTCAGCAACTACAGCATGATGACGATTATCAACTTTGAACATCACCCATAGTGATAATCAAAGTGTCATTGCTTTATCAGCCAATCCTAGATTTCATTCTAGGAGTAAGCACATTGGAATTAAGTATCACTATGTCATAAGCAAAGTTCTCAACAAAGAGGTTGACTTGCAATATTGTCGAACGCAAGATATGACAACGGATTTTTTTATTAAAGCATGAAGCTTGGATGAACACAAGAAATTTTGCGCAGAACTAAGTTTGAAGGTCAAAGCATTCATGGATTCAGATTAAGAAGTGTTGGATTATTCTCCTGATTATTGACTATTCGTTTTTAATCTCCATTCACTACATTATCCAACTCTCCAGTTTTATGCATGTTTCTACACAGTCTGCAGAAATACTCGGGAATCGCTCAATTTCAAGAAGTACTAACTGGATGGATGCTAGCTCATGATGGCCAACTAGCCATTAAGACCTACGACTTGATTAGTTGTCAAACTGGACTTCCGCATTTTTGCTTAGTATAAATAGCTGATCATACTTCTATTATTTTCAATCAAGTAGTAGCTCTCTCAAGCTTTCAAGCTTGAACACTCTTCAGCATTCTAGTTCAGTTCTTTAGAGTTCATTTAGAGTTTTGTTATTAGCGCTTACTGCTGCTTATCGGCGGAAGTGCAAATTTAGACAGAGATCTTCAGCTACTCAGAGATAGCTTAGAGTATGCGGTTTCTATCCGCAATTGTTTGTGCTCATCATCATCTGTTTCATGCTGAATCAATCTATCCTTGATTGCGTTCAGTATTATATCGGAATGTGTGCATCTCTGTGATAGTTTTGTAGCTGAGAAATCGCATATTGCTTTTGTCTGATAATCCATTGTTTGGCTACTTAATCACTGTACTACTGACGATTTCAAAGTTAGTTACTATAAGATTGAATGTGACTTCTGTCATTATGTTTTGTTCAATATTGATAGGCGTAGTCATGCATTAAGAAAGTAAGCTCCATTCCACTGTGCTCGATAAGTCGTTCACAAGCTTCGACTTGTCATTATTGCATTATCACCTCTTTCCAACAGATTAGACTTGAGCATTGATCCACACATTGATAATAGTAAGAAAACTATTGTATTGCATGTGCCAATATCATGACTTCTAACACATATTTATCTCATGTTTATATTGAGATGTTCATCTTTCACAAGTAACAAATTTACAACATAATGGTTAAGAAACATGTGAAAGTTGGCCTTGAACCTAGGTATCTCGCATAAGCCAACACATTGACCTTACATATGCCTACATTGAGATGTTCTTCTTTTAAATGTTATGGATTCACAATGAGACCAAAAAAATCATAATCAACAATTAAAGTTCAAAATACACTGAGATTGTCGAAAAATCTGATGGAAATGCTACAAGTCGATGATAGCTCTACTTGATCTAAGCTCCAAAGTCACAAGGATCAATACAATCGATTTTGTAGACACACACGAACTTGTTAAAGATGCATAAACATGAATAGATAGGATAAGTTGGAGCTAGAACATTACAATCAACATTAACTGTAAGTCACAAGAACGATACAACCTATGAATAATATTATCTGTATTGTGTCGATTACTTTATCTGAAAATAAAGTAATCGACACAATACAGACATGACTCTTTTGACTGGAAACAATTTGATGAAGTCGAAAATGTGTGGAGTTTGAGCGCATTCGATGTGCAATCTTCTTGAAACGGTACTTTGAAAATAGAGAGAAAGATTGAATAGTTGTGCTCTGATTGAATGATTGATCAATTCCTCATTTGATTCATGCATTCATGGATTATCTGATTCTGATTAACCTTTACACTAACGTGCTATTGAATATTTATACATGGTAGCAGCACACTTGCAAAATTGCTTAATGGATATATTTACAATCTGGATTAAGGCACTACGTGTGGTTAGTAGTCGCTATTGGTTAGAATCTGTTTTGTTGGAGATTCTGCGCAAATCACATGGTGTGAAAATATATGGTTGAATTGACAATCAACAACCAAACCGATAGTTGATAGTTGACTCAATAATAGCTTCGACAATTGTCAATTCGAGTGTCGATCAGAGTAAATTCGACGATTGTCGATTCGAGGTTTGTCAAGCTGATATATGTTTGCGATTTTTGTGTTTTTTTGTAGACTGTTCAAAAACACATGTATTTATGTATAGTATGCGACTGTACAAGTATTTATAGCAAATGAATGGATCTAGATTAGCTATGAGATTAGGGATGGAAAGGAAAGGAATCCAACACTCTCCCTTATTCTAGGCATCCTTTTGGTATGTTTTACCAATATGATATTGTTGTTGAACACTGTGAGAGATTTAAACTAGTATAGTCTAGTTTAGTCATATTTTGGTAAATTGTCAATATGAGGCCAAAACTCATTTTAGACTTAGAGATAAACTTTTTGAAGTTATATTAGTTTAAAATACATTCAATAAACACTTTTTGAAAGTGTGAGAAAGTTGGTAGTCGATTTTGAGAGAGATTCAAATTTGAACTTTGGGTACACTGAATCTAGACCCAAAAATAGTAAGGTTTACATTTTGGAGAAAAAGCCAAGTGGTCAAATAGGGTTTGGACACTATAAAAGGATGTAACTCGTGGAGAGACACATCTTCTCTCTTCTATCTCTCATTTCATCATTATAGTTCTCTTTGGGTTCTACTACTCATTGGTGCACTCTCATGATGTTATCTTGCAATCCTTATGTGTAGAATGCTCATATTTTGCTATTTTCGGTTCCACACATGTGAAATAGAGTAGGGTACTGTAATTGTACGAAAAACAACCATATTTTATGTTTTGGTTCATGTTTGATCAGTATCTCTTAGAGTTTGCATCTCATTTTGTATGTAGATGCTGATTTTTCTACATTGGCAGGATTGTTGGTTTGCTCCTTATTGTAACCAAAGATCAGGGACATGGATTGGATCTTGAATGACATAAAATCCTTCACAAACACCAGTGTATCATCCACGTAGAGTGTGATTCAATGATAAAAGATTGTCGAATGGCTTTGAAGTATACATTGCAGTCTATAGAGCTTGGTATGAATCCTTGTTTGATAAGAAAGTTGTTGATTCGATGAAACTAAGCTCTTGAAGATTGCTTCAAGCCATACAATGCTTTATGAAGTTTACAAACTTGGTCTTTTTTATAGTTGAGGACGTAGCCTTTTGACTAATCATATAGATGCCCTCTTCAATGACTCCATTAAGAAATGTTATTTGCACATTTACATGATGTACCTCAAGGTTGGCTGTAGTAGCATATGATAGTAGCAGTTGAATGGAAGAGTGCTTGACTATTGGGCTGAATATTTCAAAGTAGTCGATATTGGAAATTTGAGAAAATCTCCTTGCCACCAATCAAGCCTTTATTCTGTCGATGCTGCCATCTGCTTTATATTTGATCTTGAAGATCCATTTGCAGTCGATGATCTTTTTGTCTACAAAAAGCTTTATGACAGTCCAAGTGTTATTCTTGATCAATGAGTTATACTACTTGTCTATGGCTTCCTTCTAGAGATCTGAATCGGCCCATGACAATGCTTCTTCGTCGACTGTGCTAGGCTCATGTGAAAGATAGTGAGCATACTCATTAATCAAATAGGCTGAGTTTGAATCCTTGTTGATCTTCTGAGAGGTGCTATGGTTGTAAATTTTGATCATGTGTCGGCTGCTCTTGAGTTGCAGCTTCTTGGTCTTCTTCTGAATCTGATTGTATAGTCTGACTACTCGAAAGAATCGAAATGGTATTTCGATATTCATCAGCTTTTGGGGGTAGAGTCAATAAACTGGATCTGGTTCTTGCCCTTCAAATCAATAAACTGATCTTCAAGAAAAGCCACATTCTTGCTAGGAAAAACTTTACAAGTTATAATATTGTACAGTCGATACATGCCATTGGAAGAAGAATATAAAAAAAAAAAAAAAAAATTAGTACAATGCTCATCCAACTTCTTTCTAGTGTCCTTTGGGACATGAGCATAGGCATCCAAAAATTCTTATATGCTTTAATGAAGGTTTGGATCTTGTCCAAACTCCATTAAGGAGTCTTGTTGTTCGATAGACCTTTAGTAATACTTTGATTTTGCATGTAAATTCCTACACAGAGGATACTATCTAAACATGCCAATACAAGCAACCAACAAGGGAACAGATGGTGGACAAACCAACCCAACCAAACCTAGATCGAACAAATTTAGCCCCCAAGCTATGGATCAATCTCAAAGATGAATGAGGAGTCACTCTAGCAGCATGTAGCTACCAATCATGCAATCAAGCATACACTAGTGAGATCCCAATAGGTATACTTATACCCTCTAAGGCCCATGCACCACTAGTAGTGCATTGTAACTTGACATCTGAGCCACGTCATCCAGTTCCTCAATGACTCATGGGTTGCCAAAGTGAAGAACTATATGTACAGTGTATTTTTGTTTTGAGAAATACAGTTGCTACGAGAGCTTGGTGTGGAGAGTGTTTTCTGTCTGTGTTATTGTGTAGCATGATCTGTGTTCCTGTTCAAAGCAAATTCTAAGTTGGTATTAGAGCCGTATAGGGAGTGTACATAGTACAACGTCGCCATTGAAGAGAGCTTCAGGAGAAGAGAAGTCTTCTGAGAGTTCCGGGTCTATGGCGAGTTGGAGACAAAAAGTAAAGCACTAGTGCACAGATTCGAGCATACAGAAGCCTGCTAAGCTTGAAACTGTGTGAGAATTCAGGGACAGGACTTGTCAGTAGAATCAAAAACCAGAGAGGCAGAATTCTAAAAATTCTGTAACAAAGCTGCTAGGCGTTTGCGATTGATGTGCATTCAATCGGATACCGATTGACAAACGATTTGAAGCTGTGGATCACCAGCAGTAGGGCAACCTTTGTGAGCAATGAATCTAGCAAAAACAATGGTCAGAGTGTTGGTGAATAAGAGCTGGAAGTTCGCTGGTTTTTTGAAGCTGGGGTTTACAGCAGTAAAACTAAGGATTTCTCTCTATATGCTACCTTTTTTGGCGCTTTGAGATTGTAGGAGAGGGCCTTTGATTAGCTTAATTAACTTCTAAGAGGCCGTTGATAGTTGCGGATAATTGGAGGCGCTGGAGCAGTTCTTATGAGGGTGCAAAAACCCTTCACCATAGCCAAAAGCTTGCTTTGGAGGAAAGATGAGGAGGTCACGGGCAATCGCGCACCCCCAACGTGACTAGTAGCATAGTGTATACAGGTGCTTAGTGGCCTCAAGCAATAGTCTTCAATGCTCAAGCTTGTATCAACCATTGGATCTTGCTGATCTAAAGTAAAGGGCCAAGATTTGTGAAGGAAGAACGAACGTGAGATATTGATCTTCAAGTGACCATTCAATTCCTTGGGTCCATCTTAAACTTCAAGGAAAAGGGCCTGAAGTGCAAAGTGCAATGCAAGTTCATTAAAAAATTTCAGTTTGAAGTGAGAGTTGGGTCCAAATTCACTAACAGTCGGGAGTTGGTGACAAAGTGCATTTCGGAAGGCACGCCGATTTGGCTTTCATTTTGGCAGATAAGAGGCAGGTAGCCTGGTAAGAAAAAAATAGCAGGTCATTATTTTTTACTTCTGACATCACAGTTGGCCTTGGCATACAACTTTTAGCCTACGACTACAGTTTTAGGCAATTTTGGGATGGCAAACATGGGAGAGTCCATTTTGAGTGAAAGTAGCAAATCAAACGGTATTTCCAACTATGCAGTGTGAAAATTCAAAATGAAAAACATACTGATAGAGAAGGAGTTATGGGACATCATCACGGGTGACGAGAGAAGATCGGTGAACGAAGTTGACATCAAAACATTTGATAGAGCAAGAAGAGCCTTGACTTATATCAACTTGTCAGTAAAGGATCACATCATTACCCACATTTGTAATGTTATTACACCTAGATAGGCATGGGATGTACTAAAGGAGCAGTTTGAGATGTCAAATCCATCAAGAATCATGTTTCTGAAGTCAAAACTGAATAGTGCCTGCATGGAACAAGGAGAGCACATTCAGACATACATGACCAGAATCAAGACAATGAGGGATGAACTGCACTCTATTGGTGAGCGCATACATGATGTGACGCTGGTGCACAATGCATTGTGCGGCATTGCAGAACCCTATCAGATGTTTGTGAGCGGAATATCATCAAGAGAAAGATTGCCAACCTTTGACGAGCTCACAAGAATCTTGATGTAGGAGGTGCAACGACGAGAAATGGTAAAAGCTAGACGTCAAAACACTGATGATCAGGCACTTGCGGCGACACGCCAAAAGCAAGACAAAGGCAAGGGCAAGAAAAAGTCTAAGCAGCAATTCACCAAGACTCAGGAGAATGAGGGTCTTCTAGCAAGACCAAGAAGAAGGACAAATGCTTCCATTGCGGCAAAAAGGGCCATTGGAAGAGCGAATGTCGAAAATTTCTGGCGAAATCAGACAAGGGGAAAGCCAAGCAAGCAGGTAACTTTGTCGACAAAGGTGAGATTGAAGACTCTAGCATCTTCATCAGCATTGTCATCCAATCAACCTGATCAAGCCTGGTATATTGACTCATGATAGGTAACAAAGATTGGTTCAGCAGCTTGAGAGAGTTGGATAATGGAACGTCTGTTTCACAAGCAAATGGTGATGTGTGCAAGATCAAGGGGATAGGCACCATTTTCATCCAACCACCTGATGGCAAAAGCAGGACGATCAAGGAGGTACTTTAGTACTAGGTTTGAAGAAAAATCTACTTTCTGTTGGTGTCATTACTGATCAAAAGGTGAAAATAGAATTTGTCCATGATCGTTGCTTTGTGAAGGATGTGAACCAAAAGTTCAAAGTCATTGCGGATGGTATAAGGGAGCCCAACACTAAATTGTACATGTTGAATGCTACAATTAGGGGGCAACATGGACCTATCTCGTCCATTCCATCGCAAACTAAATAGTGGCATAAAAGGCTTGGTCATTTGAACCTAGGAAGCCTTAGCTTGATGAGAAAATTGGAAATGGTGAGAGGATTGCTTATGATAGAAGACCACTTGAAGACAATGTGCGAGTCATGTGTGTATGGAAAGCAGCATCGAGAGAAGTTCAATAAAGGTGGTGTTGCAAGGGCAAAGAACATCTTGGATTTGATCCACACAGATCTATGCGGCCCTATGAGGACAATGTCCTTAGGTAAAGCTTTTTATTTCATGACTTTCATTGATGATATGTCACGCAAGACGTGGATTTACTTATTGAAGAAGAAATCGGATGCGTTTGTCACTTTTAGGAGCTTCAAAGCATTGGTCAAAAATCAAACAGGTAGGAAAATCAAAGTACTAAGATCAGATAGTGGAGACGAGTACAAGTCTACTGACTTCAATCATCTTTGAGATCAATGTGGGATCAAAAGACAATTTACGCAAGCTCATCCTCCTGAACTCAATGGTGTAGCTGAGCGCAAGAATTGTACGATTGTGGAAAGTGCCAGATCTATGCTAGTTGAGATGAAACTACCAAAGGATTTTTGGTTAGAAGCATGTAGTACCGTATTCTATCTTCAAAATAGAAGTCCTACCATTGTCGTACCAAAGATAACACCTGAGGAGGCATTCACAAAGAAGAAGCCAAGGTGAACCACTTGCGAATCTTTGGATGTAAGGCCTTTGTACACATTCCTAAGGAAGAGAGACATAAGCTTGATGTTAAAGCTATCAAGTGCATATTCCTAGAATATGATGATCATGTGAAGGGCTATAGATGTTTTGATCCATTGGAGAACAAAACACATGTCAGTCGTGATGCTATCTTTGATGAATCCAAGATATATGAAGATGAGGATGCTGAGAAGATGGACACATCTAGTGGGAGAGATGATACAATGAGGATTCCTTCTGATGATGATCCATTTATTGACCTTCCTAGTGATGGACATGAGGATACACCTCAAGATACTACTACTCAACCTCCAGGTTGGAGAGGTAGAGACAAACCCTTTGGTGCAAGAAGGATGGAAGTTGCAGGTGACAAACGCAAGGAGAAAGATGTACCATGAGATACATTTTCACCAAGAAGCCGTTCACTTGACAGGAAGCTCCTGAAGTGGTTTGAGAGATTGATGGAGGGCCGCGACATGGATGACTTTCCAGGATCGTCTAGCCAGGGAGAGCTACGAAGATCAACAAGAGAGAAGACACAACCTGAAAGGTATGAAGCAAATTATGCTCTCTTATCTAGCATTATTTAAAGCAAAGAACCTTCGACTTATGTTGAAGCGAAGGATGATGACATTTGGGTCAAGGCCATGGGAGAGGAGATGGAGTCAATTGCTAAGCATAGCACATGGGACTTAGTGGAACCACCAGTTGGCAAGAAACTCATTGGTTGTAAATGGGTATACAGGACTAAGTACCATGCAGATGGAAGTATAGCAAAGCACAAAGCAAGATTGGTGATCAAAGGTTATGCACAAAGTAAAGGCATTGACTATGAGGAGACCTTTGTGCCAGTATGTCTTATGCTTTGATGGTATGGTTGCTTTGATCGCTCTTTATGTTGATGACTTGATTATCACGGGAAATAATCAAGAGATGGTAGACATGTTCAAGAAAGACCTCATGGAACAATTCGAGATGACAGATCTTAGTCTAATGCATTATTGCCTTGGAGTGGAGGTGTGGCAAAAAGGATACAAAGTGGATTTAACATAGGTGAAGTATGTTAGAGAGTTGCTGCACAAGTTTAGGTTGCAGGATTGCAAGCCAGTGAACACTCCTATGGAACATGTAAAAAGCTTTTTAAGCTTGACGAGTCACAGCCATCTGATGCTACGATGTATAGACAGTTTGTAGGGAGCTTGATTTACCTTACCACGACTAGACCAAATATATGCTATGTTGTTGGTATTGTAAGTCAGTTTATGGCAGCACCTACGGAAACGCATTGGAAGGCAGCTAAGCGCATTTTGTGTTATGTCAAATGCACTTCCGATTATGGCTTGGTGTACAGGAAGCATGAGGGTTTTGTTTGCGGGGAAAAAGACTCTTTTTTCAAACTATTTTCTATGAAAAATCGTCGCCGCACGCTATTACGCTGACGCGAAACTGTTAAAAAACGACGCGTAAATGGCCCATAAATGGTCGGTTGCACCGCTATTAAAATACTGTTCATTTGCTAATTTACATTGTATGAAAATTTCATTTATGCGGCCTATGCCCCTAGTTTCCGGGTTTGTCGGGACTAGGAGGTGCCAAGTATTTTCGCAATACAGTTTTGATAATTAAAAACTTGGCCGTGAGCTCATAAAAACTGAAACCGTAAATAGGGCCTAACTTGACTTTGAAATTGCAAGTTGAGGCCAAACGAATTTGAGACAGTGCCCTATTTTTAGAGGCAATTTTTGAAAAGTCATAAGGAGGTGTCCCATTTCTTGTAGGAGTGCACCTCCAACCCATTGAGCCCCTACGTATAGGGAGGGGTGTGGGACAACATTCTGATTGTCATCTTCTTGGGGAAAGAGAGAGAGAGAGAGAGCTTGTGCAAGAAGGAGTGTGTGGAGAAGAGGAGGAAAGGAGAAGAGGCTGCAGTCTGGTGCCTTCCACTCTCATCCATTTCCATTTTGTTGTCTGATTCATTCATTTCTATTGATCTACAATTTGAATCATTAGCATTGTGTTACCACTATTTGTGGATCTGTGAATTGTTCTTTCTGCTGCCTCTAACATTGTGGTTGCAGGCTGTGAGAATTTGAAAGCATTCTAATACATTTGCTTGTAAGCTTTAAAGTGTGTACCAAATTTTGTTGTCATCTCCTTTTTGCAAGGATATGAGTGTGAAGGTTTCTTAAGTTTGTGGTTTGATGCGATGCAAGAACAATATTCATGTCTGCTCATTCACTCTTGCAAATACTGTTTTCAAATACTGTTTTAGTTGAATGTTCATTATAAATGATACCATTCATAGTCTGCCTCATTAGACAATCCTCTCTTGTCCTGATCATATTCAAATACTCCATTTGAAAGGTTCTGCTTTGCTTGCAGCCCTGGCCATAAATTCAAAGTTGATTTGTAGGGTTTATAAGAGACTTAAAAAGAGTTAAATTTGAAAACTTAAATTGGAAGTCAGAAAATTTGTTGTGGCAGTTGCTGGTTTTATAGCCCAGGACAGCAAGGGAAAGAAGGAAATCTATTGCCATGTTCAGCGGGAAGGAGTGTCAATCTTCTCGTTGTATGAGAAGTTGGTTTGTAGGCCTTTAGCCTGTTTGATTGTGTCCATTTGCAGCTCGGATCTGTCTGCGCCCTGTTTGGGATCGAATACCCCGTGGGTCTGTCAAAAGCAAACTAAACACCTCTAGTTTTGCTGATGATGTCACTCCAAAAGGTGACTGATGCATAAATGCTTGTATAGTAATGTACACCTGATGATTTGTGTTGGCTACTCTTAGATAGTGGCTGAATGCCCTTGCCAAAGGAACGGTCCATTCCCTGTTTGCGATCCAATTCTAACTGCCTGTGGCCTCCCTCATCAGTGGCTTTTCTCCATCGATCTACACTCTCTAGCAGACTCTCCAGCACCTGCTAATCTGCGCCCTACTGGCAGATCTGCTCAAGCGCTCCAAACCAGGCCGCAGCCTATCTCTACCTCTGTCTGCGGGTCTGTCATTGTGTGAACCATAAGGCTACCTTTGATCTGTCACTGATCTCTACCTATTCTCTGCCTGCGGCCGTCTGATCCGCTCACCACTTACCTAACCTGCGGGTTGTTTGCCATCACCTAACCTAGGAAAGAAACCTATCTACGCTAAACACACACTCCTGCCTGCAGCTCGGATTTGTCTGTGACCACTCCTTCTCTTTGCCTGTCTGGCTCGCTCTCCCTCTGGCCACGATCCCTGCTACCTGATCGCTACCCTGTTTGCGATTCTGCCCACCTTGCTTATCTGCGATCTGCGGCCCAATCAGCCCTCTTGGCATCACCTGACCTGGTGGCCTCCCTCTCTCCCTGTCTGCGGGTCTCCTCCCGTTCGCTGTCTGGCCACGTTCCCCACTCTTCTGACCGCGATCTGATAGCTGTGAAGGGTGCCACTGGGGTTGCAATGAGTCATGAAAGCGATGCCTCAGACGGAGCCCATGCTGAACTTGCGCAGAAGTTGAGATTATTTGTCGACCTGTGCAGGTCATGATGAATACCCCGAGCCTTGATTGGTTTCACTGCAGTTTTGTATGAAGTGAAGCACTCTCTGTGACAGTGATTTATACAAAACTGAAGCACTCTCTCTCATAGTGATTTCTAAAACTGTGAAGGGCCAGAAATGTGCTAGTGTTATGAGCCATGTATGTACATTAGTCACTACATAAGTCAGGCCATGGTGCATTCGCGAGGAGAGAAGGTCTTGCTTTCTTGACCAGCCGTTTGCAAATACATGAAGTCCTACCTTTACCTTTGCTTGAAGTCCACCTTGAAGACAAGTCTTGGAAGTCGTTGATGGCTGTTTTGAATGACTGTTTGTTGTGTCGTCGATGTAGCATAGGGTTTCGTCGTTGGGAGCGGTAACCTCGCCTTCACCTGCATAGCAAGAAGAGAGATAGAGAGGAGAGAGAAGAGAAAGAGAGTGGAGAGAGGGAGAGAGAACTCCTAGGTTGAGAAAGGCTTTGGGGGTTCGAGCGCCTGCCCAAAGCTATTTTATCTCAACGTAGGGAGAGAGAGAGAGAGAGGAGAAAGAGAGAGATAGGGAGATGGAAAAACCAAGAGAGTTTTATAAAAGATGAGAATGAGAATGAAAGATGATACAATACAAAGGAAATGGCTCCCTCTTATAGATTTTAGAGGTGAGCCTCCTTCACTTTCATTGGCCACTTCATTGGGGCAATGATTCTAATCCAAGCCTTTAAAATAAACACAACTTAAATCTATTGGTGCTAAGAAAGCACAAGGGCACTCACATGATTCATGTGAGTTTTAAGTTGGACCCTTTTAGCTTTTTTATTTGCAACTTGACTTAGGGCCTCTAATGTCATTTTAGAGTTTTAAGCCCCTAGTCTCTTATTCCTAAGAATTACAACTTGCTACTTGTGCTGGGTTGGACTTACACGCGCAAGATGCCAGTGCCCTCGCACTTATTACCCTACTTACAATGTACTGTGGTGGGGCCCACTAGGTAAGGCTTGGCCAACAGTATTTTAAGTGGTGGGACCCACTTGTTTATTACTATGCAGGAAATATCCACAACAGGGTCCACGGCCCAAAATAGTGCCGGTCCCTCGGCACTAAGCTGCAACTGTCGTGAAGGGGCGCTGTTGTTGGTTCTTTTATTGCTGGGACATGGGTGCTTCAGGAAAAGCATGGATAAAATTTGCTTACGTAAAACTTGAGGCTTTATTGGATGATGGTGATCAGGCAAGAACTTGGACTTGCCAGATTTTCAATAATACCTATAAGGGTCTGGTGGCCATTCCGGATAACCTTGTTCATTGACAATTGGGTAGTCGAAGTATGCCATCGGAGGATCCCAAGATAAATCTGGCTAATATAATAGATTCTCATAGATCGGCGCAACTGGTCCCAATGTCATGGACTCCCCCAAATCATAATGTGGATATGACGTGCTTGCTTGATGCTCTTGTCTGTCCAGGTATTCGAAGTATGCATCAACCTGATGACTTTCCTCAGCAGTCAATATCATAGATTTAGGACAAGGCTTTGTCATTGTAAGTGCTGGTTCTTGCTGTATAATTGGTTGTTTTGGGCTTGGATTCCCTGGATTTGGCCTTTGAAGAATGGATATACCCTGAATTGGCGTTGATTTGGGGGTCTGTTGAATTGTGGAACAATTAGACTTTGGTTGAATCTTGTTCGTTAAGGGGCAATCATCAACTTTAGTCTTCTCTTGGTCATTGAACTTCCCCGTTGAAGGCTGCGTGATGGCACTGTTCCTTGGATCTTGTGTTGAATTGCCTTAAAGTTGCTTTGTTGACGCTAGTCCCCTTTGTAATTCATCACTAAGAATTCTTTGTAGTGATTGCGAGACTTGGTAAAATCCGTTGGACTTTGTTGGATGCTAATTTCTTGACTTCCTCAGTTACCATTGGCGTGATGGATTCTACCATCTCTGTCTTCTGTGATGGTTTTACTTGTTTGCCCGAGGGTATCTTTGCGTACTTTGGGACTTTTGCCAGACTGTCCTCTTCGTCACTCGTTTCATAACCCGGTGGCACTAAGATTTTTCTTTTGTAGTACGTTCGAGGTGGAAGGGTTACCCCAGGCATTAGGGCCATTTTTGAACTCAAAAAGGGCCTCTTCCTTGCCTAAACATGTTTGATAATCTAGATTAATCAACTTGCTAATAGTCCTATGTGGCAGTTCACCTTGGGTTTAGGTTGAGTTAAAACCTAGTCACATAGGTTGCACTTGAACCTAATATATTAAATAAATAAAGAATTGAATTCAATGCTTGTAGCAATATTGATTTATTTTTAAATTTGTGAAAGGCTGAGATTTTTTTGCACTTCATTGGTATTCTTTTGAGATTTATTTTGCTATAAAAATAAGTTGCAAATTTTTTTATTCTTCATCTTGAAAGTGGCCGCGGGGGGGGAGGATTTGGGTTTAAAACCTTGTAAAAAAAAAATTTGAAAATGAAAGGGTGAGGACACCCCCGCCCCCCTTGCTCCCATGCACGGCCGCTGCAGGGCCCTCTAACAGCTCGTAGGGACAATACCTCGGGCCGCTGGCCCGATTGGCCGCCCAACCAACAAGAACAATCCACGCAGGCGAGTTGGGAGCTATGGGTTGTTGGGATCCGTGCAGAGGAGCCTCAAGGGAATGTGTGTGTTTGGGCGGCGAACCGGGCCAGCGGCCTGGAGGGTGTCTGCGAGCTCCAGCATCGATGGCCGTGCAAGGAGCATGATGAGGGGAGGAAAGGCCGTGCCGGGGAGTGGCATGAGGGGATTGGGTCAGGGGGGAGGCCGGGGGGGAGGGTGTACCCCCTCCCCCCTTTCATTTTCAATTGTTTTTTTTTTGTACAAGGTATTACAAACCCCCTGTTCTCCTTTTCAAAATTAAACTTTCAATATGAGAAATAAAAAAATTTGCAAGTTATATTATACCAAAATAAAGATCAAAAGAAGACCTATGAAGTGCAAAAAAATTTTTGCTCTTCACAAATTCAAAATTTGAATTTGGGCCTTGCTTATGAGTGTGACATTGTCATTAATAATGTGCTAGGGGAGTATAGTTAGGGTGTGGTTAGTGGTGAGTTAGATTTTGGAGATTTCATCTAGTCCATTGAATGTGTCATGTCATATGGACCATTCCATCTCAATTGTCACTCTTTTATTGGTACACATGTCATCATTAACACTAATTATAATTAGTGAAAAGGCCTTTTTTGAGTCCAAAAAGGGCCCTAATGTGTATGTCGGTCTACATAGGCCAAATGCCTTCTGGCTATTTGTGAATTTCTCATCGGGCAATCTCGGCATGGATGATTAACTCCGCATTGTGAACACGAGGGATCAAATGTTGACGGATCCCCTGGGTGTGGACATTCAGCACGGCGGTGTTTTCCTCCACATCCATAGCACCTAATTGAGTGCAGTATGTCATCACCTCTAAGTTGATAGGCATACACCGATAACATATTCCCCTTAGGATCTTCCACAAAATAGACTGGTAGGCTATTATGGTCCTCCATTGAATGCGGTGACATGCAAGAGGATATAAGCAAAACTTCTACCTTGCCACTGTTTGTTGAAGAAACTCGTGATTTAGATGGATCAATCTGACATCCATCCTTCTGGTGAGTTCCTTGTTGGCTTGATTCTGCTTTTGACCGTTGAACCGCTGGATCTTGTTGTCGACAAGCCTGTTGCTCTGTATTTTGTCCTTTTAACAAGCGCGGATTCTTGATTGGACACCTGGTACTTGGATGTTTTTTAAAGCAGAAGGTACATTCATCCTTTTCAAGAAACTTAATAGAGGAGCATAAGCTTGCTGACAGCTTGAACTGCAAGGTTGTTGGTCTTCCGCTGCACTTGATCTACTTGACCTTGCTGCACTTTGTTGCCTTGCATGGAGTTCCATTCTTGTTGGATCATTGCTCGTTGTCGACCTTTGTTCCTCTGATTCCCCATCTAGATAGGGAAAATCCTTCTTCTCAAGTGAGATTTTCATCAAGGCAGCATCCTTACAAAGTTGTGCAAGCGACGCATAGGATGCTAACTCTTCCATACCAGATCTGATCCTTTTGGGCAGTCCGACATAGTATTTTGCCATGATGATCTGTTGGGGAATCGGGGGATCACAATCCTTCACTAGATGATAGATCCGATAGGTGTAGTCTCGGATTGTCTCAGCAGGGAACTTTTTTAATTTCGATAATCCTACAAGGGCGGTCTCCATAGTTCAGCACTAGAATGTCGCAAAGTAGCTGGTTGGTGAATTGCTTCAAGGTTTGCTCAATGACTCTGGTGTTCCAACCCTCTATTTTTTTTTTTTGGGGGGGAGATGGAGAAGAAGAAAAAGAGAAGAGAATTGGTAAACGGTGGAATAGTATGGATGAGAATAGAGACAGAAATGGATTTATCTAGCAGAGATGGAGATAGAAGATGGAATAGAGATGGGATAGAAGAATGATGGATGGATAGTGGTTGATGTGGAGGGAATTGATCGGCTTGATCTGAGGTTCATTCAGTTGATTCAGTCCAGGGATGTTGGATCTTGATGGATAATGTGATTGCAACCTAGATTTGACAAGATCTGATCAGTTTCAGTTGGCTAATAGTGTGATTTTAGCTCTTTTTCTTGGTTTTTGTCTTTTCTTTGAGATTTCTTCAGATCTGAGTGAATCTAACCTTCAACCTTCCTACAGTAGCTGTATCTGGACCATTTCTAGACAACGTGAGTTCTGCAAGGGTTCTTGATGGACAAATTTGTCAGGATCTAGAAAAAACTCAGCTTTTTGACACTTTTTGGCACTTTTTCTTGGATATTTTAAAATCTAGCCATTGGATCTTCACAAAAATTTCACAATAGCCAGATCTAGCTTAAATCTATCTATAAAACTCTTTGCAAAGGTTACTTTTCAGCAAATCTTAAAAAAAATCAAGGAAAAAGTGCATTTTGTTTGGGGTTTTTTTTGCAAAATTTAAAGATTTTCTGGGAAAGATTGGTATTCACTTGTATCTAAGTCAAATTCAGCTGCTCACCAAGCTGTGAGAGTTACGTCCCAAGGAAACTCAAAAAATCAAGAAAAAAGTGCATTTTTTGGGGGGTTTTTGTAAAATTTTAAGATTTTCTGGAAACAAACCCTCGCAGACTGGTATGCACTTGTATCTCAATTAGATTCAGCTGCTCACCAAGCTGCTAGAGTTACTTCCCAAGGAAACTCAAAAAATCTTGAAAAAGGTGCAATTTTTGGGGGTTTTTTTTGCAAAATTTTAGGATTTTCTGGGAAAAAACCTTTGCAGAGTAGTATGCACTTGTATCTCAGTTAGATTCAGCTGCTCACCAAGCTGAGAGAGTTACTTCTCAAGGAAACTCAAAAAATCTTGAAAAAAGTGCATTTTTTGGAGTTTGTTTGCAAAATTTTAGGATTTTCAGGGAACAAACCCTCGCAGACTTGTATGCACTTGTATCTCAGTTAGATTCAGCTTCTCATCAAGCTGAGAGAGTTACTTCCCAAGGAAACTTAAAAAATATTGAAAAAAGTGCATTTTTTTGGGGTTTTTTTTGTAAAATTTTAGGATTTTCTGGGAACAAACCCTCGCAGACTGGTATGCACTTGTATCTTAGTCAGATTCAGCTGCTCACCAAGCTATGAGAGTTACTTCCCAAGGAAACTCAAAAAAATCTTGAGAAAAGTGTATTTTTGGGGTTTTTTTTGTAAAATTTTAGGATTTTCTGGGAACAAACCCTTGCAGACTGGTATGCACTTGTATCTCAGTCAGATTCAGCTGCTCACTAAGCTACAAATGTTACTTCCCAAGGAAACTCAAAAAATCTTGAAAAAACTGCAATTTTTGGGGGTCTTTTGGCCAAATTTTGAGATTTTTTGGGAACTAATCTGTGCAGGCTGGTATGTGCTTGTATCTGAGTCAGATCCACTTGCTTACCAAGCTGCGAGAGTTACTTCCTAGGGAAACTCAAAAATTTGCTGTCTGAGAAGGTTCTAGGCCACTTTTTGCTCTTGGGAACCTTCACATGGGGCACTTTTTTTGGGATCTAACTCTCGCATACTTCTTTGTGTCCTTGTCTCAGTACTAAGAGAGCTCTGCAAAGGTTACTTCCCAAGGAAACTCAAAAATTTGTTGTATGAGAAGGTTCTAGGCCATTTTTTGCTCTTGGGAACCTTCACAGGGACACTTTTTTTGGGATCTAACTCTCGCAAACTTTTCTATGTTCTTGTCTCAGTGAGATGAAACTCCAGAGCTCTGCGAAGGTTAGTTTTGAGTTTTGAAATTTTTTTTTATTTTTACAAAGGATTTTTGAATTTTTTTGGGTTTTTCTCTGTTTTTTCAAAATCTATTGGGAAGTAACCTTCACAGGCTTCTATGCAGGTCTAGGACAATACCCTAGAGCTGCTGCTAGTCATGCAAAGGTTAGTTCTTGCTGGTTTTTGAGAAATCAAAATCTGATGGGATTTTGGCTCTCTTTTTCCCTCCAAAAACAGATTTTGAGTTTTTTTTTTCTGATTTCTATGGATTTTATGGACTAACAAAGGGATTGGGTGCTTAGTTCATTTTCTACAGGTTACATTTGAGAGAGTAAAATTTAGAGAAGGAAGGAGGGTTGTTGGGATGAGTAGGAGTTAGATTAAACTCCAACACTCCCCCTTAAGCTAACTGCTATGAATCTTATCTGTAATTGAGATTTAACATACATACTAAAGTAGAATGTTTATCTCTAGACAATGGCTTTGTCAAAATATCAGCCAACATACTGTCTGTATGGCAGTAACTTAGTACAACATCTTGACTCTAAACTTTCTCTCTAAGAAAATGGAATTGAACTTCTATATGCTTAGTTCTATTATGAGTTCGTGGGTTCAGAGAAAGAGTTATGCAGCTCTGATTGTCGCACCGGAATATTGTTGGACTAATATGTGGGAATTGCAGATCCTGTAGTAGCCTCCTTAGCCAGATTATTTCCTTCACTGATGATGTAGCTACAACATATTCTGATTCTATGGAAAACAGATAAATGCATTTCTGCTTTCTGCTGTTCCATGAGATGGGTCCTCCTGCAAGGAAACAATTGTAGTCTGATGTGGATTTTCTGGTATCCACGTCTCTTGCCCAAACTGAATCTGAATAAGTGGTCAATGTGAGTGCAACTTCTATATTGCCATTATAGCTCAAAGCATAGTGCTTTGTAGCTTGAATGTACTTCGGTACTCTTTGTAGAGCTTTCCAGTGTTGTAGGCCTAGATTGGACATGTACTGAGACAATGAACTTACTACATATGCTAGATCAGGTCGTGTGCAGACCATAGAATACATAATAGATCCTATGACAGACTGATAAGGATATCCGCACATTTATTGCTGATCTGCTTGAGTTTTGGGGCACATGTCTTTGGACAGCTTAGCTCTTGGATCCATAGGTGTGTCTATGGGCTTGCAGTCCTCCATGCCATATCTGCGAAGTACATTAGTCAAGTAGGATTCTTGGCTTATAGCTATCCTTCTACCTACGCGATCTCTGCTGATCTCCATACCAAGAAGGTAATGGACTGGGCCTAAATCAGTCATCTCAAAATTTGATGAAAGCAGAGATTTGATTTCTTGTAATAACTGATTTGAATCACTGATAATTAAAGAATCATCAACGTATAATGCTATTATGACATGGCTTGACCTTTTACGCCTGAGATATACATTGCAGTCTGTGGAGCAAGAAGTAAAATTGTGCTGCAACAAGAAGTGATTAATTTTATCGTATCAGGCCCTGGGAGCTTGCTTAAGACCATATAAAGCCTTATGCAATTTACATACCATATGCTCCTTGCCTTGAAGGACGTAACCTTCTGGTTGATAGATGAATATATCTTCTTGTATAAATCCATGAAGGAATGTCGTCTGGACGTCCATACGGTGAATGTCCAAATCTTCTGCAGCAGCTATAGCCAGTAAGGTACAAATAGACTGATGTTTTACCACTGGACTAAAGGTCTCAGTGTAGTCTATCCCATATACTTGTTCAAAGCCTTTAACCACCAGTCTAGCTTTCCATTTGGATAAGGATCCATCTGGTTTAAGCTTTAGCTTAAAGATCCACTTCGAGTCAATTGGTTTTACACCAGTAGGAGGATTGACAAGACTCCAGGTCTTGTTCTTCATTAGATAATGATACTCAACATCCATGGCAGCCTTCCAATTGTTTGCATCGGGCATTGACAGAGCTTCTGCAACTGTGGCAGGTTCATCATGACTGATGAACGCCTGAGGGACAAAACGATCAGATTGTTGTTGTTGTCTTGCAGACCTTTGAACTGTAGGTGCTTGAGTGGATGATTCTCCTTGGTGAATGACTGGGATCGTAGCATCTTGTGCTTGAACAATCGTGGGTCTGGGCCCATCGATGGTAAGTGGAGTTGTTGGGACAAACTCCTTTGTCTGAACAATCATAGGTCGTTGCCTAACGATGGATGGTGGAGCTGCTATGGCATACTCTTGCATTGGCTGCTTCTGCTTGAAATCGTGATACTTGTCTTCAAGAAAGACAACATCACGACTGACTGAGATATGACCTGAATCAACATCATAGATGCGATATGCTTTATGCGATGTTGAGTAATCGATGAAGATGTTCTTACATCTTACTGGGTCCAACTTCTTCCTCAGATCAGATGGCACTTGTGCATAGTAGAGACATCCGAAAACACGTAGGTGTTTCAAGCTTGGTTTATAGCCATAGTAGGCTTCAAACGGTGTTTTGGAATCAACTACTTTAGTGCTGGAGTAGTTTTGTAGATAGCAGGTCGTAGAGATTGCTTCTGCCTAGAATGTTTGAGGTTAATGGGCATTGGCTGTCATGGATCGTGCAGCTTCCAACAGCGTGCGGTTTTTCCACTCAGCTACTCCGTTTAGTTGAGGAGTGTAGCTTGTAGTAAACTGATGGTGCACGCCACATGAAGACAAATAGTCCTTCATCTCATTTGATAAGTACTCTCCCCCTGAATCAGACCGTAAGGCCTTGATTCTCTTACCAGTTTGATTCTCAGCATATTGCTTCAATTCTTTGAAGCGATTGAATGCTTCTGACTTGTTCTTAATGAACATTACACCGGTGAAACGGGGGTAGTCATCAATGAATGTAATAAAATATAGAGCCTTACCCAAGTATGATCACTATGTATCAGTGACATAATGGACTTGGCTCTTTTGGCCTGTCCTCTTGGAAATCTGGTTCTAGGTTGTTTGCCTAGTAAGCAACTTTCACAAACAGATTGATTAGTTGTAGTAACAGCATTTATATTCATGTCCTTGACCATTTTGTTATGATGTATATACAAGATTGAACACATGTTTAGATGTCCTAATCTCTGATGCCATAAATTGGCATCTAGACAACTCATAGAAAGTGCAACATCATGACTCAGTATGTACAAATTTCCTTCCCTATAAGCAGAGAGGATTTCCTTTGAATTCTCATCTAAAATAGTACATCGCCTAGCAGTAAACAAAGTTCTATAGCCTTGATCAGTGATCTTGCTAATAGACCATAAGTTTTTTGGTAATTTGGGTACATAAAGTACACAATTAGGCTGCCTAGTGAAGCCATCAGAGAATTGTAATCGAATAGAGCCTTGGCCTTTGACTTGATGTGAACTGGAGTCACCAAAGAAGGTGTACTTCAATTCTGTAGCTGTGAGTGTAGAGAAGAGGTGTTTGCATGACGTCATGTGCTGAGAGGCACCTGAATTGAGATACCATTGATGGGCATCTCTACTGGGTTGATCTTGTACCATCAACGCTCTCTCATCTTCTTACAAATCTCTGACTATGTTAGAGTTGCCTTATTGTTGCTGTTGCATCTTCTTCCTGGCTTTGTTTTTCTTGAGGACGCAACAATCCTTGATATCATGGTTGGTTCTTTTGCAATACCTTCAAAATAGCTTGGTCTTGGACGATGATTGGCTGTGTTGTTGTTGTTCTGGTTGCAATGCTACTGGCTGTTCTGCCTTTGTCTTCTTGTCCTTGAAGCCTTTCTTCTTCTTGGACTGCTGCTTGGTTGAGTAGAGTGCCATGGATTTGATACTTGTGGACGTGGATACACTTTTCCTCCTTACTTTTTCCTGCAACAGACTTGTTGTCAATTTTTTTAGAGACAGCGCAGGAGTGTTGCTAAGAAGCAATACTAAATTGTCATAGGAGGATGGAAGATTGGCAAGAAGAGACATGGTAGAGTCTTTTTCTGATATAGGTGGTTCTATTTCAGCCAGTTGGTTTAGCAGCTGTTTGAACTCGTTCAGATGGTCGCTTATTGAGGTGCCTTCACTCATTCTGAGTGTTAGCATTTTCTTCCTCAAGAAGAGACGAGTGGACACATCTGAGGTCTCGTAGATGCTTGTAAGAATATCCCACGCTTCTTTGGAGGTGGTGTTGTTTGACATGTGAGAAATCTGAGTGTCCTTCATATTCAAGGATACAATGGCAAGTGCTTTGCCATCCTTTGCTTCCCATGATGGAAGCAATTCAAGTTCTACAGGCTTGGATATTGAACCATTTACATACCCCCACAGCTCTTTCTCGATCAGGATCATCCTCATCTTGAACTTCCACATGTGGAGGTCATCTTCGTTGAATTTGTTGATCAAGCAGATCTCTGAGGCTGAACCTTCCATAGCGATCGAGTAGCAAAGATGAAACACAAACAGAAAGAACAGCTCTATAGAGTTAGAATAAATCCTAGACTCTAGTAATCCAATGAACCTAGGCTTTGATACCACTTCTGTGGGAGCAGGCACTGATATCATTCTATGGGAAGAATTAGATATCAACTCTGATACCACTTCTATCGTAAGAAAAACAAGAAAATTGTTATAACCAGGACCGTGGATTACTAAGAGAATGGAGTTACGAGCAGTTCTTTTTGTGTAGAATCAGATTATCAGTGTAGGACTCATAGACTGCCGTGAAAGAGATGCAAAAGGAATTAGGCATCTGAGATAGCCATGCAATCCTCTAATATTGATAGCCTGATATGAAGAGAATGTAGAATTATATCAGGCTTCAGAGACAGCCATACAATTCTCTTCTTAATAACGTTTGTGTGAGAGAAACGAGAGTTATCATTCAACAAGAATGCAAAGGTGTAGAACAATAGCGAATCTGTATATTGAAGTTGTAAATACAACGATTAGACCACAATACAATTATGCTGATAAGCGCGTGATTCTACTGACAAATTCAAGATAATTGTTGAGGTTCTAAATATTTCTCTCTCTATATATAATTACTAACTCTGAGGAGTCAGTTACTGATAAAAGGCATTCTCCGCTATCTGACCTTACTATGTCTCGCAATTTGAGTCAATTGCTAATGCAAATAACGAAGGAACTGACGTAGACAAACTACGAATCTTTATCAAACGCATCCGCTCTATCCACTAAACAGTTGTTGGATCAAATGACAAAATTACACAAACAACAGATGGAGCAACTTACAGCGCAGTTTGATCAGAAATTGAAAGCCTTACAAGGAGCTATAGCAGCAACGCCACATGTATCGGAACCAACCTAGCTACAGTATCCCTGACGTGAGAATTTATGGTGTTTAGTATGCACACAAAACCATACAACGAACGAGTGTCCAGTCTTAAAGCAAAATCTGAGATTGACACATAGATTTTGCCATCTGTGCAATGCAACATCGCACGACACGACATTTTACCCGTTTAACCCCCAGATTGTTCAACAGAATAGAAGTCCGTATCAGGCTTCTTATCCATATCATCAAGGGGCACCAAACGCGGCACCGAGGTACGACGCACCGAATCAGCAATAGCGTATGGCCTTACCTGCACCACCAGGGCCAACCAATCAACAAGTGGCCCATGTAAACCTGACAGCAGTGGAACCAGAGATGCAAGTACCACCTCAACCTGAGCAGCAACAATGGTATGGACCGGAGGAGCCACTTATGGATCCTGCCATAAATGAATATTTTGCAGCCTATGCAGCTCAAACTCAACGTCAAGGCGGAAGAAATTACGGCTGCTATGGATGCGGCGAAGGACATAAGATTGCAGAATGTCCTTACAAGGGACAATACACATCCTTTTGTCGAGAATGCGGTTATGGACACTGCTTCAAGAATTGTCCATTGAGACCTGGAACCAGTGCACCACTGAACTTCATTGTGATACAGCAGGCATCAGTTCCAGCGGTGATGCCACCAGAAGGGCAACATTTCCATGCTCCTGTGTTAGCCGTTACGCGAACACAGAAGATCCCTCACCAAAACCATCGGTCACTGATGACCAATCCTCAACTTCAGTGCCATATCCGAATGTGAGGGAAGAAAGAAGACAATACCATAAAATACGACACTAGGTACAGAGAGCACAAGCGGAGGAGAAGGATCAAGAAAAGGACAATTCTATAGAACGTCCAGCTGATGGCGAACGAGAACCGCAAACGAGCTCACCATTGTACAATCAGAACGATCGGTTGCATAGTCATGAACCCCCTTTTCACATGATGGAACCTGAGGAATCACGTACTAAAAGGATCACAATATTATTGGCAAGCCGTGTTAGTTTACCTCTCGGGGAATTACTACGGATTGCGCCACAAGCTAAAAGCCTTTTGGCTGAATGGGCCAAAACGAATGAGGAGCCAGTAGCACCTGAGCCCATATATTGTACGGGCTATGAAGAATCAAGTAATGTCCTCCACATCGGGGCAGTGTGGGAAAGTGAGGAACATAACATCACCCTGCCAATCAAACACAAGAGATACGAGGACGAGGCAGTAGTAGTAGATGGAGGATCAGGTGTCAATTTGATCTCCACTACTTTATATGAAAAGTGGGATTTACAAGGGTTTGAGTCAGCAAGATTCGCCATCAAGCTAGCGGATCAATCTTGTGTAAAACCAAAGGGTGTGGTTGCCGATATCCCTGTAAAAATAGCAGGCATGCAGTTTGTGATCACTTTTGTAGTCATGGATATATCTGAATCTCCAACTGCATATCGTGTTTTACTGGGAAGACCGTGGTTGAGGACTGCGCAAGTAGTACACAACTGGGGTATGAGAAAACTCACCTTTGAGAACCGGGAGCAGGCTATAAAGGTTGATCCAACCACATGGGCGGTGAAACCTATTGCATCCAAAGCTGATGACGGATCATCCACGACAGATCATGTTGAAAATTGTCACTTCTCACTTGACATTGTTTATTGTAAATAAAGATCAATCATTAGAACAATGTTGATGATCTGATTTCACACGTGTGGAGCCTGTTCCCATGTGTGAAAGAAAGTATTTTTCATACTTGTATATATCTAATTTGATTTTGTATCAATCTAGTTAGTGTGAACATGATATGACTAGTTTTTAGTCAAGTTGACTAGTCACCTAGAAATTAGCTTTTCCTTGCATGTGCATGAGTAAATGCTCCCACATGGCAAGTGGATGTTCACACATGTGTATAGAGTTCTAGAAGATAAGAGTTGACCATTTTTCTTAGATCCTATTTTGTAGGGAATATTCCTATATTCTAGGAGACTAGCTCTTTGGATTTTAGCCATATTCTAGAAGGTCAACTTTGGATAAGGACCAAGGATGGATCAAATGGATAGGTCTGAGTGATGTGGCACTCTTCACACATGTGAAGACCTGCTGGACTGTGCCAGACTCGTGGATGTACTTGATTCATAAAAGGATCATCATTTTGCTAATGAGATTGATGAGACTTTTGAATTCTACCCTTTTGTGAGATTTCTAGTCATTAGAATTGTGATTTCTATGAATGATTGCTATCAAGAACTATAGTACTTGTTGTTTCAAGTGCAAGCCGTACCGTGACACGTGTGAGGCCGCTTTCACTAATTTATGAAGTTTTGATCCATTTCTCTTGCTTAAATCTAAGTGTAGTGAATCTAGATCAAGATCTAATGTGTAGAACTTGATAGATCCATTGATTAAGCAACCAATAACTCTCTATGATTGTTAAGTACAATCATTATTGTCCTTTAAACTAAAATTTTATCATGGTATCAGAGCTAAGTAAGAGAGTGATCAATTGAATCATAAAACTTGCAAAGATCATTGGCAAGACTTGTTTTTGGCCAAAACTAGTGAGGGCGAGTTCATCTAGAGTGATAGCTTGTTTCTATTTGGATCAAATCGACTTGGAGGTTGTGTATGTACGGTTTCACACGTGTGAAACCGTACAGCAACTTTCATTTCAAGTTACTTAGTATTTAGTGGTCCTATAATCTCAATTCTAGCTCATTTTTAGTGCTCTTTGAAGCATAGTATTGATCTGGATTCAATCTAGCTAATGCCTATGATCAAATAGAGTTTTGGATCATTGAAGCATTTCTTTTTGGAGTTTAAGATCATTTCTAAGAGGCTGATTTGTTCAGATCCTTAGTTGAAGTGAAACCTCTAAGAAAAGTGTAAAACAAAATTTTTTGTGAGAGTGAAGGCTAGGAATTTTTGTCAAAATCTTTGTGTATCATTCAAGCTTGTGTGCTTGTTTGATAGAGATAAGGCTATAGGCAATCTTGTGAGCTTTAGGCCTTTCATAGGTCTTTAAAAATTCAGAAATCTTTGTGATTTTTGTAGAGCATTCATTCTACAATGTCATCTATGGGTGGTTATTTGTTGGAATCAAGTGAGAGACTCACTTCCACAAATTATTCCACTTGGAAAGTGAGGATGGAATCATCCTAGTGATCCATGACCTCTTTGACATAGTTCTAGGAGTTGAGGAAGAGCCTCAAGCTCCCCAAGAACAAACCAATAATACAAGAAGAGAGTAAGATTAGCTCTACATTGCATAAAGTTGAATGTATGCAATGACCTCTTGAAGAAGATGTCTTCTTGTGCCTCTTCAAAAGAGGCCTGGGATTTATTAAAGAGTATCTATGAATCCAATAACACTTCAAGAATCCTCTAAGAAATCAAGTTTTCCAAAACATGAAAAGAAGTGGAGAGAGTGGACAAGAGTATGTCCTTAGGATCAAATATCTTAACAAGGAATTGAGTGCAATAGGAGAGAAGATCCAAGATCAAGAGCTAGTACAAATCATATTGAATGGCCTAGGTGATGAGTTCACCAACTTAGTCCAATCATTTGCTATTCAAGACACTCTTCCATCCATTGAAAAGTTGCACAATGTTCTTGTGGCCGAGTAGAGTAGACTTCTACACCTCTGACAAGAATGGAAGGCATGTCACTTAATGGAGAATAGGAGAAAGCAAACTTTACTTCCAAACTTCCAAAGACAAGGTGAAGAACAAGGCAAAGATCAAGTGTTTCTTTTGTGTGAAGAAAGGACACTTTGCATCAGAATGCTACTTGAAGAAGAATCAACAAGCCAATGGAGATCAAGGGAACATTGCTCAAGAGGAAGAAGATGAGGATGGATTCAACACATCCTTAATGGTTGCATCTACACCAACTTCAAGTCAAGACACATGGTGGATAGATAGTGGGGCTAGTTCCCACATGTCTTTTAACAAGCATTATTTTTCTACTCTTCTCTCTTGTAATGACTCTAAGAAGTCAATATACACTACTAATCAAGAATGCAAGATAGATGGCATAGGATCTATTCCTCTTTGCTTAGGCACATCTAAAAGGATAGATCTAGATAATGTTTTGTATGTTCCTACCATTTCAAGAAACTTGCATAGTGTAGGACAATTAATGGACAATGGACTAGATGTACATTTCAAGAATGAAGTTTGTTCCATCTTGAAAAATGATAAGTGAATAGCTAGTGGCATTAAGCAAGGTAGACTTTTGCAAGTTGGATTCTAATGTTTGCAAATGAAAGTGTGAACTTGGCTAGGGAGGAGCTATCTCAAGTGGAGCTTTGGCATAAAAGATTAGGCCATCCTAATCTTCAATCTATGGACCTACCAAGAGCTTTCAAGAAGTGTGGATAGATGTGTGAGGCATGTGGCCTTGCAAAGTCACACAAATCTTCTTACAAGAGATCTTCATCAAGATTTCCCTCTCCCTTGGTTCTCATACATTCTAATGTACATAGTTTTTCACATGCAAATAATGGAGGTGCCTTGATGTATGTAACTTTTATAGATGATTGTACTAGATTCACATGGATTGAGTTACTATCAAAGAAAAGTCTTGTTTATGAAGCTTTCATTAAGTTCAAGTCTCTAGTTGAGAAGCAACTTAGTACTTCCATCAAAGCACTAAGATGTGATAATGGAGGGGAATACACCTCCAATAAAATGAAAGACTTTTGTGAGATCAATGGCATTAAATTGCAATACACTTGTTCCTACACCCCCCAACAAAATGGGGCGGCCGAGAGGAAAAATAGGAGTCTATGTGAGTGTGCAAAGTCTTTAAGACTTGATGCATCACTTCCCATCTCATTTTGGGGAGAAGCTATAACATGTGCTAATTACTTGTGTAATAGACTTCCTAGTAGTGCTATTGATGGGATCTCACCTTATCAAGCTTTGTTTGGTAAGAAACCCAATGTAAAAGACTTTAAGGTCTTTGGATGTATTTGTTATGTCCACATCCCTTTGGAGACAAGAAGGAAGGAAGATGCTACCTCCTTCAAAGGGATTTTTGTTGGCTATGGAGAAAATAGCAAGGGCTATAGGATATATGATCCTATATCCAAGAAAGTAACGGTAAGCAAGGAAGTACTTTTTAATGAGTCACAAATTTGCTAAGAGCTTGTCTAATGGATCTAACCCATTGTGCATTGAGGATATTGACAAACCCGAGGAAGATCTTGACAAACCCGAGGATGGAGACAAGGATCTTAGTCAAAAGGGGCCGAGAAGATTATCAAGAAGCAAGGCCGAGCCCTCAAGGCTCACCTATGTGGACAAGGGAAAGCAAAAGGAAGACTCTACATCTTCTACCTCTTACTCTTTTTTAGCTACATTGCTTGAAGAACCATCATCTTTTGAAGAAGCATATAGATTTAAAGTTTGGAGAGATGCAATGCAAGTAGAGTATGATGCATTAGAAGAAATTCATAATTGAAATCTTGTAAATCTTCTAAGAGGAAAGAAACCACTTGCATGTAAGTGGATTTATAGAATAAAGTACAATAAAGATGGATCTATTAGTAAGTACAAGGCTAGGCTTGTTTCTAAGGAATTTCTTCAAATAAAAGGATTGGATTATGAAGAAACATTTGCACTTGTAGCTAAGCTTGTAACTATTAGATTAATGATTTGCATTGCTACTTTGTTCAAGTGGGATCTCTACCAAATGGATGTGACAAATTTTTTTCTTGAATGGCTTCTTAGAAGAGGAAATCTACATGATGCAACCCAAGGGCTTCATCAAGGTTGGTGAGGAGCAAAAAGTGTGCTACTTAAGAAAGAGCCTATAAGGCTTGAAGCAGAGCTTGGTACTCTAGGTTGCATGATTTTCTCTATTCCCGTGGCTTTGTACTAAGTGCTTATGAACCCTTTATGACTCAAATGTAATGAGGGAAAGATCATCATTTTGGTGCTTTATGTTGATGACATCATTATGACAGAAAATGATGATGAAGGCATAAGCAAAGTAAAAGTTGATTTATCTAGTGAGTTCAAGATGGTAGAGTTAGGCTTCCTAAAGTTTATACTTGGGATAGAAGTGTCTAGAAGTAGCAATTTTACTTTCATAAGTCAATCTAAGTATGCTACTTCCATTCTTGAAAGGTTTGGTATGAAAGATTGTAAGGGGATTGAACCCCTATGGAGCATGTTGTAAAAGCAACTAATGAAGGTGATGAAGCATCCTTTGAGGACATCACCCTCTTTAGGAAGCTTATAGGCTCTCTAATCTATTTAATCATCACTAGACCTGACTTAAGTTTTTGTGTAAGCAAGTTGAGTCAAAGTATGCAAGCTCCTTCAGTTCATCATTGGAAAAGTGCCAAGAGAGTACTTAGATATGTTCCTAGTACTAGATTTTTTGGCATACTTTATGAAGGATCTAACTTGCACTTTAGATCCTACTCGGATTCAGATTTTGCAGGTGACAAGATGGATAGAAAGTCCATTAGTGCATTTGCAACATTTTTTTGTGGAGGAGTAATATCTTGGCTTTCCAAAAAGCAAGATACTATCTCACTATTTTCTTGTGAAGCCGAGTACAAGACATTGACTTCAACAACCAAAGAGCTCCTATGGCTAAGAAGACTCTTGATGGAGCTACATGTGCTAGAGGCCAAGGAGATCCCTTACATATTTTGTGACAATCAAGCTTCTCAACAAATTGCTTCAAATCCTATCTTCCATGCTAGAACAAAGCATATTGAGATAGCTCACCACTTTGTGAGGGAGAAGGTACAATCCAAGGAGGTGCAACTACATCATGTACCATCATCCGAATGCATAGTTGATATCTTAACCAAGCCATTGTCCAAAGATCCATATTTCAAGTTAAGATATGCTCTTGAAATTGTAGATAGATGTACATTAGATTTGCCAAGTTAGAAGTGAGGAGGAGTGTTGAAAATTGTCACTTCTCACTTGACATTGTTTATTGTAGATAAAGATCAATCAGTATAAAAATATTGATGATCTAATTTCACAGGTGTGGAACCTGTTCCCATGTGTGAAAGAAAGTACTTTTCATACTTGTATATATCTAATTTGATTTTGTATCAATCTAGTTAGTGTGAACAAGATATGACTAGTTTTTAGTCAAGTTGACTAGTCCCCTAGAAATTATCTTTTCCTTGCATGTGCATGAGTTAATGCTCCCACATGGCAAGTGGATGTTCACACATGTGTATAGAGTTCTAGAAGATAAGAGTTGACCGTTTTTCTTAGATCCTATTTTGTAGAGAATATTCTTATATTCTAGGAAACTAGCTCTTTGGATTTTAGCCATATTCTAGAAGGTCAACTTTGGATAAGGATCAAGGATGGATCAAATGGATAGATCTGAGTGATGTGGCACTCTTCACATGTGTGAAGACCTGTTGGACTGTACCAGACTCGTGGATGTACTTGATCCATGAAAGGATCATCATTTTGCTAATGAGATTGATGAGACTTTTGCATTCTAACTTTTGTGAGATTTCTAGTCATTAGAATTGTGATTTCAATAAATGATTCCTATCAAGAACTATAGTACTTGTTGTTTCAGGTGCAGGCCATACTGTGGACAGTACTCCACACGTGTGAGGCCGCTTTCACTAATTTATGAAGTTTTGATCCATTGCTCTTGCTTAAATCTAAGTGTAGTGAATCTAGATCAAGATCTAATGTGTAGAACTTGATAGATCCATTGATTAAGCAACCAATAACTCTCTATGATTGTTAAGTACTATCATTATTGTCCTTTAAACTGATTTTATCAGATCACATGATTGATCGCCCAAGGCCAGCTAAGGGTGGTCACTATGATTTAGAGACTGATGTCGTGAGATGGACGGATGCATTAGCAACTATTGACTGCCAGACATGTCAATATGAATCAGATTCTGAACCCAGCACATCTTCACCCAAATGTTACACTATGGACACACCAATCACGTTTGGGATGAATATGATAAACGTAGCATGGCTGTCAGCGGAACCTATTGAGAACCCAATGGATGATGATTTAGTCCCTTGGCAACATGCTCTAACTTATAATAAGGAGACTAAGCTGACTGATGAGCAGGTCCTACAGCACATGGACCCAGATAATTACGGAATCAAGAGAGTACCAGCTCAACCGCCACAAAAGTCTGCTATGGCGAAAGTCTCAAGGATCAATCCACCAAAGGCACTTGCGAACAAGAAGAATCAGTTGAAACAATGCTACAACCAGGTGATCCGATGGAGTGATCTACCCAAAGAGGCTATAGCTACAGTGGATGTCGATATTTGCAACCACAAGGTGAATGTCACACCAGTTCGGATGAAAGACAACAAGGACGAATCCACCAATATGACAAAAAAGGGCAAGAAGAAGGTGTTGGATTTCTTAAAGTCAATCAAGATGGACTCAGATACAGCGTCATCCTCTACTCAGATGACAGAAAACCAAAAGATGACCAGTCGGGCTAAGATCAATATGCTGAAGGAGGAATCTCGACGAGCTCCAGTTCACGAGATGCTTGAAACCTTCAAGAATTATACCTTGGACGGTGTGGTAATTATGATGTTGCAAGCCCAGCGAGAACCTGATCAAAATCAAGCACCAGCGGAACAAGTCTTCGAGGGACCTGCACGAACACAGCCAATGAACCTTGTCGAGCCAGGTGAAGAAGAAAAGATAGTACATGTGGGAGAGCAGTTAATGCCCACACAATTCAAGAGACTACGATCATTGTTGGTGGAGTATAAAGATTGTTTTGCTTGGAGTTACAGTGATTTGAAGGGCATTCCACCAACAGTAGTCCAACACACCATACACTTGGTGGATGGAGCAGTCCCCAAGGTGAGACCGCTGCAACCCCCCCGAACTACACAGAGCTGATCAAGCAGGACTTGTAGAAGCTGTTAGATGTAGATTTCATTTATGAAATTGAACACACGGAATGGGTATTGCCAATAGTTATAGTACCCAAGAAGAACGGCAAAATACGAATCTGCGTACATCTGAAAGCGCTAAATGTAGTCACCAAAAAGGATCATTTTTCTTTACCATTTACGGAAAGTGTCCTTGACAGAGTAGCTGGAGCCAAAGCCTACAGTTTTTTAGCGGCTCCAGCGGTGACAACCAGGTAAAGATAACACTCCAAGACCAACATAAGACAACATTCGCCACAGAATGGGGAACCTATGCTTATAAGGTGATGCCATTCGAACTTTCCAATGTCCCAAACACTTTTCAGCGTGTCATGCAGGCGGCATTCAAAGAGTATTTGCAAAAAATTTTGGAAATTTTCTTGGACGATCTGTGCATGCATGGACCAGACTCAGCACACTTATCCAATTTGGAGAAGGTGCTATGAAAATGTCACAATTTTTAGATCTTCTTGAATCCAGAAAAATGTCAATTTTGGGTTACACATGGCTTGATTCTCGGCCATATAGTATCTAGACACGGGATTGCCACAGACCTATCAAAGATCAATATCATTGTTGATCTACCACCACAAGGGACGATCCGTGAAGTCTACATCTTCATGGGTCATGCTAACTATTATAAGATCTTCATTCTAGATTCTTTAGAATTAGCCCGGCCAATTTACAAACTCACTAACGGATCCACATTGGAACGAGGAAGTCCTAAAGGCTTTCCAAAAGCTGAAAGATGCATTGGTTTTAGAACCAATCTTACATCCACCCAATTGGTCCATTGAGTTTCGTATCATGAAGTATGTAGTTGGAGCAGTCTTAACCCATCCAGGAGAACACAAAAAGTATTTTCCAATCCGATTTGCAAGCCAACAGCTCAATGATACAGAAATGAATTATTCAACCACATAGCGGGAAGAAATTTCGGTTAAGAAATTTCGGCACTACTTGATGGCCACACATACTGCTTTTCATACGAACCTTCAACCCTTGCTCTATCTCATTAACAAAACTTGCAACACAGAGAGAATCACCAGATGGGTACTTCTGTTGTTGGAGTTTGATTTTCGGATAGTAGTCTACAAGGGAAAACAACACTACATGGCAGATCATGTGTCACGAATCAAGGAAAAGGAGGTTGCAACCCAACTTGACGATGAGCTAGCCGATGCTGTCTTATTTTACGTGTACATAGTACCAGAATGGGCTGTCGACATAGTTGAATATCTAATGCGAGGCCAACCAGACAAATCACTACCAAAGGCGAATCAGCGGAAATTGATCTTGAAAGCTAGACCTTATCAGCTGATTGCCGGCCAATTGTATCGAAGAGGACCCGATGGGATTCTTCGGCAGTGTATTCTTCCTCATGAGGCCACCCAAGTCATTTCACCTTCACATGAAGGCATACCAGCAGGAACTAGACGGTCACCGAGAGATCGCCAAGCTGCAGTAGAAGGAGGATGGCCTCAACCTATATATCCAAAGATTTTTCAAAGCATTGATGGAGGCCTCCACGAAGGTGCAGGAGCTTCAATCCGAAGCATCCCAACGACTGGCTCCCCTCCAGGCGCAACTACAACTTTATAAAGCATAAAATACGTGCATGGGGACGAAAGTGAAAGCCCTACAAAGTGAAAAACTCGTCTGGCTAGCTCAACCCACACCAGACTCAAGGCCGCTCTCTCAGGCAGAGATGAATCTCTTTAGGCGTCAAGTGCAGGTATATAGCCAAATGTTAAACAGCTATCAGACAAAGTTCGACAAGTACCAAACAAGTGCAAGTCACGAGCTCGTCCAGGCCAAACAAGCCCTCAAGGCTTGCCAGCAATACATGGAGAAGAAGACCCGGTCCACCCCAGTGGTGATTCCACCGCCCCCTGTTTTTTATGCTGCACAAGCAAGCATGAGCCAGGACCAAGGCCAGCAAACAGCAGGGGGGTTAAGTCAAGATCAAGGGTCCGAAGGCCAAGACCAAGGACCAACTGATATGGTGCTGACACGCGAAATCAAGGCCAAGATGCAGGTCCGAGCCAAATCCAAGAGGAAGGACATGACTCATCATCAAGAGGTTCGCGCACCATATCTACCAGCTGGGCCTTCCAAAGACCAAAGTCTGTGGAGGAGAAAATAAACGAATTTCTAGCTAAGTATCCCCACGAGTCATCCAGAGACGACTAGCAGATATCATTGTCAGCTCAGACAATAAAGGGCAATGAGCTGCAAGCACTACCCGCCCCCCCACAACCAGAATGGCATCAACAGCTCTTTGAAAGAGACCTTGTGGCCATCAAGACCTATGTGACAAGTCCGCAACAACTACGGGTGAACGCGCACTTCCTGCCATGCACACGACGATCCAAATGGGCGGAATGCGGCACCCCTCTGGACAAGCTCACGATTCAAAATTTCAACTGGCCACGAATTCCATCAGAGCACGGTTGGCATACGGATGTAAATGTCCGAAGGCCTCTCACCATATTTGCCAATAAATTTTTCAACTGCCCTGATCCAACAGTCCGTGCGGCAACCACTTACGCTCGGAACTTAGAGTATTTAATGGGGATTGAAACCAAATGGGACAATTTTCTCTCCCCCATATTCTTTAATCCTAATAAGCTGCTCGCCCCCAACAAAGTCAAAGATTAGTTGCCAATCGCTTGAGTCTATTACCGAACTGCATTCCTTGGCGATCCCTAGACGTGTAGATTCCAAGCGTGGGTCGACCAAGACTGGCTGACAGGAGTCCACAAGTCCCTTCACACGCCCAAGGACTTGAAGAAACAGGACCACATCAATTTCATAGAAGGCATCATGGGCTACCTGATCCACCAAAGATGGGCCAAGAAGACTCTTTACTGAACCGGCAAAGTGCCGAGGGATCGACACCAATTTAGGTCGTGAGTCCTATTGGAGGTATTCCCGACGAATTGTAAATAAATAAAATCAACCAATAAAATGTGTTGTGAGGGCATGGCATTCTGCGCGTATAAGCCCATAGCCCAATAAGCACGCAAGCTTAATAAGTTGTAATTAAGATAAAATAGACTTGGGCCTTTGTAATTAAAATAAAACTTGAGGCCCAAAGTCAATTTTAAACTTAGAGTTTACTTTTTTAGAGTTGGGTCCAATTTTGGACTCACATGGATCTTGTGATTTCCAATGTACTTTTTGTGGACCCTTGGATCAAGTTGGGTCCAAGATGAATGGATAGGATCAATGTGAATATTAGCCAATAGGATTTTGGGGCAAGGGCCTTCCCCATTTTATAAAAAGACACCATTTGTACTCTATTTCCATGCTTAATGAGAAAGAGAAAATTCTACCACTTTTTGGAGAGAAGCATCCTCATTTGTTATTCACTACTTGCTAATACTTTTGATTGTGTTTCCATTGCTTTCTATTTTCATGTTGATTGGTTGTCTTAGTTAATGTCTTTCCATTAGCAAGCATAAGGAGCATTTGAGCTAACCTCCACTCTCACCCTCTATCTCTCTCTTTCTCACTTCTCTTCTCTCCATCTCTTCTAATCTTCCCTTTCCTTTCACCTACAATCATGATGAAGGTAGTTTAGGAGAGTAGAGTTAGTGGGAGTAGTGTTAGTGGTGGTAGAGTTAGATGAAAAGTAGGGAACTAACTAAAAGTAGCATCTATGCATAGTTAGGTGCCTATCCAGTGAAGCATTGATTTTGAGAAAACCTTCGCACCCGTAGCTAAGATGGTAACTGTGAAAATTGTCAACATTTCCTAGCTAGTTTGAGGCCTAAATTGGCTAAAATTGTAAATAGTTTTGGTTCTGGAGTTTCACACGTGTGAACCAGGCCACAATGTTTTTATTTACTGTATTTTTTCAGTATGATGAAGTGTCAAACTTCATACCCTTCAAAATGAGACCATTTTGATGTATTTTGGTCATATAAGCCATTTTTAGCTATTTTTCCTATATAGGAAATATCTAGGGTCAAGTACCTTCTAGAGAGAGGAGAGAGAGTCATCTTCCTCATCCATAAATAGTAGGGAAGTCGTGGAGAACAGGTTGGAGAAACCTTTTGTATGCTTCATTGAGATCAATAGATCATTGTCATTGTTTCTTCCTCCATTGAGAGCATTGTTGTGTGTATTGTCTTCAAGCTATTGTGTATGATCTTAGGTGCTTTCCAAAAGTGATAGGCTGATGTATTATGGACTGTATAATGCTATTTTGGGCCGCACTTGATGTTTATGGAAGTTTCCATTTGTGATAAATGCTTTTTGATCAAGTTCTTTGCATTCTAGGTAGCATAGAATGTGTTGCCAATTCCTAGCTTATGTAGTTTGGAGTGCAAGCATTCAAGCCAATGATCTTGGAGTTTAGATCCACTTAGGATCTGTATTTTTCACATGGTATCAGAGCTGGTTGGCTTCTATTTACAGTAAGTATTCCATTTTTGGTGATATTTGGATGTTTGATCAAGTTCTAGCATGATTTTGCATTGCTTTGTTGATCAAATCTTACTAACCTTTGTTTTGTGAGTTGAACTTGTGGATCAAAAGCATATTTCAGGTCTATTGAAGATCAGAGGCTGAAAAGAAACTATTTTGGATCAGATCATAACACCTAATCATTTGTGATTGTGAGGCTTGTGCATATTCAATACTAACAATGTTCTTTTCAATCCTATTGTTGACAATCTCCATTCTTGGATGAACACTCTCCTTAAGTGGATGAAACTTCTCCTTAAGTGGATGACAAATGCTCTTTTGAGTGAGTTGTAATTCTCCTAAAGGCTGAGCAAAGCTCCCATTTGGATGAAAGATCCCCTTTTTTGGGTGAACATATTGTAAGCTCCATTGTGAAGAGCATATTGTAAAGATTGTCATCAATTTTGGCATAAATTTTGGTGTACTTTGTTGAGCATGTAAGTAACTCTCCTTATGTAATTTGATTGGAGCATTTGCTGGAAGGTGTTAACCATTATGCAAGTGTGTTTTCAGGTTCTTAACAGGTTGAGGAACATTCTCATGTGAAGTGATCTTAGATCTACATCTAAACACCAAGATTTGACAAGATAGTGAAGCTAGTCTTGTGATTCACTAAGTGTGCTCATTCATTCACCTCTAAATCTTGTATTTATCACTTGCTGGAGTTTATAAACTTTTAGAAGTGTGGTTTACATGTGGTTTTACAGGTTGAATCAATATCTTAGTGTGTTGATCATATGTTGATCAAGTTTGTTCATTACTAGGTAATCTTGGCATCCTAGTTTTGGGTATTTTCTAAGAATGCAAGTAACTCTTCACACCATAACTTGATTTGGTCACTTGCTGGAAAGTTTGAGAGCTTAAGCAAGAGTGTGTTCAGGTTGGTTTGATTTTGTAATCCATTCTTAGTGTGTGCAAAGTGTTGCATGTGTTTCAATCTTCCTTTCTATGCTTGGAAACCATCTAGGTTCAAGATAGAAGTGTTTTAGGGTCCTAAATCTTCATAGATCTCTTTATCTATCATTTGTTGAGAGAAAAGTGAGTGCTAAGTGCTTTAGGACAGAACCTAAAAGTTGAAGAAACATTAGAATCATGGCTTCCAATGGTGGGATCATGCTAGAGTCTAGTGAAAGGTTGAGTTCATCAAACTACTCTACTTGGAAAGTGAGGATGGAGTCCTTACTTGAGTTGAATGAACTCATGGACATAGTTGCAGAAATTGAAGAGAGACCTCTCACACTTCAAGAGCAACAAAGGTTTGATAAGAAGGCCAAAAGGGCTCTTCATATCATTAAAATGAATGTTACAAATGAACTTCTCAAGGAAGTTGGAAAGTGTCAAAGTGCAAGTGAGGCATGGAATGCCTTAAAGAAGCTCTTTGAATCAAAGTCCACATCTAGGGTATTGACCCTAAGGAGACAAATATTTTCTCGTAGGCAAAGAGAGGGTGAAAGTGCTCATGCATTTATCTTGAGAGTTAAGTCCCTAAGTGATGATTTAGCATGCATTGATGAGAACATAAAAGATGGTGAAATAGTCCAAGTTATGTTGAATGGTTTGCTAAATGAACATGCTAACCTTGTGCAAAGTTTTGCCATTCAAAGAGTCTTGCCAAGTGTGGTTGACTTGCAAGAAATCTTATTGGCTGAAGAACATAGGTTGCAATCAAAGCTTGATGGTGCATCCTTGCAAGGTGGAGGTGAAGAGGCTTTCTTCACAAAAGGCAAATTCAAGGGCAAAGGTAAAGGCAAAGGGAAATGGTCCAAAGGTGGTAACTTTGATCATGATGATCACTCTTCCTCTTCCTCTTCTACTAAGAACAATAAGTCAAAGTTCAAGTGCTTTTATTGTGGGATAAAAGGTCATTTTGCAAATGAATGTTATAAGAAGAAAAGAGAGCAAGGAGAGAGGCAAGGAAATCTTACAATAGATGAGGAAGAACATAACACATGTGAATCACTTGTTATGACTTCAAGTTTGTTAGCCAACATAGATGATAATGATCCTTGGTGGATTGATAGTGGAGCCTCATCTCACATGACAAGACATAAGGAATACTTTACATCCTTATTGTCTTATGAGGGAGAAGGTAACATCATCTACACTGCAAATGATGGTCAATGTGACATCAAAGGCATAGGCACTATTCCTATTTCCCTTTCAACAAATAGGAAAGCAAATCTTGAAAATGTTTTGTACATTCCTTCAATCACTAAGAATTTGCTTAGTGTAAGTCAAATGATTGACAAAGGACTTGATGTGGAGTTCATTGGAGATGCATGTTTGATAAGTAAATGTGGATCCTTGATTGCTCAAGGTAGGAGGCATGGTAAACTTTTCAAGCTTGATGCATGTGTGATCTCTAATCATGAAGGATGTATGGCTAGGGAGCAATTGACAAACCAAGAAGTTTGGCACAAGAGGTTGGGCCATCCCAACTTCAAATCTTTGGAGGTAATGGCAAAGAAAGAGCTTGTTCTTGGTCTCCCTAAAAGTCTTGTTGCAAACAATAGTGTTTGTGAACATTGTGCCTTGTCCAAATCTCATAGACTTGCTTATTCTAGATCTACTTCTAGATCTAAAGAAGCTTTTCAACTTGTGCATTCTGATATTCATTCTTCTAGTACAACTAGCAATGGTGGGGCAAAGATGTATGCAACTTTCATTGATGACTTTAGTAGGTATACTTGGATCTATCTTCTTAAAAGTAAGGATGAAGTGTTTGCTGCATTTGTCAAGTTCAAGAATGAAATGGAAAACCAATTCAATACAAAGATCAAATGCTTAAGATCTGATAATGGAGGGGAATACACCTCAAATAGGTTCAAAGACTTTTGTATAGCACATGGGATTAAGAGGGAGATGTCTAGTCCTAGGACTCCACAACAGAATGGAGTGGCCGAGAGGAAGAATAGAACCCTTTGTGAATGTGCCAAGGCAATGAGACTACATGCTAATCTTGCTAAGTCTTTTTGGGGGGAAGCTTTAGCATGTGCTAACTATCTATGTAATAGATGGACAAGTGCTTCCTTGGATGGTAAAACTCCTCATGAGGTTCTTTATGGTAGAAGGGCGAGTGTCAAGCATTGTAGGATCTTTGGATGTACATGTTTTGTCAATATCACACTTGATGATAGAACTAAAGAAGATCCTTCATCAAAGAAGGGTGTGTTTGTTGGCTATAGTGAAGTAAGCAAGGCTTACAAAGTGTACATTCCTTCTACAAAGAAAGTTGTCATAAGTAGGGATGTCATCTTTCATGAAGAGAATGTTTCCAATGTTGTTGATGTTGATGTTGATGTGCCTACTAATCATCATGATGTGCAAGATGTCTTGGATGAAGATGGAGATGCCACTCCAAAGCAAACTTCAAGGAAGACTCAAAGGCAAAGGGCTAAGCCATCAAGGCTAACCTATGATGAAAAAGGAAAGCAAGTGGTGGACAACTCTAACTTTGCTTTTCTTACCTCTTTTGATGAACCAACTTGTGTAGGTGAAGCAATTCAAAAGAAGGAATGGACCCAAGCCATGGATCATGAGCATCAAGCACTCATCAAAAGCAACACATGGAGGTTGGTTAAGCTTCCAAAGGACAAGAAGGCAATTGGTTGTAAGTGGATCTTCAAGATCAAGACAAATCAAGATGGATCAATCAACAAGTACAAGGCAAGGTTGGTGGCAAAGGGGTATGCTCAAGAATATGGTATTGACTATGATGAGACCTTTGCACCCGTGGCAAAGATGGTAACTATTCGAATCCTAATCTCTCTTGCAACTCTTTATGATTGGGATATGTGGCAAATGGATGTTACTAATGCCTTCTTGAATGGTGATCTTGAAGAAGATATTTACATGGAGCAACCCGAGGGCTATGTTTCACATGATGAGCCTAATCATGTGTGCTATCTCCAAAAGAGTTTGTATGGGCTAAAGCAAGCACCAAGGAGTTGGTATGCTAAGCTCAATTCCTTCTTACTTTCTCAAAACTTTGTTATGAGTGAGTATGATCATTCTCTCTACTTTAGATTGAATGAAAATGATATCACTTTACTTTTGATCTATGTTGATGACATTATCTTAAGTGGTGGTAACAATCTAGATATAGATGAAATCAAGATGGCACTCAAAAGAGAGTTTGAAATTCAAGATCTTGGTAAAATTCATTATATCTTAGGAATAGAGATTATTAGAACTTCTAAATCTACATTCATATGTCAAGAAAAGTATGTTAACTCTATTCTAAAAAGGTTTCATATGGAAGATTGTAAAGTTGTTTCTACTCCTATGGAATCAAATGTAAAGCTAACTACAAGAAGTAATGAAAGATCCTTCAAGGACATTACTCTCTATAGAAAGCTAATAGGATCTCTTATATGGTTAACCATCACAAGACCTGATCTAAGCTTTGTGGTTGGTAAACTAAGTCAATTTATGCAAGATCCTAGTGAGGCTCATTGGAAGCTAGGAAAGAGAGTACTTAGATACATCTCGGGATCTAGAGATTTTGGCATCTTGTATGGAGGTACTACACCTAACCTTTGTGGATTTTCAGATTCAGATTTTGCAGGTGATCAAATGGATAGGAAGTCAACAAGTGCCTTTGCAATCTATCTTGGAGATGGAGTGGTCTCATGGCTATCAAAGAAGCAACCAACTATTTCTCTATCTTCCACCGAAGCCGAGTACAAGGCATTAACAACATGCACCAAGGAGATTCTTTGGATCAAGAGGATGTTATTGGATCTTCACTTGCTGGAACCAGAGAAGACTCCAATCATACTTTGTGATAACCTTTCAGCCCAAAGCTTGGCAAGCAATCCTGTTTTTCATGCAAGGAGCAAGCACATTGAGATTGCTCACCATTTTGTGAGAGATCAAGTCATTGCCAAAGAGGTGGAGCTTCAACATGTCTCTTCAAAGGAGTGTGTGGCTGATATCTTCACCAAACCATTGGGAAAGGACCTATATTTAATGCATAGATCTAATCTTGGAATGTGCTCAAAGACTATGTTGAAACTAGCATCCAATGTTGAAGAGGGAGTGTGAAAATTGTCAACATTTCCTAGCTAGTTTGAGGCCTAAATTGGCTAAAATTGTAAATAGTTTTGGTTCTGGAGTTTCACACATGTGAACCAGGCCACAATGTTTTTATTTACTGTATTTTTTCAGTATGATGAAGTGTCAAACTTCATACCCTTCAAAATGAGACCATTTTGATGTATTTTGGTCATATAAGCCATTTTTAGCTATTTTTCCTATATAGGGAATATCTAGGGTCAAGTACCTTCTAGAGAGAGGAGAGAGAGTCATCTTCCTCATCCATAAATAGTAGGGAAGTCGTGGAGAACAGGTTGGAGAAACCTTTCGTATGCTTCATTGAGATCAATAGATCATTGTCATTGTTTCTTCCTCCATTGAGAGCATTGTTGTGTGTATTGTCTTCAAGCTATTGTGTATGATCTTAGGTGCTTTCCAAAAGTGATAGGCTGATGTATTATGGACTGTATAATGCTATTTTGGGCCGCACTTGATGTTTATGGAAGTTTCCATTTGTGATAAATGCTTTTTGATCAAGTTCTTTGCATTCTAGGTAGCATAGAATGTGTTGCCAATTCCTAGCTTATGTAGTTTGGAGTGCAAGCATTCAAGCCAATGATCTTGGAGTTTAGATCCACTTAGGATCTGTATTTTTCACAGTAACTATACATTCTATCATTGCTATTTCTACTTTCCATGGTTGGAATATCCAACAACTGGACGTCAAATCTGCTTTTCTTAAAGGAGTGCTGAATGAAGAGGTGTATTTAGTACAGCCTCAAGGATTTGTTGAGCCAGGGAGAGAGCATCTTGTTTGTAAGCTCAACAAAGCTATCTATGGATTGAAACAAGCACCATGGGCGTGGTACTCTTGCATTGATGAACACTTCAAGTGAAAGGGAATGGTAAAGAGTAAGGTTGATCCTAATCTTTACATTCTAAAGCAAGATTTAGATATAGTGTTCACTGTTTTGTACGAGGATGATTTGATTATTACAGGAAGTAATGAGAGCTTAATTGATGAAATCAAACCAGATCTTTCCAATGCTTTTAATATGAGCGATCTAGGATTGATGCACTATTGTCTTGGCATTGAAGTATGGCAAAAGGAAGAGGTTGTCTTTTTACACAAAGCAAGTATGCACGATATTTGCTTTATAAGTTCAATATGCAGGATTGTAAGCCTTTGAGTACACCAATGGATGTCAACATGAAGCTTACTACATATGATGAATTTGAGAAAGTAGATGCTTACTTGTACAGGCAGCTGGTGGGTAGTTTGATCTATTTGACACACACACGACCTGATATTTCTTATGTTGTTGGTGTTGTTAGTCAATTTATGCAAAATCCTAGTCACGCACACTGGAAGTCTACTAAATGTATTCTCAGGTACATTCGAGGGACGTTGAATTTTTGTTTGAAGTATGATCAACCTGAAGCGCCAATGTTGGTAGATTACACAGATGCTGATTGGGCAGGTAATATTGATGATAGAAGATCTACCAGTGGTCATACATTCAGTTATGGTACAGTTGCAATTTTATGGAGCAGCAAAAAGCAACCTACAGTAGACTTATCTTCGACGGAAGCTAAATATCGTGCACTCAACAATGCTACATAGGAAGCGGTATGGCTACGAAGATTGCTTGTTGATTTAGGTCAACCACAGGTGGATGCGACTACTATTTCTTGCGACAACCAAAGCTGCATTCACCTTGCCAAAAATCTAGTTCTACATGCTCAAACCAAGTACATCGAAATACATTATCACTTTGTTCGAGAGAAAATACTTGATGGAACCATTGATCTTGTTTTTTGTAAATCTGAAGGTCAAATGGCAGATATTTTTATGCTGAAGTAAACTACACTACAACCGAAAGAGAAGCATTGGCTATGGTTTATGTTGTTCAACAGCTCAAACATTACTTACTAGGCTAAACCTTTGTCTTCTATACCGACCATCAAGCCCTATTATATATCATTATATAAATCTTGTAAAATGGGCCGAATAGCTCGATGGTTATTAATACTCGAGGAATTTAATTTCCAAGTAGTCGTTCAGAAAGGCACCCAACACTTTATTGCAGATCACCTTTCCCGACTGCCTAATGCTGAAAAAGCAACTGCACCAGTCAACGATGATCTTCTTGATGCATGTCTTTTTCAGATTGATGCTACAACTTTATGTGCTGAGGAGATCACTCAGTTCCTAACAACAGGCCAACTTAAAAAAGGCCTGAATCAAGCTCCATCCTTCACCTCGGCCCCCTTGCTTTGGTTGTCCTTGGATGGATTGGTCTTCTTTTTGTAGCATCTTGAGGAAAAATATCCTCCCTTGCCACAAAGGTTGCACTTAGAATCTTTACTTGCCTTCAATAGGATGCCACCTATTGATGCCATGTGAATAAAAACTTGTGATCTAATTCTACAAATGTAATTTGTGACTCTCAAGAGACTAGATTTGAACATATTCAACAATCTAGAAGGATGTACAAAAGATCTAGCTTCCAAACCTAAGAATCGATTTTCACACTAATGATTAGTCACTTGGAAACTTTGCTTTGATCACTAAGACAAAATCACACAATATTTGAATCAAATCACAAAAGAAATCAGATCCAAACACTCCTATTGGATTCAAAAAATACCAATGACTCTTTTTTTGAGAGTTGAAATGGATATGAAAAGATTTGGCATCTATATATTCCTTTGGACTTGACTAGTTCTCTCAACACTTGAGATTCTTGAACAAAAGATGGGTTTTGTTTCAAAACACATGAAAATCAAACTTAATCACTTCTTTTGGACTCACTCTTGACCCAAATTATCTCACTCTTGAGATTTAGAATGAATTTGTATTAGTTTGATAACAACCTATGTCAAGAATTTTTCACCAAGCTTTAAAAACCAGACACAGAGATTCACAAAGATCTCAACCATGCATGAACACTCAAATATGGACTTCTCCTTGTTCTAGACATACAATGGGATCACAACTTGACCCTCACACTCTCACAAAGAAAGTTGAATAGAACTAATTTGAGTTTCATACATACTATGCCAATTTTTGCTCAATAGTTTGAATTTATTCACCCCTATTGATTCCACCAATGACTCTACCTCTTAAGAGTTGGAATGAAAATCAAAATCAGAAGTTGTGATTCTTATTTCTCACTAAGATATTGTTCTTCAAAGAGTTAATGCCACTTAGAAAGATTTGATCACCTAGGAGAAGGCAAACTCTCCACCAATACCAACACAAAAATGAGCTTCTAGATCTTGCCCTCTACAAAGGAATGAACTCTTAGAAAATTGGATCTCTCTCTACACATTTGCCATACATACCTCAATGACTCTTTTCAAGCCTCACAAACACTCAAACATATTGAGTAGGGTTGAATAATGTGACTTGGATCTCAATCTCTTTTCTAGAACTCTCAATTGAAGCCAATCTATGTCAAATTCTACAAAAGATTTGCATAGATGCTATATATGCACTAGAAACTCTCAAAGGTTTCACTTGGAGGACAGATCCAAGGATGTTTTCTAGCAAATTGATGCTTCTAAACTTGACCCTATCACTCTTGAACAAATCTAGAGTGATGGTACAATGGATTTCAACCTCTCACCTTGCATATCACTCCTTAATCTATGATTTTTGGCAATCTCTCTCTCAACTTTGACATGTACTAAAAAAATAGAGAATCACATTTAATGCACCTGAATCAAGCTTCAAATTAAATTATTTGGATGATCTAATCCAAGAACAAATCATAGGAATATAATCTCTATAGAAAATGCTTGAATTTGCACTAAAAATCTCTAAATTTGGGTGTATGAGTCAAATTATGCATCAATTTGAATTTTCTCAACCAAACCAGAATCTGTATGGCCCCACACGTGTGTAAGGTACACCTACAGCCTACAACAAGTTTTGGTACAAAAAAATTGAATCTAGCTATCAATTCACACTCTCTACCTCAAAATTAGCTAGTTTTCACAAACTTGCTAATTTGGGAGATTTAGCATCAAACTAAAGCATAAGGCTCCAAAACCGGTACTGTATGTTCTAGAACGTGTGAAAAGTACCCCTGCAGCCCACAACAAGTTTTTGTCCATAAATTTTGAGAATACCTATCCTATCCAAGGCTATGATACCATGTGGAAATCTGTAAAATTGGACGAAGAATGGATCCTAAAATGGTCCACAAGAGTGATTAGATGTTAGATACAATTGATCTATCAATCTACACAAGATTTAGATCAATCTAGATCAAATTTAGATGAGAAAATCTAACAAGAACAATCATAAATGAAAGGGAATTGTACTTGCTGGTTTCACACTTGTGAAAACCTGTCATAGTACGAACTCCAGCATGAAATCAAAGTACAATATGATAGGAACTCAAAACTATCAAGAAAAATCAAGACAAATGAGGAAATTGACAAAAATTGCCTCCAAAACCAAGATTGGTGTTGTTTTTTTATGGTCAAATGTGGCTCTATATATACAAAAAGTGGGAGCTCGTGGTGTTGATCATCCCTTTGATCTCACATGTGTGAGGGCGCTTTGTCATGTGATGATTCATCATGCAAAATTTACACTTGGACAAAACCTTCTATTTTGAGCATTTTTGGTCCATTTTTCTACTATATAGAGAACTAGTGAAAACTCTTCTAGAAGTGCAAATTCGACTTCCTCAGCCTATTCCACACGTGTGAGAAGACCTCTACACATGGAATTTGACACCTAATCTCATGATGTGGCTTCATGCAATCTCTAGATTGATGCCATGTGGCATATGGCTAAAAAACATGATTTTGGCCTTTTTAGCCAATAGAACTTGACTTAAACTATATGTACAAGCTATATGATTGTACTACATGAAAACTACATTTATTTCACATGTGGGAACAGGCTTTACACATGTGTAATCATCCTATATACATAAATTTTGCCTTGACCAAGCATAATTTTTGCAGTTTTCACAGGTGTATCCCAGAGAAGGAATGACCATGTAGGAGCTAGTAATGTTCCTAGACAATGTAAGTAAGTGTAGACCCCCTTAAATAATTTAGAGTGAGCCACCTTTTGATGATGGCCTCTAGTGGAATTCTACTTGTAATTGCTAATTTAGTGGTATTATCACTAGGCTCCACATGGGCAGCCCTCTTGTTCATTTAAGGGCCCCCCTATCTTGTGAGGGAGCTTTTATAGTATTGTCATCTCTCTTGATGGAATAAAGAACATCCTCCACGAGTTCTTGGCAATTGAGAAGTTCCTTGTTCATGGCCATCTTCTTGAGTGAAATTCCTAGGTAGATGTAAATTTGAAAATTTTCGTACTTTATTAGGAATAGAAGAATGTAATTCTATCATTGAGGGAGAGTGTTAGAAACCAATGATAAACTTGTTACTATTTACGATTTACTGTTGACAACTGTTACCAGCTGTAAGTAGCTGTAGGCTAGTCTATAGTAAACTACTAGTTTTCTCTCTCCATATATTCAAGATTTATTGTACTCTCTTTCAGTTAGTGTGACATAGTGATTGTGTGTTCTTCCTCCTTATGGTGATTGCTTATGATGAATGATTGAGAGTGCTTATCAGATCTTTCACTTGCTGCCTTGTGGTATCTCTCTTACAAAGACTACGTAAGTGCGCAAGTGCATAAGTAAATAAGTCAGTTTGAAGCTAAGTTTGAGCTTGAATCTGAGAGTCTATCTTATTACTATAAGTGCACATGTATTTATATTGTTACATGATAGGTCCTTTGGCCTTTTTTCTTCTGTAACAAAATCCATTCGTTTTGATGGTTGATATTCAACAATGTTCTGGATTCTCAGAGTCAAAAGATTCTTGAAAGATTTGCGACTGATTCTCAAAAGATTCTCTATTTGTGACATATTTTCTACTCTCGAAAGGTTCGTGACAATATTTTGTTCGCGATAGTATCTTTGACAATTTTTGCTATGCGACAGTCTTCACGACAATTATTTGTTCGAGTTCGTGTTCAAGCTTCTCAATTTCGTGAATTGTTCGAGTTCGTGTTCAAGATTCTTAATTTTGTGAATTGTTCGAGTTCGTGTTCAAGCTTCTTAATTTCACAAATTGTTTGAGTTTGTGTTTCGCGAATTGTTCGAGTTTCGAGATTTTTTAACCTTCGTCAATTTGAGTATTGTGCACTTTGTTGGTGGAACTAGGACTTGTCTGTTGAGGTGTTCTACAGCTCCCTCTCAAAGTGGGCAGTTGGATTAACCCCAATTTTCTTCGCTGCTTCTCGAACAAAGCTTTACATATCAGCTGTCATTTCCTCTGTAGGTATGAAGACTGTCTTTAGTATCTTCTTCTCAACTAAGTCCCGAATAACATGATACTTAATAGCTATATGTTTTGTTTTCGAATGAACATAGGATCTTTTGTAAGATAGGTAGCCGAAGTGTTGTCCATTTGTAGGACATAAGGTTTAGAAATAGTTTGATCAAATCCTTCTAATATCTGTTTAATCTAGATTAGCTCATTTGCCATCTTAGTTGCTGCTACATATTCAGCCTCACAGGAAGATTGAGCTACTACTGTTTGTTTCTTGCTTATCCAGAGTATGGTTGTGCCAGATGCTAGTGTACAATCTCCTGAAATGCTTTTGTTATCATCCTTCATGGATGCCCAACTTGCGTCACTATATGATTCGATGCAAAATCTAGCTTCCTTCGAATAACATAGTCCATAGTCTTTTGATTCCTGGAGATATTGCACTACTCTTTTTGTTAACTTCCAATGTAACGATCCTGGATTTTGATTAAATTGGCTTAGTCTGATACTGGGAATGCTATATCAAGCCTGGTGTTGTCTGTAAGATACAATAATGCTTCTTGGTTTTCAAGGGGAGGCTTGAACCTGGGACCAAAGAAACTTTGGATGCCAAGCTAACCAGTTGAGCCAACCCCGTTGGGTAAGATACAATAATGATCCAGTCAGCCTGCGATAGGGTGTTTTGGCCATTCGCTTCTCTTCTTCGAGAGTCTGCGGACAATCTGCCTTGCTCAGTATTGTTCCAGGTATCATGGGAGTATGCACGTCTTTGAATTTCAGGATGTTGAAATTTTCAATTATTTCAGAGTATACTTTTGTTGGTGAAGATATAACTTTTCACCTTCAAAGTCTCTTTTGATCTGCAAACCTAGATAGATTCTTGTTTCTCCTAGATCGGTGATTTCGAATATTTTAGAAATGTCTCTTTTATTATCTGAAATTAATTCATCTTTTCTTGAGAAAATTAGAGTATCGTCAACATAAACAGCTAGAATGATAATTTTATCTTTGACATGTTTAATATAGACATTCGATTCAGCGAATAAAGGTCTGAAGCCTAAAGGACGTAGTGTTTCGTCCTTCTTTCTATACCATTGTCTCGCTGCCTATTTCAAACCATAGATACTTTTATTCATGTGACATCCGTATTCTAAATATTCCTGGCTTACAAAGCCAAGTGGTTGATCCATGAATAAGTCCTCCTCTAATTCTGCATGCAAGAAAGCAGTTTTCTCATCCACAATATGGATTTTGAGATCATGAGCCACTGCATAGGCAAATAACAAGCGAATTGATGTGTGTTTGGCTACTGGTGAGAATGTATCAGTGTAGTCAATCCCATATTCTTGTGAAAATCATTTAGTAACCAACCTTGCTTTGTATCTAATGTTCTCTCCATCAAGACCTATTTTGATCATGTAGATTCACTTGCATTTGATTGGTTTCCTTCCATCAAGAATAGGTGCGAGTGTCCATACATTGTTCTTATACATGGATGACATTTCGTCTTCCATTGCTTGAATCCAGCAATCTTTGTCTTGTCCATCAACAGCTTTTTCGAATGTTTGAGGTTCGTCAGAGAAACCACAAAATTTGATGGTTGTATTAAAAACATCCTGACCATACCTTTCTGGTGGTTTACGTTGTTTGTCAGATCATCTCACAGGTGGTTTCGAGTTGATTCTACAGGTTTTGAGTTTCAACCTTTTCTGCTAGAATTTGAACTGGTGATTCGAGTCTGTCAGGTACTCGATCTTGATCTCCCTCTGAATCTGGTGATTCTCCTTCATCTTTCGCTTGTTTTACTTCTGTCGTTTGTCAACAATCAGAAATGCAACATCAAGCATTCACCATAAGCAATCACCAAGTAAGGAGCGCCTACAGCTAGTTACAGCTGGTAACAACTGTCAACATTAATGTACATTGTAAACAGTAACAATGAAGTTTATCATTGATTTCTAACACTCTCCCTCAATGATAAAATTACATTCTTCTATTCCTATTAGAGTACGAAACCTCTCAAATTTATATCTACCTAATGACTTAGTAAAAATATCTGCCATTTGATCTTCAGATTTACAAAAAATAAGATCAATGGCTCCATCAAGAATTTTCTCTCAAATAAATTGATAGTGTATTTCGATATGCTTGGTTCGAGCATGTAAAACTGGATTTTTGGCAACGTGAATGTAGCTTTGATTGTCGCAAGATATAGTAGTAGCATCCACCTGTGGCTGACCTAAATCCACAAGCAATCTTCGTAACCATACCGCTTCTTGTGTAGCATTGCTGAGTACTCGATATTCAGCTTCCGTTGATGATAAAGCTACTATAGGTTGCCTTTTGCTGCTCTATGAAATTGCAGTTGTACCATAATTGAATGTATGACCATTGGTAGATCTTCTGTAATCAATATTTACTGCCCAATCAGCATCTGTATAACCTACCAACATTGGCGCTTTAGGCTGATCATACTTCAAACCAAAATTCAATGTCCCTCGAATGTATCTGAGAATACGTTTAGCAGACTTCCAGTGTGCTTGACTAGGATCTTGCATAGATTGACTAACAACACCAACAACATAAGAAATATCAGGTCGTGTGTGTGTCAAATAAATCAAACTACCCACCAACTGCCTATACAAATAAGCATCAACTTTTTCAGATTCATCATATGTAGTAAGCTTCATGTTGACATTCATAGGTGTACTCAAGGGCTTACAATCCTGCATATTGAACTTATAAAGCAAGTCTCGTGCATATTTGCTTTGTGTAAGAAAGACCATGTCTTCTTTTTGCCATACTTCAATGCCAAGACAATAGTGCATCAATCCTAGATCACTCATGTCAAAAGCATTGGAAAGATTTGGTTTGATTTCATTAATTAACCTCTCATTACTTTCTGTAATAATCAAATCATCCACGTACAACACAATGAACACTATATCTGAATCTTGTCTTAGAATGTAAAGATTAGGATCAGCATCACTCTTTACCATTCCCCTTTGCTTGAAGTGCTCATCAATGCAAGAGTACCATGCTCGTGGTGCTTTCTTCAATCCATATATGGATTTGTTGAGTTTACAAACCAAATGATCTCTTCCTGGCTCAACAAACCCTCAAGGTTGCTCTAAATATACCTCTTCATCCAATACTCCATTAAGAAAAACAGATTTGACGTCTATTTGCTGGATCTTCCAACCATAGAAAGTAGAAATTGCAATGATAGAACGAATAGTTACCATTTGGCTACAGGTGCGAACGTCTCCTCAAAGTCTATACCTTCATGCTGCTCAAAACCTCTTGCAACTAATCGTGCCTTGTACTTGTTGAGTTGCCCATCTGCTCCATACTTTGTCTTGTAGATCCACTTACATGTGATAGGCGTCTTACCATCAAGTAGCTCAACCAAATCCCATGTTTTGTTCTTCGATATAGCCTCCATTTCTATTTCCATAGTTGCACGCCACTCCTTGTGTTCCTTTGCTTCATTAAAAGTTTTAGGTTCTTGAGCCATTAAGATGGATCCCATTAGGGCTAGATTGATTTCTAATCTTGCAGGAAATTTTCGATTTCTACTTGATCTTCTAAGCTCTCCCTGCTCACTAGATTCAAGAGTATCTCCCTTCTTTGCACCATCTGTGACTGATAAATACCATTTAGGTACTCTCTTGGGAATTTCAGCATCAGGCTTGCCTTTGTCCAATGGATTTTCTATATCAAAATCCACTTCCTTCTTGACTTGTACTTTTGCTCCCTCATCAAAAGATTCAGTGATTACTTCAGATTGTTTGCTTTGGCCCATCTCATCAAACGTAGCATCCCTAGAAATTACAAGCTTCTGTGCATTTGTGTCATACATCTTGTATGCCTTGGCCTTCTCATCATATCCAAGGAAAATACTCTTGATAGCTTTTGCATCCAATTTATTTCATTTTCTCATCAGGAATATGAGCATAAGTATCACAACCAAATATTCTCAAATGAGAAATATTAGGTTTCTTTCCAGTAACAGCTTCATGAGGTGTCTTACCTTCCACGGATTTTGTAGGACACCGATTCAAGATGTGCGTAGCTATGCTACAAGCTTCTTCCCAAAAGGTGTTTGGCAGACCCTTGCTTTTGGGCATCGCCCTGGCCATCTCAACAATACATCTGTTCTTTCGTTCTGCAACTCCATTTTGCTGTGGTGAATAAGGTGTTGTAGTCTACCTCCTGATCCCTTGATCTTTGCAGAAATCAATAAAAAATGGCAAAAATTACTCACCACCTCCATCAGATCTCAAAGTTTTGATGCAACATCCTGTTTGCTTTTCAACTAATGCCTTGAATTCCTTGAACTTCTAAGCATTTGATTTCTTGCTTATGAAATAAATCCAAATGCATCTTCTATAATCATCAATGAAGGTGATAAAGTAATAGTAGCCACTAAGAGATCTAGTCTGCATAGGTCCACATAGATCACTGTGACCAAGATCTAGCATGCTACTAGCTCTCCTTGCTCCACTTTTGGGAAACCTCTCTCTGTGTTATTTTCCCAAAATGCAACCTTCACAATTTTTTCCTTCAAAAGAAATATCAGGCAATCCTATAACTAGATTACCTCTTTTGAGAATATGTAAACTTTGAGCACTAATATGACCAAATCGTTGATGCCAAAGATCACTTCGACTATCAACCGTGCTTACCATAGCTTGAGCAAAAGATCTCGCATTCAATTTGTAGAGTCGATTCCCGTTGACTCTAGCTCCTGTAGCAATCACTTTATAGTGATTCTTGATGTCTTTGACAAGACATTTGTCATTGTCAAACTCAACCTTGAGTTGTTGATCAGCCATCGTCCCAACGGATAGTAGATTGTCCAGATACATATTGCACGTTGCTTATCCGCTTTATCTTCCCACTGGCTAACTTCACTGGTACCACTCCAACTCCTTTAACAGATAGCAATTTGCCATCGGCTTGTCCAACTTCATCACCATTGTGAGTTTCCTTGAGTTTTGAAAACCACTCTTTCCTTGAAGTCATGTGCTTGGATGCACCACTATCAATATACCAAGTTTCATCACTTGTCATTAATGTTGTAATGAACAATTTTGAGCTCTCACCTGTATCATTTTCATATTGATCATCATCGTATTGATGTTGATCAGTATAATTGTTTTAATAATAATAATCATCAAATTGATGTTGATCAGCATAATTTCCCACTTGTCGTTTGTCCTTTCTTTGTTCCATCTCCTTCTGTTTTTTGAAGCATTCACGCTCCTAATGGCCAGGTTTGTTGCAATACCTACAATTTCTAGGTTTATTTTGCTTGGAATAGCCACGTCCTTGACCTCGGCCTTGATTATAATTGTCTCGATTTGGGCCATCATTATATTGTTCTTGAAATTTTTGGAATGATCCACGATTTGAGTTTTCACCTCTTGATTGGTGTCTTCCATGACCAGATCTACCACCACGTCCCTTGACTGCAAGTGCTTGATCAAATCCCCTATTGCGATGACTCAAGTTCTCTTGACGTTGTTCTTCCTACAAAAGCAATCCACCTAACTCTTCATAGGTTGGAATATTTTCCCGTGTGGCTATACTTGTCACAAATATCTGATGTGACTCACTCAAACTATTCAATGTCAACTGCACGATCTCACGTTCCTGTACTCGCACTCCAACTGCTACTAATTGGTCACGAATCTCTTTGATCTTCAGTAGGTGATCAGCAACAGTTGCACCATCATCCATCCGCAATGTGTGCAGCTTCATCTTCAGGAATAGCACTCGAGATGTGTTTGTGGTCTCAAACAATGCCTTCAACATATCCCATGCTTCTTTTGGTTTTGCCGAAATGTAGGGAGTAATTGCATCTCTAACTGATAAGTTGATGACATTCTGTGCTTTCCGTTTTCTCTTGTCAAATGCTCGTTGATCTTCTTCAATCAATGGCCTTGTCTCTTCACCTGTCATGATCTCCCATAGTTCCTTTTCCATCAAAATGTTCTTCAGTTTGAATTTCCAAACTGCATAGCTGTCGGCTCCTTCCAATTTGCTTGACTCATTGAGGACACTCTCGCTTAGAGTTGCCATTACTAGATAGACAAGTCCGGATCACAAAAATGGCTCAGTCTGAACACACAACTTAGTCTTCAAATTTTATCATGCCACAGAACTGTATAATATTTTTTTTCCGGTTATACACCTAATATCAGAATGGAACACAGAAGTACGACTGCTCAAGATCCTCTTTGACCTGTGCGCGTGGATCCGATATTGGATCATGCGTTATCGGACTGGAGCGCAGATGTACAACTGCTAAGAATTCTCTTTAGCTCGTGCGCTTGGATCCGATATCGGTACGGACTTGCGATATCGGACTGAAGCGCAGATGTATGACTGATCAAGTTTCTTTTCAGCTAGCGCGCTTGAATTTGATATTGGTATGAATAAAAAAGAGAGAATATAAGAACTTTGTCTATCTCCTATGATAACTAGAGATCCAAGTAAATGAAGAATTGTACTCAAGCATCTATAGATCATATACTGTAGCTGGATATCATCCACTAGATAAATAAAAATACTGGAGTAAAGATATTCAAAACACTGATCTGAATTCTTACTCAATTAATAGACCAAGACTTAATCGTCACACTTAAGAATCATTACAATCTCTTATAATCCTCTGACAATAATTAAGTATCTATTTATGATTCGTCAACCATGAATATTTAGATTCGTATGATTCGTCAATCGTAATTTTTTGGAATCCAAAACCCATAATCATTTATAGGATTCTGGAGTATATGTCCAACATAACTCATGAAAAGTAAAAATCATTCCAAAATCTTTCGACTAAGAAAATATTGGATTCAGGAATAACCTTCAAACCAGATTCTTTACCATTGGTAATTAAAGACTGAATGCATACCAAAATGACAATCTTCTTCAACTACAAAAACTTTAGATTACAATCTAGAATCAAATCTAGATACCCAAAGTCCTGCTGAATATCGATTCAGTTATTATTCTCAGATTCATTATGATTCGTTATCCAATTGAGCTCTTTGGGATACAATCAACTAATGAGCTAAGTCCCTTCCTTATCAATGAATACTCTATCCCAAGAATATTGTATATCTAATGCACACAATTTTAACTGATGAACTGAAATGATTCACTAATCATGTGTCTTACAAGCAATATAATTCAAAACCATCAATTCCTGGTGAATCCACACCACATTGATCGTTTTACCAATCAATGTTATCCTGGAGTAATCAACTACTCAAGTTAATTGCCAATGATTCAGAAATCTCAAATGTCTAGGTGCAGATCTTAATTATACTAGTATGACACCACATTTAGATCTTCATCCAAACCATTTATAAGTTAATCCATAAATCTTCCATACAAGATTTGTTAACTCTGCAAGTATCTGTCAGAACAATACTTGATCATATGTTCATGTTCACCGACTAGGTTAAGTGCACCAAATAACTCTAGTAACCAAGAATACACAATAGATTCATACAAGATTAATTGTGCGCATATGTGAATGATCTCACTATGACCCAATACATAAACACATTTTTTATCTGGCAGATTCCTCCAGAACCCACATATGTTACTCACATATCTCACTGAGATCTTGTAACTCAGCTACAAAATATTTTCTATTTCTCATGAGTAAATAACATATCCGAAAAATCTTTGAGATGAATAAAATTTCCTCTCAACAGTTTTCCAATCCCACTTACTTCTAATTACATAATTTCTCACACCTGATTAACCCCTCTCTGATCCTAGTACTTAACGCACATTGGGTAGGTTTTGACAACGTCAGATCTAGCACCCTTGTCATTAAAAACTCTGTGATGTCTTTGGCCCACATGGGAGTACAGTCAACTTGAAAAAGTATTGCATCGGGTAGGTCATCATTGATGTCCTCCGTTGGTTTCTCATCACTCGGTATTCTGGATAGATTATCAGTGACAAAATGTTGTGATCCTTTGTGCACAACAATACAAAATTCGAATTCTTGTAGTAATAGCAACGAACATGTGATTCTACCTATTGGCAAGTTTTATTCACGAGGTAAAGTAATGCTTGATGATCTGTGAAACATACAAAGGGTTTGCCCAGAAAATAATGTCGAAACTTCTGGATGGCATAAATCATCACCAATGCTTCCCTCTCGGTTGTGGTGTAGTTCATCTTCGCAGATGTTAATTGCCTACTAAGGAGACGAATTGGATTTGCCATCGTATTTAGGTGCATCAATCTGAGGAAGTCTTTTCTCTAACTTGGGCGGTGGATGGGATATTGGTCTTGCCATGTTGATCTGAACATATTATCAGAAGACCAGACAAATGGTTTGGGTGGATGGATGAGGGCAAAGGTCTCTCCCTAGTCTATGGCTTCCATCTAGGTCATGTCTAAAGCCGGTATCCTACTACATATGCCTATGGCTTATTCTAACTAGATGTGGCAAGATTATTTTGCCGATGGTTGATGAGTAAATAGCCGAAGTGATGTGATAATAGGTTAGATCGGTCGCGTAGGATGTATACGAAATAATGGTCTAGTGGATGACGCTAGGTTTCCGATTGGTATCACCTTCAATGGAACTAATTGGAATTTTGGTTTTTTTTTTTTTTAAGAATATATATGTATACCTCCTCTAATACTCTTGTAGTTGATGAGAATCAGAGAATGACTCGCACAGTTAGGGTGAAAACGAACTCGCACACGGGAACTTACTCGCACACAATGAAAAATGACTCGTACGGACAAGATGAAAGATGACTCGCACAGATAGGTGAAAGATGACTTGCACAGAAAGATGACTCGTACAAACCTGGACCTGTGGAGCTAGAAACCGTGGAAATGACTCGCACATGAAGTACTCGCACAGAAGATGATTCACACAAAAATGACTCGTTCAAAGAAATTTATGACTTGCACAGGCGTGTTCGGTGCAAAAAATGACTCATGCAAGGGTGGAGTACTCGTAGAGGCGTGTAAAGTGCAAAAAATGACTTGTGCAAGGGTAAGTTACTACTCGCATATGACTTGTACAGAAGATGACTCACCGACGAGAATAGGACTCGAACAAACCTATACAAGTGGAGCTAGAGCCCATGGGAATGACTCGCACATGAAGATGACTTGCGCAAAAAAATGACTCGTACACGACTCGTACACGGGAAGCTGCAGATCCAGGGATGGTGTGGATGGCTCAAAAACCTGAGCAGCCCTCTTTGTGCAAAAAAAAACGCTCTTTGTTCAAAGGTGACCAGCTCAGAGGTGTGCGAGAGAGGCCTAAAGAAAAAGAGATGGTGTTGTTCGAGATGGTGATGCGCCTCCTTGCTTCACCAAATGGCCTCCACAACAACCCTTGTGTCCAAAAACCCTCAATGAGTCTTTTGCAAAACCCTAGGAGCCGTCTTTGCTCAAAAATCCTCAATGAGCAAAAACCCTCTATGAGCCCTTGTAAAGTGGAAGACAAGCAAAAAAACAGGAAACAAGAAATGGCTTGAAAAGGTAAGGAAGAGTAGATACAAAAGTAGAGAAAGCGAAAAAAAGAAAAAAAGAGCGGCAACGGCGCCAATGTTAGCTCTTCAGCATCCACACCGGCTATGGCTCCAACTAGATCGAGTTATGGCTTCTCCCAACTAACCCTCATTAAGGCTTTCCCAGCTAGCCTAGATATGGATACTAAGAAGACAGTACAAGCATAGGATGAGTATTCTGAGGGTAAGATCCGCTCTTCTCTTGTTTCTCTACTTAGGAACTGACTCAAATGACGGCTTAACCTAACTCAAATGACGGCTTAACCTAAAACCCAACTTCACAAAGGCTTAACCTACTTGTGAAAGGCCCAACAATAAAATAAAACTCTTTAGCTTGGTTCATAGAAATTATAATACAAAGTGTAACAATTATAAATCATCACAGAGGAGAACTCTCAATGAAAGAAGATAAAAGTCTATTATGCAAATGAGGTTCTTCTGGCAAAATGGACTCTTCCACTCCTATATATACTTGGAGTGGTGGTCACTTACAAAAAGGCACTATGGGACAAATAGACCACATAGGCTTAACTTAATTAAATTGGTACCATGGGACAAACCACCAATGGACCATAAACAGCTGAAATCACTTAAGTTGAACTTCTTCAGACTAGTTTAAGTTCCAATCTTCTAGACTTAGGCTTAGAACTAAACAACTTTAAGCCGTTACAACATGTCACAAAGGCCTAAACTTGACTAATCCAGTTCTAGGCTTAAGTTTGTATCATTTTCAAGATGGCTCTAATATTCCTTAGAATATCAACCTACAAAGTCATTCAGAATTCCTCCACGAACTCCATTGTATCAGAATTATCTGAACCCACAGGATCAGAGATTTTAGAGAGAGTGAAAGTATTTCAAGAAGTAGAGATAGTATTCAATCTGTAACTAGCATAGTAAGATCACAACACACAGTGCGCTACTACTGAACCATTTTCGAGAACAAGATCGTGAACTGCCTGATCGTTGTATTCACAACAGCTTAATGCAGATTCTCTATTTTCTTAATGTGTGTCTTACACTGTCGAATGCTTTCTAATAATTCCTTTCTCGTATATTGATACTCATTCCATGACTCATTCAGAATATCTAATTTTGAAGGAAGCATGGCCTTCATAGACGCCTAATTGTTTCGCTCCCTTCATGGTTATCATTGACACCTAATAAGATATTCCCCTTGTTGATCTAAGTAATAGTCTGAATCAACAGTTAGTAAAAAATCTTGTTATAATTTATATGTTGAGTTTTCTCTTAACTGGATCTCGCATTCAAAAAGAGTGGTATCAGATCTGATAAAATAATTCCCACTAGACCACTTTTATCCCTCCATTTGTTCATGGCTTTGTCTTTGGCGTACTGAAACTCATAACTTTACCTCCATGTCAAGCCTTTGCCAAATGTTAGTATTTCCATCATATTCTTTTACCTCCCCTTATGTTATGAACTCCTCCCTGCTCTTGTCCAATCCCATCATCTCCAACCTTGCTAGCATTGTGAACTCTCCCACTTCCCTTGTAGAAAACTTAATATATTCACAACAATAATCAACTAAGGAATGCATTATTTACAAAGCAAACAAATGATCAACAGAACAATAAACAATATAAGGAGATTCACACGATTTTTTACTAAAATCTATAGTACATATCAAGTCTTATAAAAATGATATAAAAATGCTCTTCACATGTCAAAAAGCTATCATTTCCATATAGATGTTAACTTACTTTCATGCTACGGATGAAGTGACATCTAACTTTTAAGTCTTGTCAAAGTATGAAGTGCATTAACCACTTCACCAAATCCATAGGGTTGTTGAGACTTAGTGTGTGTTGGGGCTTGCATTCTTTGCGCTTGTGTTTACATCTAACGTCTATGGAGTAGAAAAAGCACAAGAAAGCATATATGTTGTCATGTAGAGGTTTGTTTCCAAGGGAGTGTTACCTTGTTTTGAGCTTATTTAGTTCTCTTCCTATCACAAACCTAGCCAACCAAACAGACCACACTCCTAATTGTTGTTAGAATTCCCACTTACTTCTTCTTTAATGAGTTGTCAAATCTATAAAAATATTCAAGTTTTTTAACAGTTTGCAAAGATACATGGAGTTCAACGTAGTTTTTAAAAATACAGGGGATTCAGCAAGTCTGCAGAAACACACAGATTTCAACACAATCTACAAAGATACACTAAGTCTTGTGATAGAACAACAAATGCTGGTCTGTTTGGTAAGTGAAAATTCTAAGTCCAAAAAAAAAAAAATTGAGTGACCGAAAAATGCAGAAAGGCCTAAGTAGGAAAAAATGTCGATTGATAAATTTCTTGACTCAATGAAAATGGCCAAAACACAAGTACTATAATACCGATCAACACAAATACCAAATAATGTCAATCGACATAAATGCCAACAAATGCTAACTCGGTGTAAAAAGTTCATTCAGTGGAAATGTCGATCTTTGACCAGTCAATGAAAATGTCGACTTAGAAAATGCTAATTGACATTTTAATGGTGCCGCTCAAAATGGAGCTCTTCCTAACCACATCCTAAATCTTCTAAGGATTTTTCTTAATGTTATGAGAACGTAAACTGGCATGAACCCAACAACATTACTAGGTGCAGCAAACCACCATAGGGCAAAGGATGTGTGGGACAAAGACATGTCCAGGAAGTGGATATGTGGGCCAGCATTGTCCAAGCAGTCACATGCAGGTTAGTCATTAGAGGAATTCCAAATTAAAAATGATCCTTTGTACATATCCTTTTTTTTTTCTCTTGTTTCAACCACCACCTGGCCCAATCAAAATGCACACAATTCAAATCTACGTAACGTAGCTCAGAGAAATTGGAAAAATATATATATTGTAGCGAACTTTGAAATTGTCGACGAGCAGCATGGATGTATCCCATTGGCTGGCTCTTCCTACCCAATACGTGCTAATTTTCCCCAATGTCAATACCTCAGGTTAAATTTGTTTAACCATGTTGGTTAGGATAAAGAAATTTGTTAACTAGACTATTTACAGTTACAAAATGGTAGTATGCACGGTAACATGTTGTTGTTATTGTGATTTTCTCATGGGGATAAATGTGATATGGAAAAACAAATTGAATATCATACAGGAGATTTTGGTGCCCAAGCTTTGGCAATAACAATCGCAAGAAGACCAAGATCTACAATTGAGTCTGTGATTCTTTATAATGAGAAAGATGAAGCTAATAAATGGATTCCAACAAAACATACGAAGAATTCATGGGTGATGCTGCATCCATCATCAAAGGGCAATTTTCGACAGAAGAAAAGAGCAAAAATGACAAACAAACATTATTGGAAAGCAAGAATTTTGGAGTTCAAGAAAACTCCTGGAGGTCATTCTATATTAGATGTATTGGTACAACATGTTTACATGCATTTAGAAATAAAAGTATAGGATGTCAATCCCCATGATCATCAAAAATGTAACTGTAAGTATATCAAAATGTTTGTGCTTTGTTGCTATTATAGGTGCTTTTTTATTTAATCTTTGAAGATGATAACATCCATGATAAAAAGTGTTTCTTCATATCCATCGAACATAAGTGAATGGGAGCCAACACAATCACTTGCATATATATTGGATGTGATTCACTCTGATGCTGAAAAATTGCAATACAGAGGAAAAAGTTTGAAGGATCTTGCAGATAGTGAAATATTCTTTTAGAAATCTAAATATATTCCAAAAAGGGATGGGAGTTTTGGTAAGCTTGAAGAGATAGCATTGCCAAGTTTTCAAAGTGCTGAGTGGCCTACTCCTAACAATATTGTTTTTGAATCCTTTAGATACAAGTTATTTTTAGATGTGAAGAATCCAATGAAGATTAGTACCAAATCAGAGATTGTTCACCTAAACTGGTTTGTCTCATTATATATGTTTGCTGATTTCTTCTCAAGTACAATTGTTTGAAGGACAACAATTTTATTTGTTTGTAAATATTTATCAAATGATATTTTGTCAGATTTTATGGATCAAATCTAGGATAGTATGTAGGATAAAAATATCTTCAATAAATTTTTGTTACCATATTGAGAAACAAATGCTTAGTCTAACTTTCAACTATCAAAGATTTAAGAAGATGGGTGGGATTTGGATACCACTAGATCAAGACTTTCAAATGGATGGTCACATAGATTGAAAAGAGATAAACATCATATACAATGAGGATGAATGCTTAGTAAAAGTTAAGTAAACTATTTCTCTGTTATTAGGCCGTACAGTAGCTATACTTCACACGCGTGAAGCCGTGGGTCATCATAATTTGATTGTTCTTGCTTGGAATCACAAAGATTGTCAAGTAGAAGCTAGATTTGGAAGCTAGTCTTGATATAGATCAAGATCCCAAGCTACCAATCACGGTTCGTGATCATTTGTAGATCAAATTCAGTCCTTTACTCTGAAATTTGACATGATCTTGTGGACTTCATTGCATCGGCGTGTTGAACTACACTCCTGAAGCCGCTATCCTCTTGCAAACGCTACACGCTATTTGTGGTTCCTCGCGTGAGCAGGCCCGCGACCTCCTCCGACTCTCTCTCTCTTGCACGAACTGTAGCTATGGCTGCCACCAAAAGTGCTTATTGCTCCACAGATGAAGCGCGGCTGTCCACGGCCTTCTCAGATCTTTTACTACTGATCAGGACGCCTTCCCTTGGATTTTCACAGCTTCAAAAGAGGTTCAGAATAGAGAGAAATCTTTGATTTTGTGCTCCCAAACCCCAAACCAGGGTTTTTCACACGAGTCTGTTCTTGGCTTCCTGTTCGCAGTGTTGTGACAGGCCTATCCTCTTGCTCTGAGGTCGCCCTTCTGCTAGAACTCTGATGCTTCACTCCGTTTGTCAAACGGTGTCCGATTGAATGCACACTGACTGCAAACACCAAATAGTCTGCTTCAAAATTTCAAAATTCCATTTGCTAAGGTTCTGATTCAGCCGACAACTCTTGTCTCTGAATCCCCACACAATCTCAAGCTCACCAAGCTTCTGTGTGCTAAACTCTCTACACCAGTGCTTCTCCTTTCGTCTTCAACCCGCCGTAAACCCCAAACTCTCATGAGACAGTTCTCCTGAAGCTCTCTCCAACGACGATGTTGTATTGTGTACACTCCCGGTACGGCTCTGATACCAACTTAGAATTTGCTTTGAATAGGAACACAGATCATGCTACACAGTAACACAGACAGAAAACACTCTCCACAGCAAGCTCACATAGCAACTGTATTTCTCAAAATGAAATTACATTGTACATATAGTTGTTCACTCAGGCAACCCATGCATGACCCAGGTTGTCGTTGGTGGGACGCGTGTACCGTTGACTTGTGAGGCCAATTGATCCTTATCAACTGATAGGACCCATAGTGCATTAGCACAGTGATTCTACTTTAATTCTATCTAGAGATGCATAAAGTCTTAAAGACTTTGCACATTCACAAAGACTCCTATTTTTCCCTCGGCCACTTCATTTTGTTGGGGGGTGTAAGAACAAGTGAGTTCTCTCTTGATGCCATTGATCTCACAAAAGTCTCTCATCTTGTTGGAGATATACTCTCCTCCATTATCACATCTTAGAACTTTAATGCAAGAACTAAGTTGCTTTTCCACTAGAGACTTAAACTTTACAAAATCTTCATATACAAGGCTTTTCTTAGGCAATAGTTCAATCCAAGTGTATCTAGTACAATCATCAATAAAAGTCACATACATTAACGCTCCTCCATTACTTTCATGAGAAAAAGTATGTACATCCGAATGGATAAGATCTGAAGGTGAGGTAGATCTAGTTAAAGATCTCTTGTAGGAAGTCTTGTGTGACTTTGCAAGGCCACATGCCTCACACACTTTGCCACACTTCTTGAAAGCTTTTGGTAGGCCGAGAGCTAGCTCCTTTGATGCCATGGATTCCATTGATTGAAGATTAGGATGGCCCAATGTTTTGTGCCAAAGCTCCACTTGAGTCAACTTCTCCCTAACCATATTCACACTTTCAATAGCCACATTAGCATCCAACTTGAAAAGCCTACCTTGCTTAATGCCACTAGCTATGCACTTATTATTTTTCAAGATGGAACACCATTCTTGAAATGTACATCTAGTCCATTGTCCATTAATTGACCAACCCTAAGCAAGTTTTTTGTAATGGATGGAACATACAAAACATTATCAAAATCTATCCTTTTAGATGATCCTAAATATAATGGAATAGATCCTATGCCATCTCTCTTGCATTCTTGATCACTAGCAGTGTAGATTGATTTCTTAGAATCATTACAAGAAAGAAGATAAGAGAAATAATGCGTGTTGAATGACATGTGGGAACTAGCCCCACTATCAATCCACCATGTCTCTTGGCTTGATGTTGGTGTAGGTGCTACCATCAAGGATGTGTTGAAGCCATCATCTTTCTCCTCCCCTTGTGCAAGATTGCCTTGATCTTCATTCCCTTGTGCATTCTTCTTCTTATAGCATTCGAAAGCAAAGTGTCCTTTCTTCCCACAAAAGAAACACTTCAACTTTGCTTTGTTCTTTTGCTTCCCTTTGGAGGTAGATCCTCCATCTTTTGCCTCGGCCTCCTTGCCTTGGATCTTCTTGATAGGATGAGACTTCTTCTTGCCTTTAGATGTGAAGTTTGCTTTCTCATCACCATTATGTAGTGATAAGGACCCCATTCTTGTTTTGAGGTGTATAATCCTACTCTCCTCGGCCACAAGAACATTATGCAATTTTTCAATTGATGGAAGTTGGTCTTGAATAGCAAAAGATTGAACTAGATTAGAGAACTCATCTCCTAATCCATTCAAGATTACTTGTACTAGTTCATTATCTTGGATCTTCTCTCCTATAGATCCCAATTCTTTGTTCAAGGATTTTATCGTTAGGACATACTCTTGTCCATTTTTTCCACTTATCCTCATGATTTGCAAGATCAAGTTTCTTAGCATAAGCACTCTTGAAGTGTTATTGGATTCATAAATATTCTTTAGTGAATCCCAAGCCTCTTTTGATGTGGTACAAGAAGCCACCTCCTTCAAGAGGTCATTGCTTACATTTAACTTCAAGCAATGTAGGGCTAATCTAACCCTCTTCTTGTACTTTAGTTGTTCTTGGGGAGCTTGAGGAACTTCCTCAACTCCTAAGACAATATCAAGGAGATCATGAACCAGTAGTAGTGATTCCATTCTTACTTTCCAAATGGAACAGTTTGTGGAAGTTAGTTTCTCACTAGATTCTAGCATATATCCACCCATGGATGTCATTTTGAATGAAAGCCTATGATACACACAAAGATCTCTTGATAACGTGTGATCTAAGATAGATTTCTAGCTTTCAAGAAGCTTCTAATCTCGGCCCAAACAATCCTAGTTCAACTTGGATGATGGTATAATAGATCAACTACAAATACCCTAGCAATTCACTCCTCAAAGAAATTGATTCTAGTTCAATGTGGTTTTATATTTCACACACACTTAAGATTTGAACAAATCAGCCTTAAAGATCTGATCTAATGCTTCAAAATGAATTGCTTCAATGACTCAAATTACTATTTGATCATTAGCATTCAATAGATTGAAGCTAGATCTAGACAATGCACTAAAAAACTTGAATTTTGGACTAGTATGCACTTTTTTGGATAAAAAACTAATGGAAGTTAATTTGAAGGTTGATGTACGGTTTAACACGTGTGGAAAGTACTTCAGCAGCCCACAAATCGATCTTGACTAAAAACAATGATGTTACTTCTCTCTTTGAACTCGCCCTCTCAATTAGAACTCAAAAACAACAAAATTGTCAATGATTTCTCAAGTACTATTAATCATTTAGATCACTCTTAGACTTGGCTATGATACCATGTCAATTTTTAGAGAAAAAGGACAAATATTGATTGTACTATCAATCATTAAGAGTTATTGATTGCTTAATCCAAAGATCTATCAAGTTCTAGATGTTAGATCTTGATCTAGATGCTTTACACTATGATTTAAGCAAGAGCAATGGATCAAATGATAAAACACATGGATGGGCAGCCTCACACGTGTGGAGGACAGTACCAACACGGCCTATTTACAGAGAGTAAAGTACATTAACTTACAAATGCATTTCATTCATCAAAACTCAAGACAAATGTGGAAATCACAACAAAACTAGAATTTGCCAATCTCACATCAACTTGTTATTGATTTGGTTGATCTCTTTATAGATCAAGTACATCCACGAGCTGTGTACTGTCCAGTAGGACTTCACACATGTGAAGAGTGCCTAGTCATCTAGATCCACCAATGGGAGCCATATGTGCTCATTTCCCAAAGTTGACTATTCTCTTTGGCTAGAAAACAAAAAGCTAGTCTTCCACATTTATAGGAATATTCCCTATAAAATAGGATCTAATGGAATCCTCCTATCTTATCTTCTAGAAGCTTATCCACATGTGTGAATGGTATCTTGACATGTGTGAGTAATAACTTATTCACATGGAAGTCCAATCTATTTACACAAAGTTTGACCAATTTGACCATTTTCAAGATTCTACTCAAAGGTCAATTTCACACTAGTGTAGATCAAGCTAAAATCAATCTAACTTGACATCACATTCTTTCACACGTGGGAACAGACTCCACACATGTGAGATCCTATCAAGCTCAAATAACTTGAGATCTACAAGGTACAACAAGTTGGAAGTAATATTGTAGCACTTTTGTACATTCTTTCACACGTGGGAACAGACTCCACACATGTGAGATCCTATCAAGATCAATTAACTTGAGATCTACAAGGTACATCAAGTTGGAAGTGATATTTTTTACAATAAATAATTAGATAATCAGATAAAGGACTGAAACTTTGATCATAAAATGAATTTTTATAATTCTGAGTCTGATTCGATATACATTTCTTGCTGTCTTGTGGCATCTCTCTTACAAAGAGTACATAAGTGTGCAAGTGCATAAGTAAATAAGTCAGTCTAAATATAAGTCTGAGCTTGAATCTAAGAGTCTATCTTATTACTATAAGTGCACATGTAGTTATATTGTTACAGGATAGGTCCTTTGGCCTTTTTCCTTCTATAACAGAATTCATTCGTTTTGACGGTTGATATTGAACAATGTTCTGGTTTCTTAGAGTCAAAAGATTCACGACCGATTCTCAAATGATTCTCTATTCGTAACAAATTTGCTGTTCTCGAAAGATTCGTGACAATATTTTCGCGATAGTATCTTTGACAGTTTCTGCTATGCGACAGTCTTCACGACAATTATTTGTTCGAGTTCGTATTCAAGCTTCTCAATTTCGTGCATATGTTCAAGATTCTTGATTTCGCAAATTGTTCGAGTTTGTGTTCGTGTTCAAGCTTCTTAATTTCGCGAATTGTGTTCGAGTTCATGTTTTGCGAATTGTTCGAGTTTTAAGTTTCTTTAACCTTTGTCAATTTGAGTACTGTGCACTTTGTTGGTAGAACTGAGACTTTCTATTGAGGTGTTCTACATTTTCTGTGAGATCAGTCACTGACGAGATCCTTTCACCCTTCAAGAGTGTTTTGATCTTGAACTTCCAAATCGATAGTTTGCGCCATCAAGATTGATTGCAATCCTAGTTTGAATTGTAGTAGCCATATTGTGTTATCTATTGAATCTGCTCTGATACCATGTCTGGCTTGTGTGTAAGTGTGATGCTTAGCTGATGCGTTTGGTGGCAACTGTGTGCGCTTACCTCACTTCTATCACTATTGTACAGGTTCTAGGTAACAGCGTGCATGACCAGTGATAATCATGTCCCAAAACAGTAACTATCTTACGGTTTGAAACTAGCATCACTTATTCTTGCAATCGATTGCAAGGAATTGATCTTCTTTCACAAAAAAAAAAAAGAAGAGGACCACTCGCCTAAGCCACCAGGCAGCATATTATCCATATTGTGGAGTCCCAATACTAAGCAATGTGTTTTATCAAACATGAAACCTAGCAGATGCACTATAGAAATTCACTTGGTCTCATTTACTGATTTTTCCAAAAAGCTAGCAACGGCTCGTCCTTTCTTGGAGCGGCTAAACTTCGACACACGACTTATCTCAGGTGTGCACCATGAATGCCTGGTGCATGCGGCGACATTCAAGATCCCTAGATGCAATGACGAGGATCCAATTCCTAGGGGTTCCCAAATGAAGGAGAGCCTATGCACGACAGAGGGCAATCTTTTGATAGGAATTACTTGACGCATCTCTGTACGGAAGACGATGACACCTCCATCTACAAAAATGACGGTTATGTTGTCAAACTCATCTTGGATCTAGGACTTAGGGCAATGGCGGACCTCCTTGCATTACTCACTGAGGTACAATCGTCAAGATTTGACAGGATTCCAAGCAGCACTTTATTTGCCCTATCATTTGGTATGGAGGAACCTGTTACACGCCACTTCATGTGGGCAGAAAAGATGAGTATCAAATTATGTGCAGTGCTAAAGGCAAGAAAACCTCTCACAAAGTGCAGATATCTCTTGCATATGCTCGTAAGCAAACATTACTTGGATGACTTCCCTAGCATTCTCGTTCGAGTGCAAAAGAAATATCCATACGTGCCACATACCACCTCGACAAGAGCTCAGCACTCCAAGAGATTAAAAGGGGGAGAGACAAAGGCAACAAGCAAGCCAGCACCCAACTGGCGCCACATCACTAGTAGAAACACACCAGTGTCATTCACACAAGGCAAGGAAGTAGAGTTAGAGTCACAGCGGTTAAAAGAGCATGCCCATAGCCAACACACAAAAGAACATTGAAAGGGCCACACACAAGGTAAAGACTCATTTAGTAGCAGCAAACAGCACTTGTGCAAATCCACCATCCAAGGGCATGGAAATATCAAAATGGGAGACACAACACAATCACCCTATCCAATGCCTAAAGACACTTCAACAGTGAAAATCATGGAAGCCATTGAAGAAGAATTGACTACAACATCAAATCCTTCGAAGAGACATTCTGAGGCAAAGGAGACAAAGGTGGAACCTGGTGTCCCACCTGTGTCGTTCATGGTAAGTGGCCCACCAACCACCATCTCATCAATTCCCATCACATCAACCATCATTGTCACACTACCCATCACACTCACCCTCACCACTACACCCCCTATTGTCTCCACAAATACACTCCCACTGTCCACCGCACAGTCACAACCACCTCTATGCAATCTCCGATGCATTTTTCAAATGTCTTTGACGCATCCTTCAACATTGAAGAATTCTCACTTTCATTGTTAAACATGCCACCTACTACCACCACACCATTTCCTACACCCACCACTATCGCTACCGCCACCACTTCCACAATACTTTCCACTTCTCCGATCACAAATGATGACACATCTCCAATCTCTATCACCATCACTCAAACATCACACCCTCCATCTACTCAATCCGTCCATCATGAACAGTACACCACATTGTATCAAAACGTACAACAAAATCCCCCACCATCCTATGCACCTACCTCTCATCAGTATCCTCCTATTGGGGAGTGGCAGTACCTTCCGAAAAATGTGTGATCAAACTGTGCTCAACACACGGATTGAGGAGCTAGAAGGACAGCTAAAAACATTATGCCAGCAGCTACCAACATTACACACACCATAGACAACAGGATGCAGGAACTGATGATCCTGGACCTTCGCGTTACACAGAACAACAACGGAATAATCCAGGGTATCACTCAGCAATGGTGGAACCTCAAAGCACACAAGGGGGTACTACCACAAACGAGGCATTTCAGTTGAAGAGCCTAACCCTACTACCACTCAACCTGACACCACCTACCAAGCCTCATCACCCTCACTCGATGACACACCCCTCTCCCCACCACATGAACAATTACCTCACCACCTCGACACTCAACCTTATTCACCATCCACTACTTATCTACTCCGCAAATACCCAACCCTCTCCCGTGAACTTTTCACAACCATACCTAACCCTCCACCACGCACACTTACCACAACTACAGAGGTACAACACAGAATCACGCCGAAGAATCCTAGCCGACAGATGTTAATGTCAGAGGAGTTTAATAAAGCATATCCAAACTGGGAGGGCCGAGGTGGGTACACTCTTCCCGATTTCACAATATGTAAATCTCACAAGTAGAAAGTGTTAGCATTGGAGCCACAATCTCAGTGGCGACGTGCTATGATGTTGGAAAATGCACATGCTTTAGAGAGATATATTGCGGCACCAACTTACATGCATGTCAATCCAACATATTATCCCATAAGGCGCAGAGAAGTATTCACACCAAAAAGAGTTCCTAATAAAATATGCTGGCCAATTCTACCTAAAGACGTTGAGACCGATGATCCAGCAGCCGATTTTGTAGCCAATTGCAACTATTTCTACCGGAGACATCATACAAATCCAGACTGCCATGTTAGGTACTTTGGAGATCATTGCAACCTAATATCATTCCTTTCTACCTTAAATTGTTTCCAGAATAGAGATCTGCCGCCAATAGTTTTGGATCTAAATATGCCCCTAAGCATGCCCATGGATCACATCAATGTGGCAAGGCTTTACTATCGGTCGGCGATCACCAACGAACGTCACGTTGACATGGTTGAATCTTGGTATGTGTACGGATTTTTACAGAACATGCTTGATTACTATCGGCCGCAACCATTTTTGGACAAAATTTGATTCGAGAGAATGGAACAGATTGGCAGAGAAGTTCATAAAATCCGGGTCACCATCAATGCAGAGCTGCGAAAAGACTAGACAAGACAACAGGCAGCGGCAATTGGCATGGGACCGCCAATCTTTTGATGGAGGGGATAATGTAGGCTAATATTCTAAGGAATATTTGAGCCATCTTGAAAAGGATATAGACTTAAGCCTAGAACTGGATCCGTCAAGTTTAGGCCTTTGCACCATGTTGTAACAGCGTATAGTTGTTTAGTTTTAAGCCTAAGTCTAGAAGATTGGAACTTAAACTAGTATGAATAAGTTCAACTTAAGTGATTTCAGTTGTTTATGGTCCATTGGAGGTTTGTCCCATGATATCAATTTAATTAAGTTAAGCCTATGTGGTCTATTTGTCCCATAGTGCCTTTTTGTAAGTGACCACCACTCCAAGTATATATAGGAGTGGAAGAGTCCATTTTGCCAGAAGAACCTCATTTGCATAATAGAGTTTTATCTTCTTTCATTGAGTGACGATTTATAATTGTTACACTGTGTATTATAGTTTCTATGAACCAAGTTAATTAGTTTTATTTTATCGTTGGGCCTTTCACAAGTAGGTTAAGCCTTTGTGAAGTTGAATTTTAGGTTAAGCCATCATTTGAGTTAGATTAAGCTGTCATTTGGGTCAGTTCCTAAGTAGAGAAATGAGAGAAGAGTGGATCTTACCCTCAGAATACTCATCCTATGCTTGTACTATCTTCTTAGTATCCATATCTAAGCTAGCTGGGAAAGCCTTAGTGAGGGTTAGTTGGGAGAAGCCATAACTTGATCTAGTTGGAGCCATAGCCGGTGTGGATGCTGAAGAGCTAACACACTCTTTCACTAATTTTGACTATGATGTCATACATGTATCACTATATATTGTATTGTCTTGTTGTTATGTATATATATATATGCATCAGTTATAACAACTGCGTGAGCAAGGGGCGTGAAGTATTGCAAAGTACCGAAATGAATTATGACGTAGTCTGCGTTGAAGAATGGTGATAGTCGACAATTGTTGAAGGTGATTGGTTCGCCCTTGAGAAGATGTCGATGGAGTCGATGTCGGGATGTCGATGAAGTCGAGTCGGTGAAGTTGACATCGATGAAGTTGATCCTACTTCTGCTTCAAGTCGATGTATTGCACAGATTGTTCCAACTTGTGTGAGTAAGGTTGCATACTATTGTAGAGAGAGAGAATATTTACGTAGTATACTTGGACTCAGGAAGTGGATATAGGTGAGTAGAAGTGAAGATTAACTCCAAAACTCCCCCTTAAGTGTAACTCCTAGGATCTTGAATGAAACTTAATAAGTTGCATAAATTAACATGCTTTTCCCTTGACAAAGGTTTAGTCAAAATATCAGCCAACATACTATCAATATGACAATAACTTAATTCGACAATCTTGTTCATAACTTTTTCTCCAAGAAAATGAAATTCAACTTCAATGTGTTTAGTTTTAGAGTGAGTTCGTGGGTTCAAAGATACAGCAATGCAGCTTTGATTGTCACAATAGAGTTTAGTTGGTCTGAATTGAGGGATCATAATATCATGGAGCAATCTTCTAAGCCATATGATTTCCTTCACTATAGAGGTGGTTGCAACATATTCGGACTCTGTGGAAGACAAAGAAATGCATTTCTGCTTTCAACTAATTCATGAAATGGTTTCTCCTGCTAGAAAGCAAAGATAGCCAAAAGTGGATTTTTGTGTGTCCACATTTCCAGCCCAATCAGAGTCGGAATAAACAAGAAATGTCAAAGCATCCTCTATATTTCCATTATAACACATAGCATAGGGCCTTTGTGGGTTGAAAGTATCTTAGTACTCTCAACAGAGCCTTCTCGACATAAATTGTGCCAATGTGCTAACTATATAGGCTAGATTGGGTCATAAGCAGACCATGGCATATGATCCAACTATCAACTGATAGGGCTTATTTGCACATCTCCTTGTTCTCTACTTCATTTGTTGAGCACATGTCCTTCGACAGTTTGAATCCTAATAAGTACACTAGTTAGATAACTTTCTTGGCTTATCATGATCCTTCTGTTAACTCTGTCTCTAGTTATCTGGATCTCGAGGAGGTAATGCATTGGGTTTGAATCGGTCATTTTGAATTCCTTCAACAATAGCGATTTTGTCTCATGATTAACTTATTCGAATTGTTGATCATCAAGCAGTCATCAACGTATAGAGCTATTATTACATAGATTGGGCCTCTGTGTTTGAGATAAACATTAGAGTCAGTAGAGTTAGGGATAAAGTCATGTTGCAACAAGAATCGATTTATTCTGTCGAATCAGGCCCTTTGAGCTTGCTTTAGCCCATAGAGAGCTTTTTGTAGCTTACATACTTTGTGTTCTTGCCCTTGAAGGACGTAACCTTCAGGTTGATAGATATAGATATCTTTTGGTATATATCTATTCAAAAATGTCGTTTGACAGCCATCTGGTGAACTTCCAGACCTTCGGCAGTTGCGATAGCGAGTAAAGATCGAATTGACTGAAAGTCTCAGTGTAGTCAATCCCATAGGTTTGTTCATATCTTTTGATGACTAATTGAGCTTTCCATTTGGTTGTCAATCCATTTGGATTGAGCTTCAACGTGAAGATCCACTTAGTGTCAATTTCTTTTGCATCAGGAGGAGCCTCGACAAGACGCAAGGTCTTGTCCTTCATCAGTGAATTATACTCAGCATTCATGGCAGTGTCCTAGTTGTCTAGATTCGAGCTTGATAGTGCTTCTGCAACTGAGGTAGGTTCATCATAACTGATGAGGGATATAACTATCAGGCTCATGTCGATATCATGCAGATCTTCGAACAAAAGTCGATTGCTGAGATGATGATTCTCCTTGCTGTGCGACATGGGTATCTTTGATTGTCAGAACGGTCTTAGGTCAAAGCTTGTCGATGGTGATGGGAGTCATTGGAAGGAACTCTTGCATTGGCTGCTTCTGCTTGAAGTCGTAAAATCTATCTTCGAGGAAGACGACGTCTCGACTGACTATGATTTGGCTTGATTCAACATCGTAGATTCGATAGGCCTTGTGTGATGTATTTTTGGGATTAATAGATTTGGTGAACAACATTGGAACAAATTTAACTCCATCATACATGCTTCTCAAGCTTTGGAGACGGAATTTCTCTCTTCAGTTTAGTGAGGTTGGTTGCTCCTACTAGACTTGTGTTGGAGTTAACCTTCACTCCTACTCACCTATTTTCTGAGTCCAAGTATACTATGTAAATATTCTCTCTCTACAATAGTATGCATCCTTACTCGCACAAGTCGAACAGTCTATGCAATACATCGACTTGAAGCAGAAGCAGGATCACATTAGAGGAGTTTTGAGCTCCAAAAAGACCCTTTAAGAATTCATGCAAGATGTAGTTTATATTATTAAGATATTATAACACTAATACTTTTGACTTGCCATGACTTTTTAATCGTAGTCAGAAGTATGTCATCTAACATATCATTGGAAAGCCCTTGTTGAGCGTTTTCCAATGCACTAAACTTCGCTAAATTTGGACTTACCACTAAAAAGTTATGCCATTTTTAGTGTGGAATCAAAATGTGGACTCAAAAAGTTACGTTACGTAGATTTCAAATTTGAGTGTTTTGACTGGTCCATGTGTAAGAAAAAATTGAGAAAAAAATATAAAAAGAATCTTTACAAAGGGTCTTTTTTGGATTTAGAACTCCTTTAATGACTTCATCGACGTCAACTTCACCGACTTGACTTCGTCAACATCCCGACATCGACTCCATCGACATCTTCTCAATGGCAAACCAATCGCCTCGACTTGTTCAACACCTTCAACGATTGTCGACTATCACCATTCAAATTGGCACTCTTCCTCTATCCTGTGCATTTGTATCATACATCCTATATGCCTTGGCCTTCTCATCATATCCAAGGGAAATACACTTGACAGCTTTTGCATCCAATTTCCTTTGCTTCTCATCAGGAATATGAGCATAAGCATCACAACCAAATACTCTCAAAGGAGAAATATTAGGTTTCTTTCCTAAAAAAAGCTTCATGAGATGTCTTACCTTCCATAGATTTTGTAGGACACCGATTCAGGATGTGCGTAGTTGTGCTGCAAACTTCTGCCAAAAGGTGTTTGGCATACCCTTGCTTTTGAGCATTGCCCTGACCATCTTAACAATGGATCTATTCTTTCGCTCTGCAACTCCGTTTTGCTGCGGCGAATAAGGTGTTGTAGTTTGCCTCTTGATCCCTTGATCTTTGCAAAAATCAATAAATTATGTTGGAAAATACTCACCATCTCCATCAGATCTCAAAGTCTTGATGTAACTTTCTATTTGCTTTTCAACTAATGCCTTAAATTCCCTGAACTTAGCAAATGTTTCTGATTTCTTGCTTATGAAATAAATACAAATGCATCTGTTATAATCATCAATAAAGTTAATAAAGTAATAGCAGTCACTAAGAGGTCTAGTCTGCATTGGTCCACATAGATCATTGTGGACAAGATCTAGGATGCCACTGGCTCTCCTTGCTCCACTTTTGGGAAACCTCTCTCTGTGTTGTTTTCCCAAAATGCAACCTTCACAGATTTTTCCTTCAAAAGAAATATCAGGCACTCCAATAACTAGATTACCTCTTTTCAGAATCTGTAAGCTTTGAGCACTAATATGACTAAATCGTTGATGCTAAAGATCACTTCGACTATTAACAATGCTTACCATAGCTTGAGTAAAAGATCTCACATTCAATTTGTACAGTCGATTCTTGTTGACTCTAGCTCCTGTAGCAATCACTTTGTAGTGATTCTTGATGTCCTTAATGAGACATTTGTCACTATCAAACTCAACCTTGAGTTGTTGATCAGCCATCGTCCCAACTGATAGCAAATTGTTGGCTAAACCAAGAACATATTGCACATTGCTTATCCGCTTTATCATTCCGCTGGCTAGCTTCACTGGTACCACTCCAAATCCTTTCACAGGTAGCAATTGGCCATCAGCTAGTCCAACTTCATCGCCATTGTGGATTTCCTTGAATTCTGAAAACCACTCCTTCCTCAAAGTCATGTGCTTGGATGCTCCATTGTCGATGTACCAGGTATCCTTTGCTTCGTCACTTGTCATTAGCGCCATAATGAACAAGTTTGAGCTTTTGCCTGTATCATCTTCACCTGTCACGATCTCCCATACCTCCTTTTCCATCAAAATATTTTTCAGTTTGAATTTCCAAATTGCATAGTTGTCGGCTCCTTCCAATTTGCTTGACTCATTGAGGACGCTCTCACTTAGAGTTGTCATAACTGCACTTAGATGAGTCCGGATCTCACAAATGACTACAAAAATGGAAAATTTGTTACGAAATTGAAAAATGACTTCTGTGACCACTTTCCAATCCAAGTTATGAACTGAAAGTTATGCCAAATTCAAATTTTGGCCTTGATGGCTCACAACTGCCCTTAAGCCTGAAAAAATGACAATTATTGCAAAATTGTCTTTTTTGAAAAATTCCTCCGTCATGTACATATCTCCGATTTCAAAGATTTTTATATCAACGTGTAGGCAATTGCACCGGGATAGCTCCTATCTCGTCAACTCTGCAAAACAGTCACATTCTCCATGCTCAAATATCACTTTGTTTTTCGCTTTTGCAAAAAACACCAGTGGACAGGGCCCTAAAGAGATAGGGGCAGCCCTCCAAAATATGGACAAAAAGTTGGGTCACTTCAAGACAAAAATTTTTAATGAAAAATTTCAATTTTTGCCCTTCAGTCCTTTGTAGACTGCACTTCAGAAACTTCAAATTTAAAAAAAAAATGAAGTTTTAGACCCAACGAATGCTAGCCGTCAATCTGCATCCAAGATTAGATGTTCTCCACCGTTGAACTATCTTGATCAAAATCCGACAATGTAGATAAACTTGGAGAGGTGAGTTAGGCCCTTGGAGACACGGGACACTCTTTTACACTATGTAACCAGGTGGAGTGAACGCACGAACAGCCCGCGACCAGGAGAGAGGCAGAGAGTGAGAGAGAGCGTGAGGTATGGCGGTCGTGGAGTCAAATGGACTTTTCAGCACCATTTCTCAGCAAAACTGGTGCATTCTGAGTGTCCTCTGATCGTGCCCCACCACAAGCTGATAAATGTGAAAATTTTGACTCCAATGATGCATCCTGCACGCTTTTCCAGCAGACTTTTTGGCAGATTTGCCTTCTTTCTAGCTTTTCTCACAGCTTGTTCGGTGCTTCTTCAAGATGATTGTTGCTCCTAGGTCGCCCTCCTGTAAGCTGAATACAATGATTTGCCTCACTTCAAATGATCAAGAATCCAAGTTTCTTGATAAATTTTTCACAGACAGTGTTTTTAGACCAATTTTTGGAAGAAGTTGAATTTTTCTCCACATTTAACCTTGTTTGGTTTTGTAAGATGCTATAGATGAGGTTGCTCTACCAAATACAAATGCAGTGTAGCTTGTTTCAATTATTTCTGCTGAGAAACAATGATTTTCAACTTCCAAAAGTCTAAAAATTCTCGAAAACTATATTTTAAAAAAAAAAACAGCAAAGGCTCATAGTTTTTCAATGTTAAACAGATTTCAAATATGTTTCTTGCTGCCCTGGCTTTCTAATGCCTCCGGGACTGCTGTTCCTCACTGAAGACTTTTGTGCTTCAACACCTACAATCTGCTCAAGAGACTGTTTTCAACAACACTGTAGTTCTCTTGCTTTCACCTCCTGTGAAGGACTATCTCACCTCAGTATGGAGCCAGTGACAAGCCGAACCCAGTAGTCAGGCACTCAGGATCAGAGGAGCTCTGATACCATGTCAAAGATCTGATAAGCACTCTCAATCATTCATCATAAGCCATCACCATAAGCCGTTGTTATTAACATTATTATAACTTCAATACAGATCTGCAGTGTCAACAGTCTGTAGCTCGAAAGATGATTGATTGTAGAATGAAGCAGTAGCTCCAACTACATAGATCGACTCCATCTAGACATCTCGACCAAGGGAGTGTTGCTCCCCAACAGTGGTATCAGAACCAGGTTACACAAACTATGGCTTCTATTAGCAACATCCATTCAAAGATATGCACAATCCTAGAGATAGGCGGGTCAAATTTCTTGGCCTAGAAAGTAAAGACTTCCCTCATCCTTAGAGGAGAAGCACTAGATGGCACCGAAGAGATGCCCACCACCACAGGCAAAGAACTTCGAAAATGGAAAGAAAAGAATCACAAAGCTGTAGCTGTCATATCTTCTTCCATCAAAGATAGCATCACCCTTGATCTTGCTACAATCTCTAACACAAGAGAGATGTGGTATGCACTCATCACAAGATTTCAGACCAAGTCACAAAACCAAATTATGCATCTGGAAGATTATCTTACCTATCTAAGATGGGACGACAAGGATCTAATGAGCTTCATCAGAAAGGTGAAAAACTTGTTCCTATCACTACACAATGCTAGAACAGAACACACTGTCTCACAAGAGAAGCAGCTCATGTACCTACTACGCTCCCTTCCAAGATCATTCCAGACGATCCGGACTCTACTCACAAAAGATTCAAATATGACCTTCGACAAAGCTGTCATTGACATCAAAGAAGAGGTCGAGGCCCGAGAGCACTTTGACGACAAGCATGAATCAGATCAGGCTCTCTACAGCAGCTAAGATCAGTCGAAGAAGAAGCCTCATTCTAAGAGGGAGTTGACTTGAAATGGAGATAAAAAATAGCGGAGACATGGAGATCAAGAAGGAAGATCGAAAGGCAGGAGCAAGACTAGACAGCAAGGCGGTGAGAAGCAACATGTGTCAGATGCAGATGTGACGGCCACACTGTGGATAAATGTTGGCTGAATTCGAAGATTGATGCTAGCTAAATCTACTTCTAGAATGTTTGCCATAGATGTAGGATTTGTGAGAAATTTCAACTAGTTTTGCTATTTTGGTCATATTTGTATGTTTGGCAATTTAGGCCAATTTTCATATTAGACTTAGAGTTTGACTTTTCAAAGTTATATTAGTCTAAAATCAATTGAATAAACACTTTTGGTTTTAAAAATAGAGGTGAGGAAGTCCTCCAAATCCAAGGTAGAGCCTCCAAATATCCTCCAAGCAACCTGTAAGCTTCAAGATGCTCCCCAACTCCAAGCTAGGATGCCTCCACCTGCAAGTAAGAATCTGCAAGCCTCCAAGGATCTCTCCTCCACCTGTGTCCCTAATCTTTAAACACAAAGATAGATAACAAGCTGGCCTCAAGTATTCACCACCCAACCATAGCTAGATCCAAGCTCCAAGCAAGACCTATCTAGCACCCCCTTGCTAACCATAAACAAATCACAAGTATACCACAACACTCCATAGCATACTCAAGATCCAAACCCTACTTATGTCCCATACCATAAGTAAGATCCAAACCTCAAGCATACTACCACAAGAAAGCACTCTACACACTAGTAGCAACACTAGAGCATAAGCAAAACAAACAAGAGAGATCTCCCCCCCTCCCAATGGGCGCCCTACTACCCTCATATAGATGGCCCATGGACCCCTCCAATGCACTATGGAGTTCCATGCTCATCCACTGAAATAGAGAGAAGCCTAGGGGAGTTAAAGAATCTCCAAGAGCCTCCATAGGCTTATGGAAGGTCAAGAGACTCCTTCCATAATCTATGACTCTTTGAATGCCTTTCTTGTGGGAGTTGGGAACTCAATGGACGCTTAGAAGGGCGTCCTCCTACTAGGTCCCATTGCCCAAGTTGTGCATATATACTTTGATCCTAGACCAATAAAGTGATATGGTTCAAGGTTGAGGCCCAAGGTTTAGAAAAATAGTCATCCAATGACTTTCTAACACCTCTCTAGGTTCCATACCTCCATCCAAGGCATAGACACCTACCTGCCCTTAACCAAGGACACTAGTACCTTAATCTAAGGCACCTACTCTTAACACTAAGGGTACCCCTTAACCAAGGGTAACGTGACTCCATACCTCCAACTAAGGTATAGTCACTTGTTTGTCCTTATACAAGGGCACATACCCTTAATCTTAAGGGTACCTGGCCATTTAGTCCCCAACACTAAATGGACTATTAGGGGTCTGAAGTACTGCTAGTTACATAGGTATGTAACATTCCTTCCCCCTAAACTTAAATTTTTCCTTGTAGGGAAAAATTTGGAAAATTCTTGTGGAGATCAGGCTCCTTTTCTCAGGTATCCTCCTCTTCTGATTTGTCCCTCCACTGACTAAAAAAATCCCAAAGCACTCTACTTCGTAGAGTCCTCTATCGGCTATTAACAATCGCCTCGGTTTCAGGTGGTCCACTCGCGAACTCATCACTAAGAAGCTCCACTAGATCTTCCACAGGGACCAGGGCTTTCCCAACCCCCAACGAGGGTTTCAACTTACTAACGTGGAAAACATAATGAATTCCAATGTTAGCTAGAAGGTCTAGTTTGTATGCAACCTTGTTTATCACTTGGATAACCTTAAAAGGACCGCAATACCTGGTGCCAACTTTGCACATTTACCATTTTTCTAGCCCCTAGAGTGATTAGGGACCCTCAAAAACACCTAGTCGTTGACCATGAATACCCTGTGCTTCCAAAATAGATCATCATAGTGCCTTGCCTTGTCTTAGACGCACTACTTATGCTATCTTTAACCAGCTGTAACATTTCTTGCATATCCGCAAGGAAATCAGCTGCGACTTGCATCCTAGGTTTTTCATGCCAACACTAATTGGTGATCGAGGTTGAAAACTATACATAAGCATAAAAGGGCTGAATCCGGTCGCTGAATGTTTTGCACTGTTATATGCAAATTTCACCAGTGGAAGGTACTATTCCCAATCAGATTGCCGATGGCCTACATATGCTCGAAGCATATCCTCCATCGTCTTATTGATCCTTTTCGTTTGACCGCCTGATTCTGGATGATCTGTAGAACTCATACTTAAAGTTGTTTCCAACTTTTCAAATACTGCTTGCCAAAAATTCCTAGTGAATTTTGGGTCACGATCAACGACAATATCGCAAGGCAGCCCGTACAGTCAAAAAAGCTTCTCAACAAACAGTTGAGCTAGTTCTGAAGCTTTAACAGAAGTTTTTGTTGGAATAAATTGAGCAAACTTTGTAAGTCTGTCAACAATGACCCAAACCGAATTGTGGCCCTTCCCTATACATGGAAGTCCAACCTCAAAATCCATAGATATACTTTCCCACTTTCCGATAGGAATATCTAAAGGATGTAATAGGCCACTAGCTTTTAGCCTCTCTGCTTACATAGGCCTCTACCTGACTTTTCAATTGCCTTCAAACTAAGTCAAGTGTTCTTTGTATACCCAGATGTCCTGCGCATGGACTATCATGACACTCATGCAAGAATTAGGCCCTTATAGTGTCATTCTCCGGTACACACACCTTTCCTTTACGAAGCAAAATCCTGTTTCGAATTAGGAAATCCGTTTCAGTCTTTCCCTGATTCAAGGAATCTTGCAAACCTGAATTGATCCCCGGTGCCAATACTTTCCAAAAAAAGGATCGGACTCATATAGTCCTTGAAGAGACTGAAACAACCCCAATTCTATAATAGTAAAGCACAACTGATAAATAACCAGTAACCGACTCAAAGGATCCGCTAGAGTATTTTGACTTCCTTTACAATAACGTATAGAAAAGTCAAAGATTTGCATCAGCTCAGCCCATCTAGCTTGCCTCCCCTTTAAATCTGTAGCATCACAGAAATATTGAAGAGTCTGATGATCCGTCAAAACTTCAAATCTGGCTCCATACAAATAATGTCGTCAAATTTTCAAGGAATGAACAATTGCAAATAGTTCCTTCTCATAGGTACAATACCTAGACTGAGTAGGATTGAGTTTCTTGCTTTCATAAGCCACAGGATGTCCATCCTGCATCAAAACAGCTCCAATAGCATAATCCCCAGCATTGGTCCTAACCACAAAAGCCTTATTAGGATCGCCAATGATTAGTATTGGTGCCGAAGTGACACTTTTCTTAAGCAACTCAAAACAATTATTCATATCCTCCGTCCACACCACTAGTGGACTCTTAGCCCTCTGGCTTAGCTTCTTATAGCCTTTCAAGGCCTGGGTAAGGAGAAATTCCAGTCGAGCAAATTGGAGAATATGCCGACGGAAAAATCTTACAAACCCCAAGAAAGACTTGATTTTTCGAACTATGGTGAGAATAGGCCAATCAACCCTCTGGATACGATCGGCCTCAATCTCCAGTCCCCGTTTGGAAATCTTATGCCCCAAGTAGGACAATTCCTTCACAAAAAAAGTCATACATAGACTCTTTGGCAAACAGCTTTTTTCTTCTTAGGATGTCCCAGACAATCCTAAGATGCTCTTTATGTTCCGCCAAAGTCTTATTGAACACTAGGATATCATCTAAGAATACCACTACAAATCTTTTCAAATATGGCCTGAACAAATCGTTCATCATCTATTGGAAAGTTGCCGGTGCATTGGTCAAACCAGAAGGCAACACCAAACATTTGTAGTGACCAAAGCAAGTTCAAAACCCGGTTTTTGGTATATCTTCTGCCTTAATGTGTATCTGATGGAATATTGACCTTAGATCTATCTTGGTAAAGTACCCAACACCACCAAGATAATCTATTAGGTCATCCATCCGCAGCAGTGGATATCTATTCTTAACGGTTACCTTGTTCAATTTCTTTACTTTTAATGCACTTAAGGTCATTAGGTCCAAAGACTAAATAACTAAAGACAAAATACATCCATCTCATTACTTTGAGATAGATTACCTAAGGTTGAAGCTTGTTTTTTTTATGCAATCTCATGCAAGGTGACCCTCGTCATTGCACTTGAAGCACAGGTTCTTCTTACAAGCTTTAGCTTTATCAATGCCACCTTGATGGTTTTTAAAGTTTTTCTTGGTTTTCTTAGGATTGTTGGAATTGGGATGTGTTTCACTAATAGCTTCCCTATCCTTCCACTTAAATTGAAAACCTTTTTTCTACTCATTAGGCTATTGACCCCTAGGTGGCCTAGGTGTGTCATCAAAGTATTTTGCAGCCCTAAGAGCATCTTCTAGAGTTTTTGGATGGTTCCTACGAACATCCACTTGATAATCTTTTGGTAACCCATCAATGAACATTAACATTTGTACCTTAGGTGGAATGTCATTATAAAGTGGATTCAGGTACTCATGAAATCTTAAATAAATTGTTCCAAACCTTAATTCATGGTTAGATGACTCAACTTTTGGAAGTGTTCATAGTCATCTAAAAGTGGTAGAAAATAATCCCTAAAAAGCTTGCAAAAATCATCTCATGTACAAGGTTGATTGCCCTTTGCAACTAAGTCATCCCACCAAACTAAGGCTCTTCCTTCAAGGAACATGGTGACAGTGGATAACTTTTCAATTCAGGGAATTGGTTCATGGCAAAGTATTTGTTCCAAACCTAGACTCTAAGTCTTGGTTTCTTTGATTAGTTTCAAGAAGCTGCTTATTAGTGGCTTGAGTTTGTTGGTATAAAAGTTCAAGAGCTTGTGCTGTGAAAAATGCAAAAATAAGCTTGGTAGAGGCCAAAAATCTTGTATATAGATAAACACACATGTGTGGAGCCTGTTCCCACGTGTGAAAATAGTGTACTTGTCATGTACCATAATCATATAGGTTGTACATATGATTTAATTCAAGTTCTAGTGGCTAAAAAGGCCAAAAACTAGTTTTCTAGACATATGACACATGGCATCAATCTATTGATTGCATGAGCCACATCCTTTGGTTAGGTGTCATATCTCATGTGTAGAGGACAGCTCACATGTGTGGAATAAGCTGAAGTAGGCAAATTTTGACTTCTAGAAGATTTCCAAGTAGATCTCCATATAATAGGAAAATGGACCAAAAGTGCTCAAAATTGAAGGTTTTGTCCAAGTGTCAGTTTTGCATGATGAATCATCATATGACAAAGCACCTTCACACATGTGGGATCATAGGGATGATCACTACCACGAGCTCTCACTTATTGTATATAGAGAGCCACATTTGGCCATAATCAAGATGAGACACCAATCTTGGTTTTGGAAGCAATTTTGAGTGATTCTCTCCATTTGTCTACATTTGTTTTGATTGTTTTGAGGTTCTATCAATGTGTACTTGATTTTCAGATTGGAGTCCGTACTCAGACAGTGTTTCACACATGTGAAACCATAAAGTACAATTACCTTCAATTAATGATTGTTCTTGTTAGGATTTTGTGTCTAGAATTGATCTAGATTGATCTTAATCTGAAGTAGATTGATAGATCAAGTAATCTGACAACCAATCCCTCTTGAGGATCAGATTAGGATCCACTCTTGGTCCTTTTTGTACTTTTTCCACATGGTATCAGAGCCTAGTACAAGAGGTTTTGTTGAAATTGATAGGGTTAATCCAAATCAAAGCCAAAATTAGCAATTTTTGGAAACTAGTCAAATTTTGTGTAGTGAGTTGGATTTGATAGCTATCCTCAAAATTTTTGGTCCAGATCTTGTTGTGGGCTATAGGAACCCTTTTCACACGTGTGAGGCCGTACATCTCCAGTTTTTACTGAGAAATTTCAGAAATTTGTAGAATTTGACTCACATACTCAATTTGAGTGATTTTTGGTGCAAAATCAAGCATTTTCTATAGAAAATCTAATTCGTTGATTAGTTCTTTGATTAGATTAGCCAAGTAATTAAATTTAAAGCTTGAATTAGGTGTATTAATTGATTATCTCTGATTTTTTGAGTGCATGTTGAAGTTGAGAGAGATTTTGCTAAAAATCATAGATTAAGGAGTGATATGCAAGGTGAGAGGTTGAAATCCATTGTACCATCACTCTAGATTTGTTCAAGAGTGATAGGGTCAAGTTTAGAAGCATCAATTTGCTAGAAAACATCTTTGGATCTGTCCTCCAAGTGAAACCTTTGAGAGTTTCTAGTGCATATAGAGCATCTATGCAAATCTTTTGTAGAATTTGACATAGATTGGCTTAAATTGAGAGTTCTAGAAAAGAGATTGAGATCCAAGTCACATTGTTCAACTCTACTCAATTTGTTTGAGTGATTGTAAGGTTTGAAAAGAGTCATTAAGGTGTCTATGGCAAATGTGTAGAGAGAGATCCAATTTTCTAAAGAGTTCCTTCCTTTGTAGAGGGCAAGACCTAGAAGCTCATTATGTGTTGTTATAGGTGAAGAATTTGTCTTCTCCTAGGTGATCAAATCTTTCTAAGTAGTATTAGCTCTTTGAAGCACAATATCTTAGTGAGAAAAATCACAACTTTTGATTTTGAATTTCATTCCAAGTCTTAAAAAGTAGAGTAATTGGTGGAATCCAATAGGAGTGATTGAATTCAATTTGTTGAGCAAAAATTGACATAGAATGTATGAAACTCAAATTAGTTCTATTCAACTTTCTTTGTGAGAGTGTGAGGGTCAATTTGTGATCCCATTGGATGTCTAGAATGATGAGGAGTCCATATTTGAGTATTCATGCATGGTTGAGATCTTTGTGAATCTCTGGTTGTCTAATTTTTTAGCTTTGTGAAAAATTGGTAGTATAGTTTGTTTTCAAATCAAATCAAATTTATTCTAGATCTCAAGAGTGAGATTATTTGGGTCAAGAGTGAGTCCAAAAGAAGTGATTAAGTTTGATTTTCATGTGTTTGAAACAAAATCCATCTTTTGTTCAAGAATTTCAAGTGTTGAGAGAACTAGTCAAGTGAAAAGGAAAATCTAGGTGTCAAATCTTTTCATATCCATTTCAACTTTCAAAGTTGGTATTTGATGAGTCCAATAGGAGAGTGGATCTAATTTCTTTTGTGATTTTATTCAAAGATTTTATGCTTTTGTCTTAGTGATCAAAGCAAAGTTTCCAAGTGACTATCATTAGTGTGAAGATTGATTCTTAGGTTTGTGAGTTAGATCTTTTGTAGATCCTTCTAGATTGTTGAAGATGTTCAAATCTAGTCTCTTGAGAGTCACAAATTACATTTGTAGAATCATATCGCAGGTTTTTATTCACATAGCATCAATAGGTGGCATCCTATTGAAGGAAAGAAAGGATCCTAAGTGCAACCTTTGTGACAAGGGAGGATATATTTTCTCAAGATGCTACAAAAAGAAGACCAATCCATCCAAGGAGAACCAGAGCAAGGGGGCCGAGGTGAAGGATGGAGCTTCAAGTTCGGAATGCAAATACAAGAAGGACAAATCCAAGAAAAGGTGTTTCCCTTGTCGAAAGGTGAATGAGGCTTGGAGTCTCACAAGGACTTGCAAGATTTGTCTTCAAGAGTCCATCACAACACATGTTGAATGTTTTGAGATTTTTCATTTGGAAGTGCATTGTTGGGTTCAAGATGCAAAGATAGATGTCACTTTCATGAAAGTAACTTAAAACTATTTTATGTCCTTGGAAAGTATTTTGCTTGTAACTTTGGACAAGTTCAAACTTATTGTTATTATCCAAGAGAAATCAATCAAGAATAAGGAGCAATCACAAAATGAAAATAGTTTCATTTATGCTCTCATGTCAACTTATGAAGAACCATTTTGCTTTGAAGAGATTTTTGTATCTCAAAGGTGGATTAAGGCAATACTAGTTGAGTGTGATGCCTTAAAAGATAGCAAAATATGTTTTCTTTGTAAGCTTACATTAGTTATGAAGTCAAGGAAATGGAAATATCTTTATAATGTAGAATCTTTTGGTTTCAATAAGATCATGAATGATGTGTTCATTCATAAAGATGAAAATTGTAAGTTTTCAATCTTAAAGGCAAGTTGTAAACTTCTTATGAGAATAAGTGAAGCATCCAAAGTGGACACTTATATCCATAAGCAAGTAGTTAGACTTATTGAGATGGAAATGCCTCTTGATTTCAATATTAGAAAAATCATGCCAAGTTGTGGTGATTTTTGGACTTATGTTTCTAGCATAAGTAATTTTAATAATCATAGGAAGTGCATACTGTGTGTTCATAGTTGTTGTGATCATTATGAGACATGGAGGTCTCGGATTTCCATCAAGAAGGAGCATCATGAAGAGGATCTTAAGGAGTCATCTCAAGTGTGTCAAGGATTGAGGAGGAGAGACCTTCTCAAATTGTGATTCCAAAAAGAAACTCAAGAAACATGGTTGAACCCATGTGGCTCACATTTCAAGGGAAAGAGGAGCATATCTCATGTGGTATACATCTCATACTTACTTCTCTTATGTCATTTGATAAATCAATTTGCTTTAGTGAGATCATTGCATCTCCAAATTGGAGTAAAGCCATACTAGTTGAGTATGAAGTCTCTCTTGAGAACATAGATGATGTTCTTAAAAGGTTGAAATTGATTTTAAATCAATTAGAAAGCAAATGGTTATTTCATCAAATGTATGCTCTTGAGTCATGTAAGAGCAAAAGTGATTTGTTCACTCATAGTTTGAAAATTTGTATTGAGGCAAATTGTAAACTCTTTATGAGAGTAAGTGAATCATCTTCTAAAGACACTTATCTCCATAATGAAGTATTTAGCCTCATTGAATATGAGATTAGCATGATAAACAAGCATGAAGATATGATGCAAACACTTTGTTATTATAGCATGCATAGTCTTGCCAATTTGGATAAGTCTAATTCTCTAGATCATGGTAACATGATGTTAGATCTTTGTGATCCTAATAAGTCAAGAAGAAATCTTTATTTTCTCATGGAGGAGCACATGAAGAAGGAGCAAGCCTCAAAGTCAAGCATCTATATGAAATTTGGAAGGAATCAATTTTGGAGGTGCTAGGATGGTGCAAAGCTCTCAAGCTCATCAAAGATGTCAACATCAAAGAAGCACTATCATGGATATGGTGATTTCAGATCAACATCAAGCTCATTGGCTGATCTTCACACTTTTTAAATCAGCAAAGACCAATTCAGCCCATGGAGTCAAGTTCAAGATCATCACGTTTTCCATCAAGCTAGATTTACCAAGCTAGATTTTTGAGGAGTGTGAAAAATGCAAAAATAAGCTTGGTAGAGGCCAAAAATCTTGTATATAGATAAACACACATGTGTGGAGCCTGTTCCCACGTGTGAAAATAGTGTACTTGTCATGTACCATAATCATATAGTTGTACATATGATTTAATTCAAGTTCTAGTGACTAAAAAGGCCAAAAACTAGTTTTCTAGACATATGACACATGGCATCAATCTATTGATTGCATGAGCCACATCCTTTGGTTAGGTGTCATATCCCATGTGTAGAGGACAGCTCACATGTGTGGAATAAGCTGAAGTAGGCGAATTTTGACTTCTAAAAGATTTCCAAGTAGATCTCCACATAGAAGGAAAATGGACCAAAAGTGCTCAAAATAGAAGGTTTTGTTCAAGTGTCAGTTTTGCATGATGAATCATCATATGACAAAGCACCTTCACACATGTGGGATCATAGGGATGATCAGTACCACGAGCTCCCACTTATTGTATATATAGAGCCACATTTGGCCATAATCAAGATGAGACACCAATCTTGGTTTTGGAAGCAATTTTGAGTGATTCTCTCCATTTGTCTACATTTGTTTTGATTGTTTTGAGGTTCTATCAATGTGTACTTGATTTTCAGGTTGGATTCCGTACTCAGACAATGTTTCACACGTGTGAAACCATAAAGTACACTTACCTTCAATTAATGATTGTTCTTGTTAGGATTTTGTGTCTAGAATTGATCTAGATTGATCTTAATCCGAAGTAGATTGATAGATCAAGTAATCTGACAACCAATCCCTCTTGAGGATTAGATTAGGATCCACTCTTGGTCCTTTTTGTACTTTTTTTTGCACATGTGCCACATTGGATGGGTTTGATAGATCAAATGTTGGGTTTTCATTGGTTTGATCCATTGGGGTTGCTTGTGTGCTTTCCTATTATGCAAATACAACAACAAGTGCTCAAATTAGAATGATAGAAATGCTTCTATTGTTACATCCAATGCAAATAAAAAGCATATACTTCTATTCATTCAATCTTATTGTTTGTAAGCTCAATCCAAGCCTACTATTTGCAAGCTTAATCCAAGCTTAAAGAGGAAAACAACAACAAGCTACATTTGTCTTAATCAAAAGCAAAAATGAAAACCAAATCTTTATGTAAACTTCAATTAACTATTCCAAACTAACGTTTACATAAAGTTCCCATTCCAATTCCAATTCCATTTGTCATTTCAAAAGCAACCAAAATTTTCACATTTCTCACTATTCTAGATTTCCAAAACCAAGAAATTAGTGTCTAGAAATGGATAACTAATGAAGCTTTATGAAAACTTCATTTTTCAGGTCTTCATAATGACAAAAAAATGGAACTTCAAAACTTGTTTTATGCACAAAGTTACACTATCATTCCCTTCCTACATTGCCATCTTCATGAAACTAGGAGATAGAAAGGTGTAACTAATGAAGTTTGGATGAAAACTTCACTTTTCAGATCTGATTTTCAGATTAACAGGTCTGAAAAACAGAACTTCAAAATGAAAATCAGAATTTCAAACACTTCATTTATGCAAAAAAAACACTAGTTTTGATCAAAACACATAGCTAAAATCAATCTTTTTGCAAAAAAATGTTTGTGTATGTAGAGGAAGACTTTCTCTAACCATCTCACAAATCTTTTTTCAGAACTTTTAAAAACCCAAAGCCCACTTTAAAACTTCTCTAACATAATAAAAAATCAGCCCTTAAACAATTCTATAAGCATCACTACTCTCTTCCAAAGAGAACTAGATTCATTGGGTACTTCAACTACAAGCTTCCTACAACTAGAAAAGCCTATAATCTTCCCCAAAAAAATTTAGTGGGTGATCTTAATAGAACTTGAAGAAGGTTAGAAAGGTTACCATCCTTTCTCTAGCTCTGATACCACTTTTACAAGTGGAGGTGAGGAAGTCCTCCAAATCCAAAATAGAGCCTCCAAATATCCTCCAAGCAACCTGCAACCTTCAAGATGCTCCCCAACTCCAAGCTAGGATGCCTCCACCTGCAAGTAAGGATATGCAAGCCTCCAAGGATCTCTCCCCCACCTGTGTCCCTACTCTTTAAACACAAAGGTAGATAACAAGCTAGCCTCAAGTATTCACCACCTAACCATAGCTAGGTCCAAGCTCCAAGCAAGACCTATCTAGCAACCCCTTGCTAACCATAAACAAATCACAAGCATACCACAACACTCCATAACATACTCTATTTTAGAAAGATTTCATATGGTAGATGTAAAATCTTGTGATACACCTATGGAGTCAAATGTAAAGCTAACTATAAGAGGTAATGAAAGATCCTTCAAGGACATTACTCTCTATAGGAAGCTAGTTGGTTCACTCATCTATCTAACTATCACAAGACCAAATCTAAGCTATTGTGTTGGGAGATTGAGCCAATTCATGCAAGATCCTGGTGAAGAGCATTGGAAGCTAGGGAAATGAGTTTTGAGGTACATCATTAGAACTCGAGAGGTAGGATCTCACATGTCTTTGACCAATTTCCATGTAATTAGCTTGCACTTGCATGTGAATGAGTAAATCCTCTCACATGTCAAGTTACTGTTCACACGTGGGGATCAAATTGTAGAGGATAAGATTTAGATATTCCACTAGATCCTATTTTATAGGGAATACCCCTACTTTTGTGGAGACTAGCTTTTGGTTTCTAGCTAGTGTGATCAGTCAACTTTGGATATTGAGCATATTTGGCTCCTATTGGTGGATCTAGATGACTAGTCACTCTTCACATGTGTGAAGGCTTGCTGGACAGTACTCTTCTTGTGGATGTACTTGATCTATAAACAGATCAACCAATTCAATAGAAAGCTGATAAGACATTGGCAATCTAGCAATTTGCTTGTAATTCACTCATTAGAATTGTGTTTTGATGATTGGAATGATCTTGTATGCATTTGTACTTTGCTCTCAGATTGCAATCCGTACAGAGACTATCCTCCACACGTGTGAGGCCGCCCTTGTGTGTTTTTTTATCATTAGATCCAAATTATAGTGCATTGTTTCTAGATCAAGATCTAGCCTATAGATCTTGATAGATCTTTGGATTTAGCAATCAATAACTCTTGTAGATTGATTTGTACAATCAGTCATTGTACTTTTTTCAAAAAATCAACATGGTATCAAAGCCAAGTACAAGAGTGATGTAATGATCCATAAAACTTGTAAAATCATTGACATTGTGTTGTTTTTGAACTATACTTGAGTGGGCAAGCTCTAGGAGAGTGATAACTTCAATATTTTTGGTCCAGATCGATTTGTGGACTGTAGGTGTACTATCCACACGTGTGAAACCATACAACAACCTTCAAATCAAGCCTCTATAGTGTTTTTGGTCCAAAAATTTAAATACTAGTCCAAAATTCATGATTTTTGGTGCATTGACTAGATCTAGGTTCAATCCATTGAATGCTAATTATCAAATAGAGGTTTGAGTCATTGAAGCATTTCATTTTGACGCATTAGATCAGATCTTTAAGGCTGATTTATTCATATCTTAGTGTGTGAAAAGAAATGAAGCAAAAAGGTGCTAGAATCAATCTTTGAGTGTGTGTTTTGCTAGGATTTTTGAGTAGATCTATTATGCCTTCATCCAAGCTTAAGCTAGGTTGATTGAGCTGAGATTAGAAGCTTTATAGAAAGCTAGAAATCTATCTTAGATCATTCTTATTCAAGAGAGCTTTGTGCATCTCATAGGCAAACCATTGAATATGTCATCCATGGGTGGATTTTTGTTAGAAGCTAGTGAGATTCTAACTTCCACAAACTATTCCATTTGGAAAGTGAGAATGGAATCACTATTTGTGATCCATGTCCTCTATGACATTATTCTTGGAGTTGAGGAAGAGCCTCAAGCAGCCCAAGAACAATTGAAATACAAGAAGAGGGCCAGATTGGCCCTACATTGTCTAAAGATGAATGTAGGCAATGACCTCTTGAAAGAGGTGGCTTCTTGTGCCTCATCAAAAGAGGCTTGGGATTCATTGAGGAGTATCTATGAATTCAACAACACTTCTAGAGTACTCATGCTAAGGAATCAAGTACTCCAAATCATGAAAGGAAGTGGTGAAAGTGGACAAGAATATGTCCTAAGGATAAAGTCTTTAAACAAAGAATTGGGATCTATTGGAGACAAGATCCAAGACAAAAAACTAGTACAAGTGATATTGAATGGACTAGGTGATGAGTTCACTAATCTAGTTCAATCTTTTGCTATTCAAGACCAACTTCCTTCAATAGATAAGTTGCATAATGTTCTTGTGGCCGAGGAGAGTTGGATTCTACACCTCAAGGCAAGAATGGGATCTATGTCACTACATGGTGGTGATGAAAAAGTAAACTTCACATAAAAGGGCAAGAAGAAGACTCATCCATTCAAGAAGAACCAAGGCAAGGAGGCCAGGTCAAGGATGGTGGATCTACCTCCAAAGGAAAGATCAAGAACAAAGCTAAGCTAAAGTGTTTCTTTTGTGGAAAGGACACTTTGCTCCTGAATGCTATAAGAAGAAGAACCAAGGCAATGAGGATCATGGAAATCTTGCACAAGAGGAGGATGAAGAGTATGGCTTCAACACATCCTTGATGGTAGCATCTACACCAACATCAAGCAAAGAGACATGGTGGATTGACAGTGGGTCTAGTTCCCACATGTCATTCAACAAGCATTACTTTTCTACTTTACTTTCTTGTAATGATTCTAAGAAATCAATCTACACTACTAGTGATCAAGAATGTAAGATAGATGGCATAGGATCTATACCATTATGCTTAGAATCATCTAAAAGGAAAGATATTGATAGTGATTTGTGTGTTCCATCCATTACCAAAAACTTGCTTAGTGTTGGTCAACTAATGGATAATGGACTAGATGCACATTTCAAGAATGGAGTGTGTTCCATCTTGAAACATGATAAGTGCATAGCTAGTGGCATTAATCAAGGAGGGCTTTTTAAGTTGGATGCTAATGTGGCCATTGAAAGTGTCAATATGGTTAGGGAGGAGATGACTAAAGTGGAGCTTTGGCACAAAAGATTAGGTCATCCTAATCTTCAATCAATGGAGTCCATGGCTCAAAGGAGCTAACTCTCGGCCTACCAAAATCATTCACAAAGTGTGGCAAAGTGTGTGAGGCATGTGGCCTTACAAAGTCACACAAGTCATCCTACAAGATATCTTTGACAAGATCTATTTCACCCTTGGATTTTATTCATTCAGATGTACATGCTTTTTCTCATGAAAGTAATGGAGGTGCCTTAATGTATGTGACTTTCATAGATGCTTGTACTAGATTCACTTGGATAGAGTTATTGTCTAAGAAAAGCCTTGTATATGAAGCTTTTGTGAAGTTTAAGTCTCTAGTGGAAAAGCAACTTAGTTCTTGCATTAAAGTTCTAAGTTGTGATAATGGAGGAGAATATATCTCCAATAAGATGAGAGACTTTTGTGAGATCAATGGCATTAAGAGAGAGCTTACTTGTTCCTACACCCCCCAACAAAATGGGGTGGCCGAGAGAAAAAATAGGAGCCTATGTGCATGTGCAAAGTCCTTGAGGCTTGATGCATCTCTACCCATCTCATTTTGGGGAGAGACCATAACTTGTGCTAACTTTTTATGTAATAGGCTTCCTAGTAATGCTATTGGTGGGATCTCACCATATCAAGCTTTGTTTGGCAATAAGCCCAATGTAAAAGACTTTAAAGTATTTGGAAGTATATGTTATGTCCACATTCCTTTGGAAACTAGAAGGAAAGAAGATGCATGTCTACTTGGAGGAGGAATATACAAGTTGCAACACGAGCGCTTCATCAAGGATGGTGAGGAGGACAAGGTTTGCCATTTGAAGAAGAGCCTCTATGGATTGAAGCAAGCACCTAGAGCTTGGTACTCTAGGTTGCATGATTTTCTTTACTCCTTTGGCTTTGTGATTAGTTCTTATGAACCTTCTTTGTACATCAAGTGTAATGATGGTAAGATCATCATTTTAGATCCAAACAAATGCATGCCTCAGCATGATTTGGACTCGGTATATCAATGTAGTGTATCATTCATTTGAAAACAGTGATTATTACAAATATTGATTCCATGCAGCAAGATCTACAGATAAATACATTACAATACATCCTCTTCTCTGCTAGGAAGAAGGAAAGATTAAGCTCTATCATAGAACACACAGAGAACAAAGACAGGCCTCTGCTCTTCCTCTCCTGCAAACCAAAAGAATGGGAAATGATGCCCATTGGTTGCTTGACAGGTGTAGATGTCTCTTCCAATTCCAAAAGTATGCTGCGAGGTGTAAGCAATGGTTCAACTGCCTGCACATCTGCTGACTAAGCTCTATCTGCCGTTAAGAAGAGCGCTGGCTGAAAGATTGAAATCCGATTCATGACCAGAGCCGGAAAGACATGTCGTTGAAGAACTGGCTTGCTGTGGACATCACCTTATCTGTCCTAGTGAAGCATAGCATGAGGTTAAAACTGTTTGCAGATTTGCGTGGAAGAGTAGATGGAAGTAGGAACCATCTGGCTGTCTAAAACTCTGCCTAACTGTCACTGGATCAAGGCAAAAAGAGTGCGCTTGTTTACTGTAATCCCATCGCTGTCTTATGTTCCGGAAAACCTGCTTGAAGTGCGCTGGATGGAAAACTTATTGGCTAAGGAAGTACACACGTTACCGCTGGTGTGTTGGCTCATAACATCCACTGGATCACGTGGAAAACTGCCTCTGACATTGCGCCTAGCTTTCCTACAGATACGCCCTGCTACTGAAAATGTTCTACCCTAACCGTTTTGAAATCCGAGACAAATGAAAATACGAGAAATTCGTTCCAGACTTGGATCGAATAATTCCGATTCAGTATCGAAGCGGATCGATTCGGTTTGGTGGATCGTTTTCCAAGGGTTGATGAAGGTCGAACTAAACAAAACGCTGGTTCTATTAAATGCAAGGTCGTCGAAATACTATAGCTGCGCCGTGGATCAGAATTTCTGGGCCAAAATGAATGCCAACTGACGGCTTCTCAGGATCGGAAATATCTGCAAGTTCGGATTTCTGCATGTTCGGACGCTCTGACTTCCCATAGAAGACCCTGTCTTGAAGAAATGTCAGGGATCAAAATTTGCTGTGGATCGAAGATTGATTAGGTCCTGTTGCACTGCTGTAAACCCAGGTAGCAAAATGTCCAGGATCGGAAATTTATAAACGGCCTGCTGTTTTGCGCCAGGATCGGAAGAGTCGTGCTCTGCTCCGGATCGATCTATTGAAGTGCATTAGTGATAACTGATTCATAACGATAAGCCATGGATAAGTACAGCTGCACTCATTTCTACTAACACCTGGTAGATGGCTGACTGCATATTCATCAACTGTTACGTGAGGGTCGGATTTTCTGCTGTGGGTCGGATTCTGGAAATCGATCCAGACCTGGGTCGAGCAGGATCGAAATTACTGGTAGACCACAACTATTCTTGAAGAAACATCAAAAGCTATGACTATGACGGCTGTAGTTTGCTTGAAGACTCAGCTTTGTAAGGTTGGTGCTGAAAGCTGGATCGACTTTTCTATAGGGTCGAATCGATTTTAGAAGGGTCTTGTAGATAGCGACCTCCCTTTAATATAGTTGTCTTTAAATTTTAGGGTGGCCCTAAACATGGGCTCATGTCCTTCAAGAATAAAATTCCCCTTTGAATCAAAGTAGCCATAATTGTAAATATGCCACAGGTTGAAGGGATCGATAATTATTGGTTAGATTCATCGAGGATCAATTTACTAATTAGTTTGATTTAGGACCAAATCAATAAAGAGCTAAAGTGATGCAAATCGATTCATGTAATTCACTTGCCTCGATAAAAGCCACTTGCAAAATAATTAGGCCTTAGAGAATATAAATGACTTGGCTTTACAAAACAATTTTGGCCTTTGTGATTCTAAGGCAAATGCCTTTGAGATAGATATTTGTTGACAGTTGAATTAGTCACAAAGTTAAGAATCGAAATAGAAACATCAGACAACTGTCCTTCACCTATAGAGCTCGAGCCTCAGAAGAGTTAACCGAGATTTGTTGGCTCATCTTTAATCCATGAAGATTAATATTCAATCCATATCACTTTGTAAACAGTCGGCTTTAAATAAAGACCCGATAATGTTTCTTTGAATAGAGGTCTTCCATGGTCAAAGCTCAAGATCAAAGTCTTCATGCTTACATTCCATGAATGTCATAAAATGTGAATGCCACTTAAAAGTAGCAAATCTAGGAATATTATTTATAATGTAGCCCTCAAATTAGTTAACCTTCATTAGATACAAGGAAGACGATAATCTATATAAATTGCCATAACAAGGTCACCACATTATAGTGTAAGCAAGTTGAGTCAATATATGCAAGGTCCTCCACAAAGGAAAGTGGAAAATGCACTTATGGATCTCCTATCCATCTTGTCTCCTACAAAATCCGAATCCGTGCCTTCAAGTGCAAGTTAGATTCTTGATAGAGAATATATTGACTCAACTAAGCCATTGAATATATTTATTGTGACAATCAAGCATCTCAACAAATTGCTACAAATCCTATCTTCCATGCTAGAACAAAGCATATTGAGATAGCTCATCATCTTGTGAGGGAGAAGGTGCAATCCAAGGAGGTACAACTTCATCATGTGACATCATCCGAGTGCATAGTGATCTTGTATGCATTTGTACTTTGCTCTCAGGTTGCAGTCCGTACAAAGACTATCCTCCACACGTGTGAGGCCACCCTTGTGTGTTTTTTATCATTAGATCCATTGCTCTTGCTAAAATTGTTAGCACTTGTGCTAACATAGAAAAAAATAAAAATAAAAAAAGAGAGAAAAATAAAACTTCGTGGCATGTGTTTTGTAAGACCACGTGCGAGTGTTTGTTAATAAACTTCCGCCACGACATGTGTTTGTAAGCCCATGAGTAGAGGCCTAAAAAATAATAAAATAGCTTAAACTTAGATTTAGAACTTAGACTTAGGAAACTTAAGATTAGAAATATTTTATTTTAAGTTTTCCTAAGTTAAGAGACTTTGGAGTTCTAAATCCTAAGTTAGAAGTTCTAGAAAGGCTAGAAATAGATTAGTCCCATAAGTTAGTGGATATTTATGGAAGACCCTCCTTGCATAAAAGGAGAGGTGTTTGCCTTGTAAACAACACTTTGAGATTATGCTAAAATTGTTCTCTCCTTGAGATTATCATTCTATTTTTTTGTGAACCTGTTACGACCATATTCGGTTAAGGACCTGGAATAGTCCTAATATGGTAGACCGGCCCTCCAGTATTCGAGTTTATTGGCCACGCCTAGATTTTATTTCACATCGAGGCCTGTTGGTGACTAGTAAGCTTGAGAGGACCCAAACACTCTAATTGAGACATATGGAGTAGTGCATGTACGTGTGACTGATATAGGCATGAGGTATGTATGAAGAGCTGTGACCTATTTATAGTTGACCTACATGGGGATTGCATGTGTTCATGCATAGGATCCTACTCTCTATATATTGAGGTAGTAATTATTCCATCGACGACTTGGTCTAGGTTACCTGTTGAGCTCTTCTCCTCTTGCTGTCACATTGGCATGGCTTGGGGGCTAGATCCAGGAGGATTCTCCGGGAGGGATCTAGGTTTGGTTGGGTGGTTTTGCTCCATCGTCTCTCTTGTGTTTTCCTATCCTCATCTTAGGGGATTGTCCCTAGTGTTCTTTACATTGGTATTAGAGCCCGGCTAAGATGCGGTTTTTGAATGGGATGGAGAGAAGTTCTACATCAAATCGGAATTGGAACGCACTTGGATTCACATCCCAGTTGGGGTGCTGTTTTTTCAAGGGAAATTGGGTTTGGATTCACTAATTCTTGTTGGAAGCATGCTTTTCAAACTTGGTGGTAGAGTGCTCTTCTCCTTGTTTGATTTTGTTAAAGATGTTGTGAATTAGTGTGGAATTCAATCTTATTTTCTAAAGCCTTGAAAAATTTCCGTTTGAAGTAGAATGATCTGTAAGAGTAGATCCACTTCCTTTTTCAAATCTATTTTTTTTTATGTATAAATTGCATGAATCCATAATGTTTTGAACAGTTTGGGATTCAGATTTAGTAGCAGGATGTTTGTTGATAGATTGATGAGGAATCGATTTATCCTGCATAAATAAACTGATTGTTACAAGTCTTGAATTTTTTTGGTTGCATGTGAGGATTTCTGGTTTTGTAAAACTAATCCTCTTGTAATTTATGCAAACTGAAAAACTGAAAACATGGAATGGATTTGAAAATTGTAATTCTTCTAGAAAAACAGATAAGGGTTTGGATTAAGGATTGCATGCAGTAGAACCCTGTTTCAGTTGCTAATCTTTTGCCAGATTTGTTCAATCATTTCCTTCTGGGATTAATGCATGAATGAGAGTCAGTTCTGGGTATCTGAACTAGCGTTCGTGCAATAATACCAGCAGTACAAAGGTGTGTTTATCACCTTTTCTGGGTGTTGGAAAGATGATTGAAAAGATGTGGTGTTGAGCACCCTGACTGGTAGATGAGTTGAGCGGCTATTGGACGCTTTTTCATAGCATAAGCTATTCTGAGTGAGGGCATCAAGGAAACCCGTGATTGCCTTGATTAGTTGAGCTATTGGCTGCCAGAGTTGCTTGGATAGATCAGATTCATGGTTGAAACAGCTGTAAAGCTGATGGATCCCTTCTTGTCATTGATTCTGCAAAGGATCAGTTGAAGCAACTCACTGATGGCAATCAGAGGGGCGCACCTTTCTGTCTGTTCACCTAGTGAAGAAGCGGTGGGTTCTCGGTGGAGAGTTTCTAGTTGAAACTAGTTGCATGGTGCGATCTTTGCTCGAAATAACTCTCTCTTACTCGTGTTGGTAGTTGCGATTCTGCATACTTCTGAATTCAGAAGGAAGAGCGACTGTAAGGAGAAAAGAGGTGAGTTGACTTGATCTTTTGTAGCAGAGGCAACCGTGGGAGAAACAAATTGAGATGGGATGGCAGATGGCTTAGAACAGGGCGCGAGCCTGCCAAATCTCTCTCTCGCTCTCCTGGTTTCTTCCTCGCGATGGCGGTTGTAGCAGCGTGCAGCAGTTGACCTGCTCTTTGCTTTTGCAAAGTCTTTTTAGGGTGGAAAGGGAGAGGCCTTTATTGGCTTTGCATGAAGTTTTTTAACTTCTTGCTTTCCTCCGGTTGCATGGTAAAACATGTGGATTGAAGGTCTCAGCTAGTTCACTGAGTTGTGCATGATGGTAGCATTATGGTTGCATGCTCTAGCGGACTGTTTCAAGCCATAAAGTGCTTTGTGAAGTTTACAAACGTGATTCTTCATACCTTCCAAAACGTATTCTTCGGGTTGGATCATGTAGATGTCTTCTTGTATAACTCCATTTAGATAAGTTGTTTGTACATCAAGTTGATGTACTTCGAGGTCGGCAGCTGCAGCATAAGACATGAGTGTTCGGATCGACGAATGTTTGACTACTGGACTGAAAGTCTTGTTGTAGTCGACGTTGAAGATCTAAGTGAATCCTCGTGCTACCAGTCTTGCCTTCCTTCGATCAATTGCTCCATTGGCATTGTATTTGATCTTGAAGATCCATTTGCAATCAATAATATTGTAGCCAATAGGAGCTTTGACTAGTGACCATGTCTGGTTCTTGATCAGAGAGGAATACTCTCTGTCCATAAAGAGATCAGAGTCTGGTTGGCTGAGTGCCTCTTTGACTGTCATCGATTCCTGTATCAAGAGACATGCAGGCTCAGGAGTATACCTTGTGGGCTGTGTGCGCACTCGGCTTGACCTTCTGGGAGGATTCGATTGATGAACCGCTCCTGGGACTTGTTGCTAGTTAGCAGCAACATCTTCATCTGATTCGCTGTCAAGAAGTGGGTCGACAACAGATACGCCTGAGCCAGAAGCTTGGACTATCGTGTCAACGGTAGGTGATGAAGGTTCTCCTGGAGCGATATCCTTGACTTTGATGTCGATGAACTGATCCTCGATAAAGACTGTATCTCGGCTATACAAGATTTGTTGGGTATCAGGATCATATAGCTTTTATGTATTATCAGATGAAGTATATTTGATCAGGATGGTTTTGAGACCTTGGAAGTCCAATTTCTTCCTCTTATCTTTTGAGATCTGCACGTAGGCAATGCCCAAACACTCTTAGGTTCTTCACATAAGTCTTAGAGCATGTCCACACCTCATGGGGTGTCTTGCCTGAGAGGGCCTTGGTCGAACATCTGTTTTGGACATAAGCTACAGTGGAGACAGCTTTGACCCAGAATCTCTTGGACAACGATGCATGCGCTAGCATGCATTTGGCTGATTCAACCAGGGTACGGTTCTTCCTCTCGGCTAAACCATTAGACTGAGGACTGTAGGGAGTGATGAATTGCTGCTCAATGCCTTGGCTTTGGCAGTACTCCTTAAATTCGATAGAGATATATTCTCTACCATTGTCTGACCTTAGAGCCTTGATTGTCCGTCCAGTCTCCTTTTTCGCATGCTCCTTGAAGATTCTGAAGCAGTTGAAGGCTTCTGATTTCTTCTTTATAAAGTACACCATAGTCCTTGTGGAAAATTCATCAATAAAGTTATAAAATACTTGGCATCCTTCAGCGAAGGATTTTTCATTGGGCACAAATGTTTGAATGTACAATGTCTAACAATCCTCTAGCAATATGCTGATGGCTTGATTTAAATGGTTTCCTAGTCTATTTACCAACTAGACAGTCTTGACAGACAGGTGACTCGACTTTATCACGAGGATAGTCGAGATCAAGAACAATAGATTTTCTAGACATTTGTTGTACAACAGCATGATTCAAGTGACCAAAAAGACTTTGGTTCACCTCTTTACAAGCTCTATATGGTGTTTTACAGCCAACTACTATCCAACTTTATGAAAAAAAACAAGCAAACCTAATGATTTTTGGCTATTTTCCGGTTTTTTCATCACAATAAACTGGAAATTCATGACATACAACTCTTTCTCTAACACATGCAAACCAATTTATAGAATTATAACCATCTAATTGATTTGATGCTGCTGGATTTGATTCTTACTATCTATCATGAAAAACCAAGCAATTTTGACCAAAACATAGCCTAGAATCATAAATCCTTGGAAAGAACCGACATGCATCATTAATCTCATCATTAATGAACCCTAAAACAAAAGTACACTTGCTAAAAAATTCAGATCTACCAAAGATTTGATCTACACAAGAAAAAGCTCCAAAAAATCACAAATTGGCCTTCAAGGACAATTCTCCATAAAACCACAAAGAATCCCAAAAATAATGGATCTTAGTAACATGCAAATTGAAACTGGGATAGTACACCCACTTGCACCCTTGCTATCCACCTTGGAAGAGAATTTCAATGATCCAATCCAAAATTTCGACAAAAGGTAGCCCTTCGCCATGTTCTCCAATCTTTGTAAGCCTTGCTCTGATACTAACGTAAGGGAAGCTCCCTAAGATCCTGCTTACAAGACAAAACACAATGGAAAACACACTATGGAGCAACCACCCAACCAAGTAGAAGCAACCAATCAACACTAGAAGCTTCACCCCCAAGCCAAGGAAGAGGAAGCATGAAGGTAGAGTGAAACCCTGGCAATGGATCAATGATCAACCTGGGCACATAGCCATGCATGTCCCTAAGTTTCCTATACATAGATTCACCTAGAATCCCTTTGACAATTTGAGATCCGGTTCCATTGGTGAGAGCTAACTTGCAATTAATCAGATTATATCTGACTAACATGTTGTAGATGTACCTCTGTTGTGTAATGTAGATCAACTTTTGTTTTATGTCTCTATGGATTTGAATACCAAGGCAAAAATGAGCTTCGCCCATATCGGTCATGTCGAATTCGGAAGATAACATTGTCTTGGCCTCTTTTATCAGATCGGTACTATTGCTGAAAAGCAATGTATCATCCATGTATAAAGTGATAATGATAAAAGACTGCTGCACTGCCTTGAAGTAAAAATTTGAATCTAAAGAGCTAGGTATGTAGCCATGATCAATAAGGAAAGTATTGATCCTTTGAAACCATGCTCAAACAGATTGCTTCAAGCCATAAAGTGCCTTATGGAGTTTACACACATGATTGTGTTTACCCTCAATAATATAACCTTCGGGTTGCACCATGTAAATATCTTCTTCGATAACTCCATTGAGATATGATATCTATGCATCCATTTGATGTATTTTCAAATCTGCTGCAGCGACAAATGATAGCAAAAGTTGAATTAAAGAATGCTTGACTACTGGACTGAAAGTCTTAGAGTAATCGACATTGTATACCTTAGAAAATCCTCTGGTGACAAGTCATGCCTTTCTCCTGTTGATGCTTCCATCTGCATTGTACTTGACTTTGAAAATCCATTTGCAATCAACTACGTGTCTACTAGTAGGTAATTCGACAATTGTCCATGTCTGGTTCTTGATAAGAGATGAATACTCTTTTTCCATAGCTTCTTTCCAGAGATCTGAATCAGGCTGATTGAGTGCCTCTTGGACAGACGTCAGTTCCTGAACAAGGTAGGCTGCAGACTCGTCGATATACCTGTTAGGTGGTCTATTGAGTCTTGAAGATCTTTTGGGTGATAGAGGAAGTTGATCATTTCCATCATACTGTAGTTGCTGAACTGCAACAACATCATCTTTTGATTCGCCGTTGATTTGTTGTTCATCAAGAGTTGATTAGCTTGGACCTTCAATGGGAATAGTCGACTGAGGAACTGGAAAGTTCAATATGTCATTACATGGAGACTACCTTTTCCTTTGAGGTCTTGAAACTGATCTTCAATGAAGATGAGATCTCGGCTAGTGAATATATTTGACTCAATAGGATTGACCAACTTGATATGAAGTAGTATAGCTGATGAAAATACATTTGATACTGTGGAAGTCAAGCTTCTTCTTGAGACCACGAGGAATCTGCGCAAAAGCAATACATTCAAAAACTCGTAAGTTTGATAGAGAAGGGTCCAAACTTTGAATGGTATTTTGTCTGAGAGACATTTAGTAGGACATCTTTTATGAATATAGGTTGCTATTGAAACAGCTTCAGCCCAGTGTAGCATGTGATAACATGCACTTTGCCGATTCGACTAAGGTTCTGTTCTTTCTCTCAACAAGACCATTTGATTGAGGTGAATAGGAGGTGATGTATTGTTGTTTAATGTCGTTGTTAAGGTAGTACTCCTTGAATTCGGTGGAGATGTATTCTCCCCCGTTATCTAACCTCAGTGCTTTGATTCATTTGCCAGTTTGATTCTCAGCATGCTCTTTGAATTGTCTGAATTTGATGAAAGCCTTTGATTTCTTTTTAATGAAATAAACAACTGTTCTTCTGGAGAATTCGTCAATAAAGTAATGAAATACTTGTTGGAAATTAAGCCCATAGTTGTCTCCTTGGTGAATCATAACTTAGACAGCCAATTATTTGAAGAACGTCTACAACGAGCTTCCGGTTGATCTTCATCAAAGGGTAACCAATCCTATTATAATTTCAAGTTCAGATGTTAAGTTTAATAACTTGAAGTCATTGAAGACTTGGCCATCTTCAAGGACTATTTTTCGCACTTTTTCAAAAACTACAAAACTTGCCTTTGACTTCTTCCGTTCAACTATTTTGAAGAAGTCAACTTGTTCACAGTTCAACGGTTTAACTATTTTCAACACCTTCAACTTTCTAAGGGCACCTTAAACTTGTTAAGGACTCCTTCGGCTTTTTCGCAAAATCCCAAAGAGAGAGAAGAATACTGAAGGTCGTCTATTCTGAACGAGGTATGGTCCCAAGTCACTTCCCAAAATTTGCGAAGTGAATTTGCGACATCCTTGTCCGCGTCAACAATCCTGATTTGTTGACCGTATACACTATGCACAATTGTCACAAAAGCCATATACTTCCAAGTACAACGGCTTTCCTAATTAGGTGACAATTATTCAATGTAATTAATACACGGATGAAATCTATAAATAGATCATCCAAGCATAGATTATTGGTTGCTCCGTCCATGAGACGTATTATTTGGCCTCCTAGTTACGCCATCAATTTTTTGTTGTAATAACCGAGAGATTAAGTTTGTTCTATTCGTATTACTATTATCATGTCTCATATAGGTAACTCTTCGTCTTCATCATCCAACGAGGCTAGAATCATTGAAAAGTTCAAGACGTCACTGGATATCTCATCCACCAGAGGTGCACCAAGCGAACCTTGTATTAAACCGGCAGAGTGCCGAGGGACCGACACTACTTCAGGCCATGGGTCCTGTTGGGGGTATTCCCAACACGTTGTAAATAAATAAAATCGAAAAATAGAAATCGTTGCGAGGGTCATGGCATCCTACGCATATAAGCCCATGGCCCAATGAACACGCAAGTCAAATTGTAAACAAAATAAAAGACTTGGGCCTTATTGTGATTAAATAAAACTTGAGGCCACATGTCAAGTTAATAAACTTAGTTTAAAAACTTTTCAAGTTGGGTCCAATTTGAGACTCACATGAATCATGTGAATTCCAATGTACTTTTGTAGGACCCTTGGATTAGATTGGGTCCAAGATGGATGGTTAATATTAGTGCACATATTTTTAGAAGTAGCCAATAGGATTTTGGGGCAAGGGCCTTCCCCATTAATAAAAAGGCACCTCTTGTACCATATTTCCATGCTTAATGAGAAAGAGGAGACTCTACTATTTTGGAGAGCCAAAGCATCCTCATTTGCTAAGTACTCATGCTAATGCTATTGTTGTGTTTTCTATTTGCTTTTCATTTCCTTGTTATTATTTTAGTAGTTATGGGTTTTTCATTAGCATGCATCTTGAGCATTTGAGCTAACATCTCTCTCTCTCTCTCTCTCTCTCTCTCTCTCTCTCTCTCTGCCTCTCTATCTCTTCTCCTCTTCTCTTTCCATTTCACCCAAAACCATGTTGAATGCTAGTTTAGTGGAGTAGAATTATTGGGGGTAGTGTTAAAGGTGAGTGAAGTTAGGAGAAAAAGTAGAGAGCAACTAAAGATAGCATCTAAGCTAGGTTAGAATCCTATCCAAGTGTTCTGACTCTCTTTGACAGGCGGAAGGGCTATTCACCGACCAAATCTACATCCCTACATGGTGGTAGTAAGATTTCCTCAGGTTGTCGCTCATTTATGTCATCTTTACAGGTTTGTACTTGTAAGTGCCTGATAGGATGTCAACCTGGCTAGATGGAGGATGTAAGCCTCATGGTGGCAGTGGGATGTCCTCAGTGTGAGCCGCGTTGCTCATGTGGTCCACTTGTTTTCAAGTCGGATTGGGGACAAGTCAGTTGGTCGAGATTGTGTTAGACTCTCTATATGAGCATTGTGTTTGCATGATACTTTGTGTGCCAAACCTGGTGGTTTGATGGTGTGCTTGAGTGTGAGTCAAGTACAAAATAGTAGGGATAAGCATAACATCTTTTGGACACTCCAGATGTTGCTGCAGTATATGCTTTTTACTCCTACTGCATTTGAGCTTAAGGGAGAGTGTTAAGAATAAGTTTTGATATGATATGTTTTTATTGTAAGCTCAAAATGTGGTATTGTTATTAACTGCACATATCTTCAGTTAATTAAGATTTACAATTTTTCAGTAGTAATCAGGATTAAACCTGCACTTGTTATATCAGCCGATCATTTGTCCTGTAGACGGCTACTTGGATTAGCCAAGTAGCCACACATAGGAATCGGGTTTGTTAGTTTTTTAGGCCATACTGGGCCTTATTCTAGTTTGGCAAGTGGTAGGCCAATTTTAGGACACGTGTCTTTTTCATGCAGTTGGTTTATTTCCTATATGTACAGTTTTCTCTTTGTTATACAAAACTTTTGTTGTGCCATCTTTGAGAGCTTGTGAGGAGTGTCTATGGTGATTGATTGATGTGATCTGCATATTGCACTAGATCCTAACATGATTTTAACACAATTTGGTTGTTGTAAAGCACAATACAGAGGGATAGGATGTTAGAAAGACACTTGCCATGTCACCCTACCGTGTAGGCTTCACACGTGCGAACTGTAATTGACTGAAATTGCAGTAGGAGGGCGCACTTTTACTATGTGATATATTCAAAAATCTAACTCCAGCCCAATATGCATCCAATTAGAGGTTAGAAGCACTCTTCTAAGGTTTAGTAAAGAGGCATAGAGGCTTCCATCAGGTTCAGCAAGCAATCATAAGCTTAGATCATGCAAAAATTGCATTTATGGAGTCCTTCAACAAGCAAAACTTCAAGATATTGGTGCCTAGGCCCTCCAACTCCCTTATTCAAGCTCAAAAAACCATAGGAATACACTTTTTATTTTACTTTTTGAGACCCTTAATGGTGTCTAATCCCAACAAAACTTCATGAAAGCCTTAGAATAGCATCATGACACCTCTGAAAACGTGCATGCAAAATATTAGTGATGGATTTTATGAATATCTCCAAAAAATTGAAAAAACCACCAAAAAATTATGTGTTTTTTTTACTAACTTCCAACCTTTTTGGCAAATTCTCGTGGATCTAGCCCACATGCAAGTGCAATCTGGCCAAATCTACTGTAATTCGACTACATGCAAGCACTAAATGTTCTGACCTAAGTCAATCATTGTAGGGTGTGTAGTTCAGTTGGTGAGCAGCCCTTCCGCCTGCCCTTCCGCCTGTCAAAGAAGGTTAGAACACTAGATAGGTACCTAACTATATCAAGTTGTTAGATTTAGGTGTATTCTACTCTTTTCCCTAACTCTACTCCACATTAACACTACTTCCCTTAGCACTAATCCACTTAACACTACTTCCCTTAACTCTAACCACATGCATTCATCATAATTGAGGGTGAAAGACGAAGACAAGAAGAGAAGAGAGACAAGGAAAGAGAGGTGAGATGGAGGTTAGCTCAAATGTTCAATGTGCATGCTAATGGAAAAACCATAACTAATGAAAACACGGTACGAGCCTTCATCTGTGAACTTCAACTTTCCCTTGATCACCTTGGTTTTATACATGAGAATCACATCTCCTGACCGAAGATCCTTCTTGTGCAATTGACGACCATGCCATGCCTTGCGTCTCTCTTTCTCAGCCGTCAATGCATGCACAACTAGTAAGCGTGTCTCACAAAGTTTATGTAATGCTTCATGGTGTAATTGCAGAGATTTGGATTCATCAAGGCATTGCGTTGTGGCAATCCTTAATGAAGGTACCAAAAATTCTACTAGCATTACTGCATCCTGACCATAGACTAGTTGAAATCTGCATTAAATATTCGACTATATCTATGGCTCATTCACGTACAGTGTCAATGTAAAACAAGGCAGCATCAAGTAGCTCATCATCAGGTAGGGCTGCAGTCCTCTTTCCTTTGATTCGCAACACATGATCTGCCATATAGTGTTGCTTTCCCTTGTGAACCACTATTCGAACATCAAATTCCAATAACAGAAGTAACCAATGAGTGATTCTTCTTGTGTTGCAAGTTTTATTAACAAGATAAAGCAAGGGTTGATGGTCTGTATAAAAAGCAAAATGGGTGGCCATCAAATAATGCCAAAATTTCTTAACCGCATAAATCATAGCCAGTGTCTCTCGCTTTGTTGTCGAATAGTTTACCTCTGAATCACTGAGCTATCGGCTAGCAAATTGGATTCGAAAATCCTTTTTGTGTTCTCCTGGCTGGCTCCCACTGCATACTTTGATGCATCCGTATGCACATGAAACTCAATGGACCAATTGGGTGGACGTAATATTGGTGCTGAGACCAATGCATCTTTAAGTTTCTAGAAAGCCTGTAGGGGTTTCTCCGTCCAATGTGGTTCCGTTGTGAGCTTGTAGATTGGTCGTGCTAACTCCGCAAAGTCTAGAATGAAAATACGGTAGTAGTTAGCGTGACCCATAGAAACATAGACTCCACGGATCGTTCTTGGTGGTGGCAGATCAACAATGATCCTTATCTTTGTGGTGATCCCGTGTCTGGATACTATATGGCCAAGGATGAGGCCATGTGTCATCCAAAACTGACACTTTTTTGGGTTCAAAGAGATTTGATATTTGTGGCATTTCTTCAACACCTTTTCCAAATTGGATAAGTGCTCAGAGTTAGGTTCGTGCAAGAAAATCTCCAAATTTTTTTGCAAATATTCTTTGAATGTCGTCTGCATAACTCGTTGAAAGGTACTTGGGGCATTACAAAGTCCAAATGGCATCACCTTGTAGGCATAGATTCTCCATTCAGTGGCGAACGTTATCTTGTGTTGATCGTCTGATGCTATTTTCACCTGATTGTAGCCGCCGAAACCGTCCAGAAGACTGTAGGCTTCCGCTCCTGCTACTATGTCCAGAACACTTTTTGTAAATGGTAAAGGAAAATGATCTTTCTTGGTGACCGCAGTTAACGCCTTCAGGTTACATAGATTCGCATTTTGTTGTTCTTCTTGGGTACTATGACTATCGGCTCGATTTCATAAATAAAATCAGCATCGAACAACTTCTGCAACTCCTGCTTGATCAATTTGGTGTAATTAGGATTGCAGCGATAATAGCGGCTCACTTTGGAGACTACTCCATCCACCAAGGTATGGTGTGTTGGACTACGGTTGGTGGTATACTCTTTAGATCACAATAATTCCAAGCGAAATAATCTTTGTATTCCACCAATAATGAGCGTAGTCTTTTGAACTGAGTGGGTGTTAACTGTTCTCCCACATGCACGATCTTCTCTTCTTCGCGTCTGCGCATGTCCTTCGAAGACTTTTTTCACTGGTTCCTGATTTTGATCAGGTTCCCTTTGAGCTTGCGACATCATGATTACTACGTCGTCTAAGGTATAGTTCTTGAAGGTCTCTGGCATCTTGTGAACTGACGTTCGACGAGATTCCTCCTTTAACATATTGATCTTAGCTCGACTTGTAACCTTTGGGTTATTAGTCATCTGTGAGGAAGATGACCCTGTGTCTGGGTCCATTCGGACTAACTTCAAGGAGTCCAACACCTTCTTTTTTCCTTTCCTTCCCATGTAGTTGGGTTCATCCTTGTTGTCTTTCTTAGGAACTGGTGCGATATTTGCTTCATGATTGCAAATATCAACATCCACCATAGCTATGGCCTCCTTTAGCCATTGCCGATTTCTATGGTGGCTGAGTTGGTACCTTTTTCATTCCATAGCGATCTGGATCCATATGTTGTAGGACCTGCTCATCAGTCAGCTCAGTCTCCTTGTTGTAAGTAAAAGCATGTTGCCAAGGGACTAAATCATCGTCCACAGGGTTCTCAATAGCTTCCATTGACAGCCATGTTATATTGATCATATTCACCCCGAAAGTGATTGGTGTGTCTCAATGTGAAAATTGTCAACATTTCCTAGCTAGTTTGAGGTCTAAATTGGCAATTTTTGTACATAGTTTTGGATCTAACCTTTCACACGTGTGAAAGAGGCCTAGTTACTTTTATTTTAGTATATATTTTATGTTGAAGAAGTCTCAAACTTCAAGACCTTCGAAATGACATCAAAATCATGTTATTTGGACATATAGGCCAAAATTAGCTATTTTAGGTTACTGGTGTCTTAAAATTGGGCCCTAAGTTCTAGAGGGAGGAGAGAGAGTCATCTCTCTCACCTATATTAGGCTAAAATTTGTGGAGAATAGGTTGGAGAAACTTATTGTGTTGTTGAGAGAGATCAATAGATCATTGTCACAGTTTCTTCTTCCATTGAGAGCATTGCTTTGTGTATTGTCTTCAAGCTTTTGTGTATGATCTTAAGAGGTTTCCAAAAGTGGATGGTTGTTGTTGTAGGGCTGGTATGATGCTGTTTTTGGCTGCCATCAGTACCTTTTATTAGCTTCTTTTGTCTCTTGAATGCTTTGTCAAGTTCATGTGTATCAAAGGTAGCATTAGGATGCTTTGCCATTTCTAGCTTTTGTAGCTTGTTGTGCAAAGATCTTAGCCAAGTATTTTGGGAGTTTGGATCCATTCAAGATCCACTTTTTTCACATGGTATCAGAGCTAGTTGGCTGTTATTTTTAGTAAGGTTTCCATTTATGGTGATATTTGGATGTTTGATCAAGTTCTAGCATGAATATGCATTGCATTGTTGATCAAATCTTACTAACCTTTGTTTGTTGAGTTGAACTTGTGGATCAAAAGCATATTTTCAGATCTGAGATACATGGTGCATTCACTATGGGCATAGTGGAATGTGGAGGAGGCATGCAAACACTTGATGGTTACTTTCACTTACAACTTGTTTGCTGCTATTTTACAGAGAATTCAAAGGTGGATACATGGAGGAATCCTTTCATTATGATTCTATGCTCTTCTACATGTATCTTGTTCACCATTCTATGTAAAATTGATGTAAGAAATAGTGAAGCATCCTATATGGACACTATTATCTATATCAATAATGTTGTACTTCATATTGTACATGTTACACTTGAGAAGAGATCTATTATCATGATGGATATCATTCTTGGGCTGGAGCAAAGTAGTGTTGTGAAACTAGCAAGTTAAGTTGAAGAGGGAGTGTGAAAATTGTCAACATTTCCTAGCTAGTTTGAGGCCTAAATTGGCAATTTTTGTACATAGTTTTGGATCTAACCTTTCACACGTGTGAAAGAGGCTTAGATACTTTTATTTTAGTATATATTTCATGTTGAAGAAGTCTCAAACTTCAGGACCTTCGAAATGACACCAAAATCATGTTATTTGGACATATAGGCCAAAATTGGCTATTTTAGATTACTAGTGTCCTAAAATTGGGTCCTAAGTTCTAGAGAGAGGAGAGAGAGTCATCTCTCTCACCTATATTAGGCTAAAATTTGTGGAAAACGGGTTGGAGAAACTTATTGTGTTGTTGAGAGAGATCAATAGATCATTGTCACAGTTTCTTCCTCCATTGAGAGCATTGCTTTGTGTGTTGTCTTCAAGCTTTTGTGTATGATCTTAAGATGTTTCCAAAAGTGGTAGGTTGTTGTTTTAGGGCTGGTATGATGTTGTTTTTGGCTGCCATCAGTACCTTTTATTAGCTTCTTTTGTTTCTTGAATGCTTTGTCAAGTTCATGTGTATCAAAGGTAGCATTAGGATGCTTTGCCATTTCTAGCTTTTGTAGCTTGTTGCGCAAAGATCTTAGCCAAGTATTTTGGGAGTTTGAATCCATTCGACAAGCATGCCCGACCATACAGTCAACAGTTGCCAATACGTTTGTCCATCTCACAATGTGCTTTATGTTATGACGGTCTAAATCTTGTGGAGACTGTATTTCACTTGTGAAAAGTCCTTTGACGATTGATATAGCCATCAAATAAAATTGCTGAGTCTCAAGCAACCACTAAGGAGGGGCATATATAGAACCTAGGAGTCCGGGGCCCACCCCCATCCAAGGATGTGTGGAGGTTTGGCAATGTTGTAAGTACAATATCTTGTAGCTATCAAGCAACCTCTTGAGTCTTGAGGATGGAATCTTGGAATTTGACAAGCAAACACAAGTTTAGATTGAAGTGATTCTCTTAGTTTTAACTTTCATATGACGTGTGTTTACAAGGTAGTTTTCAATCTAAATATGTACAAATATTTTGTCCTTTCTATACATAATATTGTTGTATTTATGGGGAACATTTGAAAATTTTAAAGTCCTATAAATTTTTACTTTTAGGATTTACCTTTCAAAACAAACAATAAGTTTTCAAGTTCTGTTTTTTCAAATAACACTTTGCATACATTTTTGCCTTCTAAAAAAGGGCAAATAGGCCTTTGACATGCATTGAGACTTTAAAATGCCAAGCGAGATTTCTTTTCCTTTCTAAGGGTGGCTTCACATGGAAAGATGGTAAATGGAGGAGGCCCCAAAATTCCAAGTGTTCCTCCCCTTTCAAATGGATTGTGATTTACCCCCATCAGTGCCACGGTCCACCATGCGACAAATGAAGATGCCACTTATGTTATGCTTAGTGATTTGCTTAAGATAAGAGGTGGGCCTTTCCTTTTGCATCCAATAAAATTCTCATCTTTCTTATCCAATTTAAATTCATGCATTCAATGTCTTTGCCTCCAAAAGATGAGAGCCTTCACCTCGTAAATATAGTTTCAAAATGCGCATATTCCCATTCCATTAAGATTACCGAAAGCTCTTTAGCTGTCGGATGGCGGTGGTCCCATGATTGCCACAATCGACACTCGAGAGGACCACCCCTCCCTCCATAGTGACGTGTTTTAGAGCCGATTCCATGTTGGACCCCCCACCCCCACTTCAACAAAATAAGGCACTCAAACAAAAGGAGGACGTGCATCTCACACGCCACCCTTCCACGACGTCATGTGACATTTTACCGTCTTGCCTCCCTCTCCGCCTCCTGCTCCTCAGGCAGCCTTTATTCCTTCTTTCCTTGCGCTTTTCTTCCTCCTCCACTTCTTCCTCAGTGGGCGAGAGCGCCATGGGAGAATGCAATGCTGCCTTTGCTGGGAGAACGATCGCTTGCTCTCACTGTGAAATTATCTCCAATAAAGCCACATAGTATGATTGCATGTCTGTTTTGTCCCCAATAAGCCATAGGGCAGAAGCTGAGAGTATTCTTCGCAGGGAATCCCGTTTATAAGCCTTGGTGACTTTGAGCAAATTCTCTGTGAAATGTGGGTATTGAGGGAATTAAATGTAGGTTTGGGATGTTGGTGATTGCTTAGGCTATCCGGTGATCTGAGCAGAGGTGATTCTTTGTGTATTAAAAAACAAGTAAATCAGTTCCATGTTTGGAGCATGGAAAAGACCTTATGGAGGGAAAGGCAAGCAGGGGAAAGCGAATGCTAATGTCTAGGAGTCAATGATTTGGGAGGCTTCAGCACAAAAGCGTCTGCAACAAAGGTAAGAAACTTTATTTCCATCAGGATATTATGGGCTTGAGAACAAGAAGAAGCAGAAGAATTAGAACAAGCAGAAGCTTTTTACGAATCTCTTATATATATATTTTCTTTTTTCGGGGCGCGGAGGGGAGGCGGGGGTATAGGATAGCCCATTTTGCGGCCCTCCCTCCGCATGAAGAAAGTGATTCTCAGATAGCGCAATTCCTCGGTTCCCTCATGGGGTGAAAGGGTGGGTCGCCGGGCCCTTGCGCCACGTAGTGCTTGCTCCATGGTTTTTTCCCACAAGTTTTTACTAATAATCTTCCATATGGAAAGTCTGTCCAAAAAAATTAGGCATATTGCGGTTTGTGAGGTAGCTCTAGAATACACAAAGGAGCTGGGAATTGCACACAAGAAAATGAAACTTTTACCGTGCATAGAGATATCAATTGGTGAGAGCACGAAAATGTCTTGCATAAAGAAAGATCAAGCTATTGCAAAACTCAAATGAGTTCACAATAAGTAATACATTAGAAAAATAGTGTTCCTATAATTGCGGTGTGGTCAAGCTGACACTCCGATTGAGTAGATATATGGCATCATATATGATGAAAGAAATGTGTAATGGTTGGACTTGGTCTCGATCACTAAACAAAGGATCCCCATCTCATCAGTTTTATGTGACTTGGGTGATGAAACGCTTCTCAAATTTTATTATTTTATATTAAAAAATTAAACTTTTGAACAGAACGCGGGAGTTTCATATACCAATTGGAATGACCTGGGAACTAGGGTTTGACCATATGGTTTATGAGGGGCATAAACATAATGAAGAAACCTAAGGCCCTTGGTAAAGCCATATCGTTCAGTAGACTTCAGGTTTTGAATTCTCAAAAGCTCATTCGAGAGGAAACAAATGCTATTTGCATGTGGACTAAGAAATTATCCCATATCGGATTTCAATCGGCTTGTTTTCTGGAAATGTAAAATTGATATGCTCTTTGAGGGAAGACATGGATGATGTCAAAATCTGAGACAATACTGGTTTTGCTGTGTAAATACAAAACGAAATTACAGTGATCAGCTAACGGATAACTTCCTATCTGAACTTGCTATTGTACCATCCAAAACAACTCTTATTATGGACTGGACTTTGGGATCACTTATCTTATAATTGCTTAGGTTAATATTTGATGATTATTGAAAGTCATGGTCTATTCTCATACACAAACTGAGCTCGAAAATGGGTTTCTGCTATCGCTTATGGTATAGTGTCTTAGGTTAATTTGTGTGATGATTTTTGAAAGTCCCAGTCTATCTTCATACACAAAATGAGCTCAAAAGTTCCCATACGACTCTTGTCATTTGGAAAATGACTCCGTTTCTGCAGGTGTATATGGGCGCAGTGCTCAAGATATTCTTTTTATTAATGTGGACTGGGTGTCCACATTTTTATTCCTTTGTAAGTGTTAATGAACTGTCCTGTTTACTTTGTAAGAATCTCAGGGCTTCATTGATTTCTGGTGACTGTTTTATGGCCCCCTCTGACCTGATATTTTGCTGCGCAGGTCTCTGTTTAAAGGCAAAACCTAATCTGGGTAATCCTTAATCAGTCATGCAGGGAGGGAATCACAAGGCTAGTTTCACATCCACCAACTCATCTTCCTTCATCAGTGAACCGGGCTTTTTGACACCGAGTAAAGCTTTTGTACTTTTGGGACGTATGCTCTGGAAAGACAGAGTGCATGCCATTGTTGACGGCGACTCCCTTGAGTGGTTAGCTGAGAAGTATGGCACAACTGTTGCTGCTTTGCGAAAGCTAAACAATCTTCAGGGCGATGTGATTTACTCTGGAAGGTGGTCTTTTGATAAGAGCTTTCCTTTATAGCCTTCTGTTCTTCAATTCTTTGTTTGGTACTAATTTCAACTTTCGGTAACTTGTGCTGCTATTCTAGTAGAGCTTTCAAGTTTCTTTAGCTTTGAGAAATACATCAGGCTTAGAATCATAGTAAAAAAGGACGTTCAGCGTTTCTTACAGAACAGTAGATTTTTTAATTTATTACATGTAGAAAATTCTTTTCTTATACTATTTTATTTCTCAAGAATGTGCTCCGTTCCATTTTTACAAAACGGAACGGACCAAAAAAGAAAAAACCCAAAACAGGGATTTATGATTTCAGGTGAATGTTTGAGATGATGCATTTAGAGCCCACATCTTGAATAGAATTTCTTGCTTGCTATATCTACTCTAGACCAGCGTTGCATTCTTTTGGACAAATCTGAGGCCCTCTTAGTCCACGAGTACTTCTTTTGTATGTCTTATTCATAATTGATAGGTTTGAACCAGCTTGACCTCAGTCTTGCAAGATTGAGAGGCATTTTCTATTTTTGTCCACAACATTTATAGCTTCTACATCAATTCTGGGAACTTTGGTGCAGTTTCAGATTCCAATGAGTCATTCTCAAAATCGTTTTCAGAACGAATTTTGAGAACTGTTTTGAGAAATCCTAAGCCTAACAGATTGTATACTGCGCACCATAGGAACGGTACCCTAAGGAACGGAACTGAACCATTCAGAGGAACACGTTCCTAGAAATGGTTCCATTCCCTTCCTAGGAACTAAGATAGGACTACCTTCCATATGATGAATTTTAACAAGGTAGGTTTAGTTCTTGGAAAAGAATGGTTTTATTCAAAGAATGAGTCGTTACAAAAGGACTGTTGAAATTTTGGCATAATGGCTCCTTTTTTAATTCAATAGGAGATGTTAATACAGTTGGTTTACCTTATGTTTCTGCTTTGGAAGTAAATCAATGCTTGAAAAGTTCTGAGTATCATGCTTTCTTTCTTAAGTTATTTGAAAGACATTTGCCATGTGAACGATGTTGCTACCAAAAATTTTCCATTGATTTATCGCACTTGTCTAATGCTATTTCCTTATTTAATCCTAACGTAGAAGATTTTGTCAAGAAAATTATTCTTAGAAGTCTTTGGCAGGAGTTTGTTGATGTTTTGTCAGAGCAGTTACCTGACCGTATCCCTCCAAGGGTGTAGATTATTAGATAGGACTTCCTCCCAACAGTGTATTGCTTTTTCCACACAGAATGAGCCAAGGAAGAAAATGAAGTTGCTAGTCAACTTCAGAATTATTTGCGGATGGGCCATACCAGATGAGGGCACCAGTACTTCTGGTCGATAAGAAAAATTGAAGCTTACACCTCTGTGTAGATTATAAGAAGCTTAATAAAATGACAATTAAGAATTGTCCAAGCCCAATATTTATAGTGTAAGACCATCTCCAAATCCTTCCCTTGAGATGCAACTCTTCCTATTGGATTTTTTGAGTTAATCACGGATGTGCAAAGATCTTGAGCACCAAAGCCCACAATGGTTAAGTATCCAGAGCAATTGCCTACCAACTGTGCTTTCATGCAATCATCTCTTGTTCAAAGGTCAACATGCATGTCATAGATCATTAAGAAAACATGTGCAATTAATGCTTAGGGTTCTGCCGTGAAAGATCACACCATATCTTCCCATTTAACTCTCCCCCACAATGAGTTCTTGTTTAAAGCTTTTTTCTAAACCTTAACCTCGCATGTAGTTATCCTTATCAAATTTTGATTGTCATACAGTTGAGTAAACGGTAAGGATAAATTTTTTAAATAGCATTAAAATGTGGAGTTTATTATGATTTAGTGTTCTTTGTATATAAAAAATTCTTAGGAGTTTATGTGGTGCATTCTGAGTTGCAGTGTGCTGAAGATCGGCCACTCCCGTGATGGTAGAGGTGTTAAAGCTTTCCTTGTTGAAAAAGCGAGTCTTTATGAGCGAAATGCCATGGCTGATGGCATCCTGATGGACTCTCCAGTAGCACTCAATGTAGCTAAAACAGCAAATTCATCCCTTAAATTGGTTTCAGGTTCGTGTAAGCCACGAAAACAGAAATCCTCGTCAAGATTGGTAACTGTGAAGGTTCATTATGGCGACACTCTGGCAGATATTGCTATCAGGCATGGGTAAGGCTTTGTGTTAAGCACTTGCCAAGACCTTTTTTGGTCAAATTTTATTTGATTCAGCTATTGATTCTGCTGAATCTTTTTTAACATATTTGGACTTAGTGTCGGTACTCAACCTTTCTCTATAAGGCGGGCTTTGGTGCTGAAGTTGAAGATTTTAACACATGCTCACTATTCAAGCTTTGATTTTAAGTAAATAAATTGCAAGGATACTTGTTCCTAGTGCAATGGATTATCTCCCAAGACGGACTTTGGCTTGATAACTAAAAGTTTTTATGTGCTAACTACTAACTTGGGTGCAACTTTGTGTTTGCACAGGTCTGGAGCATACAAAACTAAAAAGTGTTGATCATTTAGCAGTTGGTTTTGTGTATCAAGCTAAAGCTAAAGATTTTTTACTTACATCGGTGGCTATCCTGCATTTGCAGAATAACCATAAGGGAGCTGCAGAAATTGAATAACCTGAGAGATGATGCAATTTATGAGAACGATATGTTGGCTGTTTCTCATGGTAAGTGGATGTATACATTATAGAAAGAAGCTTGCAATGATTGTGACTATTCACAGCTGATAGTTAATTGCAGGTTTCTAAACCCTTGAAAGCCACTCTTTGAACTTGAGGCCTCATGATGGACTATGCCATTCTTTCTTCCTCGTCTCTATTTGTTACAAGCGTCCAAGTACACATGCAGTTTTAATGCGAGCCAATATTTCATTTTCAAGCATTTATATGTTTTCAGGGGTTTTACTGAATGCAAGCATACTACTGGTTGTAATTGTGTATTTATATGTGTATGACTAGCTGACCTCGAGACTGAGTCATGTATGCACCTTATTTCTGTCTCCTTGTCAGATGTGGATCTCAGATCGGGCAAACGAAGAACTACTCGTCTTCTTTTCTCCAGAAACAGCCCCTCTTGCCAAAATGATCCAGCTGTTGGAGGACTAAGCTTGTTTTCAAAGTCCAGTTTGTCAACAGGCACTTCAAAGCCTGAAGGTGAATGTGTATGCAAGGCTAGAAAGCAGTGAGCATTATTAAGTTTCATATCTATTATGATGTTACATCGTCCTGGTCCCTATCCCACAGGTCGTTGGAAAAGAAGGAAGAAGGGTTTCCAGCGAATGCAGGACAAATGGTTTCGTTTTTGTTCTCCTTTGAGAGATGGGTAAATGAATGTTCATGCTTGGCTTCTGCTTAAATGTGTTTCTTCTAGTTTTAGCATTTCTGATCTCCAGTACACTCTCCATAAAGTCCTGTTTTGCTGGTTGCAGGTTCATAAGCAGCCCCTTTGGGTGGAGGTGGGGCGCATTTCATGAGGTGATGAGTTCTGATAATGTAGGTAGAATTTTCTGATTATCATACAGTGAGTTGAAACTTGTCATATGTCAGAGACCTTATTGATTTTGCTGCATGTTTTGTGAACACACAAAGATTTATATGCCACATGCTACTATTGAACAAAGCTGCAGATTAGCTGTAGGCTTTCAAGGTCACTGTGTGTGTTGCTGGCCTGGGCATAGGCACACTAGATTGTAAAAGTACTATTTGTTAAAGATGTTGACATCATGTTTCATCATTTCTTTCCAGGGTATTGATTTGGCAGCTGATCAAGGAACAGCTATTCTTGCAGCAGATAAGGGGGTAGTGACTTTTACTGGCTGGAATGGCGGGTCAGTACTACTGCTCACAAATTGCTTATTGTGAATCAGTATTTCCTTTCAGCAAGAAATTTTTGCAATTTTGCTAATTTGTAGTTACAGCACTTGCAGTTGCAAATGACACTTGATTAGAGTTCATGCTTTACTTGCATTGAAACATAAACCCCATTGCTAGTGAAGCTTCTTACAAAAACAAAAGTTGGAAGGGCCATGCTACGTCCTAGCTAACTGAGTTTAGTCTGGAGCTGATTTCGGTTAGTTAGCTGGAGATAGCAAGAGTTGGTTGGTGCCTGACCTTGGGTTAAGGGAGGACCTTACAATTAAGGCTATAACTTGTTTTTATGCAAATTTGTCAGAAAGCAAGAAACAGGTTTCAAATGCCAAATTACGTGGAGACGACTGGCATAAATTGGCATGTAAAACAATACTGGAACCCTACCCCAACCTCCTGGCTACCCATCAATGTGTGAGAACCTCCCAAAAGATTGGCACTAGGGAGCCAACACAGTTTTCCACATCTTATCTCTAGTCCATGCTAATTGCTTCATTTGCTTACAGGGACCCAATGAGGCCTTTTGCCTTCAAGTGATATGTTTGTAGTAGAATCCTCATTTTTTATTGATTGCTTGTGCCATCTCCAACAAAAGTGACCTCACCACCTGGTGTATGAACGGCTCGAAGTCCTGTAGCACTTAACAAAGATTCTGGAGTCTGCCATCATCTGCATCTATTGTTTATCTAGATTCTCGGTTTGGGGAGGTACAACTCAACTGGGAGGGTAAAGAGGGAGGAGCCAATCCATCTAATTTAGTTGATGGATTGCCAATTGAATCTTCTATGAAGTTAGCCTAGTGTAGGGCATGCTTTCTTCGGCGAATTTTCTACTTGAACCCCTCATGGTAATGTATTGTGGGTTTTTGTTTTATGATTGAGACACAAGTGTTCTAGAGGTTCGAACCTAGCTGATGGCTCCTTAAGATCTGTAAGTGAACTTGTTTAACTTTTAAACAAAGTGGGGGACTGAGCCAAACAATGTGCTTTTTGTTGGATTGGCTCTACCTTGTCCTTGGATTCTTAGTTTGTTGAAAATGATAGTCCTGCAATGAGGATCATTTATTGTAAGTGAAGAGATTGACTATGTGCCCTTAAATCACAAATAACTAAGTCAAATTGTTCAGTCTGTTGCTTGTAGATATGGCTATTTAGTGGCCATTCAGCATGAAGGTGGATTTGTAACAAGATACGCACATTGCTGCGCCATCCATACTCATGTTGGCCAGGTATGAACATTTCCAGTTAATCCATTCTCAAGCATGTTTTCACTTTATTTTATTCAGTTAAGGGCATGACTATGGAAAGTAAGTTTAAGATTCTTGAATCAAGTGCTTGTATTTGACATGGTCAGCAAGTCTCGAAGGGGCAGCAAGTTGCGGCAGTAGGCACGACGGGCCGTTCAACTGGTCCACATTTACACTTTGAAGGTGAGTTTCCATTATAGTTCCACAGTGCACGAAAGGATCACATACAAAACATGAAACGTGGAAAGTGTCATGATTAGCTATAACATCAGCGGTTCATGTGTTTCTGTGATGCAGTACGTCAAAATGGAGAGCCACTTGACCCAGTCAAATTGGTTAATTTGTAAGATGGGGGTTTCTCAGGGCATACATATTTATCTTTGCAATTGTGCTTTATCAATTCTTTTGAAGTTTGCAGTCACTTATTGTCTAGAAAATTGGTTTATCTTTGTGCTCATTCTTATCTGTTGATGCTCATGAGGAAAAGACCTTGAACTGTTTTTACCCATTCCAAAAACACTGATATGCATGCAAGTCTTTTGACTGAACTCGCTTAATCTGAAGTCCAGAAAATTGATAGGAATCACCAGGATGTAGCTCTAAGAACTTCCAGTGAAGGGCAAATGCATTGTGGTGTTTTTCTTGCGGTTGTCATTTGGAGCTCATTTATTCACAGTTCTCAAGGGTGGGCATTCAGATTAGTAATTTTTCAAGCTGATATTGATTGTGTTTCAGGGTGTAATTGTATTTTTCAGTCAACTGTGTATATGCAACATTGATGCCTTTGGTTGAGGGTGGAGTACCTTTGGCATGAAATCAAATAAAATTTAGAAAAGTGGACGGTTGGACTTTTAGCCAGATTGTCATAGTTAGTAGACTTTTATTGTCGGATCTTAAGCTTAATATTTGTGTTTCCTTGGTTGCTATTGTTTTTTTGTCTAGGAAATGCTGACTTTCCTATGGTGGGCTTGAGTATAGCCCCTTTTTTTCTTTCTAAATCTTGTAGGCATGTTGTGGGTCCTTCCTTATTTGAAGCATGCGAGGTGTACAAAACCCACATCAATAAGGATCACAGATTAGAAAGGATCCATGGAAAGTCCAATGCAGTGGTGCATACACAACACATGAATAGCTGCAAATATGTAACCAAATCAAATAAGTGTTAAAATTCTAACGTATGATATGTGGTTGCTTTGAGACTCTTTTGCTCTTTCCACAAAGGCAGTATTAGTTTTATAATGGGCACGAACTTATTGGAAAGTATTGAAAACATGAAATGTTTCAATGAGGGGTAATTATGTTGACTTATTGTTTAATTGGTACGTTAGAACTTGATGTAGATGTAGATATTTACCAAATATCGATGTGTCTATTTTGGGTTTGCAAACATCATAGTGGATGTTACAAATAAGGTGGAAGAGTGGAATGCTAGCTCAAAATTTGTGCGCTACCTCATTCCTATTAAAAATTCACATGGACATTTATCCACATTTATCTCCACATGGATATTAAGAAGACTTATGCAACGCACAAGTTGGTTGCTTGGATATGCATGTCACATCATGTCAAAGTGTGAGGGATTACAAGAAGCCATCAATCCTCCTCTTTCTCATCATGGTTTAACTAGCCCACATCAACAAACTCTTCCTCCTCGTCTCCAACATCCTTGTTGATGTTTGAGCATTCTTAATAGTAGCTTACAAATGGATTATTACTATCATCTTGTCTTGAATAAGTGGATGTGGCCTTTATAGCAATCACAATATGGAGGTTATACTACTACATTGATTTTAATTTCAAGCTTTCTCAAATGTTTTTTTTGCAAATTTAGACAAGTTGCATTCTAATTTAACTAAATTGGATTTTTGCAAATACAAGTCCATTGTAGGTTGTGGTTCACACGTGTGAAGCCTATTTGATCATGTACACTTTGCTTTAGATTGCTCTTGCTTATAGATCTACATTGTATCAATTCTAGGCGCTAGTTTTGATGGAGATGAAGATAGTAATGCAACCAATCACCCTTGTGGATTGAATAGATCCATATATGATCTTGATTGTACTTTTTTTTCACATGGTATTAGAGCCAAATACAAAATAATGAGTGTTTGATTTGTGTCCAAGATTAGCAAGTTTTTGAGGTGAAAAAATTAGTTTTGAAGGGGTGAGCTTCTAACAAGTGGCATTATTGGAATTTGAGATCAATCATTGTTTTTGAGTCTTAGGTGTCTTTCCCATTAGGCCAATTCTTTGAGTTAATCTCAAATTAGCAGGCTATGAGATTTGATGAGATTCTTTCCACATTGTGTAGAAAATCAATAGAGATTTCAAATCTATGGGTAATTTTGAGATTGGATCATCAAATATAATTTTTTGATAAGAGTTTCAGGTGTTTGAAAGTTGTTTTTTTGGGTCTAATCAAAGATCAAAACATGGAGAGGATGATAGATCTTGTGTTACTTGTAGGGGTCAAAATTGCTCATTTTGTGTGTAGAATTGACATGTGATTGTATGAAGGTCAAATTGATTCTTGTCAAGCTTTTTTTGTGAGAGTGTGAGGGTCAAGTTGTGATTCCATTGAGTGTCTAGAACAAGGATGAGTCCATATTTGAGTGTATAATCTTGGTTGAGATCTTGGTGAATTTTTGAATGTCAATTTCTTTAAATTGTTCAAGCTAGCCAAGATTGGTGGAAAACTAGGACATAGGTTGATATCAAAACTTATCAAATCCAATTCAAAATTTATGGTTAGAGTCTTTGGATTTGAGTGATTCCAATAGGAGTGTTTGGATAAGAATTTTTTGTTTTGATTCAATTTTTGTGAGTCTTAATCTTTGTGGTCTATGCAAGGTCTATTTTCCAAATTGACTAGATTTTGGTGAATTTTGATTCTAAGATTTGTGATCAAGATCCTTTGTAGATTGACTTTTGGGTGAAGATTGATTCTAAGATTTGTGATCAAAATCTTTTGTAAGTTTTTCTAGTTTTTGATTTATTCAAGTCTAGTTTATTGAGAGTCACAAAATCAATTTGTAGAATCATTTCACAAGTGTGTACTTTGTGTACAAGTATTTCTTCATCATGGCATTAATAGGAGACTACCTATGGGAGGCAAGTAAAAAATTCAAGTGCCACTTTTGTGGTAAAAGAGGACTTTCAAATGGAAGGATACACAAGGCAAGTAAGCAAATCAAGTTCAATAAGGTGGCAATATTGATTTTGAGGAGTCAATTATGGTCTACAATTTTCCTTCAACAAGCTTCAAAGGTGAACTTGAGCTTTGGTGGATAGATAGTGGGGCTACCTCCCAGATGACAACTCACAAAGAGTATTTCTCTCAACTCTTAATATGTTGTGTGTTGAAATTTTTTAGGACAAGGCTTCTTTGTTGGATTTGTTGAAAATGCTTGCTTGATCATGAAAAATGGTAAAATCACTAAAAGAGGGATCAGGTTTGGAAGGCTTTTTACTCTTGATACTTATGTAAAAGCTAATCGTGATGGGTTGAGTCGAGGAGGAGATACCACAAGTGGAGTTATGTCAAAGGAGATTGGTCCCATCATGGATGCTATGTGCAAGGAGGAGGCTTGTGCTTTGTCTAAAACACCTAAGTTGCACTATCCAAGTTCTACCGCAAAGTTATCGACATCCTTGGAACATATCCACTCACAGGTGCATTTTGGAAATGCAAGAGGCAATGGTGAATTTACTTCTTTTGAACCTTTCATAGCTCATGATGGTAGACAATATTTGTTCTATTTCTTGTCATTAAGAGTTATGATTTTTAACATCTTGTGTAGATGTGCTAACAAAATGAAATTGGAAGCTTGTGTAGCTAGATCATCATTTGCTGATGAAGCAGCTTCATGTGATAGCTATGATGCTTTGATGAAGTGCAAGACTTTGGATTTTTGTAATTTTTGGATAGCACGTCATTAGTATATGATTGGCATATCCATGTAATTGCTCTTGTATGGTATGCAAGTAAGAGTGGTTACTTCATCCATTTGTTTTATGATTGTGGTTTTTCATGAATAGAGGCATTTTGTAAACTTGTTATGAGAATAAGTGAATTATTCTATAAGGACACTTATATCTGTAATATAGTATTGAGCCTCATTGGATATAATATTAGCATTGAATACAATATTAGAGAAATGATACAAAGCATGTGTTATTTTAGCATGCATAGTCTTGGAAATCTGGGTATGCTTAATCTTTGTGAACTTGGCAACATGATGGATCTTTGTGATCATACGAGAAAATGTGGCCTTGGGTTTTTCTCAAGGAAGAGCAACTATTTTCAAAGAGCAGTTTTAGGATCAAGGATCTTCTCCAAGCATGGAAGGAATATGCCAGAGGTGCTAGGATGGTGCAAAGCTTTCTATCTGATTTGGGTGGCGACCAATTTCAAGGAGATGCTTTCATGGATATGGTGATGGTGCATCATCATTAGTTTTAGTGGATGCACCTACAAATGATGTATTTATGAAGCCACAAACCCCTTGAAGTTATGTATAGCTTGTCATAGTTTAATCAAGCTAATTTTGAGGAGTGTGATAAAAATACAAAATATAGCGTGATGAAGACCAATTTTATGTACATAATGTCATTTCACACGTGTGGATCCTATTCCCACGTGTGAAACATAGGCATAGTTTAGCTTGTACATAATCCCAAGAGACATTAAGGCAAATAGCAAAGTTTTTCAGGTTAGAATACATTTTCCTAGATTCTAGCTTTTTTCAAGAGGTGCAATTTGATTGGATGGCGATAGATTTGTATGAGACTTTAGGAGGAGCCAAAGGACAAGTGAATGTATTGTCGCACGTGTTTGAAACAAGTCAAGTTAGTCTAAGCCTCAAGCTTTTTGTATATACTCCAATTTGGAACTCATTTGGCAAGAACAATTTGAAGAGATCTTGAGAATTTTGCATTGAGTTTGACTACCTCTCTATTTGCATGCATTTTGGTGGATCCAATGCTTTGATTAGTGTTAGTACTTTTCTCTCTGGTCTCTATCCATATAGTAGGCTGTGGTTCGCACGTTGCTTAGAATGTTTTTCCGCTGTTTCGTGTAGAGAGTGTATAATATGACTTTTATATCTATTGTAAGAGATCATGGCTAGGTGGTTGAATATGTTGCCACTGGCTATACTTTTGGTCCTTTATGGTTAATGACAGAGTCACGGTCTACGACTTGATATGTTACTATTTTTACTTTTCCCTTCTTTTTTTGCTTTGCCTTCTATGCATTCGGTCTGATTCTTGGGTTGTTTTTCGTGTCGTTCGAGTTCTCTAAAATTTTCGTGATTTTAGGTGCTGATTTGGCCCTTATTTACAATCTTACAATTTCGAAATCATAGTCATGCAATAGATTTTCAATGTATCTCTGCTGACTTAAATAAAACATTCAATTAGACATGTCTCTATGGATCTGAATGCGAAGGAAAAATCGTGCTTCACCTAGCTTTGTCATATCAAATTTATTTGAAAACATAGCTTTTACTTCTTTAATGAATTTAATGTCACTGCCAAAGAGCAATTTATCATCATCATACAATGTAACAATAATAAAAAAAGTTCCCAAGGCCTTAAAATATACATTTGTATCAAAAGAGCTTAGAAAAAAATTATGATTTACAAAGGAGGAGTTAATCCTTTGGAGCATATGGAGTTTGCACACCATATGCTCCTTACCATTTACCTCATAGCCTTCGAGCTGGTGTATGTAGATGTCCTCTTCAATAACTCCATTTAAGAAAGTCGTCTGCATTGGTGAAGTTCTCTGCAATTGCATAAGATAGTTAGCTATTTAAAAATCTCTTTGTATTTATTGCAGTAAATTAAACTTACTAGGCCACATTAAATATGAGATTCTACAAGGGGTACATCTCCAACAATGTGCATAAAGTATGATTCCAAAGTCTTTGAACTGGTAAAGACACATTATTTTCTAGCTACAAGTATGCACGCCTATAACCATTACATTCTAGCTACAAGTCTCCATTCTATACCTAGTAACTTAAATTATAGATCAATTGATCATGGTCCATCATTGATCTTTCCTATAACACTCATGCCAATGTCAATGATTATACTGATTGAGAACTAAATTTATAAAAGTTCTAAAACATGCTTAGCTATTTTGTCATATGTACTTTTTCACTTAAGGTAATTGTTACCAAAGAGGTCTAGCAAATAGTATGTACGTCATCCTCATTTAATAAAGGTGCTATGATGGGCAATTAATTCCTCTACAATCGCTTGTATTGTTTCAATATGTTATCATCATGATTTTTCCTTCTTTCATCTTAATTGAATTATATCTTTACTTATTTGTAATCCATTGAATATTTCCTTGCTTCTATATATAGATTTAAGTTTTTTTTATGTCATCTATCATTGTTTTAGTTGCTATAGTATTTCTTGGAATCACACAATATGGCATGAGCACACAATTTTTTTTGCATTGTATGCCATCCCTTTTTACTTATAAATGCCTTGGAAGTGTGGACTCTAACCTTGAAGAATTTCTTGAAGTCCTTTTATTGCTCATCTTGAAGTCCTTCATATATTTCAATATATTTAAGGTCTATGGCATTGAAGGTCCTTTGCAAAAAAATCAATGATTTGATAGCTAGTGTGTCCTTTTGATGTTGAAAAGTGGATGAGTCTAGACTTAGAGCAATATGATTTGACTTATTAACATGATAGGTTAAAAACAAACTAGCACTAGATAAAAATCACATTTCCAATGTTTAAAAACAAGAAAATTACTCATAAGTTTGGCAAAGTAAATAGTTCTCCTATCTTAATGATATTCAAAAATCTCTTATTAACGTCATATTAGATTTGATTCAAATATTTTTAAGAATGCATAATCCATGGAAAAGGAAAAGAAAGCTTTTATAAAGATGTCCTTGTTCCATGATAAAAAAAAAGTTTCAAAAATATTAGAAATATCAAAGTGTTCAAATATATGAATTTTATGAATTAATCGTGTAACTATTATCAAAAGAGAATCTATATAGTTATAAAATTCAATAAATATGATTCTTATATATTGCAAGGCTTCTTAATGATATGGACCCTATTTCTAAATTGATTGTAATATGATGTTTACAATGATATGAAATATAAGCACACGAGACACTGACATGTATATTCAACATTGAACGATTCTTTATACCTCACATATGATTTGAAGAGTAATTAATAAGAAATAAATTAAAACTAGAATTGAATTCATATTGTGAATATATGAAAGAATCAAAATTCAAATATAGTGAATCATGTGGCGCCATAGCCAAACATCCACATGCATATTAAATGCAAACAAATAGGATGGTATTACCATAGGACATTAAAAAGATCTGAATCATAAACAAGTTTGTCCTACTAAATAATGTTATGGTCTACACTCTCTACATGGTAATATGAATCATTGAGAAACTTACTTTCATATGTCATGCTCATGGAAAAGGCTAAAATGATGTCTTCAAAAAATAGAAGCACGTCTTATGGACAAAGATGATGTTCCGATGGAGGGGGAAATGCAAATTCACCCGGCATCACCCGAAAGTGATGGGCAGAATACTGAAATTCATCCGGCATCACTAGATAGTGATGGCTCCCTCGACTCTAATAAATTATTGCACACTTTGGGCAAAGCGGAATTGGAACTTCACCAAAGTAATAAGCAGTGAGATAACCAAATGCAGAACCTTTTTAACCAATTACAAGCTATCACCTGAACTAACTTGGGCTACCAACCAGAAGTATTTTTTGGTGATAAAAAAAATTCAAGCACCCGAAAGTTGTTGAAGATTGGGTGAATCGTTGGTCAAGCTATTTTAGCTTGCACAACGTCCCAGAGGATAAGTGGATATTCTCAGTTCTATTGTTTCTTGAGGGCAAGGCCTCCTCGTGGTGGAGGGAACTTCCTGAGAAACAGGTGACTTGGGCTGGATTCCTAGTGAAATTCCGTAAGGCTTTTGTCACGATAGACGATGCTGAGTTATATACCCGTTTTATTAATTACAGGATGGGCAACCGAGAATTGGATGCTTACGTCCAGGAGTTCTTGGATTCTTTGGCCAAGGTGCCGCTATTTGAAAAGAAGTTGGCACAGTGGCAGTTCATCTCAAGATTGCCAACGGATCATCAAAACGAGTGTAAACGAAATATCCTCCATTCATTGGAAGATGCTATCCGTGTGGCCAAGGTCTATGATAGCACTGTTGTTGCCTCACAAAAAAGCACGCACGGCCAAACGGCCCCGAAACCCAGAATGGAAAAATCAACAAATAAGCAAAAAAAGCAGTTTTTCAACGAGCTGTGAGCAGAGGCGTACCAACAAGCTAAGAAGAAAAAGAACAAGAGAAAGCTAGTGATTTAAAATACAAGTCACAGTTAGCGGCACTTAAGCAAAATTTGTGTTTTCTCTACAATAAACCCGGGCACCGTGCTAAGCAGTGCCCCGAACGGAAAACTAAGTCGTCAAGTTTCATGGCGGTGGATTTACCGGCAGGTAAATTGGAAGTCAATAATTGTGATTGTACTTGTAATTTTAGTACACTTTCTTTCAAGCCTAATCAGTTGTTTTGTGTAAGAGGGAGTAGGAGTATGGGTGGATGGATATTCATCGTCAGATCCCTCATCCTCTTCCCTGATGACATCTTCCATAGCTTCTTGTAGAGTAGCGTACTGCTTCCGTCATTTCAGTTCTCTTTTGATGCTCCGTGGTAGTCCTGCTAGGAACCACACGATCATTGCATGATCGGGAGTTAGAGCTGCACTGCACTCGGATCATAGATGTTTGACCCATTCAATATAGTCCCTGAATCTTTCTCGTTTTCCCATCTTGACTTTACTCAGTAGAAGAAACAAGTCTTCTAGGAATTTCCTTGGTTTAAAGCGCGTGATAAGAGCCGCTTTAACCGCTTCCCAGATAGATTTTTCTTCCTTTGACAGGCTGAAAAACCAATCCTGAGCCACAATTAATAAGGACATGGGGAACAACATCAACTTTTCTGCAGGTGTCCGTTCGCCATAGATTTCACAAGCTTGTTCGTAAATCTGGAGGAAGCGGATGGGATCTAATGATCCGTCGTATTTTGGTATTTCCATCCCTGGTGCTCTCCTGACTGCTTGCAAGGGAGCGACAGGTACGGGTTGGCCCATTGGTTCCATTGGCGCTGGTTCCGGTTCTGCCTCTTGTTGCACAGCTGCTAATCTGGGAAGGTGTGGTGCTTGATTTGCTATCCTTCTTGCTACTGATCAAGTAGTTGGATCTTGCTTGTACAGTGGGATGCAGTCTGGATCGTAAGGATCTGATCAATTTGATCAGCCAAAAGTGAAATTTAGGCTTTGTACGCTAGTTTTTCCTTGATAACTTTTTACTACTTGCACTGATTGACCTGAGATTTTGACAGTAGCTGGATCTGGTGCAGATCTTTTCACTGATCTAGTCTGCAAGGGTTCTTCAGATATTTTTGCAGATAAAAAACTTTATATCTCTTAGATATTTGGGAAGTAACTCTCGCAAGGATGACAGTAGCTGAATCTAGGTTAGATCTCACTATGGAATTCTATGCGCGAATTAACTCTTGCACTAAGTGAAAATTTTATTATATGCGAGGGTTCAAAGCCACTATTTTGGCTTGATCTTCACCAAATTTTTATATAGGGTCGAAGATCTTGCGTAGTATAGCCCTCCCGCTTATCAACAAGGGTTAGTTCACTGGATAGGCACCTAACTATGCATAGATGCTACTTTTAGTTAGTTCCCTACTTTTCATCTAACTCTACCACCACTAACACTGCTCCCACTAACTCTACTCCCCTAAACTACCTTCATCATGATTGTAGGTGAAAGGAAAGGGAAGATTAGAAGAGATGGAGAGAAGAGAGAAGAGAGAAAGAGAGAGATAGAGGGTGAGAGTGGAGGTTAGCTCAAATGCTCCTTATGCTTGCTAACGGAGAAACTTTAACTAAGACAACCAATCAACATGAAAATAGAAAGCAATGGAAACACAATCAAAAGCATTAGCAAGTAATGAATAGAAAATGAAGATGCTTCTCTCCAGAAAGTGGTAGAGTTTCCTCCTTCTCATTAAGCATGGAAATAGAGTATAAATGGTGTTTTTGTATAAAATGGGGAAGGCCCTTGCCCCAAAATCCTATTGGCTAATATTTACATTGATCCTATCCATTCATCTTGGACCCAACTTGATCCAAGGGTCCACAAAAAGTACATTGGAAATCACAAGATTCATGTGAGTCCAAAGTTGGACCCAACTCTAAAAAAGTAAACTCTAAGTCTAAAATTGACTTTGGGCCTCAAGTTTTATTTTAATTACAAAGGCCCAAGTCTATTTTATTATATTTACAACTTAAGCTTGGTTGTTCATTGGGCCATGAGCTTGTACGCGCAGGATGCCTTGCTGTCGCAACACATTTTATTGGTCAATTTTATTTACAATTCGTCGGGAATACCCCCAACAATATTGACAAAAACAAGGAATAATGACCAAATTATAGGAGATTGAAATGAAAAGAGCGCACCTTCAAATGAAGGAATGTACAATGTGGTGTTGACTTATTTATAGTCATGAGAGATGCATAACATAGGGTGCTCGGATGTTTATCTTTACCTCCCACTTTTCTCTCACATAGTAGAAGAAGAACCATACTAGATGGGCGTTTGGTCGATTATCTGTATCTCCCAATCTCGACAAGTAGATGTGAGTCCAATAATCTACATGATAAGCTTTAATTGATTAGTCTTAGCTCGTAGGTCCCTAAACTTGACCTTTAGGCCTCTACATTGCTTTTAATTACAATAACCCATTATGAAGTAGATTTTGTGCTTCCTTGGCACTCAATACAACCTCAATAATGGTGCCCTAAGTTATAAATAGATTCCTACCATTGATAGCTTTATGAACGATTGACATAATCTTCTAGATGAATTTTTTTGGTGAAGAGTTCACTTAGTCCTCCACAAGGTTTTCTTGGCAAGGCAAAATCCATACCTATGCTTCTCACAAAAACTAGAAAATGTCAAGCTAGATCTTATGTGTATGTTTCAAAGTCACAAGATAAATGATACTAGAAAATGTCTTGCAAGCTAGATCTTATGCGTATGTTTCAAAGTCACAAGATAAATGATACAACACTCGTACATTTGAGATACACTATAAATGATCACCAATGCACTAGTCCCATAATGAATACTTCCAATGCTCTCAAACATAGATGTTAAGAGTTCCAAATATAAACCACAAGCTTTGCATTTTGCAAATTTTAACCACTAGATGAGCATCCTTGATTCTCTTAGAATATGTGTAGATGATATATGTGATCTTCAATCCATTTTGCTAGAAGCTAACTAAATTTTGAGATAAATGTCCCACTTCCATGCTAATACTTAGTAGATGAACTAATTTTTGCAGCATAGAGTTGTTGATAGAAGATTTTTGGCATGCTAGAAATATGGAATATTCTTGGATAAAATATTTTCAAAAAATAAAATTATACAAAAATTGAGCCAATTGTTCCATCTCATATTCTTTTCTCTTCTCGTGTTTTCTTCCTCCTCTCACTTAGGGGTGTTCTATAGAACCTGCAAATGAGAATTTGGAATGATTCACACTAGTCTTTAATCAAGGCCTCTTCTTGGATATTTGAAATCTCCCTAGGAGTTGGTTTATCATCTTTGTGTTATTGTTTTCATAGTCATTAAACTGATAATATATTTGATAATCTCAATAACAAATTTTATTTGGCAACAAAAATGAAAGGTTTGTTTCAAAGCAATACAAGGAAATAGCACTCAATGTAACACTATGATGTACTCAAATAAGACAAATGACAATGTCAAAAGTGTCTAGATTCAATCTTGACTAATGTCTAAATATAGTAACAACAATCTAAGATTGTCTTGTATGTATATCAAATTGGTAGTAAATTGATAATGGAATTTATATCAATGCTAAATCCACATGTTCATATACTTCATAATTCTTACAGAATTTTAAATGGTGCTCACAACAAGTTTCTGAATATCCTATTTCAAAGCAATAATAGATCAATCTAAATGCCCAAAAACAATTGGAAGAAAAATTCAATGAGGCATGCTAAATTTAACATGCATAGCTTCAAAAAAATCATTACATTATTATTTGGTTCATTGAAATTTGTCGGGAAAAAATAAAAAAATATTAATAGATTATAAGGATGGCAACCCCTAACTTTGGCGAGTCTTTTCTCTCACTTTTATTTGCCTGTGAGTTGTCAATTTTTTGGAAAGTTGTTCTCACTACAAGAAATGGCTCTCTCTCTCTCTCTCTCTCTCTCTCTCTCTTGAATGGGTCTTTGAAATTTATTGAAAACCTATAAGAAAATCATTAATTTTAAAAGGGGCTCTTGACATTTGTGGGTCATCTCCATCGCTCCATGTCTAGATAGTGCAAGTGGATGGTTCAACTATAAAAATTCATAAAAATATTACAAAAACATGATTTCCAAGCAAAAGAAAAAAAAAAGAAAGCAAAATCAAACAGCTTAGATTGACTAAAATTAGATCCATCTTCTCATTGGCATCTTAAATTGGAGTTAATAAAGTTAGAAAGCCTTTTTCAATCATGGAAAAGGTTTTATGGCCATTTGCAACAAACAAATCAAAACTTGTGTAGGAAATTTTGAAACCAAAGTTTCTTTGAAATGTTTCTCAATGGTAGACCAAGCCCCTTATGTCAACTGTAAGACATTGATTTAAATTAGAAATCATGTTTCTGGATTAGAAAGATTCAGGCAATTGAGCTAAATGTTTGATTGTTGTTCAACGAAATTGATTTGAAAGGGCATTGAGATTGATAGAAGTTGAGCAAAAGGTAGCGAGAAGTGGTAGGTGGTAATTTGAAAGGGCATTGAGATTGATAGAAGTTGAGCAAAAGGTAGCGAGAAGTGGTAGGTGGTAGACGTGATGTGAGCATTTTTATTTGGTTGCGCGTTGTCAATTTTGCGAGGAGTGGATTTTGTTGAGTAGAATAGAAAAATGAGTGATTCTTGTTGTGATGGGAACACAATTTGCCCTATTCCATAATTTTAGCTTTCTATTGGTTGTCAAACAAATTATGGCCCCAAGCCACTTTCACACATGAGAGGTATTACCCCTACATGGAAGTCACATGGGCCTAACAAGTGGCATATTGTTGCAATTGCATCTCGCAAAAAAACACCTAGTAGTGCCCAACATTTCCACTTTTACAAGGCTATTACTTTCGCTCTAATTAGATTAAAAAAATTCTTATTCAAGATTCTCCACTTTGGCATTATTTGTGATGAAAGGAGGAGAGATTGTAGTGATTTGGAGAGAAGAGAAAAGGGCCCCACACTTCCCCTAACAAGTCTAAAAATAGAAAGATGAATTTCAAATACCTTGTCATTTAGATAATAATAATGTTTGAATAATGATTCTCTTATAAGTTAATCTTTCCTCTTGTAACAAGTTTTGAAAATTCGGTGTAAGAACTTTAATTTCCTTTTTCTTGTAGCTTTATCTTTCTCACCAACATAATCTCATCCATCACGCTAAAACATTATAATGATTGATTCTTCAATTCATGACTTGGGTGGTTGCTCTATTGGCTAGATCAACATTTCACTCTACACTTTTTGTAATTCAATTTGGTTACTCATATCCTCTCATATATGCCTCAAACCCATTAACATCTTATAGCCATAATTCAACAATTATCAATTTATTCTTCTATAATTCTCAATCTTGTAGTATGATTGCTCTATAACAGAATGTGGTCATTCATATGATGCCTCCACATTTTGATTTGGTATCGTATTTTCCCTCACATAAATTAGTTCCCTATCACTACCAAAATAAACGACCCTTAGCAACATGCTCCTCTACAATATCACATGGCAATTGCCCAAACATGACCCAATCTTATACATGTAAAAGATAAACCCAATAATTAGGAACACATAGCAAATCTTACAAAATTAACCATGCACATATGAGAATAATCCCACTATGATCCTGTACATAAACATATATACATACCTAACATATTCTTCCATAATTTGTATATGTCACTCACATATCTAACTGAGAATCTTGTAACCCAATCATTTAGACAAGAAGTCTATTTCTCAAGAGTAAATAACATATTTGGGAAATATATGAGATGGAGAAAACATGTCCACAACTTTCCAACCCATCTTAGTTCTAATAATAAAATTTCTTTTACACAAACAAACCCTCATAAATATCCTAGTACACATACTAAGATTAGGTTGACCATATTGACATCCGGAAGTTACAGGGTTAAGACCAAAACTTATTCTGTCCTAATCCAATGCTCAACAAATTTGCAATTTGCTATTCTAATCACTACAAATTAAAATTTGATCTTTTCTTTTACTATCAATGCATGTGAATTATAAATAATTTGATTCCCATATCTTCTCTAGTTCTAGACTGTTCCTAACAATCCCTCGAGTTTCTCTATTACTTCCAAATAGTTACATATATATTAGATTTTTTCCTATGCAATAGATGGACCTTTTGAAAGAATCAACTCTATCACTTCAACTCCCCTCTTAAAGGAATTAGCATAATTCCTAATAAGGTGCCTGAGGAGATATTACATAAGTAATAGATGTTTCACAAAGGTCCAATTCTATTACACCCAAAACTTTTCATCTAATCATAAGATATTTTAACCTCAGTGATAAAAAAGTGACAAAAAATATCATCTACTAATAGTACAACATTCTCATAGAGATTATTAAATGGGTTAAAGAAGTTTAAATTATGTGGAATTCATCCATTTCATTATTAAATTCCACTTAACTTGGAATTTTTTTCTAAATTCCAAGTTTGATTCACATACTTAGATAAGTAATATTTCATATGACAATAAACGATCCTCCGAGAGAATAACTCCCTACTAGGAGGAATTATAATAAATCAGCTTGATCATTTCGTTTTCAAGAAATTTCTCAGAAGGAAGGCTTTAAACAAGTGAGAAATAGCTTTGAGGGTTTCTGATTTTGTAAATTGTGTAATTCCCTTTGGGATTTGAATCAATATCTTAGAATCTCACAAAAAACCCTAAATTTTATGACCAATGGCTTTTTTTATTTCGCTTTACCTTAGGTGTACAAAGCTAACCATGGCACCATTGCCGTTTAGATCCTTCTCTCACAATTAGTTTCCTTTGGAATTATCGATGTCCCATATATCACCAATCATTTCCTCCATAAAGATTTTCTACCTTTTGTTCTAATTTTCCAAAGATCCAAAATGATAATTGGTTATCCTATACCTCATATAGGTGCTGTTCATTTTGATACTCATAACAATCTTTGACAGATTTCCAAAAATCGAACTACAAAAAACACAACTTAACCAATTTCATGGCTTTCCGTCATGTTATCAACCTCTACTGGCTAGTAAACTTCCTCCCTGGGCTTTTCTTTTAATATTATTATTTTACTTATGAAGCCTACCATTGAACTTTAACTCGACATACTCTAGTAACTTTTGGTCCAGTCTCCAGAGTACTTGATATTGCATGTGTAGAAGGCTTTACAAAATAAATTCTTCATCACAATCCAAACGGCCTCATCTCCAAAGATCTTATCCCAAGAGAATGACAATAGCAGTTTCTTGTAGCATAAGATGTGCTAATGCAAGATTTTGCTATCTTAGCCAAAACCATGACTACTAAAGGCCACCCTGCTAACCCTTCACTATCACTCACTCCTTTTGACAGGACTTTTAGGCCTTACTAAACTAAGGGTGGCCACCATAAAAAGGCCCTCTTTTTGGACTCTTTTCCAGTTGCAAAATGTGCATTTGTACATAATATAATACTCCTCTGTGATTGTTGCAGCAAAAAATTGAATCAATCCATGTGACCGTGGCCCTAGTAGAAACAAATGTCCAGACCTATTTGGACCTGAGTCAGGGCCCTACCATTGATCTAGGTAGGTTGAGGGGTAAGCAACAGGTTATAAATTCCAAGACCCAACTAAATGATGATGGCATTGGATAAAAGAGCTTGGAGCGTTCCCATAGCTGTCAATTAGCTAACATCTATAGTACTTCACAATTGATCTATCCATAAAGTTTGCCTTGTTAGCTACTAGTGCATACATGATCATGTGTAAAACGTCTTAACATAAGGGACAAATTAGTCCTTCAATGTCTGATTTTTCATGCCTTTAAAAATGAAAAACAATACATAGAACATTACGTTCAGACATATGCATATGAACTGGAAAATTATTTCTCTAATCACTGGTCTTCTGGGAAGCTTTCAATATCCTCTACTTATAGATTTGAATAGTCTCATTAATATCCAAATCTCAGCCATAAATCTTAACTGAAACTTTACGTTAAATCTAAGGATGATGTGGGGTCCCAAACAAATGATTGGCCCAGATCTCAGGTCAATCATCTACTATGGTTCCTCAAGATGAAACAGTCACACCCGATTGTCCCACTCCAAAAAAGGAAACACATTCTATTGATGGGTTTCTGATACCCTGTGTGCATTAAAAGCAGCACATATCTGATATCAATACGAGTGCAATAGCACAAGCACAAACATGACGAGAGACGAGAGTACCTAAGGCTTTTAAGACGTAGCATCTAAGTTTTAAGGATGTGCCCTTTGGAGAGGAACTGCAGATTCATAAGTAGGCATTCAGTAATTGATTAGAGTAATAACTGAAAAATTGACAACAATAACACTAATCAACCTACACACCTTCATCAAGAACAGCTAAGAGATGAGAGTAGCTCAAGTGACAATGTTGCAAAGAAAAGACCATACAAATCTGAAGAGTACAAACATTAATATTCGAAATTCATTTAGGATGCTTTTTCAGCTTCATAATACCTTTTCAGATGGAGTGCGCATATCTAGTATTAGTATACAAACAAACCTGCATACAACCACAGGGGTTCTACCAAAACAGTTGTAAGTCAACTATTGGTAGAGAGAATGCTATTGTGGAGATAGTTCTGAAAAAGATAAAAAGAACTATACCATTTGTTTCTTTTATGTTGTTGAAGGTATACACTGATGGAACTGTGGGCTTGTTTCATACATATCATATAATGGAGGAAAACAGGATGTACAGGCTACAGCCTGGTTGGCTTGTTGAAATTGCCATGATCAATCTAAATCCCAAAAAAAAATTTATACACGAGGGATCTCTCTATGGCTCCCACTGTACTGACCAAGAGGTGAACCAATCATATTTGGAGACTGATTTTGCGGCATATTATTCCAATGTGCACCAGCAATGCCCTTAAAAGGATATGCATGAAAAGCTGCAGGTTTGAAGTCGTCAGCAGCTAAATTAAAAATATCTCAACAAGAACAGAAATGATTGTAAAAATAAAACACTAAGAAACACCCCCAAAACTTACAAATGGTCTGAAACTTGGAGGGTTAAAAACTACTCACAATTTGGGTGATGCAGCCAAGGGAATTGCTGATGATAGCAAATTGCTGCGATGCTGAGACCTGCATGGGCAATTCAGTGTAAGCTGTGAATTTGAGTCCAAACAAAATTATTTTAGGATGGAGCATCTGGCTCAAAATTCACCTAAGAGTCCACTAGCAAATACATCCTGCCAATGGTGCTTGTAGTCATCGACACGTGAAACACCAACCAAAGCAGCACCCAATAGTGGCAGAAAGACAATGACTAGTTTTCCAAGATGAGCACGACGATTGAACAATTCTAATTTTCCAGCCAGATACAGTGAAAGGTATCCCAATCCAGCAAATGCCCCTGCATCATCATCCCAAATGAACATACAAATCAAGGTTCTAGGATCCTCGCAACTCTCTGTTTTGTGCCAATGTTGTTTATTTGCATTAAAATCAATGTGCACAATATATACATTATACATGCACAGAAGGCCAAGCCAAGTTTTGTCCTGAGTTATTACAGAGGATTTTGCAACTCATTTTCACAACACAGCACAAACCAATATCTCAATCATAGAAGACCGTTCTGAACCTTTTCAGAATGTTCCATTCAGTACTTACGGAACAGAGCACATTCTCTACGTACAAAATGAGCTGTATTTTTCTTTTTCTTTTTTGAAAAAAAAACAGGTTTTTGCATAAAGCCCCAAATCGCGTCCCATTCGGCTTGGACAGCTGCCAAGGTGACAAAGTCTCAGGACACGGTGCAGGAGAGGCAGACTACTAAACAGTGGTAGGGTTTGAGTGAGGCTTAGAGAGCCAGTGGCCTCATCGATAGTACTAGAGAGGGCTCAGTTTTATGTGCCACCGATGAGCTCTCAGACTAGTTTTTTTATGTGCTTACACTCAGTTAGAGACATTGCCACAGTGCTTTACATTTTACCTGCCTGTGTGCCATTGTACTTTCATCATGCTAGTGTTTGTCATTACAGTTTCTGAGCTTTCATTCATGTCTAGCCATTACAGTGTTTGTAAATTGACTTATTAATTTTCAATTTTACATATTTTTTATTAAAGCACCGTGCATATATCCTCATGAGAATTAATTGGTCCAGTAATAAGTTTAGTCTTTGTTTGGTTTCTTGATTGAGCTATTAAGCGAAAGCTCTAAATCAATGTGTAGAACATAGTTGCCCGTTCCAGAACACGTTCCGTTCCCGAACTTGGCCAAATTCGTTTTTTTTAAATACGTATTTTTTTAACAAGGAAAAAAAAAGCAATGTGCTGGAGATCTACACTGGACTCCGGAGTCATCTACGCTGGATGGTTGGGAGATAGATATGTGTGATTGAGACAACCATCCAGTAGATCAGATTTTGACAGGCTTACTCGTATGGACCGGAGGCTGCTGCATTCCGTTTTATGCTGGAGCAACTAGCGGAAGAGAGCGGGAAAACTCTCTGAGCGCTACAGCATCGGCTGGATGGTGGCATTAAAGAGCAGACAGATTTTTTAATACTTTGCTTTCACTAAAAGCTGAAGATAGCCTATCTGTGATATTTGCATGATGGCCTTGCTCTCAGTGAGTAAGTTTGTGAGGTCATAGATAGTGATGAATGACAGGTTCAAAGAAGTTTGATTCTGATTAGACAAACAGACACAACAAGTTTTTTACAGAAAACTCTACAGATTGCTCGCATATCAAGATGCATCCCTAAAAAGAAGGAAAATGTGGCCAGCAGGTGCTTTAATACCTGTTTTTTAGTGTTAAAAAAAGAAACGTTCCGACCCAGTACATTCCGGAACGTACAGAACATACAGTACGTTCCGACCCAAAAGGGTCAGAATGGGTTTCTAAGGTGTAGAATTATCGTTTAACTTACCCCACTGCATACACATTACATCTGAGATTCAGCATGACTCAGCTGATAATTCACAAAGCAAAACAACTCTTGTTACGCTTCTAATGCTCCATTTATAAATGATTTTGATGCCAAACTGGCCATTTTGACTTTGCAGAAATGACAAATTTGAATTTCAGATGACTGCATGCCTAGAGAATTTTCTTTTACTCAGTTACTAATGCATTATTAAGTTCATTGAGAATCTAAATTTTGATGGTTATGCTTAAATTTCTATTGGCCAATCACCATTTTCATATTTAGCACTAATTTTTAAAAAATTGCAAAACAAAAGAAAAAAAACATGCATGTTCCAGGGAACCCTAATCGGGTCTTCAGGAACGGAATGTGCGATTATGGTTTGTGTTTTCAACAATACTCTCAGAGAAACTTCATAGATGGTTTGTGTGGATTCACAATTCCATTTCTTATTCTTCCAGAACACGTAAGATTAGCCATTTTTTGTGCAATGGTATTTAATTGCACGATCAATCTGCACAAAAATATACACTCTACTTCAGAGGAAGACTGAGTTATCAGTTTTGGAGCACCAGGTTCCCAGGTATCCCCTCTCCCCAGCAACCATTTTCATCCAACTTGGCAATTGCAGTAGATGCCTGGGTCATTTTGGACCTCGGTATAAGAGGAACTGCAAATTAGCAGCCATATGTTTATAATATAACTTTATATACTTACTTTGTTTGTAGATATAGCACTGTTTCTTGCTACTTTATCTATTCATGATAAGGTTCATATCTTTAGTTCTTGTCTACATGCACTTTTCTTTTGTTTCCCTCTGAAGCATTGTATGCACAATGTGTGAAATGTGTGTGAGGAGATCTCAACCATGATCTAAGGCTGTTGCCATATTGCTGACCTTTCCTGTTCAGAGACCTTGTCAAATCATAGTTATTTTGTTATCATATTAATTATGGATCATTTTTATCCCATGTGCTGCAATTATTTGCAATGTTTTTCACCAGTTACCTTCATTGCAGCGAATCGCGATTCGCGATCCAGAATCGCAAAAAAAAAAAAAAAATTCTTTTTTTTGGAAAAATAGCTTATTGCTGAAATTTTTTTAGGGGATCAATGGTCAAACCAGCGTTTTGCCTCTCAGAAGTGCAGTAGATAAGGCACAAACAGATCTTATTTTCAGTAGCTATCCGGTTGTCATTTGCTCTGGTTTTCAGTAAATGTTAATGCTACAGTTTGGACTATCAACTGTATGGATGATGATCACTTTTGCAATTGGTTCACTGGAGATGTGAGTGCAATGTACATACAGTTGGGGGCATAAATATTGGGCCCTTCTCGACGCGCATTTGGACCCCATTTTTATCTACAGGGGGCCGGTGGCATTTTTATCTATAGTGTCTATATAGCAGGAAGCTCTAGGGGGTTCGGGGGACAGTAGCCCCCCCGGGAAACGGGGGGTTCGGGGGGCAGTAGCCCCCCGAGAAACAGGGGGTCCATGGGGCGGTAGCCCCCCGGTGGGGGGTTTGGGGGGCAACACCCCCCAACGGGGGGGTCCGGTGGCCTCTTCATGATTTGGCCTTCCAACTCCCCGAGTGAAAACACACTTTTTGGTGTTTCGCACCTGAAACAGTTGGCAAACTACACAATCATAATCCCCTCGATCAGAGCTTTCATCTGATACCCATATTGCCTAAGAAAATTTCAAAAAAAAAAAAAAAATTGATTCTACACGATTCTGGGAAAATCCCGAATCGCGAATCGGAATCGCGATTCGGGAATCGCACTGCAACTATGCTTCAAATTTGTATGCTAATGTCATGAACTTAAGACTTCATGAGATTTGAGCACCTTGCCTGGTGGCAGAACTTAAGACCTCACTGATTACTTAAATAATGTTGACAGGACCAAGACTCTCACTAGGGTTACCACCAGGGTTCGATTTCAAAGCTTTTCGAAATATGCTTTTCTAATATTTGAATACTTAATTTACATGCTGAGGAATTGATTGGCTAGAGCTTATATCGGATCATAGTTGTCTGTTCCATTTCGGAAAGCGTATGGAATGGGTCTGTTTTTTTCCTTCAGAACCTGCCTGTTTTTTTTGTTGATAAATTCAGTTTCACTTCGGCTTTATTACTTAGATTAGTTCATTATGTATCGCTTAAAAGAAATGTTTTAAATACTAGGAGTCAGTTTTTAATGGTTTTTGATTTTTTTTAAGACATTTTTATTATTATGATTTTTAAAAGCATTCTGGAATGCTTTCTCTAGAATGCAGATCTATGACACAAAACATCAAATTATGTTTCTCTTAAAGTAGTGTTGAAAGCACAGATAATATTTCTCTGAGAGTAGTCTTGAAAGGCAACTCCAGTACTTAGAACCTTGTACAGAATCCATATGGAAACGAAAGCTTGAAACCACACAGGAAATAAAAGTGAAGTAACAGCAAAATAAAGAATATATATAAGTCATAACCCTTCCATAAAAAGTAATGTCAGGCTGTCTTTGCAATGTTATATAAAGAGAGCAAACTTTTCTCAACATGCACTGATGAAAGGAGCACTGTTGCATGATACTAGCCATAACAAGTCGTTTTATGACTTGCAACACCTTTGGAAAGGAAACGGACTTGGAACTGAAAGAGGGAGTTACTCAAGTAGATTCCACCACCAATATGACTCCTACGAACTTATAATAGATAATGCCCATGTTGCAAAGAAAATGAGCTTTTCAGATAAGCCTATGTCTTATAAAAAAACAGAGCCACCTCACTAAACTATATGGCTGTTTTCTTTTAGTAGTTTTATTGAAACTCTTGCTCAAGCATGCCCAATATGAGATATTCTTTCGACTAGATACTTCCCTTGCATTTTTGTGTGATGAATAGAATTTTTGAAAAGGGCGAATGTCTTTCCTCTACATAACTCAGACCCTTGGTTATCTGAAGCTCCATCCTATCTTCTCTACAATAAGAAAATTTGGGCTTCCACATACAAGTCGCATATTTCAAGGCTTATCAGAATGACCTCCATTTGATCTTCTTAGATGCTGCTTCTCTAAACATAACTAGCAGGACATTTTGATGATAAGGTTTTGTAAAAGGAAGATCTCATTGAAATTTGAAACCAAACCGTACTTCTCAATGGTGCTATGTCAAGTACAGGGAAGTAAAAGCTATTCTTAAAGATAGATAGGAGGAGCTGATATTGAGCTTTGCATACAAAATCTACTCATGCCAGACATGCATTGTCATGCTTGTTAAAACTTTTCATGAACAAACAACCAATAAATAGAGATCATGTACAAATCCTTGGATTTATACCAAACACAGAGCAGAAGACCATGAAATTGGCAGCATTTCAAAAAAATCAAGCCCACTCACATGATGTGTGTCCGCTGGGAAAGCTCTTGTGTCCTTCTTTTATATCAGCCTTGCGACCAGTACATTGGACTTGCTGTGTGACACTATCATAAATCTACAGATATCATAAGCATTGCATCAGAAAATGGAATCTGCAGAAGGTAGATAATTAACTTATGCTGAAATTTTTATGAGTTCAGAAATGCACAACGATTTTCATGCCCAAAGCAGCAACTTTACCAAGTTAACCCAAAACAACAAAGCATGATCCTATAAATACACCAACTTGATGCAAATGCCCACTCAAATTTGGTGCCATTCTACTCCAATGGAATTTCAAGGTCAAGCAGTTACTGCGTTTCCGTTGGGGAAACAACGCCAGAAAAAATCGGGACGTGGGCGTCCACAAGCATTCTTTATCGCATCCGTTATTACAGCGGCAATTAGTACAGAGAAGAGCAAACCTGGAATACCACAGTAGCAAAAAAAAATCATATAAATCTTTAGAGCGGTAAACAGTACTACTTTTATCTTATACTCAAAAATGATTGTGAGATGTGATCTCTTGCAAAGGCAGCAGACATGCAAGTTATTAAGTAGGTAGAGTGTGTAAGTTGAAGAGAAAAGAGTATTTGCATATCTCAAAAGTATTTGTAAGTGATGTCAAAAGGTGAGATTCAAAAGTATCCTCAAACATCAAAATGAAAAAATCGGAGCTAAGAGTATTCCACATAATATTCTTTTTCCTCAATAAGTCAGTATCTAGGTTTCAAGGATACCCTTATCCTCTTGGGTAGACCCGATGTTGAATGAAACTAGATGATGACAACAATGTCGACCTTCAGTATCACAATATGCACCAGTTACTACGTATCATAGATGCACGGCGTTTCTAGAAACGCGTTCTCTGAACGCGTTTCTAGTTTGGGAATGCGTTTCTCAGAAACGTTTTTTTTTTTAAATTTTCTTTTTTTGATTTTTGTGGGCAATATGGGTATCAAATTACAGATCTAATCAAGGCCGTTGCATTTATGTAGGTTGACGAGTGTTTCGGTTGCAGTATGGTCCAGTTTAGGTGCAGCAATCCTTGTTGGATTCTGTCAATCCCTATGAATTTTTAAAGACCTGTTTCTGATTTTTTTCCAGCGATTCTGGATCCAGAAACGCGTTTCTAGAAACGTTTTTCTCCAGAAACGCGTTTCTAGGCAACTATGCTACGTATAGCATTCATATCCATGAAGTGTTATGAACACATCTACAAGCAAACCATAACATGTAGAAAAGATGGCAGCAAATGATGATGATATAGCCATTTCCTAATAAGAACAGTGTATGAACAATATGCACTATCAACAGCAGATCTCCTACAAAGGACTCAAGGAACAAACCATCTGAATGTGGGTCTCCTAAGAGCTACTTCTTCAATACCAATCTGTAATCTAGGGGAACCTTTATAAGTTGGCCATGGGAACTGAAGGCCCTCTTTATGCATTTATACTTACAAATGACCGAGGGCCCCAACTATTTTCAATAAGTAGCTGGAATGGGGGTCCTACTAGGGGGAAAACTCTAAAAGAAGGGGTGCCCTATTTTCCCTCCAAAATCCTAGTTTGTGGATAAGGTTAACTAGGTCTCTAGAAGCTTCCATTTTAGCACATCTATTGAGTATAATAAGAAATTAGAGTCATTCATTATTCAACTTTGGGGGGCAAACTCTGAAAGAGGGTGCCCTATTTTCCCTCCAGAACTCTAGTTTGTGGATAAGGTTAACTAGGTCTCTAGAAGATTCCATTTTAGCAAATCTATTGAGTATAATAAAACACTAGAGTCATTCATTATTCAACTTTGGACTCTGGAGATTGATATTGCTCGAGCTATTGCTTGTATGGCTTTGGCTATTCAACATATGTGATATATCATATACTTGAGCCTTTTTTGTAGGGCAACAAACTGATATCAAAATGTATGCAAGGTGTTCATAACTTGGTATTAGGGCACTTTCTTGAGCAATTGAGATGGTGTTACTTTCTTGGAAAAGTGTTTTTCTTTGCTGGGCATTGTCCTGAAACCCTAATTTTCTGATTTGAAAGAGGTACCATCGTTCATCTTCTTTGGTGATGGAAATTGAAAATAAGTACATGTTTCATTTTTAACAAAAGAATTATACTGGGCAATTTTTTCTCATTCAAGAAAAGATTGAAATCAACATTTGTCCTGAGCACAATAATAGTTATAATAGTTCAGCGAGCAGCAGCACAACAAGGGAATCCTTTTCTTTTAGCGCATGCTATACTTACCAAGTCTCTAGGGTCTCCAAAATCTACACCTGTTACGTTGGCAACATACCTTTTCGACACACAAGACCATATCATTGAGGATATGGTCATATACAGAGCATACAGCTGCAATATAGGACTATTGTGGACATACACCAAAGGTATATGAGGAATGGGATGTTCACTTCAAGCTTTGCTTTGCTTGCCAAAGGTTTGCTTCGAGTCAATCTTAGAAAGAAAAAATCACTTCTGAATCTGTTTTGTGTTCTCCAAAAGCTGTGCCACATCATTTGAAGTCATCAACTACCTACTAATATCAGAGCATGCGACACCTTTCATGTAAGTCAATTACAAGATACTATTGACCTTCATGAGGCATATAGTCCGGAGTTATTCCCATTCCTACCAACCATTATTCTACATGTATGGGTACATCAAAGTACATGTCAACCTTGTGCAATCTGTTTGCTTCCATGTTATGAACAACTTGCTGATGAGGCCACATGGGATTTCATTGATATGTTTAATCATTCGCATTCACTCTTCCACTAATCACCTAGATTTAGGGCAATATCTTTGTCATGTGGAAAAAGTTAATGTTAGGAATTAATGTTTATTTGATACCCCTTAATGATAATTTGGCCATGCCTGCGTGCTATTATAGGGGCCATTACTATTTATAGTAAATTCGTCTTTTATTGCTTATGTGAGTGCTAGTAGGACTAGTAACTCCATCTAGAATTTGTATCACAAATTTTGACATGGTATCAGAGCAGGCTTTGTGGTGTGTGCGTGTGTATGTGTGTGTGTGTGTGTGTGTGTGTGTGTGTGTGAGAGAGAGAGAGAGAGAGAGAGAGAGAGAGAGAGAGATTCTTGTAGGGTTGCAAGAAGTGGATTTAAGGAGTCATCGCTGGCTGTTGCTGCGTGTTGGATCGCTAGTTGCATGATCAGTTTGCTGGAATCAAACTTGGTGGATCGCTGCAGAAGAGGCAGTCATCACTGGTGGACAAGAGTAGGAGCTCGTTGAGGTCAGCAAAGCCATCGCTGCAGCACAAGAGAAGTTTCAGTAGGTCGCTACTGGACACTGCTGGATAGGTCACTGAGGCAAATTGTTGCATGTCCTGCTCGATGGTGGGCAACAATTATAGTTGTCAAAAATAAATTCACTGGTTGCTAAGGCTTCGCTGGTGGACAAGATAACTAGCATCTTTGCCGGAACAAGATAAGTTTATCATTCTTTTGTTTACTTATCTCTCATGATGGGAAGTCTTCATGAGTCAGTTCTACCAGGAAAAAGCAGGATGGGATTTTTGCTGAAGAAGAAGAAACATCTAATGCAAAATTGAGTGCTTTGGATCTTGAAGACTATGAGTTGTTTTCGGCATCGACATCTTTCGGTGGTGGCTTCTCGAAGGAAGAAGACTATTGGTTTATTGATTCAGGAGCTTCGAAGCATATGACACCTAGACGAGAGTGGCTATCTAATTTTCAAAAATTAGATGATGGGTCAAATGTGAAGTTGGGAGACAACTACACATATGATATAAAAGGAGTTGGAAAAGTACAAGTTCAACTACCTTCAGGGAAGATTGGAGACATAAGGGATGTGCTTTATGTTTAGATGATGGGTCAAATGTGAAGTTGGGAGACAACTACACATATGATATAAAAGGAGTTGGAAAAGTACAAGTTCAACTACCTTCAGGGAAGATTGGAGACATAGAGGATGTGCTTTATGTACCAAGAATCAAGAAAAACTTACTCTCAGTATCAGCTATTGCAAAGCAGCACATGGTGGTGCAGTTTGATGAAGAGCGGTGTCTCATCAAGAAGAAAAATAATGAAGTAGTAGCTAAGGGCATACTTATAGGGCGGTTGTACAAACTTCAGGCTTAGGTGGTGGATCATCATGCAAGTGTTGCGTACTTGGATCAGTGAGTAAGTTATATCACGAAAGGTTTGGACATCTGAATTACAAAAAAGACTACAAGTCTTGAGGAAATACAACATGGTTACAGGTTTACCTAAAGTTGTTTCTGATCACAAGGTTTGTGAAGGCTGTGTCTTAGGCAAGCATCATCATATGAAGAAATTTTTGCCTGGTACATTCAGGGTGAAAAATGTTCTAGAACTTGTTCATACAGATTTGTGTGGTCCTATGAGGACTCAATCTTATGGGGGAGCAAGTTACTTCATGGTGTTTGTGGATGACTATTCTAGGAAGACATGGATCTATCTTCTGAAGAATAAGAGTGAAGCGTTCAAGTATTTCACATGGTTTAAGACACAGGTGGAGAAAGAAACAGATAGACAAATCAAGATACTCCGCTCGGAGGGGGTAGAGTATATTTCTATGGAATTTCAGGTGTTTTGCAAGGATCATGGTATAAAGAGACAATTTGCAAACACGGACACGCCTCAACAAAATGGAGTTGTGGAAAGAAAGAATCGGTCTATAGTGGAAACTGCAAGGAGTATGCTCAAGAGTATAAATCATCCAAATATGTTTTGGGGTGAAGCAGTTAAGACGACGATTTATCTTTTGAATCGAAGTCCTACAAAGGTTGTACAGAATCGGACTCCAGAGGAAGCTTACACGGGTCGGAAGCCAGATGTAAGTCATTTGAGAGTGTTTGGTAGTATTGCTTATGCTCACATACCTGAGGATTCCAGGAGCAAATTGGATTCTAAGGCGACCAAGTGTTTATTCCGTGGATATGATAGTCAGGAGAAGGGATAAAGGTTATATGACTTGGAGGGTAAGAAGATGTAATCTTTGATGAGGAGGCAACTCATAAAGATACAGAGATACCTTCTGATAGGAATCAAGATAGAGGCATCCCTATATTGTGTGACGAGTTATTACAGGAGCCTGAATCGACACATGTATCGCCTACGCCAATCCAAGTACCTAGAGTGACCTTGGTTGAGAATGGAAAGAAGAAGGAGAGATCAAGTATATGGGATACTTATTCACCTCCTACTTCACTAGGCAGGAAGCATCCTACATCAGAAGCTAGAAGATTGCCTAGATGCTACTATGAAACTATAAAGGATAGTGTCATTATGGAACAGGGAGAGTCCAATACGCATGGAACTAGGAGATCAGCTAGGCTTGAAAAGCAACATGAAGATCAAGATCAACAAGAGGATCATCATGAAGATCATCACGAAGATGGGGATGTACATTTTGCATATCTGGCCACAGTATTGGAAACCAAGGATCCATCTACTTTCAAAGAGGCTGAAAAAGAGGATATTTGGAGGAAAGCTATGGATGAGGAGTACGACTCAATCATGAAGAACCAAGACTTGGAGACTTGTTCAGTTACCTATAGGTCAAAAGGCCATTGGATGCAAGTGGGTCTATAGAACTAAGTACGAATCAGATGGTTCTGTAGATAAACATAACGCAAGATGTAAAGAGTGCATTCCTTAAAAATTTGTGATTCATTGCACTACAAGTCACAATAGGCCTAAATTGTACATAGACATCACGTACCTAATATGCTTCACAATAAAAAACTAAGTGAATGCTAAGAAATTGTTTTAACTGGAGTTAAAATCCTAATGAAGCAAAGTAGCAAAATAGATATGCGATTTGTTGCATCTTATATTGTGTAGGTCTTAGAACATTATAAAACTTGTAGAGCTACAACAATATCTTGCTTAGGCATGCTTGAAAAATTCTACTCCAATGCTGCAACTAGCTTGCTATCTCCAAGTTTCATAATCTTAAAAAATAGAATAAGTGAAGCTAAATCTTCCAACTCAACATTACGCATGATTTTGAATCATCCAATTCGAGATATAGCATAGTCTACAAGAGCTTTAAACCAAATTGTTGGCTGGATTTTGAACAAAAAGTTTTACGAGACACACCAAGGTCAAAATAAGAAAGAATCAATTGAAAAGTGCTGCAAACAATACCATGGCAATAAGATTTCCCTCATAACCCTTATACTATCAAAACCTTTACTCTTTGGAATTACTCATTCTAAGAATTTATCTTGCAAATTCAAAATCGGAATCTTCAAAAAGCTTACCAAGAATAGCATGATGCAGATCTTGAAGGTCCCTTTTATAAATAAAGTACACAACGATAAACACCAGTGGTATAACAATAGCAATAACCTATACAGGACAAAAAAGATCAACTAATCAATTTGCACAAACCTTCTAACTTCTTATCAACACTAAACGAATGTACATGTTAATCAACTTCGTAAAAGGAAGACGTTGCTGAAATTAAATAATCATTGTTATATATGATATTTGCACAACCAACAAGTTATGAGCTCTCACATAGAAAAGAGTTGCAAATGAAAAAGGTTGATCAGAAATATGTCAACATGCAATTACACAACGCCCAAGATCTCCAATTAGAATCGTTCTAAGCACACAATGAAGTTAGAATATTGACTCACCAAACCATATGGAATCCATCCAAATTCACTCCCTAGTTGTGGAGCTTTTGAGAAGCACACTTATCATGTCCCTTTGATGAATTGATGATTGAAATGAAGAAAATTTGGAATTATTTTGAACAGCTAAGTGTGGGCCCTAGTGTATTGCATGGGATCACACAAGCTCGAGATTGGTAGAAATGGTCAACCAAAATCTTAGACTTCTAAACCTACATGCAAATCGTAGTTCAATGAGTGCTTCTTTCAAGACCACCAAGACCACAAACTAGGAAGTTGGCTCCAAAGACACAAAGGGAACGGCCTATGGGTATACTTATACCCTCCAAGGTGGGTCAAACCAACCCAATCAAACCTAGATCGATCAGATCTAACCCCCAAGCTATGGACTACTAGCAAGAACTCACCAGAAGGGAGAGATGTCAATCTAGCAACATGTAGCTACTACTCCCAAATCAAGCCCCTCCTAGAGAGGCCTATGGGTATACTTATACCCTCCAAGGCTCTACTGCAACTGGGAGTGATTTGGGACACCTCACACAAAAGTCTTCCACACAATCACTTGTTACAAATAAGTGCAAGTGATGTACATTCAAATAATGTAGCAAAAGCATGCACTGGAATGGGACCATGGTCCCACCCAAGACGTCTTTGGTAAGTGCACTTAATCCATGTTCACATCGATTCTTGCCACAAAGGATACCACCTAACGGCAAGTCGAACCTTGTGTGACAAGGAGGAGGTGGCCCCACCGCTTATGAGATGTATTCAAAGATATTTGGAAACCTCTCCAGAGTCCAATTGCCTCCCTCAATTGGTTTCCACATGGAAAGAGGTTAAGTGTGTTTAAGAACAAGGAGACCCTCCCTACTGGCATCCCCACTTGACCAGTGTTGACATCCATTAAGGCCATGCAGGGAGGGAAAGTCCCAAATCATGTTAAAGTGAGGGAGGCCACTTGGCCTCCCCCAATATGTGAGAGTATTTGAGGCCCTCTTCCCTTGCCTTCTTATAAAGGGGCCTCCCCCAATTTGTGAGATATTTGGGGTCCTCTCCACTTACCTTATTTAATTTAAAACCACTTGAAAACACACTAGAGGAGCAAAGGTATCAATTTAGTGAAGAATTTCATTTTGGCAGGCAACTATCAGTCCATACAATCGGGCCTAGAGTATACAAATACTGGGACGAAACCTGCTTGAGCAGCAATGACAGCAAGTCCTCCTTGTTCTGGATTGATGTAACTCAAGCCATAATTGCTTAACGTTTCTGGAAACGCGTTCAGAAACACAGTCAGAAATGCGTTTCTGAACCGCATTTCTGAAATGGGAGAGCGTTTCTCAGAAGCGTTTTTTTTTTTTTTGCGGGCAATATGGGTATCAACTTAAAGCATTAATTAAGGACAGTTACATCTATATAGGTTGCCGAATGGTTTGGGTACAGTGTGGTCCAATTTAGGTGGATCAATGCCTGTTTGATTCTGTCGGTTCAATTAAATTAATATCTGTTCTTTTTTTGCCTCAGCGACTCTGGATCCAGAATCGTTTTTGCCCACAAACGCGATTCTGTACAAGTATGACTCAAACACTCAACTGTAGTTTACATAAGACTATGTGGCAATGGGAAGATTAGTAAAGAAGACTGGTTAGTTACAGCTTATTTTTGCACTTTTATGTACTGCATAGATCCTTTGTGTAATTCTGCAGTTTAGGAGTACAACTAACTTAGATTCAACATTTCTAAGAGACACATAATATCCAGTAGAAAACTATATAACGGATTTTTCATAGCATTACGAACAACAAAACAGTAGAATAAAAGATAGAGATGACATCTCGTACCGGTACAACTGCAAAAGGTATGGTGTCTGATTTCAACGGAAATCTGAAATCGTCTATGTCAAACCGTCCCACAAAGCGATAGAATGGATGGATGATCATAAGCACGCCATAAAGAACAGCCAATGCTAGCAACGCAAGCCAATCATGAAGATGAAATAACAGTAATGCACGAAATGTTGTTTTTACAGGGTCAGCAGCTTCTGCATGCAGCCTTCGTGAGTCACTTTCCATATTCGAAAGCATTAACTTACTGGAACATTAGTTTACTGAGCTGCAAGAATGATGAACAAGTGCAATATTAATAACTCCTTGCTCAAACAAAAATTTAGACAAAGCTCCTTACTCCAAAAAGAATAAGACGTTTTCGTTGCTCTGATTTATATTGGAAAAAAGGATAACAAAACTCCTTAAATAAAAAAAAAGGTTTTCCTTCCTTTGATTCATATGAAACAAAACACGAAAAATTCCTTATTCAAAGCGAAATTAAGACGTCTCCATTCTTTCATTTAAGATAAAAACAAGATACGAAAAACTTCTTATTCAAGAAGAATGTAGACGTTTCCCTTCTTAAAATCATAAGGATTACAAAATATGTCTTGTTTTTTGATGATGATGCTAATTGCGGGACAGTAACACAAAATGAAAGAACGCCAAGCATCAAACAAAATAAAAGAAAGAGTGACAGAAAGAGAAGGAGAGCAGTCACAAGCGAGCGCTCTTATACATTTTCACTATTGGTTGAAAATATTGCGCTGATGCAAAACGATAAATATTGCGCTTCCTGAAGGCTTGAAACGTTGCGTTAATAAAAAGCCCGCTAAAATATCCTGCTCCACGCAAATTGTTACAAAATTTGTTTGACGTTCGTTTTCCGCAGAGACGATACAGATTGCAGGAAATCAACACAAAACGATTAAAACATCAAACTATATGAAAGATTAAACAGTTGACAGAAAGATGGTATTACTGAGAAAGAAGCACTGACAATGAGAGAGAGAGAGAGAGAGAGAGAGAGAGAGAGAGAGAGAGCAATCACAAGCGAGCGTTCTTATACCTTATTAGCTGAAGATATTGCACTGATGCAAAAGCATATACGTTGCGCTGCTCGAACGTTGAAAAGTTGCATGCTAAAAAATATCATGTCGACACAGAAATAAACTACTTAACTATTTTGCTCTTTCGATCCTGCAATTATTATTATCGTACAATTCGTAGCGGCGAAGACAGGTATTGTGGTCCTTGTAGGTGGCAAGCATTGGTGGCGACTTCTCCATTTGCTGACATTTGGCAAGATGAAAATATAAAACACCTCTCACCAATAATGATTCTTTATTGTTGTGCGGGTATCAAGGGTTCACATAATAATATCACTAGCGAAGTGTGCCCGCATTTGACGGGCGGACGATGGGGTGTGTGTGTGCGCGTGTGCACGCACGACGCAAAGATAGACAGAGACAGAGAGCCCTCCCTATGACCCGTCCCTGTGCCCCCTCCCTGCGTCCCCTCCCGTGCTCCCTCCATGCACCCTCCCTGCTCGCCTTCCCTGTGCGCCCTCCCTACGCGCCCTCCTCGTGCTCCCTCCCTACGTGCGCATGCCCTCCCCGTGCCTTCCGTACGCCCCCTCCCTAGAGAGAGGAAAACCTTTTTTATGCTTTGTTTTTTAACGTTGGAACGTAGGTAGGTAGGTAGTGTGACACAGGTATGGCTACACTCTATCACTAAAATATCTTTAATAGATATCATGAGGGTAAACTTACGATGGAAGGGCCGGGCATAGGACATTCTTGGGCGAGGCTTGGAGGGGACGAGCCTCAAAAGTTGAACCGAGCAGAATGGCTTGTGCCCTCAACTCCTTCATTGCGTAATGGATACTTTGACTTTATTCACATGTCCTTTATGAAGCATAATCAGCACTTTGATTTTTTTTTACCAGTAAAAAACTGCCACATGGAAGCCTTACGCATTACGCCTTATGGGCAAGTTGAAAAGCGAACCAATTTTTTTTTTTAAAAACAAATGACTATTCTGCTTTTTAAGTTGATCAAAAGCTGGGCAAAATAGTCACCAAAGATCCATTACGTACATGTAATATGAGAGTACATCTTCTTGTCATGGACATGCTTTTAAAACAATCCACTATCAATATTATGTTTTGCAAGTTATTAAAAGGATTATCTAACATTTGAGAGTCAATAAAATAAAGATTATAAAATATTGTAGAGAGATTTGAGAACACGTGTTATTTGTGAAAATGTGATCTTGGTTTAATAACTATTTAGAAATTAGTGAAATTTTTTTGTATACAAAGTTACGCAACAAGTAGGTTATTTGTTATACACAACATATACAGCCTGGCAACGCACTGAAAGCACATAGTAGCCGAATGCGGTGATGAAGAACCGTCAAAAACCATCTAATTCCACGCGGTCCAAAGCTTCCACAACATAGAGAGCTTGCGTACAAAAAGGTGAGGGAAGCACTAGCCATGTGGTGCGAATCACCTAACAATTTGGAAGCAACGATGAGCTGAGGAAGGGCCACTCAAGTAGACAATAGATTCGACTTGATGTGACACCGTTAAGAAATCTAAGGCCAAGTTGTAACTTCATTTTACCAATGGTTGATCCTGAAAATACTAGTAAAGAGACAGAAGCACATGATTTAAAAAATGATGGAAAAGGTGCATCATCTCATGGCCAATCAAATGATTAGATGACTAGGCCAAGTGGGAAGAGAAAGGAAATGCACAAATCTACAATAAAAATCAAGCATTAGTTAATGTAGCTAGAAAATCAAACATCATTTGAGTAGAATTAGGTGCAGACTACGAAGAAAATTGATGAGTCGATGGAAAACATGTTAAAGTATCAAGAGCCACAATACACGATGTTATCTAACCATCATGAGAAATGCTAGTTAAAAATACTCCACTAGTAGAAGGTAGTCAAACTAGAGTGGCCAATAGAGGGATTGTTATTGCAGTATGTACATAGGGAGAGGCATTTCAATGGATATAATCCACCACGATGCTACAACTGTAGGAAATCGTGCCTGTTGGAATATTAATAGTGTACTTAAGAGAGACAAGAAGGTTGAGCTAGCAAATATAAATCAACAAATAGAATGAGAGAAGAGAGAAAACTAGTATAGAGAAATCGTAGAATTACAGAGGAATAGAATCTGTGAGCATACAATACTTTATACAATACACTAATTTATTTCTAATGGAAAATGGTGACTATGAGTCATGTAAATAATCTATTGTAATGTTAATGTAAAATTTAAATAATGTTCGTTGCCCATATAGATAGGTAAAATTAAATTTCATGTCATATCTAATCAAATAGAAAATAGATTGGTAAATTCCTCCAGCATCTTATTTGCAAATTTCCTTAGGTTTCAATACATTAAAACTATAAAACTTCTACAATTGTTTTCTTTTTGCTATGTGCAAATTCAACTCATTAGCCACTTCTATCCTCTTAGAACTTTGAGTATTTGTTGTCTTACATTGAACATTCATTTAAGTGTAAAAAAAGTATTCTCCTTGGTTTTTTTCAGTACATCTCCTCTAAAAATGCAATGCCCATAAATGGGAAGGCCTAAGAGATGAATGAATAGGTGGATCTCCCATGTTGAGGACGGGAACATGAACATAATTTTGCGTGGTTCAAAATCCAAACATGGGAGTTCATGTAAGAATAAAATAAGCCCTAGATCACCAACTTTGAGATAAACAATCTCAAATCATATTCTTACTATGGCCCACACAGAACTTCAATATTATGTTGATGGAAAAGGTGGATATGCAATTCTAAAACTATCAATAAGGCCTTGATCAAGAAAGCCTCTACTTCAAGGTGAATTCCGCTTATGGATGTTCCTTATTCAACATTTCTTTGTCGAGTTGTTGCCCTCATTTGGATTATGTCAGAAATCTCTCAAACTAGTTGTCTGCAACACAAGTTCGATGAAGCTTGCAACACACTATCTTCCATTTGAACAATCAGTCCATGCAAAGTATATCTTATATCCGACCAACCTTAAATAGCACACCAATGTGTTGTTTTCAAAATAGCTTGCGATAAGTTGATTGCTAATTGGCTATACATGTGGGTTCTATTAAAGAGCATTCCTTATGCAAAGGAGAATATCGTTGTCGCTTTGCTGTCATTCTATACGGTTTCATGTGATTTCATTTCACATAATAAAGGAATAGAAATGTTCGATAAAGAATCACTTAATGGCCCAAATTTGGACCGCACTGCTCTTGGAACTCCGAGTAAACTAGATAAGTGAATTGCTCTTGAAAACACCTTTAATCTGATAACCATATTGGCACCCAAAGCAAAAGAATTTGTGTTCCTGGAAACATTAATTGGATTTACATTCCGGGTCGCGTTCCGGAACAAAACGTGCAACTCTAATTATAACTTATATGACCCATATAGATCAGCAAAGTAGCAAAGCTGCTAACTGACTGGAAATTGTAGGAATATTAATCACAAAAGGAGGTGGCTACACTTAAAGAGTATCAGGGCCTGGTTTTATCAAATGTGAATATCAGTTGGAGAAAACAAATGAGCAATGAAAGGAGCTCAACCAATCTAGGGTTGAATAGTTGGGGCTAGAGCAACTCCTATCTCAGAAAAATCAAGTGTTTTAGGTGACCCGGAACTGCTGCTGACAATTTATGTAGTGGGAGTTGGTAAGAGAATTGACACATGTTGAGAGGATGAGGCAATAGCAAGGAAAGCACACATCACAGGGTTGTGAACCTTGGCAAGTGGTGTACGCCAGAATCTTAGTATGAGTCAGCTCAAATCTAACAAGACGATAGGACAAGCAATAGTTTCAACATAATATACAGAAGTGATCATTATCTAGTTATTAAGGTCCTTTTGAATTTCTAGCTTCAACATAGACAAAGTGTAGGTTGACCATCACTTACTCGGTGATCTTATATGATATCAACAACTTGAGAAGCTCAAAGAACCACAATAATGTAGTTAGTGGAATCAATGGCTCACCAAGCATAATCAATCAAATTGCATGGTGCTCACTTCCAACATAACATGGTGACATCATCTTATTAGTGCAAAGTTTGCCTAATTGCCTTTCACCTAATTTTTAGGCCCTTTTGGGCTCTATTATTTTACATAATATAGGGCCCCAATTATTAGTAGCTCTGCCTCTCTGCAAACTTCTATCGCAAGCTGCCTACTTCCTTCTTGTGTGATTGCCTATCACGATAAGACAGACCTGCGTAGAGAGAGAGAGAGAGAGAGAGAGAGAGAGAGAGAGAGAGAGAGAGAGAGAGAGAGAGAGAGAGAGAGAGAGAGAGAGAGAGAGAGAGAGAGAGAGAGAGAGAGACCCCGCTCACAAAGCACCGGCTTGACACTTGCATAGAGCTTCCTTGCTTCCACTTGTTTGTGATGGTATCATATATCCAAACATCATTCGCAAGAACCTTTTTACCTTTGATCAGAACGAGATGTTGACCGATGGCAACAAACCTGTAGTCTTCCGCACATGTTTCTTTGCACCATCCAAGAGCGGGTAGTAGAACTTTGCACAACAACTATTTAGAATTGAGATCGTACATGCAGCACATCTTCCCAGTTGATGAATGGTGCGTGAAAACCACGATCAACCATGGATCCACCAATTTCAGTTTTCGACGCTCCTCATAGAAATTAGAGCTACGCAAGACACGTCGCCATGGAACATAGACATTGGCTGAAAAATTCTAGAAACACCCTTAGAACGCACTAGAAATTCCATGTGGCTCTGCTCATTTTAAAACAGCTGTGACATGTGGTAGTAGATTATGAAAAGATGACTGATCCTTTGACTCCGAGAGACAAAAAATCACACAAAGGTGAAAACCAATTACGCACAGCAATGGCCATTTGGTTGGGTCGTTGCCATAAATAATTTGGTCCCTGAGCATCTCGTGGCGAAGTACCATAAATAATCCGCCACAAGCTGCTTGGGGATCAGATTATTTATGGTACTCCGCCATGAGCTGCTCGGGGACCGGATTATTTATGGAATGGCCCTCCCAATGGCCATTACCTAGTACTTAACTCTCCCTCCTTGTCTTAAGGGGATTTGTAGTCAAAACTTATTGAAGTTGATCCCAATGAAACTGGAAATGAAGACTAGGTAATGAAGGTGACATTAAAAAGTAATGGTCCACATTAAGTTAAAAAACTAACATCAAGATATTGCAATCAAAAGTGAATGAAAATTTTGATAAATTATCCAACCAAACTTTTGAAGAGACAACTACAACTTTCTACAATGAAGAGAGAGAGAGAGAGAGAGAGAGAGAGAGAGAGAGAGAGAGAGAGAGAGAGAGAGAGAGAGAGAGAGAGAGAGAGAGAGAGAGAGAGAGAGAGAGAGAGAGAGAGAGAGAGAGAGAGAGAGAGAGAGAGATTTGTTTATTGATATGTTTGTCCAAATAAGAGTCATTTTTTATTTCTTTCTTTGGCAAAAGTTATATTTATGGTTCAATCATAGGTTAAAGTAGATCTATTCTAGTTAGTGTCTTTTTTGAATTGTGTAGTTTGAAGGTAAATGCAAATGCACACTACAAAGCTAGGAAATATATTTGTTGGGATAACACAGGAGTGGTGGGCTAGGGCTCTAACATGTGAGTTTGCTACCCCTTCTTGTTTGACAAGGAGGCAAAGAAGAAAATGTAAAATGTTGAATATCTTTGTTCTTCAATCACAGCATTGTTCATGGTGGATATCATTGATCTCTTTGTGCTTGGAATCGTATCTCAAAATGTTAAAGTTTCAAGATATCAATAGTACAATTCCATGGACCACTATTTAATGGTGTTCGTGAAAAATAGAAAAAACTCTATAACTGAAACTTACTAGAGAAAGTCACCCATTGAAGCTATATGTTGACAAACTGGCAAGAAAGTTGGTGGTTTTCTAAACTCAAAACGAACTAAAGGAAATCTTGCCATTGACAAACTAGCAAGTAAGTTGGTCGTTTTCTAAACTCAAAATGAACTAAATGTAATCTTGCCATCTTGCAACATTGGAAAATAATGTACCTCAATGAGCTTTGTGCGTTCCATTGGGTGCATCAAATTTTGCCATGAAAAAAGACATCAAAAGTCTTCCTTACAATAGAATGCTTGAGAATTTTTTTTTGAGAAATGTCTAGAAATTTGCTACATTACAAAAGAATCTTGCTAATAATTTGGTAAGCCCTCCTTGCATGGAATGAGGGTTTGCCAGTACATTGATGAAGCTTTTAGAAGGACTTGTTGCACCCTTTTGAGCTAGACATATTGAAATAGATATTGAATCTTGTTTATGCAATCGAGATAAGACTTTGTAATTCATGATGATGTTCCCATCTCAGAAGCATAAGCATAAGCATCCCTTCAAACGGTCGGTCGTGTGTGTGTCGGGAGTCTCTAATCTTCTTTCATATGCCATCTGTAACAGAGTCTATTGTTGTTTCAACCATAGAATTTGAGAACCGTGGACGGCTCACCACGGTTCTCAGAACCGACGGTTCACCAAAAATTTAAGGCTGAACCGTGGTGAACCGTCCAATTAATTAATTAATTAATTAATTAGATTTTTTTTTTTAGTTTCCCACCCCAAAAATAGCCCGAAAATATGCAAAAAAAAAGGCCAAAAAAATCTGTGAAATCATTTGAATCTGTGAAATCTGTGTAATGCCAAAAATCTGTGAAATCTGTGAAATCATTTGAATCTCTGAAATCTGTGTAATGCCAAAAATCTGTGAAATCTGAGGGCCATTTGTGAAATCTGTGAAATGAGGACCAAAAATGCCTTGGGAGGGGTTTTTGGGGGAAAATGGAAATTAATCTATTAATTCATGAACCGTGGTACGGTTCACCCCACAGTTCTCAGGACCCAAAACCCGTGGGTTCTATGGTTTCAACTCCTATCTTGGATTGCAATCATTCCATCATGTCCACCATCCAATTAGTATTAAACTATTGAAAAATAAAAATTGGCCATTAGTCTTTTTTTCCACAAAAAAAAAATGGCGATCCGGGTCACGGATCGCTGACGTTCCGGAACTTTTTTTTGACTCTAATCTGTTTTTTTCCTTTATGGATTGTATGATTCCATCCCCTCTGAAAGTTCACACAAGAGCCCCACTTTACACTTTCTCTTCTCTAGTAAGCCGCATTGTTCAATTGAAGAATGTTCGTCCTAGACTCCAAGAAACATGTTGCCCTCTTGATCTGTGTCCTGAGACTCCAACAGACATGGATTTATGCAAACCACATCTGCCAATAGTTTGCAGCTTTTTATCCAAAACAATGAAAAGATTAAAAAAAGCTTGAATACTGTGGCATCCACAAATGTACATATAGCACCACACTAAATTACCCCCCAACAGGATCATACAAATCAAACGTTTTGATTAAGCATCAGTCAGGTAAGAAGGTCCACATGGACAAAGCTTACAGGACATTGACTTGTGTGCAAGTCAATTCACTATCCTCTGGGTATCCCAGCGGCGTCATGTGGTTCTGTTTAAGCGTGGACTTTGACACCAAAATAGGTAACTATATAATGACCTCAATTAATATTCTTCTTTGAGGTTGGACCTTGTATTTGCTGATCCTAACAGGACAAAGGCATCATTCATTTGAAGCAGTGCGAGATATGTAATGCTCTGTGCAGCCAAGGCAAGAACAAAGTACTGGTGCTAGCATTTTTAGTTTTGGAAAAAACAACTGATACAAAACCAAATAGATCACCAACATTTTTTAAGAACTTGGAGGTGTCAAGGCATTGTTAGTCATATTGCCCCGAGGACTTTTGGAACTCGTATCACTTGCTGGCTCAAGAAATCATGGACATTGTTGTAAGCTTCCCCAAATCGCCTCCATTATGTACTTATCGAAGGTCAATGACCTCAAATCTAAGCCTTGGATTGATAAAAACATGACTGCAATGCTCATAAATGGTGCCACCTTCAGGTGATTCATCGTGAGGATGAAATCCACGTTGCTGGCACTGTTGTATTACTTCCACACCTCCCGGATCGGATAATCGAAAAATCCCAAATTTCCTGGGATACAAAAACATGTGCTTTTCATGGTCTTAACATAAGCTACAATCAAGGTAGAATAGTGAAACAGTAGAGTCTTAAGATGAGATCATTCAACTTTTCCTTCATTTGGAAAAGCAAGAAATGATTATGAAACGTGTCCTCAAAGCACTAACCGAGTCGTATCAGTAGGTGCCATTACAATTGCTATTGCCTCTTGCAACATTATCTGCAAATCAAGTGAACCTTAGAGTCAAGTCCAATTAACAAAGAAATAGCTTTATCTAGCATAAAAGGTCCACTCTTCTTTTGCAGCCTTAATGCTCTTGTACAAAACCAGGAAAAGGTGGAAAATGCGCTTATTCAATTGGCTCCTTGCATAACAAGCAGATTTTTCTTTAAGTCACAAAACCACACCTCTGTCAATGAAAATGTGCTGTCATTGACATACTAGCACAATGGTTGCACACCCAAAGTTTTGTAATGTGAAGGGAAATCTTAACCACAATAAAAGCCAGTAGTATCGTGCCAATCTTCACAGAAACATAATGCTATGATGGAATATTTGATCATCACATCTTCATAGACACTTTTTTCTGAACCAAGTTTTACCATGCAAATCCAGTAGTAACAGAAAACTTCAATATGATGATATATTTTGCAGAAAGGAACCAGAAAAGTCGGTTTGTAAATTTGATATCATGACAGGGTTTTGAAGCTCATACAATAGTAGCTTTACCATTTCAATGATTCCAGGGTTTTGGGAAGGCATCTTACTGTTGCAAAATGGACCACATTGCCAAAGCCATAATTGAAATTAAGCTCCATCAAGGAAGCTAAACAGTGACATTGTTTTTAACAATCGACAATTAAATAGCTTGCCTTATGAAGTTCAAAGCCTCACATGAAGGACGGTGGGACAATCGATAATTAAATTACTAGTCTTGTGAAGTTCAAATCCTCACATGAAAGACTGTGGGACAATGCCAATCTCATGTACCTCAGCAAAGTCCTTTTCCATTGTAAATGAGAGGTCTTTTTAGCCTTATTGTAAGTGTAACGCACACAAGGCCCAATCTTACAGAATATAAAGATGTCATAAACAGGGTTGATTTTGAGCACGTTCAAACTGGCTGAAGACCTCGGAGAGATATATCAGAAACTTATCAAAACTTATATGACTAAGAAGTACTTCATATTTGCCCAAACGACAGCCTACAGGCTTACTTTAACTTCAACTATGACATTTAAGTGCAGAACCATATTGAAAAAGAGGAATGCACCCTTAAACTCCAGTCTTATATAGATAAAACTATCATATACATATGGAAACAATACATATTTAAAAAGATGACAGTCAATTCAACAGCCGTCGGCAGATTCAAGCCAAAATTTACAAAGGTGATTAATCACAAACTAGCAAGCAACATCTAGGCAAACTATTTTTGTCAAAAAAATGTTCCTGATTTTGATGAAAAGCACTTATGATGGAAGCATCACCTGGTAAGAGTAATGAGTATGAAGATCAATGGATGACATGAAGCAAGATTGACTTGGATGTGTCTGTATATGAACAAAGACCAAAAGAGGATACCTCTCAGAAAATTATAGTATTGCATTACGATGAAACTGACAAGTACACCATAAATGAAAGACTTGTATGAATTATACAACATCCTCCTCTTAGCAACAATTTTAATAATTAGTTAATTAAGCTCAAACTAATGACTATGAACAGAAGCATGAATGTACTTACGTCTGCTAGTTTACAAGAATGTAGTAAAATGACATACATGAATCCAGCCCAGTTGGAAAAGGCTGCGCTTGTCTTGAATGTCAAAGATTTCTTCCTCGTTCACCGTCTGACACTGCTTGCACAATCCACACATTATGCTCCATGAAGGGAAAAGCAATAAAAAGACTCTCAAACCAACTACTCAAACTGCAAACAACATTGCAAAGCCAGTTGGACTAATGCATGACTATCTGTTAGAGCAGAATCCATCTGCCATTGAGAACTCAGATGGCTCCTGATTGCAACATATGTAAGGACTACACTCTTCATTTGCACTTTCTGTGCAGTTATCACCTTCCCTTGGTCTTCTCACCTAAGCTCTTTCAAAAAAATCAGAATTATCCAGAAAAAGCTCAATTGCGATCGCCAACTGGTCATGCCTAGCACGTGCCACTGTTATAGATAACATATTAAGGCCATAGAAAAATTCTATTCTTGTATATTGATGATAGATGTGTTGTTCCAACCTTTCTTGTTCAACTAAGGACTTACTAATCACAAATCCGGTTGATTTGTGATGAGGAATTCTACTTTAAGAAGTGGTTTGCTAGATCTAGTAACATATTCCTTGTCAATTGAGTTGATTGACTTTATCTTAGTGGGGAACTAGGATCCGTGAGAGCTTGATGCAAGGAAATTGATTCGCTGTTCTTTTAAAGTAATCTTTGATATATATTTTGGTATTTTGAGAAATAGCACCAATAATACTATCTTAAAGTTAACTGAGTTATAGGATTGTCAGTTAACTATGTTATAGCTGAATCACGTGAGATCTATGGAGATACACTATGTGGGTGAATCATTGTGCGCAACTTCATAATCCTATGGATCTATTATGTATTCCTTTAATTGGGTTTATTTTGCATGCATAAACTAGTTGGAAAAGCATAGGCATATTGATGAGAGTTGTCTGGAGACAATTACTTGAGATATCTTTGGATGAGAATTGGACTCATGCTACTTAGGAAGGATTTATAATCAAACAAAGGTATGGATACTACATGGTGGCCTAAGAAGGATCCAGATACTCTTGTCATACACTTCACATCTGTATCTCATCGTCGTGAAGTGCTAGGTAAGAGATCTATACTGCGGGATACCAAGATATACCTGGATGAAGACCTTACTTTCATTCAGGTTCAAGAATGGAAAAAGGCAAGACAAGAGGCTTTAACAAATGGAAAACGGATGATCTACAAGGATGGTATTATTCGATTTGTAGATCGTAAACCCATTGCTATTAATGAAAGTTTGATTGAGATATCTGAGATTGTTCAGAGTTATGGCATGGAAAAGACATTAATAAAGCTTCTTCTTCTGCTCTCTCTCTCTCTCTCTCTCTCTCTCTCTCTCTCTCTCTCTCTCTCTCTCTCTCGGGCCATCTCCCTGGGCATCATCTGCTTGCTGGGCACCCCACCCTCCCCTCTACTTGTATGACCAGAAAAGCTGGAAGGGGGAGCCCTTGCCCCCCGGGAGTAATGCATCCCCCTACACAAGCAACATCATTGTCTGCGCAGGCTGTTGTCTGAGCAATAGATGAATGATGCTGCTCAGGCTTCCTAGCTGCCTAAGCAGCAGATGAACAATGCTGCAAAGCTTGAGCAGCAGATGATTATTGCTGCTCAAGCAGCGAAGTTCGCTGCTTGAGTAGCCTTTTGGTTGATAATGATGCTGCTCAGCCATATTGAGTTTATTGGTCATGATATCCACGCACGCTACCTCTAGATTTATCTCGTTGGACAGGGTACTAGACTAGACAAGAATATTTTTATGGCAGTATGTTATTTTCCACCTACGACATCTTCTTTTGGTATGGAGACCAACTCCCCATATGTTGATTTACAATCGCACTTCATTCGATATTCAAAGCGAGGTCATATATTATTGACTGGCGATTTCAACGCTAGAACTGCCTCATGCTAGATAGAGTTTCATGATTATTGGATCAATTTCGTATATGTCTATCGATGCAGTGGATATGGGTAGGACTTCTGCTGATGATCTTGGACCGGTCACTATTTATGGTGAGCAGTTACTTCAGTTTGGAGGTGCCCATGAGTTAGCCATTAGCCGGTTGGCCTGACTCTGGGGAATTCGCCTACCACCCTCATAGTGGCGGCCATAGTGTCATTGATTATCTCATGGGATCACCATCTTTCATCCCGTTCATCTCCAATTTTCGTATATCCACCACCATCCTTTCATATCACTTACGTCTTTCTTTCCATCTTAGTCACATCATACCACCTACTACCTATTCTTCTTCTTCTTCTAGTCCTAATCATGCACCCAAATACACTTTTGATCAGACTTTCATTCCCCTATACCAAGAATCTTTCATGAATGACCTTACTCCATGATTTTCCCCATGATATACCTCTTGAATCTCAAGACACTTTCTTCACTACTACTTTACATACGGCTACCTCTCTAGCTTTCCCATCTCATCGATCTCGTTCCAAATCCTGACCTCGATCAGCTAAACAACCTTGGTATGATGATGAGTGCCATTATTACCACCAACAAGCTATGCACAATACCACTCAGCTCACCTCCTTCATGACGCCTGTCGCATTTGTCATTGTGTTCTTCACAATAAGAAAAGCACCTATGAATCAAATGAAGGTTGAAGGCTCAAGAGCCTTCTCTTCAAATCATCCACTGGTGCCTTTTGGCGTGAGTTCACTCCTCGTTCTCCACCTCCTTCACTTTCGCACTTGGACTGACTATGCTACCACCTTGTACACTATCCCCACTGACACTCCCATTTACATTTCCCCACGACCCTATGAATTCTCTCTTTATGCCCCACACGGTCCTTATAGCCATCAAGAAGATGAGAACACACAATGCACACGATATTGAGGACCTAGAATCTGAGCACCTTATCCATGCTCCTGATACACTTGCACCCATACTTGCTAATCTCCTTAACCATGCAGTAATTACTAGTTTTCCTCCTCCTTGGTGCACCAATATCATCCATCCCATCCACAAAAGTGGTGATCCCATGAGACCTGAAAACTACTGCACCATCTCTATGGTACTATTCTTCAGTCTGCAGTGAGTGCAGAGGGAGAGACCAAGAGAATCTATGCATGGGTCAGGGGTTCAGAGCTCAGTGCTCACTAATGATGATATCATCACACTTTGTCCCATCATTGACCAAGCCAAGCATAGAAGAGAGAGAGTTTATTGTTGTTTTGTAGATTTCAAGAAAGCCTTTGACTCCACGACCCTTGCTTATTTGGAGATCGCAGAACTTGGGCTTCTCCACAAATACAGTAATGGAAATGATGGCCCTATTTGAGAGAGTTTGGGGTTGTTTCAGGAGTGATTCAGGCATTTTAAATCCAGTATTGTGTAGTATTGGGGTGAAGCAAGGTTGCTCTCTTTCACCTACCCTATTTGGGCTATATATTGATGAGCTTGAGGAGGTTATTTGCCATGGTGGTGGTCTAGATTGTAGCCATGGGGATATACTGATTGTCATCTTGTTATATGTTGATGATGTGGCCCTATTATCACCTACTAGAGATGGACTTCAAAGACATTAGGACAACCTACATGCTTTTTGTGTTAGGTGGGGATTTCAAGTAAATATCTCGGACTAATATCATTGTCTTCAATACTTCTAGGACCTTCATGTAGAGACAAGAGTTTATCTTTGATGGTCGGCCTCTGGAGGCTTTTCAATGGTCCTTTTTTTAGTATAAGTCAGCCTGAAGGGCCATGCCTCCTTGGTCCAATTGGAGCGCTTCTGCTTTAGGAGATATATTCATGATACTCCTAGTAAGTGTCGCCTTTCATCATGAGAAAGACTTACAGTGTTCAAATATTCATGTAGACTCTCATTTTGGTCATACTTTCAGTTGCACACAAATCATCATGAGAAAGACTTACAATGTTCAAATAATCGTGCAGACATAAGATAATAAACAAAATGTTTGTAGACTTACAGAATCTGATGTGGATTCTTGCTTTGGAATGATAAGGGTTGTGACATGAAAAATGCCCTTTTCCTGAAACAACATATTGACCATCATGTCATGGATATAAAACAACCTTCTATGCAAAATAGACTATTTATGTTTTTCCAACTAGAAGTTACCTACAATAGAGGAAAATATAAAAACAAAGTATAAAGTGATGAGGCTTACAAGGTAACCAGAGAGCACTCCACATGTTTCCAAATTTTTTTGTGTATTCAACTTGGCAACTTGCAAAAATTCCTCCATCATCTTCAAAGACTGCGAATTTGGGATCTCAAATTAGATACCCAAATCTCAATGCGAGACACATAATTAGAACCAACTAATGAAAGAAATTTCAAAAACTTAGTAGTGTTAACAATGCTATGATTGATGCCACATTGAAATAGCCTGCAAAAAAAAATTTACTTGTAACTTTTGAGCTTATAATATTTTGTGGAGCAATTAATCCTCAATGCCCACAAGTACTTGGATTTCTAAATAATTGAGTCCATAAAAGCGCCCAACAACTAGGACAAAAAGTAAAGACTTAATTAACAAGGACACACTACAAAGACCAGGATTGGGCCCGATACCAAATTGTAGACATAAAAAAGAAAAGGCATTAGGTCAGTAACAAAATGTCAAAGGTTCATCAACGATTATAGAACGTCCTCCTTGACCTATTGACACTAGGAGCACTGACGGCTACACTATGCATGATAGAATCGAACCTAGCTACTCAAGTTTCACCTTGGTTGATCAGAAAAATACTTGGCCCCTTGTTATCTTCATAGATGTATTGTCACTTGACATCCCACTTAAGTACCAACTTGGAAACTACATCACAGAGTCACTTATGTTGCACCTCAATCCACAAAACCCTAGAAATATCGTGTTCTTGCCTCTTGGTAAAAGCTCCAACTTGAAAGGTGCTAATGGAAGACAGATCTCCTACATGAATTTCTTGATTTGTACAAACCTCTCACACATAACTCTCTGCTTTGCTAAAGTCCACAATTCAATTATCACGCATGTAAAATCTATGACGGTTGCAAACTGGCCACACTTGGTTGAAATTCTATTATTGTTTTATTTGGTTGGCAATGGAGATTCCTTTATTCTTGATTGTGCACGATTAGCTTACATCACTTTCTTGAATAATTGTGGATTGATTCTTAAATGACGAACCAAGGAACTTGAACTTAGAGCACTTGGATGGACACCTCTTATCCATACTTCTATCTCTTTGAGTTTAGTGGTAAGTAGGAACGTTACAACATCTAGAATGACATTCTTAGAAGAGTGTCCTTTACTAACTATGATATTGGTAGATGCATTCGTGAATGTCTAGGCTAGTTTATGGTAGATGCATTCATGAATGTGTAGGCTAGTTTATGCAACTAGGATCAAGATAAGAACACAGCTTGGTATTTTGTGCAAGTAGACAATAGTTGTTCATATTGACATTTTCATGGTTGAACTTTTCTTTGTAGCAAGATCACTGGCAACAAGGATAGCAGCTCCAATTCAAGCAAATCTTGGTATGGTGCAGTGGCACCATATAACAAGAGCATAGTAACCAAGGAATGAACTATGATCAACTTGAACACATGGCAGGTCCAAAAAACGTTCCTTGGTGATATTGTTAATTTGTCGGCAAGAGAAATATTATAGCTCAATGGAAGGACAACACTTTGCACAAGTGGCTAACAAATTGGGAGAGTTGACCAGTAAAAAAATCTCTAAACATCAAATACAAAAAAGGAAGAGAAAATCCAATACATAAGAGTCAAAAGGGGAGGAGTCAACACTTTGAAGGTCTGGCATCGAACCAACAAGGACGATCTTAAAAATAGCATCCTAGCTATAGTACATTAATTTCATTTGTTGACTGTTTTGTTTGTTCCTTTCCATTAGAATATATGTTCATTTGTTTTAGCTATTTCCTAAAAAGCTTTTTAATAAGAAAAATCTCGTATGTTTGTATTTATCATGAAACATGTGATACTTTTTCCTTATTTATGAAGTATGATGAGTAAGTCCTCCACCAAATTGGTCACATTTAGGGGGTATCTTTGCACCCAATTTGTACTACTGCACGTGTATGTGCTAGTGATTGATATTGGACACCTCCATAGCCATAGAATAGCAACTCTAGCTATATTCTGATTGATATTTCTTGTTCTTTCAACATCATTTCTACATAGTTTTTACTCGTTGTTGGACCAGTTATAGGATAGTAACACATGTTACAAACTATAGTGAGGTTCTAAAGTACAAAATTAATTGACACCTTGAGGAAGGCAGTCAGCTCTAGAAATGAATGCAAGTGGCATTGTCATAGGGGCGATAATCAAACAGATAGGTAGGCCAGCTTTGTTTGGGAGCAAGAAGGTCACTGCTACTCAACAAAAGTATGCACTCGCGAGCCAGAGATGTACAATATATAAATGTGCTCAAGGTGTGGTCATTTTACTAATAAGTCGGAAGCCTGTGTTTTTACAACTTATCATGATATTTATAGTGTTTTGCATTAGGCAAAAGCTGAGGATCACCGAGTTAGGTGGGCCAAGCTAATCCAAGCGTTTAATTTGGAAGTCTGATATTGGGCACTGTATGATTGGAAAGACACCGTGGTGGTCAACAATGATATCAAGAAGATAAAAAAGTTCCACAAAAAATCCTATTGCCAGTGTGTGTATCCTTTAGAATGTAGAATTAAAATGGGTCTTGTGGAGGCACTCACCTAATCAGCATTAACCAGTCAACAAGGTATGCTTAGAAAGGTCATGAGTTTGTTGTAGATGTGAATGGACTTCTCTATAAATCCTTCACAAGAGCCATGAAAAGTCTCTATGTATGGTACACCCGAAGATGAACAAAAAGGCACCAATTCACAGCCACAACTGCAACGAGATGTAACAGAGCAAATCTAGCATTGCCTTCTTGTCAAGTGGACGAGATAAAGCAAGTTAAGTCCTATGGATTCACTATGCCATGGTAGATGGAGTTATTTGTTGGACTATTGTAATTTGTGGATTTATATATTGAATTACAAAAGACCCAAATAGGGTCAAACTCTGTGTTGATAGTAGCAAATAATTGGCCAAGGTGGCCAAACTCATTGCAAGTAGTAATAGGATATTCACTCCACCAGTGATTCAGCTATCTGATCTGAACATGGTGAGATTGTATGGACTCTTCTAATATCAAGAATAAATCCAAAGTGGAGATAAGTAGTGAAAAGCATCCACAACCAGATGAACTAACTAAAAAGAATTATAAGTTTTAAAAAATACGTTTCGTGCAGTTTAGACAATATAGGTAGAGTACCTATCTTACCAAAATGATCAAACATGGTGTTCACTGAAGAATGTTTCATTGAGTTGAGTGAACAAAGGTTGAAGTCAGATGGCCTTTTCTATGGGAGTTTGTGCATCCACACAGCAAGAGTTAGACCAGATCTTATATCAACCAATCTCACAAACATCATTCTCTATGCTCCATGAGCTCCTCAAATTTTAAGCCTTTCCTTGCAAACCCACATTTTTGTTTTTTGCTCCAGATTCCAATGATTCTCCTCTTCAAGCTCTTCTCTTGCAATTTCATCAAATTTCTTCAGCAATCAATGAGATACGTTGATTCTCCCATGTTTCTCTCTAACAGGCCTCTCCCCAGAAGGGATATTCTCTTTCTGAGAATGGTGATCGCTCAACTCTAATACGAAATGTAACACTCGTCTCTCAAGCTCGTGAAACAAAGCTAGCTAGTGGACCGTGGTGACAATGAAGCTCCTGTCACTGTTTAAAACCACCATCTGCTATTCGGGTATCGAGTCACCCAGTCACGAGTATTTGAACTAACAAGAATAGTGTAGCTCCAACAGCAGTCATGCTTGTGCCCCAGCATGGCACAGTAATCAACTTGACCCTCAATTTAATCCCGACTGCTTGTCGGGTAGCATCTCATTACGCGCCTGGTAACTCTGGCACTGACGACTGGGTTCACAACAGTCATTTTTGGTCCCACATTCGCAACACTTTGTCAAACTGTCTCACCAAGCTGCAACACACCTGATACTGCTTGGGGCCAATTGCCTAGGCTCTAGCCACGTTCAACAGCTACTACCAAAACTTACAATCAGCTGGCTGCCAACTAGCTCGGGGTCATGTTAGGTCAAAAACAAATTCTCATTGGACAAGAGATTCTGAAGCCCATTTCAAACATCTTCGTGATGTCATTTGGGGTACATATGTGCCCGCCACTTCATGCTCATGAACAACATTACCCATCTGAATTTCACCAATTCATGGTGGTGTACAATTTTCTAGTATAAAGATGTTTGATTGAGCATGATATTTAAGAAACGCTTGCAACTTGAGTTAGAAGTTAAGATGGGACTTACATGACAAATTCAGTAGGCCCCGACTCCTAGACTGTTTGAAAGAGTTAAGTGCTGGTAACCTGCCGACTATCCAGAAGTATCTCAGTTCTCATTTTCTTGCATCTACTGGCTCGAATCCAGGCCATTATCAAGAGTCAGATAGTCAGACCAATTTCCTTCTTTGTATACTTTTAAAATCAGGTGTTGAAAGTGATTTATTCAGAGACAGACTTCAAATCTTGGAAGCTTCCTTAAAGTTCTAAGCCCTTGTTACACCAGAGGGGCCCACCACCATACACTAGGTCTTTAGATTACTCGTTCCTGAGAGAGAGAGTACATTCCAGCTTAAGGCCTGGAAAAATCAGGTAGAAATTGTTATGTGATCTTCGAGGATTCTAGATGATATTTTTCAAACCAAAATGAATTGCGAAAAGTTGAATAAGTTGGACATATACAGTAGCTCAAAAAAGCAACTTCCAAAGGGTCATGACAGCCAGCCTTGTGTCTCTAGTCCTATTGACAGAGAATTGTATCTTCCTGACCAGAAATCTCCTGAGTTTGGGGCTTGGAATATAAGTTGTTCACAATTCATAAGGAAAAAAGTCAGTTAGGCATGAAAGTTCATAGCAAAAATTTGGGACTAAAACCACTTACCACATGCAACTGTTTAGGTGCCTTTCTTCCAGTTGCATCATCCTGCAGAACACCTGTGGCTTCATTAATGCCAATCAAGGGAGGATTGGAATGTGTTGCAATAGTTGAGTAATAGTCAAATGAGGCAGGAGCACTCTGCACAGGAGCTGCAACTGGAGGTGGAAATGGTTGGTTGAATGGGTCCCAGTGAGGAAATTTATCAGCTAATTGATCAACTGAAAAAGGTCTTCCTTGAGGAGTCAAATCTGAATCAAGCCATCTAGAAGGATCAAGAGAGGACTCTGGAGAGAATGTGTTCCTCTTGGCTCCAGCTGACGATGGGGGAATACACAAGCTCAAGCTCTGTGTATAGCTGTGTTTGATGATGCAGCACACAATATTAACACAATCAGTCTTCAAGATTAGACATATCAATGGTTTAATAGCCACATAGAATAGATGAGTTTAATACAACTAAATTGCTCAACCTACTTCATTCACTAAAGCAAATCAAGATAATAAGTTCCACCTGGGGGTCTCATTAGGTGATGCTTCAATGGAATTGGGATAATGTATCTGCAGCCATCATCTTAAATCAGTTTTTTCCACGAAGAAGTGCAAGGCCAAAAACTCTTTCATGCAGAAACAAGATGAACAAGTGATATCAATGAGTTAATAGAGTTAGAAAAAAAGGTTGGAAATAAAATGCCTCCCCCCTTGCTCAACTGGAATACAAAAAAGAAGGCTAGTTCAACATTGGCACATGAAGACTACTGACTGGTGCTGAACGAAGCAAGTTCAACTTTGTCTTGCCAATTGATGCCAGGAACGAATGTCTAGCAAGAGTCTCATCATTTGCACGAGGTATTCTCAAAGACCTGCCAAAGTACAAATTTAGGTATAACGTCTCATCCACCAGCAAAAGTGATTCAAAGCTATGCAAAGATGCAACACTACTAGTATGCTTGGTGTTCCTTGAAGTTGTAAGCTTGATCGCTGCATGTCATATGGCACAAAACCAAACATAAACGCAAAAGCACATCCAAGTATGCACACTTGATCCCATGTATATGCACATACAAAAGGTCTCAATATCACAAAGTGAATTGCAAAGGCATATGGTAAATAAAAAATTCAACAAACATACTCACTTTAAAGAGCTTTCATTTGACTGGTTAAACTCTGATGACAGAGCGGTTGTACCACCGCCAGTGGAACTGAAAACCTGCTTATTGGATGAGCCATAAGATTGGATATCCTGCAAAGTTGCAAACACAAGAATAAATTGGTTCAGAACAACGGCCAAGCAACCAGAAGCAACAAAGACAGCAGAAGAGGAAAACAAAGATACTAACATATCAACAGGAACAGATATAAGCTTCCAAACTGCTCGAAATTAACAGGCACTTAAATCGCAAGGCAACCTTGGTCTGCTTTCGGATAAAATACAATGTTATGCTATCATATTTCATAAGGACCAAACTAAAATAGGATGCCCAAATAGTGCTCACCTTCTGTTCATTGAATTTTGACACTGAGGACCTTTGAGTATTAGGGGGCCATTCGACGCCTGATGAGTATGATTTGAGTGCTGGAACATTGTGCTGTTCAAGTTGCCTCTTTACTTCTGGCTTCAATAACTCCAATTCATTGATGACTTCTACCAATTTCTGTAGAGTTCCCAAACTCAAAAAGTTAGTTTTGCCAATATCAAGGAGTAAGCACAACAAGCAGAATAAGAATGGGAAAATCATAACCATACTAACATTGGTCATCAATCATAAGGCTTCTTAAGGTTAAACTTAGAATTGATTCAAACTGAAATAATAAAAAACAAAGGAAATGGCAATAGGCTCTTGATACTTGCCCTTCTGTAATAGTTTCTCTCTTCCAGAAACAGCTTCTTGTAATCGTGATGCTCAGGAATGGTTTCCGAGACCAAACTGTGAATGCAATCAACCAAAAATGAAGAAATCAAACTCGTCAGATTCACATTTATGAGTACTAGCATATTTAACCTGTATTACTTCTAGGGTTGTGAAAGCATCAGCTTGTACTCCCCAGCTTATCAACCGCCTTGAAAGTGCTACAGATTTTATTTAGACAGTTAAGAGAATATATGTGCATTTCCAAACTCCACACAAAGCCAGCACATTTTGGAGCTTGCAAATTGCAATTGTCATTGTTTTGAAAACACACCCACTTGGCACTAACATGATCATGGAAAGTTGAATTTATAAAACTGTGTTAATCCATCTGACATGTGAATAAATGTTAATTTTTATGGTGTTTGTGTTTTACAACAATAGAAAAACATAGCTGGCACTAAGCAACTTAATTCCATTTTCTCTCTTGTATATCCTCATTTGTACCACAAAGTGTAGTGGAACTCCTGACCACAAGTAGAAGAATGGCAGTCTTCACCAAGGCACCACCAAATGAAGGGCGTTTCTACTTTATATCAAACCATTATCAATGCACAAAAAAACGTGGTAAAACTCTGATTCCTAACCCTGAAAGTGCATGCCAAACCAACCTGGAAAAGCGAAGAAGAAGAATGTACAAATCAGTGATGCTGTTTTCCTTTCGGTAAATGCTAGCCTGTGAAGGACATGAAGGCTTAGTCATGTTGGGGCATTGGCAAGATTACTTTGGTTAAGGCAGCATTATTCAGCATTGAGCTACTACAAAGTCGTGCATAACCAACGCTTGGAAAGAAAAATACTCAAGATTGCCTTCTTAAGACTACATGCTATATCTAGATATTCAGCCTCATGCAGACACAAAGTCTTTCTATTGTCTGCAAGAAGCAGCAACGCAATGTAAGACATTAGTGAGGTAAACAAGCGTCCTTGAACGAAATGTGAGAGGTAGTAAGTAATAAGAGCATTTTTTTCATATGTGAACTAGAAAATAATGTAACATCCTTCGTGAATGCAAACACGAAGAAATTGCAGGAAAAGAGTAGACCTGCTTCAGAAGATTGTCCGCAGTACGATAATAGACCTTCAGAGGTAGGCTATTGTCAACATCCAACTTTCTTGCAGCGGCTGCTAGTCTGAAAACACCACCGCTTGGCGGGTCTCCCATTCCAACTCTGGACTACCTCCTTTTTCTGTTTAATTTCTTGTCCGCTAGTATGACTTGAAAGACTTAAACGCAGCAATCAAAGGTATCTTTAATAAATAAGCTGCACCATATATGAGATATAGTCGATAAACTATCTTACACTGCCCTTCCATATCATCAGCATGCGAAAGTGAGACGGGGGGCACCTTTCAGCATTAGCTTTGGAATGTACACCAAACAACCAACCCTGAAATTTAAACCCTTATTTCTCAGTGACAGCATCTACTTCCTATATTTTTCTTCTGCAGAAGATTTGCAACAAAGACAGCTATTTTCAGAACTGTCCTGTATGAGAATGTTTCCTAATCAAAGCCACGGCAGTCCAAAATGACCACTATTCGAACTCGATTATCTTTCTTCTCCGGTTTCGACCTTCCACTCTTGTTTAATGCCCAGGAGAGCTTTAACTGGAAAAAAAGCCAACAGAGCATCAGGTCATGAAATCTTCAGCACATCGACTCTTTTGCTGGTTGTATTATCTTTGCGCCATGTATTTCTGTATTATCTTTGCTCTTTTACTGGTTATAGGAGTCGAGCCGTTTATAAGAAAAAGCAGGTTCAATTTCAGCTCTTGTTTCTATGATGCTCCGAAACTCCCACATGGTAGAACTATGACAGGTTCTTCCGAAAATCTCTAAGCAGCAGGTGATAATATCAGTTAGGTCATTCGAGAGAACCTATAAACAGGAGCCTTAACTATATCTTCCACGCGATAATTATACACCCTTTTCAGTTAAACTTTCGATAATCTATAATTCGAGTCTACTACAAGTACTTGATCGTATCTCTGTGTCTTCAACAAGCAAATAGATGTTCAGCAAGCAAACAGAATGCGCAGCAAAATAATAGATTATTAACTCTCTCAAACGCTCTTAACAGTACTGATAATTAATATTCGTTGCAAGCTTTCACGGCCAATGGAATGATCCCAATCTCGGCAAGATTGTAAGAAAAACTCATCACTGGAGCAATTCCAACAACAAAAACTAGCACAGATCCTTCAGTTAGTGCAATGGAAACGGTACAATTCTTGCAGCAACCTCGGTTGCGCGACGAAACCCTGAGCAGCTGTTTCCTGGCGAACGCAGACGATCAGCTTCTGGGACATCTTTGAAATAACATCGAAAAGACCCGGCTACAGCGTTGTCGTTGCAGATGTCGTTGGCGTTGTTGCTCTTGACAATTGTCATATTTTGGGTGTACTTCATAATAAAGCCCCAAACTTTCAATTTTTTCTCAAAGGAATTCTATATCACTAACTTCAACCTTTATCACCCTTGCTCTAAAACACCATTTTTACGTGTGTCATGAACTTCACGAGCCATTGTGAAGATTTGCTAAAAGCTGAGATGTCATTACTAGGTGAATTGGGACATTGAAATAATTCATGTTTTCTAGCATGCAATCTTTTGTACTTTAATTTTTTAACTATTTGACTGCCTTCCCATGCATATCTCATATATCAATCACCTTGTTATCTATTAGTAAAATGTTTTCGTGGTCTCTTAAGTGTGGGAAAATGGGTTAAGTGACTTTTTCACTAAAGAATCATGCAATTTTTCTGGCATGATGACTCAATGTGTAAAGGATGAGCGATGTTATCCAAAATGGCAAGTTCAACTTTATATGTCTCTACGTGAGGGCCACATATTATTCACATTGTTACATAAGAGCAACATAGCATGAAAGATGAAATTTCCAACACAAAATATTAGAACCCTAAAATGGATCTTGAGCATAGCAATGGATTTGATTCAAAACCCACTTAAAGTAAGCCTAATTGCTTCATGAAGCCCATAAATGTATAGAACCACAATACATTCACAATCTAGCTTAATATTACAAGATTAAGAGAGAGAGAGAGAGAGAGAGAGAGAGAGAGAGAGAGAGAGAGAGAGCTCAAGGGCACCACTGATGAGCTAAAGGGTTCTCAAATACTCAATGTACATTATGTACAAACACCTCCGATTTATAGTAGTGATGTTATCCTAATGTCACTTGGCCCCAATGAATCTTGGCCATCCACTCAGTAAGCAAATCAATGTCCTCCCTTGATTGAGATCAATGGCAACAAAGCCATCTTGACGAATTTCCAAGATGTATGTTTCTCCTACACAATTGGCCAATAATAGACAAGTGTTTATGTCTCTTGTGACGTCCACCGAAGATCAAGCCTACAAGTACACTCAAAAGGGAATATAGAAGCCAAAAAAAACCAACCAACCAAGCTTCCATTACCTGTGAATACAAGAGAGAGAGAGAGAGAGAGAGAGAGAGAGAGAGAGAGAGAGAGAGAGAGAGAGAGAGAGAGAGAGAGATCAACAGATCAAAGCTCCTTTCGACAAGTCAGGACCAAAACCTTTTAAAACCCTTTATTCATAAACCAACAAGGAAAAACATGGCTGAAAATCATACAATACTAGAAAGCATTGTAAAGCAAAACATACGTCAAGACATCCAGCTGGTACCTGCCACCATCCCACCACACAAAACCGCACAAGTTAGCATAGTGAGGAAAACAGGTGTCAACGTTGAATGTCAGTTGTTATCCATGTACAAAATAAGTTTACTTAGCTAATCAGCATGCAGTAAAAATGAAAATTCATAGTCCAGTCTTCCCTTATTGAGAAATATTTATAGCAATAGGCCAAACCATATCTCTATTGTATCAGGGCGAGTGCCATGCTAATCAGTGTAATGTTTCAGGTCCCTATCTTTTTAATTTAATAAATCAAATATGCATTTGAAACCAAGCTATACGAGATATGTAGAAAAAAGCAAACAAGTAAGTAGCTTGGACTGATACATGAAGTGCGAGGCAAATCCATGCCAAACCAGCATTCCTACCTGTAAATAGGTAATGTATTGTTCTCGTAACTTCTTGAGCAAATCCATGCTATACAAGAGTCCGCAAGCTAACATACCATTATATTATATTAGAATCATGATCGTGACTTAAACTATAATCGAAACACAATACCCGTATTCATACATAAAAGAGTTTGTAACCACTCCTCATTCATGGAATAAATGAGGGTTACCATTTTACTTATGATAAGCAATGATTCTATATACTATGGTATTGCTTGCTTACGGAAAGAGATATGTAACAAATTGGTTTAAGAATCATCTCGCTCTTCTAAACGTACAGTGATTGATAATGTCTTACGCTGCCGACATATTCCTTTGAAGTTTTATTGACATAATCACCGAGATATGTGAGAAGCACCAACCTGAATGGTAGATGCTAGCGACTCTTGTGAAGTGGTCATGTTTGCTTTTGAATGCCTTTGAAAAATGTTTACAATCCGTTTCCAGTTCTATGTACAAGACTACATACTCAAACGCATGGCAGGCGTGTTATTGTTATAATATGTAACTTTTGGAAACTTATTATCAAAGCTTTCGCAGTGGTGTGTTACAGTATAGCTCTTGCATAGGTTTGAGAACAAAGATAAAGAGCAGTATCCATACCTTCTCTTGCTGTATATCAAAAACCAATGGTATGAATCTAAAATTTGTGCACCGTTGCTGCTATATTATGAAAGACAGAGATGATAGCAAGTATCGTCAACAAATATATACTTTTAGCGTGCTCATTATGATAAAAGCTATCATTCATTTAAGAAGCAATATGTAGCTCATCACTGGACAAAATATAAGAAAATGCATTGGTGTCTCTTCTCTAGACAGCGACGAAGGACCTCATCGCATTGATTCATCAAATCAATCAATATGCAAAGCAGCATGTGAGTTCAATGCTAGGAAAGCAGCGATTTGCTTCCATGCAGGCATTCAGATATACATAATGGTATAAGAGTTTAAGCAAAGTGTGTGCTTCATAAAGCGGTATGCAAACAACTAATATAATAGCTCCTGGCAAGCGATGACTTGCCTACACACATGTGGACAGATGTAGTATATTCAAACTAGCTCTATTCTGAGCAGCGATGGACTGCGAGCAAGTGCTAGTGCTTCATGTAAGCAAACAACCATATGAAATCGCGATGCAGTAGGCCGCGCTACAGCGCCTACCAGAGATGTGCAATCTACACTGTCATATATTATCTTAAAATAATCCCATAGCAAGAATAGATAGGTAAAGAATACACTTACCATTGATAATGTGGATCACTCTCCGATAGTAGGAGGATGGGTGCTGCAAATCCAGATCTGTATTGCCAAGAGGAGAAGGAGAAAGGAGAGAGAGAGCATGGGAAAGAAAGAGGAGGCGTGCCACCTTCCTTATAGGTGATTCCATTTGTTGTAGAAGCATTCAATAGTAGCCATAAGATGAAACTAAGTCGATCTTGACCGTTGAAGTTGCAATAAATGCAAGTGGAGGTTTAAACATTTTTCACCAAAAAAAACCTTTTGAGTGTCACATACCTTACAAAGCTTATGATTCCAAGTAGCGTAAAATAGTGTTGAGTACCATTCATGAGAGAGAGAGAGAGAGAGAGAGAGAGAGAGAGAGAGAGAGAGAGAGAGAGAGAGAGAGAGAGAGAGAGAGAGAGAGAGAGAGAGAGAGAGAGAGAGAGAGAGAGAGAGAGAGAGAGAGAGAGAGAGAGAGAGAGAGAGAGAACCCACAGTTAGTGAATCCCTCAGGGGGCAGCTAACTCCTCCCTAAGGGAAAGCTAATTGCCCACCAAAAGAGTGTCAATGTTTTTAGGCAAATCTAATAGTAGTCCAGGAAAAACTTCACGATATAATAGTTTGTTTATGATCAGACAAAGTTTATCTCGCGAGAAGCCATTGTTCTGAAAGGTATCAACAAGTGTTCGTACCTCTTTAAGAAAAGTTTCTTGCATATTGCAGCAATACATTGCTGCTATCGTTTGCGAAATAATGACCTTGTATGAATTAAACATAGGTCCATTTGAGGCTAGATGTATGTATTGCAAAAAGCGAAAGGGAAGGTCTCTTCTTTTATCATATTTGGACATGTATGTGTGCCCAGTAATTGGGTCAAAAGAAATTATGATATTCAGAAAGTTCACAGAATTACTTATGGTATCATTTCCATCTATCTCAAGGTATTCCAAGGGATAGATCCAGAGAGGATTGTCGGGTATTCTTGGTTAAGTTTTGTCTAGGAAATGTCCAATAGTATGATTATTGATAAAGCATATGTCATCGATGTATCTGAACGAGTACTTGAATTTGTTCATAAATTTGATTTGCCCTAATCTTGCCAGTCTCTTAATAAACTACATTTCAAAAAAAGAAAGGTACCAGTTACACCACATTGGTGAACACAAGAAACTCATAGGTATTCCTTGGACCTATCGCCAGGTATGATTTCCAAGTCTGACAATGCAATTGTCTATCGGGTAGGAATGACATATGCATAGTGTATCCTTGTCTATAGTAAGTATTTCATTCATCCGAAATTGCTCTTTCTGAAGTCCATTTAAAATCATTTGTCCTAGATATATGTCTGTATTTGAGTATCTTGATTTTAGAAATCTTAAATGTTGAACCAATCGGTTTCATTGCAATAGTTTTTGAACTGTCAATTCCATCCAGAGGAATATTTTCATAACATTTGGAGATATCAGTATCTTTCATGATATATATGAATTCGAGTAAGTTTAGATAGAAATTGATAGATGAATCACATTGCCATAGTAATGATGTATCCCCATTTAGGACGCTCTTGTATGTATTTGCCTTAAGGCTTGCACCTTTCATAAAGAGAGGATACAACATACCAAGAGCACCTGTCATGAACTTAGCAAGTCTAGAAAAACAGCAATCGTGTGCATTCGTGATCCGTCTGAATGTTTCTTTATGTGCTTTATAAGTGCATAGTAAGTAAGGTAATTCCCTTGAATAGATGAAGTCATGAGGTAGTAATTCACTCATAGAGTGTTTACGTAATCCAAAGGACTTGTGACGAGATTATTTATAAGATCGGGAAAAGGTGTAAAGTTTGGGCTATCATACGAGATATATGCACATGAAACAAGGGTTATGTTGAGCCTTGTCAATTCCATTAATATATAAATGTTTGGTGATCCATTTACGCTCATTGCTGGCATCTTCTTTTTGTACGTAGTGGGACAATGTTCCCTTGAATCCATTTTTTGTTTTTAAGGAGTTCGAGGGCATTTTTTCTACAAAAATCAGCATGCTTATCATTGTCTACACTTGAATATGTAGGTAGAAGTCTCATGAGTTTCAGCCAACCATCATGTAATTCAGAAGCAATACTCTGGATATTAGTATGTTGTAGAACAATATGATTAAGTCCTTTTTCCAAAGAGCGTTTAAGGACCTTACTATTCATTATATTGCAATATGTAGTCAGAACATGACCAAACTTTTTTGAGATAAAGCCTTTAGAATGTTTTAAAGTAGTACATGAACAAGCTTGAAGGTTTTCAACTTGAAAGTTACAAAAGACTTCATAAGACAGATACCAATCCATTTTAACATTCAACATGTATGACCAACCAAAAACAATATCATCAAAGGACTCATGTATAAAGCTGAATAATTGTAATAAAATGCAAGCATAAAATTGCTTCACATGAAATGTCTCAAACATCCTATTATGGTAAAGTAAATGTAGAAAGAGTGCCTTGGTATCATGCATAATGAGTTGTAGGCGATTTGTTGTATTCCTGATAAGTTCCCTCATGTCCAATATCTCATCGTCCTGCAAGCATATCAATCCCTATAAAAGTTCAGCTATTTGACAGGTAACTCGTTCTTTGTTCCACTTCCTTGCCCTTCTTTCCCTTTGAATCCTATGAATTTTCTTCTTTTACCCCCACCTTGGCCAGAGATAATAGAGCTTGGGTTCTTGAGGTTAAAAGTGCTCGTTCTTTTATTGGAGTTTTGAAAGAATTTGTCTTGCAGTGTGGAAAAGCTGGGTCTTTTGAGCAAGCATTCAATCTCTCTAATATTTTCGGCATCGCCTAGAGTTGCAAGGAGTTTGCAGAAGGATTTGCGGCAAGCTCAATGGACGCATCTATCATGTATTGGCATAAAAGAGAAAAGGCAGGTTTGCTTTGACAATTTACCTAGCCGACTTGTGTAGCCAAAGAAAAAAGGCATTGAGTTGGTTATGTGGGGAAGCACCAGAGAAGTGTCAGAAATAGGATAGAGAATGTATATATCGGAAACTTCCTACTTCCAATGCATGACTACGCCTATCAAAAATTGAACAAAGCAGTAGTGATGAAAATCACATTCAATCTTTAGCAACTAACTTTGAAATCACTATATACTAAGTGATTACGTAGCCAAACATAAAATATTGAATTCTCAGACAATTTCTATCAGTTACAAAAGCAATACAGATATGCATGCATTCTGACATATATTGAACACAATAAGAAGATAATATTGATTTAGAAAAACAAAATCATATGCTAATGAGCGCAAAACAATAGTGGATAGAAACCGCGCACTCTAAGTTGTCTCTGAGTAACTGAGAATAAATCTGATAATAGGCAGCTCTGCCGATAAGCAGTAGCGCAATAGCAACTCTAAAATAAATCTCTAAAAGACTGAGCTAGAATGCTCAAAAGAGTTCAAGCTTGAAAGCTTGATAGAGAGCTAACAACAATACTTTCTGATTGTGAATGATCTGCTTGATAAGAGCGTAGGAAGCGTCATGTAATAACACTCAGCCCCTTCACAATTCACAATAACATCTCCTAACATTTTAATCTTGAAAAGAAATGTATGAACAATTGATTTATACTAAGTAATTAGGTCGTCAAATGCAATTGCTAGTTGGCTGGTGTCCGCTGACACTCATCCAGTTCCTTCTCAAAATTTGATTGCAGATAAGCGGTGAAAATTGGTCGTTTAAAGTTTGCCAACATAAATGAACTAAAACTGTCACTCTGCATAAATGAACTAAAACTGCCACAAGCGACAGTGTCGCAAAAAAACGACAAGGTTGGCTTTTTGCGAAAAATCCGACAGGGTCTGTAAATCTCATTTAGGGTAGCCCCACACTTTGCCAGAGTCATTTTCTTAATATATGAGGCACTTTGAAAAATGTGACTCTGCATTTTTACTCATAAATTTTGACGGGCAAAAAAGACGAAAAAGACAACACTGCATTTTTTACACAAAATTCCTGACAGGCAACAGTGTCGCTAAAATGCGACACTATTGTGAAACTCGGTGTATTTCTGCAATCTATGTAAAAACACTTGTAATTCTGCAGACTATGTAAAGACACGGAAAAATCCGCTGAATTGGATAAACAATGGATGAGGATTAAACCGAATAGTGGATTAGTAAGAAGGAGAATAATCCAACACTCTCCCTTATATTGAATCCTTGAATGCCTTGACCTTCAAACTTAGTTCTACACAGAATCTTCTATGTGCTTCCAAACCTAATGCTTTGGTAAAAATATCTACTGTCATATCTTGTGTTCTACAGTACTGCAATCTGACCTCTTCGTTGAGAACTTTGCTTATGACGAAATGATACTTCAGTTCAATGTGCTTACTCCTAGAATGAAATCTAGGGTTGGCTGATAAAGCAATGGCACTTTGATTATCACAGAGCATATTGATTCAGACTGATATCTGAGAGGAAGTTCCTCAACCAAATTGTTTCCTTTGTAGCTTGAGAGGCTGCAATATACTCTGATTCAGTGGAAGATAGAGCTATTGAAGATGGCTTGTGATTGTTCCAAGAAATTGGACCATTGTTGAGAAAGAATGTTAATAATTCGGAAGTGGATTTACAAGTGTCTACATCTCCTGCCCAACTTGCATCTGTGTAACCATTGAGTAAATTGAGTTTGTCATTGCCGACTGCTCCGTAACAAATGCAAAAGTCCATAGTAGCTCGAAGATATCTCATGACTCTAATAAGAGCCTTCCAAAGTGTTACACCAAGATTAGTCATAAACTGACTGAGAGAGCTTGTTGCAAAAGCTATGTCTGGCCTAGTACAGATCATGGCGTACGTAAGATATCCTATAATAGAATGGTAAGGATACTCACGCATCTGCTACTTCTCATGAATTATTTGGGGACACTGGTCCTTTGACAATTTGAGACCTGGTTCCATCGGTGAGAGAGCTAACTTGCAATTAATCAGATTATATCTGACTGACATGTTGTAGATATATCTCTGTTGTGTAATGTAGACCAGCTTTTGTTTTTTTGTCTCTGTGGATTTGTATACCAAGGCAAAAATGAGCTTCGCCCAGATTGGTCATGTCGAATTCAGAAGAATGCATTGTCTTGGCCTCTTTTATTAGATCGGTATTGTTGTTGAAAATCAATGTATTGTCCACGTATAAAGTGATAATGATAAAAGACTGTTGCACTGCTTTGAAGTAAACATTTGAATCTGAAGAGCTAGGTGTGTAGCTGTGATCAACAAGGAAAGTATTGGTCCTTTGAAACCATGGTAGAGCATATTGCTTCAAGCCATTAAGTGCCTTATGGAGTTTACACACATGATTGTGTTTACCCTCGATAATAACCTTCGAGTTGCACCATGTAAATGTCTTCTTTGTAACTCCATTGAGATATGATGTATGTACATCCATTTGATGTATTTCCAAATCTGCTGCAGTGGCAAATGATAGCAAAAGTCAAAATTCAGAAGAATGCTTGACTACTGGACTGAAGGTCTCAGTGAAATCGACGTTGTATACCTGAGAAAATCCTCTGGTGACAAGTCATGCCTCTCCTGTTGATGCTTCCATCTGCATTGTACTTGACTTTGAAAATCCATTTGCAATCAACTATGTTTCTGCTAGCAGGTAATTCGTCAATTATCCATGTCTGGTTCTTGATGAGAGATGAATACTCTTTATCCATAGCTTCTTTCCAGAGATTTGAATCAGGCTGACTGAGTGCCTCTTGGACAGATGTCGATTCTTGAACAAGGTAGGCTATAGACTGGTCGATATACCGGTTAGGTGGTTTGCTTGCTCTTGAAGATCTTCTGGGTAAAATTTCAAAGATTAACAATAATTCTATTGCATAATACAATTTCATAGGTTAAATTACTAACTCTATTGCCTACTTCCACTTCTCACCTTAGAAATTTTGATTTCTCAAAAGTTTCTAAGTTAAGCAGGGAAACAATGAATCTTTCTTGACATTTAGTAATTTTTTCCAATGTATAATTGTCAAACCTACTCTCACTAAGAAAATTGTAGGGGTTCTGGTTATACCCTTGCTAATTGCTAGTTGATCTATCCACCGACTTCTCATTCCTCCTCACATTGATATGGTTTCATTTGGAAACCATGTTGGAGGGTTTGCGGATATCGAGATAATACTAACCATAGTTAAAATGATTTCAACTGCTTTGATGTCTGAATGTTGTATGTTTTCAATCAGATGTTTACTATTCATTCCCCATATTGGTTTGTCTTGTTGAATGCTTAAATGAATTGTAACATAGGTCATCAGTGTCTGTCTACACCCTGGAGGATTGTAGATCTGTTCTAGTAGGCAGTAGCCTCGTAGACAGACTTGAATTCCATCCGGGTCTCAATTTCTCCACAAAAATTGGCCAATTAAGCTATTGCTCTCATGGGAACGAATTTTCGCGTGACAACTAGTTAATCCTCTTCATCTCCTTGGTGTTTGTGTGCTTGGATCCAGGGTTGAGGGTGGATAGGAAATACATGCTACAATTTTGGCATCGTTGTCGGGGAGCTACGCCAATTTTTCATTTTACATCATGTATTTGATTGATGGATGGATGTTAGCTTGCTTTTAGGCATCTTGTTTTGGCATAATAGGGCTAAAATTGCATTTTAGGGTTAATCTGGAAGAGTTTTTGCTTGCTTTGTGTGGATTATTTTACTTGAAATATAATCTGATTGTTGATCAGGGGAAGCCAGATAGATCACCATTCCTAAGATCCATTTGGATATGAAGAAATCAGAGAAAATCATAAAAATCGTTCATTTCTGTAGATTTGGTGAACAGAATCGTCATCAATCTTGATAATTTTTTGTTTCTTTGCACCCAATATTTGCCGACCAGCAGACAATACCACCTTGATGCAAAGAGGCTACAAATTGAAGGACAAAGGTTCCTTCCTAGCCTATTTACAAAAATTGAACAAAAACCAACAAAAAACTCCTAAGAATACAAAAAAATAGAAAACCAATTATCACCTGTTCTACTGTACCTAGATATGACCCAGATCTATCTATAGCCAGGCCGACGAAAGTTATTTTTAAAAATAGAAGGCTAAAGTGACTGTTTCCCTAGTTGCTGGTAACCTTTTGTAGAAAGTTTAATACCTTTATGCAAAAATATCAGTTCTCTGAGAGGAATCTTTGCCTGAACCTTTGCAAGAGTCAGAGTTAGTCCAACATACTATTTTTGGTAATCGATAAGTTGGGCAAACGTTAAGTCAAGGTCGGTTGTTATATTGATCTATTTTTCTCAAAAGAATGCTCTTTTGTATAAAAATAATAGTATTACACTTGATCATTCGTCTGAACCTTTGCCAAGTTCACTGAAATTTCCAAATATAGTATTTCATTGTATTTTTGAGTTCAATAAAGATTAGATCTATTTGGATCATCCAAAAAGTTTATCTTAATCCTCACCAAACTGCAAAAAATCATTGTTCGCCAGAAAAGAACTTTCGCCAGTCCTACCCTAGTCTTATCAGTACCAGATATATCTATTGTCAATTAGGCGAAGGTTAGTTCTGCCATATTTGTCAGAAACAGCCAGATAAGTGATTTTTTTGTCCAAAATAGTAGTGAAAGAACCCTCGTCGAGTCAACCTTCGCCTAGGGAACCTTCACCAAAACTATTTTTGAGTTCTGATCTATCAGATCTAGCCATTGTCAACATTTTGTTATAGTTTGATATTAATTTTGAGAAATCCTTATTTCTAGAAGTATTGGTCGCTTGATCGAGATCTTTTTTCCAAAATCATGAATCTGATTATTGTCAAGTAATAGAGTTTTTTTACAAACCTGATCAGATATAGGAGTTGATTGAAAAATCTAGATCCAATCTCATTGTACTCCACTTATCGATTATTAAAAGTACCGAAATTCATGATTTTCTCACAACACTAACAAAATAGTGTGAACTCCAATTAACTTGAAATGAATCGAATTATCAGTTGATTCTACAAATTTCTAATATTAACAGGTTTTGAAATCAATGTCATGCAAACATGTCCATAGCGATAGAATTAAGCGATGTAAAAAAAGCTTGGGCATGGACATTTTTGTGTCTTCAAGAAGATTTTCATGTCAGCGATGATCATACTATTCACACATGCGAGCAGTTAAAGGCCAATGAAACATTATATGGGCACATCTAAAGAATGATAAACGCATTAAAAAGTATTATTATTGCTTGCATGGCTTAGTATAGCTATTACAAATAGTTCAATAAGCCTATAAATGGCCCAACCAAGATCTCAATTAAATTAGTAGTTGGTGGAATGGTCAGAAAGATGCAAAAAAAATGACTTTTTTGAAGCTAAAATGGGCACTAGCATCTAGTAGCAGGAGGTCGTTCTCCCATAATCCAATGGCTATGAAATCTATCATAGGCTCAAATTGGAGCTCAAATAACCTACATTAGGGCAAGAGCCTTAACCCCCAACTTGGACCAATCATTCCAAAAAAGCATGAAATTTTTTGAATCTTTTTATTTTGCAATTCTCAAATTGCTAACGGCTTCAATGGCCATAAACTAACTAATATAGCTAACATAGACATTCATTACTATCATAATCATCCCAAAAAGTAGTGCTACAGGTCTAGAACATGTTCATGCATAAGATTGCAAAATCAACCAAAAACCATGAATTTTGGACAAAAAACATTAATTTTCGTCATGTTTTGACATATATTATTCATGCAACCTTTTTATTGATAAGCCCACACCAAATTCAAACCTTTATAGAAATTTTCAAAAGCCAATTTATCCTAACCAATATCCAATGTTAAAATTTGTCAACAAGAAGCATAAACACCAAGTTTGATTCTACTTGAAGACTACAAAATGCAATGAGCGACAATATCACACTATAGCTTTATTATATCACCAAGATCTTTAAGGTTCTATTCAAGCATCTCACAAGAGCTCTACATATGAGCACAATGTTATCTTCCTAAGTTGGCCTCACATATTGGCCCAATTTGGCATTTTACAATGCCATGTGCACAAACTCCCATAATGTGAACAATACATCATTTGCCTAGGTTAACGTTTGCAATGTTGGCCTAAGTTGCCACTCGCAAATATTTGACAATATAAACCTAAGTTGACATTTGCATAATCTTTCACATCCAACAATCGGATGATCAGTCACTTTCCAATTTGTGCAGCCTTGTCATTTGATCTCTTGTGCAATAAAGTGAACTTTCCCATGTATCTATTGGAGGTTTTGAACCCTTAGAAGCATTACTAGTGTTTTTGCTAGCCTACTATAAATGGGGTCTTCTACCTCTAGTTTGTGGAGATTTTTGCTTCACCATTTTCCAAATGGCGTAATTCCACTAAAACTGTAAGTCCTATACTTTTGAGTAGTAGTATGTGTCCCTTAATTAATGTCATGACGTCCTTCAATTATTAACAAAATTCGCCTCCCAGTTGTAGTATAATTGCCACAACATCGGATAGTGTAAGTCAATGTAATCTAATATCTGGTTGTATAAAAAATGAAAATGATCCAGAATCCCAGAACACCAAATTTACCATACTGTCCCATTGTCTAAAAATGAATTGGATTATTGGCTGCCAAATTTTTTTCCATATCATACACATGCTATAGCACAAACAAAATTGTATTGTCCACTAGCCCAAGGCTCCGTCCACTCTTTGGCAGTTATCTCCCTTACCCATGGCAAGAAAATAAAATCAACATCCAGGCTTGTTGACATTTCGCAAAAAAATCCAATGAGACCATGCCTAATATAAATTCATTACCTCCCTGCCCAATGTGGTAAGTGACTTTTGCTGATGGCAATAACCGTTGGATTGGCTTTGCTAAATTTAACTATATCCTTTAACACTTTTGCATACGCAAGGTTAGCAGCTTAACATGTGTCTTCAATCCATGCACTTGGGCTTTCATATAATTCACCTCTCCCAGCACTCATTGAAATTCCAATTTTCTCTTCTCAAATTCGCCTATCCTATAGTGATCTTTCATTGATACTCTTTAACTTCCATTAAGGCCTTGCATGTATCTACACCGCCTTTAGATGTGACAACCAAGCATCAGGAGTGTTCAAGCTCACAGGCTTGAGAGAGAGAGAGAGCTAACTATTCAAAAACTTCTTCTGATAACTCTGATGATGATGATGATGAAACTGTATGAATATGAACATCTATTTATACTAAGAGATTAGGTCATCAATTACGATCACCAGTTGGCTTGTGATCAGCTAGCATCCATCCGGTCCTTGTCATTGATTGCTGATAAGCGGTGAAATTGGCCGTAAACATTTTGTCTGCATAAATGAAGCAAAACTGTAGCTCTGCAGAAATGAAGTAGAACAGCCATAGACGACACCGTCGGGTTTTTCGCGAAAAGTAGAAAAAGGAGAAGGTGCCCTTAAATCTCATTTAAGGTTGCCCCACACTTTGCCAGAGTCATTTCCTTAACATTTGAGGGTCTTTGGAAAAAGCAAAAAATGTGACACTGTGATTTTACACGAGATTTCTGTCAGGCGAAAAATGCGGAAAAGGAGAAGCTACATTTTTCAATGGGATTCTTGACAGGCGAAAAAGGAGACACTATCATAAACTCCGTGTAACTCTATAGACTGTGTAAAAACACTTGTAATTCTGCAGACTATGTAAACACACGGGAAAATCCACAGAACTGGATAAACAATGAATGAAGATTAAAACCGATTAGTCGATTGGTAAGAAGGAGAATAATCCAACATGTCGCACTACTTGGCAAAAGTCCCCAGGTAATGGTAGGTCAGTTAGTGCAAAATTTGTCATGAGGGGCCAAGGGTTATGGTTGGGTGCTCAATTGTTTGTAACTACAAGGTGCGTGTGGTCACTAATACCCATTGTTGGCCAACTTTGATGTACACGGCAGCTCTTACTCAAAATCTCTCGTTGTCAACCTCAATTGCTAGATCTCCAATATGAAGGCCACATATCATGGTATCAAGGCCTACAATTGTCACATATAGGCCATGGATTCGTAGAATGGGACAATATCATTTTGGCGGAATGCACCGGCCATATTTGTATCTTCATGAGTACTCTATTTGCCGGTAAGCTTACTTTTCCCTTTTGAATTACCCTGGCTATGCCTTTGGCATTGAAACTCTAGTGAAGGCTACTATGGTCATTTCAATGACAACCTCATATGGATCGCAAGAGGTATGACATTACGATACTAACGGCAGAGCCAACTAGAAGGCTCTGTTATCCGGCTCATCACATCTTATTCTCATAGCCAGTGTTCATCTTGACTTTTGCATAAAGTTGCATGTGTGTACTACTAGGGTTCCTACTCTATCTAGCTTTCCCGCTTATTGTAGGTACAATGTTTACCTAACTCCTTCTTTCGCTAATGGCGATCTCTTAATCATGCTCGTCCAATAGCCAATGGAGTGGGTTTGGCGTATTCGACCCTTTTTTATAATGGGGTGTAGATGTCTATGCTTTCTATGCCTTAGGAGAAACTACGGTGATTGGGTTCGATCTAGGCACCACGATACAATAGTTACCGTAGTTAGGATGGTCCTTCATGGGCAAAGGACTCTCCTTATCTTCAACAACTCTAGAAAGTGTGTGCTTTTTGTGACATGCTAGCGGATTACTATTGCATTGGATGAGGTTTTTAGGTGACAAGTGCGCATAGCGTGAAAATTTTTCAACATTGGAAGCGATCATTTGATTCAATTATGTGGTGCTAATTTGCAGGGTCTAACAACATCTTCTTTGAGCTAATTATGACACAACGAAAGTGACTTTTTCATTTGATTTTTGTTCCACTTTCCAAATTTATGTTCTTCTTGGAGCTCAATCAGAATGCATCGGCAGTTCAATCGTGATCTTTCTGAGATGATCTTGAACTTTTAGAACATTCCACTCTCTCCACTGTGAACTCTTTTACCTATCACTCATAGAACCTAGAGAGGGTGTGCTCATAGGACCACATAGAACACTATGTATCAATTCAAGAATGGCCTTAGCTCTAGTGACTTGTTCCTTTGGGAATCTAGTTCTAGGAAGCGCATCCCACAAATAGTTTGAGTGTTTGTGGAGGAAGCATTTATGCTCAAGTCCTTGACCAAACTATTGTAATGCATGTACAACATAGCACTCATGTTTAAATGTCTTAATCTTACTCTTACTCACATTTGTAGCAAGTCCAAAATCATGACTCAAGATATACAAATTATCTTCCATGTTTGTAGAGAGGATTTCATTAGATTCTTCATCCAAGATGGTACATTGTCTAGAAAGCTCTATAGCATTGCATTCTAGCTCACTTCTTAGAGTTGTTTTAGAGATTGCTATTGCGCTACTGCTTATCAGCATTGCGCTTAATTCATACTTTCATTTTAGCCGCTCAGAGATAGCATAGAGTACGCTGCTTCGATCAGCAACTTATTGTACTCATTTACTTCTGTTTCGTTTTGAATCAAAACTATCATTTATTGCGTTCAGCTTCGTCTCAGAATGTATGTGTTTTCTGGAGTTCTTTGCAGCTAATTATTAATCTGATAATTTTCGATGCTTAATTGTTTGGCTACGTAATCACTATAGTACTAGCGATTTCAAAGATAGTTACTATAATCTCAAATGTGATTTCTATCACTATTGTCTTGTTTGAAATTGATAGGCGTAGTCATGCATTGGAAAGATGAAGATAGTTTATTCTGCCATGCACGAAAAGTTTTCTTTCTAGACACACGAATTATTTTCATTTGTTTTCTTTTCAAACTAGACCTATCTTCTGCACACCACTTTCCGACATGGTATCAGAGTAATTTCACTACTTTATCTGATTCCAATATGATATCAAAGCGAAAGCTCTAATACTTGATATCTTTCGCGATACCAAATTGATATCGTACTCTTCAGTTCTTTTCAACCTTTCAGTATCAGAGAATTGATTTCCTATTGTTGGCATTATCACATCTTAGCGTCATTGATACAATCGACAGACTAAGTTCTAAAAGTAAAGCTGGTCTTATCGCAGACAAGCTGAACGGATCCAATTATCATTTGTGGAAATTTAAGATGAAGAACTTGCTAATTGCCAGTAAAGAAGTAAAACTTGAAGACAATGACTCAAAGGAAAATCGAAGGACGGTATAGCTTTCGCGCTTATTATCCTCAATGTATCAAATATACAGATTGGACACATAGCTGAAACTAAAATGTCAAAAGACATTTGGGACATTTTGAACTCACCGTATGACGTGAGGGACGTAACTACTAAGTTACATCTACGAAGGGAATTCTTCACATTCAAATTGTCTGTTGGTGATTCACTTCAGAGTCACATTTACCAGTTTAAGAATCTCTTGCAACAGATGGTCGTTGTCGGATCACTCATAGATGATCAAGACGCAATTATGACATTGCTTTCAAGCTTGCCCTCTACATATGAGAATTGAGTGATGATCATATCGACACACTCATATTTAACTCTTACTAGAGTTATCACTATGTTGCTGCAAGAAGACAATAGAAGAAGTCAAGACACTCCGTCTACTTCCTCCTCTCAGTCTCTATATGCCAACAAAGGCTCGAAGCGACAGAAGCAGAAAAGCTCCAAGAAGGCTGCAACGAATCAGAAACAGACTCAAGGTCAAGAACAATCATCAAATCCACAATCGAAGAAAAAGATGTTATGCAGGTATTGCAAGTGCAATAACCATGAGATCAAGGACTGCCGAATTCTCCAAGTGAAGAATGAAGCCAAGCAACCTAATCAACAAGCAAACACAGTTTCATCATCTCCCCAGGTCGAAGTGGACGAAGGCGCATTAATGGTCAAAGATCAAAGCGCATTTTTGGATGATTCATAATTTCTAGATTCTGGGACAACTCAATATATGACCAATCAACGTGAGATCTTCAACTCCTACACTCCTTACAGCATGAAGAAATTTGTTCATCTTGGTGACAATAGTATTCAAACTATTGAAGATTGCGATTCCAGCATGATCAATTCAAATTACTATCAAAGGTCTTATATGTTCCTAAACTCTCTACTAATCTGTTATTAGTGAGTAGAATTACAGATTTCGGTCATAAGGTAGAATTTGAATTTGATCAATGCAAAATAGTTGATAGGAGTAATAAGATCCTTGCACTCGGCAAGAGACAGGTTACTTATATAGATTGGCACACTGTTATTCTGAGTCTAGTCAAGCTTTGAGAACCTCTATTCTAATCAATAAAGCATTACTATGGCATCATGGCTTAGGACACTTGAATCATGCATCTGTTATGAACATGTCCAGACAATCCATGGTCCTTGATCTCGACTATCCTTCTGGTAAGGTCGATCTCCTTGTCTGTTATAGCTGCACCTTTGGAAAGCAGACTAGGATTCCTTTTAGATCAAACCATATGCATGCAGCAAAAGATCTGTTAGATGTTGTTCATACAGATATATGTGGACCTCTACAAACTCCTTCATTACTAGATGCAAAGTATTTCATTACCTTTATTAACGAATTCTCCAGAAGAACAGTCATTTATTTCATTAGACAGAAATCAGAGGCTTTCATCAAATTCAGACAATTCAAAGAGCATGTTGAGAATCAAACTGACAAACGAATCAAAGCATTGAGGTCAGATAACGGGAGAGAATACATCTCCAACGAATTCAAGGACTATTGTCTTAATAACGGCATTCAGCAACAATACATCACTTCCTATTCGCCTCAGTCAAATGGTCTTGTTGAGAGAAAGTGCATGTTATCACATGCGACACTTCCGAAGTGCTTATGGGCTGAAGCTGTTTCAATAGCAACCTATATTCAGAACAGATGTTCACTTAAGGCCTCTCAGACAAAATACCATTCGAAGTTTGGATAGGTACCAAACCTCCTTTATCAAACTTACGAGTTTTTGGATGTACTGCTTTTGCGCAGATTCCTTGTGATCTCAGGAAGAAGCTCGACTTCCAGAGTATCAAGTGTGTTTTCATCAGCTACACTACTTCAGATCAAGCATACAAGTTGTTCGATCCCATCGAGTCGAAGATATTCACTAGTCGGGATGTCATCTTTATCAAAGATCAGTTTCAAGACCTCAAAGGAAAGGGCAGTTCTCATGTAACCGACCTATCAAATTCTCCTGACGCTTTGAACTTTCCAGTTCTTCAGTCGACTATTCCTATTGAAGGTCCAAGATCCTCTACTCTTGATGAACAACAAATCAACAACGGATCAGAAGATGGTGATGTTCCAGATCAACAACTACAATATGATGGAAATAATCAACTTCCACCTCGGAGATAATAGCTCACATATGATCAAGGGTGAAGGTATTGTTAGACTAAGTTTTTAGCATGGACAGTCGAAGCTCATACTAAATATATTGTATGTCCCAAACCTGACGACAAATTTTATTGTCGGTCAGTTGTATTATTGATTCTGAACATAAGGTAGAGTTTGAAACATATTCATAGAAGATTCTTGATAAATGTAAGAGAATTCTAACACTCGGAAAGATGCAAGAATATCTTTATAGGCTTACTCATTGTTACTCTGTGACTGATCATACTTTAAGCACTTCAGTATCAATGAATAAATGGTTGATTTGGCATTATAGACTTGGTCACCTTAATCTTATATCCATAGCTAACATGCCTAAGCATTTTTTAGTTCTTGATTTTGACTATCAAACTGTCAACCCTCTTGTTTGCCAAAGTTGTATCATAAGAAAGTAGACGAGAAGGCCATTTAAGCCGAATCGAGAACATATATCTAAAGATCTGCTAGACATAGTTCATGCTGATATATGTGGCCCTATGCAAACACCATCATTGCTTGGTGCAAATTCTTTATTACGTTCATTGATGACATTCTAAAAGAACTGTTGTACATTTTATGAAGCACAAATATGAAGCTTTTCAATTCTTCAAAAAGTACAAAGAGCATGCAGAGTTGTAGACAGCTCTCAAGAGTGACAATGGCAGTGAATACATCCCAAATGCATTCAAGGAGTACTGTTCAACAACTAGTATCAAACGATAGTTTGCTGCTTCTTATTCTCCACAGTCAATTGGACTGGCCAAAAGGAGGAACAAAACCTTAGTCGAGTTTGCCAAATGGATGATCACTCATGCTTCGTTGCCCAAATTATTTTGGAAACATGCTATGTTGACATCACACGTGTAGAATTGATGTAAATAATTAAAGCCATACCTGACAGCAAGACTCCTTATAGCATTTAAGAGTCTTTGGATGCATTGCCTATGCTTATGTCCCAAAAGACACAAGAAAGAAATTAGATGAGCATTCTTTCAAGACTATTTTTGTTGGCTTTTCTTTTTCTATTGACATGTATCAACTCGACAATATTGTAACCTGCAAAACTTAGAGGTAAATGAAGCATTCATATAGGTCTTGAGGCTCAGTATGGACTAAGAACAAGCAAAAATTAATTTTCAAGAGGGTGCACTACTATGAATATCTGGTGAGACAGTGCACAAGCTTTAGGCCACGAAAATATGAGATATATAACTTGATTAGAAGGCCAAAAGAACTACTAAGGACTGTATCATCTCCATCAGTGATCCCTTTATGATTTTGGATAATCAAATCCCCAAAAAAACATGAAAATCATAAATTTCAAAACCGTTCTCGACCTTGTACGACTTCTACAACTCTTTCCTTCTACTAATACTAATAGGAAAGCTTCAATGGATGTTGGGAAATATGCATGAAAAGTTTCTAAGCAATCCAACAAATGTATACATCAAAAACTTGCAATCAGGATCCTGAGAAGCCACTGACTTGGAAGTCAATTCCACCATCAGGAAGGGAAAAATGATTGCTCTTACCAAAATCGATGAAAAGCTCACTAATTCCAAATCCTTCAATCTTCGTAAGCTTTGCTTTGGTATTATTGTAAGGAGAAGCACCTCAAGATCCCACTTACAAGACACACAAAAGAGCCAAACCAGCCAACCATGTAAAAGCTATTGATCAATCTCCAATAACATTATCCCTGAGCCACATTATAAGATATTGATGTAAAGAGAGAGAACTGGCAATCAATCACACAATAAAGAATGGTAGTAGGGTGAGTTTCCACAAGAATAGAATCAAACTTATAAATCAATGATTGCCATTTAAAAAAAATTGTAGGATTATTAGCCCTTTGTGGAACATTGTCTTTCGAATGAACATTTTAATTATTGAAGACAACAATAGAACTGTTGAAAACATAGGTGCACTACGATTTTGAATCACAGTCTGAATCGCGATTTGGATTTTTTCCATAATCGTTCAAAATTGTGTTTTTTTTTGGGGGATTCTTTTTTTGGGCAATATGGGTATCAGATGAAAGCTCTAATTAAGAGCATTATTACTGTGTAGTTTGTCGAATGTTTCGGGTATAGGATGGTCCAGTTTAGGTGCATTAATCCATGTTGGGTTCTGTCAAGGATATTCTCTAGCCTATTCGTTACGATCACAGATGATTCCAGTGGGACAGAGACAAAAAACCAAACCCCCCCGACGACAGTAACAAGGGGGGCGTTGCCCCCCCTGCACCCCCTCATAGATAAAAATGGGGGGGTGATGTGCACCGAAAAAGGCCCAATATTTATGCCCCCAACTATATGCACATTGCAATTACATCTCTAGTGAAATGATTGCAAAAGTGATCATCATCCATAAAGTTGATAGCCCAAACTATAGCATTAACAATTACTGAAAACTAGAGCAAATAACAACCAAATAGCTACTGACTTTTATTTGTTTGTGCCCTATCTACTGCACTTATGGGAGGCAAAACACTGGTTTGACCATTGCTCCCCTAAAAAAAAATTAGCCATGCTATTTTTTCCAAAAAAAAAAAATTAAAATTAAAATTTTTTGCACGTTTCGCGGTTTGAATCGCGATTTGCAGAATCGCAGACCCTGCGAATAGCGATTCGCTGCAACTATGGTTGAAAATAAACTTGTCTAAAATTTTGATCGTATTATACAATATTGCCCAAACTTTCAAGAGCTTCTCGACTAGTTCAAGTTAGATGTCTTTTGACATATAGTTTTTCAAAAAACTTATTGAACTTGTAATCAATAGGTACTATGTTTCTCTCTCTCCAAAACTGTGGTGCAATAACACCAGAACTAACCAATGCATACAGAAAAAAGCTGTAAGCTGCTGTATATGATTGATCAAGGGTTCTGAAATGCAAAAATACTTGGCAAAAACAATATACCCATTTTAAAGGCAGGAAAAACTCACCTCGCATCCATGTTAATTCCAATCATTATGCTTCGTCAGCATCAAACTTAAAATAAGTCAATAATACTAAGTCCTCCACCCAAGTTTCAAGCCAATAGAGTGATAAAATTGGAGCCAGAATAAAACGATTGCTCAAGCTGCATCAACTAGTTATTATGTTTTACAGAGACTAATCCTGTAAAAGTTGGGGTCTACTTTGAAGACAAGTGCAATAACAAAATCATGCACACAAGATGTCAGATATCCAAAACAATCCGAGGTATATTCAAATTTGTATATAAACAAACTTCCCTGGAAGCAAGATGATGAAGCCAAAGAAATTTGGAGGTCCAAATTGAATGCAATTTGCATAGACATTAAGGGGTAGCCTCTGTGAATTCACAAATCTATGGATTAACATCGGAATGCAACCCAGAATATAAAATGGGCTGGCAGTAAATAGATGCATAGGCATAGAGCCAATCCGGCCAAACTGTAGCTTTTTAAGTAAAAGTATGCTTCCAAGTTAGGTCACTGGCTGCTATCTAACTCTCATTTGTGTAGAAATTGGCTGAAGGGCTAGAGAGTGGAGTAAAAAAGTCTGCACACTGCTCAATTCTGTGCAGTCAAAGCAAATTGATTTGTAGATGTGTAAAGGTAATCCTAAGTTCAATGCATCTTGTCTTTGATGCTCCACATGTTCACCTTGTGTGTGTGTCGGTCCAGAATACACGAGGCCCTCTTGTCGTGGCATAATCCTTTGCACTTTTCCATCAAAACGGACATTTTTTTAGAGTTTGGTTCCTCATGCTCATCAATTTGGACCCACTTGTTGCGCTGAATCCTTGGAAGAGAAAGAAAAGGAAGAAACCTGTTCGATTTGAGGTAGACTCTTGCCTTCCTTTCTTTTGGAAGTGTCTCTTCTCCATACTCTCTGAAAGCTGCCCTTACTGACATTCTGATCCACCTTTTTCTTCTCCAGAGCTTTTTTTTTTTTGCGAAGCTCGGAAAGATAGGCCTTTGATGCCTCAGCTGCAGCAATTCTGGCCCCCCCAGCCATCAAATCAAACCAACTAAGCCACACATCCACTGATTTCTTCAATGCAATCGTTTCTGCCACAACCACCCTCTGCAGACCCTTGACACCCGCCGCCAGGAGCACATCCTCATAGTCAGTGTCATCTGACACCAAAACAAAGCAATCCACCTTTTCTGCTTCCAGCGTCCGCCACATACAACTCTTGAGGGCCGTGTCTGCCGCCTGTGGATCATCCGACACAAGACCCACCACCACGCCAGCCCTCTCCAACTCATAGTCTAGATTATACCCCACTTCTGGAAGCACAACCTTTCTGCTTCCCTCCATGTATCTGCGCCGTTTCGCTTCCAGCGATTCCTTTTGCTCTGCCGTGAGGTCTTCCGATCCGAGCAGACGCGCCACCCTCTGCCGCCCCTTCTCGTGGAAGCTGAGTATGTGATTCTGCAACTCAACGTGGATCGCAAACGTCTGCCTGCATATTTTACACAGATACGGCTGCTCTGGCTTCACCACGCCTTCTAGTTCCAGCTGATCTAGCTCTTTTCTGTTCTGCCTTGCCTCCCTTTCATACATGGGAATGAACTTGAAGACATGCCGGTTGGCGTAGGCCACCATTTCCACCACCTCGCCGAAGGCTTCCGCCACCATCTTCACCTCCATCGCCACCTCGTAGGCTTCCAGCCTTGGCGGCTTATTGTCTAGGTCCCAGAAAACCGCCACCCTGCGCTTTGCTGCAGCTCTGAAGGACTTGCGAAGGCCTTGAGACTGGATCTTCTGCTTCTGTGAGGTGGGTTGGTTGGAAGGCTCAGATTGCTGCAACGGAGATGGATCAGCAGTGGCCATAGCTGCTGAGGCAGAGGCAGAGGCAGAGGCAGAGGCAGAGGATGGCGTCTCTGGCAGGAAGTGCACAGAGCAGCGACGAAGGGAAAGCAAGATTGCTGGTTTGACATGATGATGATGATGCCGATGAGTGTGGGGGAAGCTGCGGATGCGCAGAGAGGGATTGTGGCTCGCCTGCAGATGGATCGTGCACGCCATCGCTAGAAACACACAGATTTCTCGCAGATTTCTGTCTTTCTTCGCAATTCACAAGGAAGGAAGGAAGGAAGCAAGACAGAAAGACGAATATATTAAAGCCTTAACAGAGGGATAATTGAAGCGTTAAATGGTAATTTAACAGAAAGGGTAGATAACCGGCTGGTGAAGTGGCGGGTCCCATGCCCTCACCCAAAGCACCCCTGGCCCATGGGCATTGGGGACTACCTACCCCTGTGCTTCTCATGCAAAACATGCCCTCCCAATGGCCTAAAATGCCATGCCCTACCACATGTAATGAATTGGTGTCAAATTATGGGGGGAAGGTCCGGCTCCTCTGCCCTTCCGCCCTGGAAGGCTGTGTGCCCTTCGCCCTCGGGCAGAAGGGCCTCGGAACAGGCCCTTCCCTTACGTGAATTTCATTTTCACATTTTTTTTCTCTTTCTTTTTTGAGTAAATTTTTTTTTACACGCACCTTTCAGGCAGAAGGTGCGTGTAAGAAAAAGTTAATTTTTTAACGTGCACCTTCCGGAGTCCGGAAGGTGCCTGTTAAATTTTTTTGTCAAAACAAAATTTGCCCCACAAATTATGTTCTGTGAGGCAGTCAGTTTTCTTTGTAAAAAATTAAAAATTGATTTTACGGGTAAATGTTATTTCTTATTATTTGCTCGAACCTAATTTTTGGCCTTGCATTGCAAAGTCAATACTATGTGTTGAAGTAGGTCTATGGAATTTGAAAGAAAGTCAACGTTAAAGATAAGTTGTGATGGTAGCCCAAATTTAATAAGTTTGGACCTTAATTAAAGGTCTATATCTTACGTAATGCCTTGTGCTCAGGTGTCCTTTGTATTTTGGGACCATCTCCAGGAGCATAATGTCCATCCAATTTTTTCTCTCTTAGGAATCTGTCATTCTCTCTCCTCTCTCCGGTGGAATTCATTTTCTCTCTCCTCTCTCCGGTGGAATGTGCATGTGCTATGTGGTAGCCCGTCATTGGCTGTCCACATCCACATTCCACCACAAACGTAAAAAAATTTGCAAAAAAAAAACGGCAAAAAATTGGAAAAAAAAAAAAACTGGTCCACGCGTACGGCCGTACGGTACCGTACGGCCAAAAAACTGGTCCACGCGTACGGTCGTACCGTACGGCCAAAAAATGGAAAAAAAAAAAAAAAAAAAAACCTTCGCACAATGGCATTACGTAAGGGAGAGCCCGAAGCCCTCGGGCCTTCCTTGCTGGTCGGGGCCTGCCCTCAGGTTCCCGCCCTTGGGCAAGGGCCCTCCCAGCAAGGAATGCCCTCAGGTAGGGCCTTCCCCCCACATAAAAGTAATCATGCATGCATTTAAAATAGAAAATAGTAAAAACCATGTGAAAGGAAATGAAGTGCCTTGGTGAATGGAAATGAGGTGCCTTGTTTGAGATACTTTTTGCATCAGCAAATTGGCTTTTGGGCATGTGAACCTCAAGACAACTTGCATGTTTTTTTTTAGAGGCATGCACAATATTAGATGTTTTAAATAGTTTTTTCTTGTAAATTTGGCATCACAATTTCTTAAATTTTACATGTACCTGGAAGGAGATTGACATCAATCACTGAAATGATGGTAGACACAATTTTTTGACTGGCCGATCAGGATGCATTAATAAACCAAAGTGTTCAGTCTCAAAATTTTCAGACATGGTTTTATCGATGAAGGCCTGAATGTCGTATTTTAGGTGAGGTGCTCTATCTAAGCAAATCGAGCGTCAGGCTTAAACTCATGCATCATCAAGATTCAAGCTCGTTGTCGTCGACGTAGTGTTCATCGTAATTCCCAGCTTGTGAATCATCTTTTGCCTTGCCTCGATCAGTTTTGTGTCAAATTCTTGGGGTAGAGCTTTGGAGCACTCTCATAGGCTCTTGAAATAAGCCAACCAAGACAAATTGCTACTAAGAGCTAACAGACAACCCTGATGATTGTACCAGTAGCACTAGCTTCTTCGTAGCTTGTGGACGCATGTATTCTCCAAGATTTGGATAATGTGAACATTATGCTCCTACTTTTCCTTCAAGAGATCTTCCAAGGAGGTATCGCTCAACTCGTTGTCTTGATGAAAATAGCTTTTTCTTTTTCTCACCTTTTCTTTCAGCAAGACATTGACTCTACGATATAATTTTTTCTGCAAATTTCTAAGATATTATCAAGCTTGGCTAAATGTTTTGACAAGCTTATTTCCTGCTTAGATTCCATCAATCTACTATGAAAGATATTCGCCTCATGGCAATAAATAGTTTTTCCTAGCTGTGGATGCCGATGTTTCCTGTTGAAAACACATGTATTGCGATCTAATGCTTGTCCATTGTTTTGTTAGATCCGGAATATTGACAGTGTCCTCTTTCATGTTCAGTTCTTCGAGTTGTTAGTTTTTAGACTTTAGTCTTTGAAGTTTCTGCAGCCTTGTATCAGTCAAATCAAGTGATTCATGCATGTCATAAGTGTACGGTTTATGGAAGCCCATTAACTGGGCTTTAAAAGCAATAGCATACAGAGATGTAGTACAAGAACCGAAAGGTTGAGTGCACTTATATATATTGCTGCAACAACTGTTGTTGCAAACTTGGCATGGCTGGAAGTCAGAAAGACTTTTTGACTTGTCGTTGGAGATGATAGGAGAAAGGGCTCTCGTATGTGGAATTAGTCTTATTATCTTGCCTTGTACCAATGATACAAATAATATTGAATCTATTTCATTTGGTTTTTCACCCTATATTGTGCTACCGTTAGAAGGAAAACATTTTTTGCCTTGTTCTTGATTGTCGTATACTCATTAGAATTCTCTGGTTCTCTAATTTCACACACACACACACACACACACACAATGTGTTGATGCAATGTTATCTATCATAAAAAGTGCAGTTGAATTACAACGGTAGTGGCTATCTCCACAAAAAATAGTTACATCAAAGTTGTGAAAAATAAATAGAAAACTTCACACTGAATTTTGAAACATGAAATGAATTAAAAGTTAACAACAGACTACGTAAGTCGTATCTTGCGTTAGTTGATTGTTTTTGAATTTCAAGCTCAAGGTTTGAAATTTGCTATAATGTAAACGATGATGTCTGCTATGTAGTGATGTACGTTTGCCCTACTTCTTTATTAACCAATGATATTGACAGGCATTTCCTTTGCTCCATTGATCTTTGAACTATACAACTGAGAGGAAATCATGTAGAGCTGTTTTTTATCTACTGCTCTGCTTTTATTTTGGAGGTTTTTCCAAGTAAGGCTAATTAATGGTTAATGTTGCTTGGACCAAAAAAGCTCTTGTTCTAGAATGGACTTAGAGTTGACAAAATTGATGATACTAATCGACGCAATCGCCACAAAACTTAAACAAGTACTTCGAGATAAGAAACAAAGTATTGCACAACAATTCACACCACAAACTGTGTATTCACATTAATTTCCAACTGTACAATAATTACAGATTAAGTACTTGATAGGGCCTAGTAGTATCTAGCCCTCCAGCCTAGTGCCTAGAGAGAGAGAAAAGAAAGAATTGTAAAAGAAACGGTTTAATGTTTGCTCTTTTCCAACTCTCTCCCTCAAACTCAGAACGTTTTTTACAAAAGAAATATAACAACATTCATGGAACATACATCCATGATAGTATAGTGTGGCAACATAAAACTTTCTACATTAACTAGTGTTTTTTTAAAAAGCTTTATGTAATTGCTTCCAAACCAAGTCTAGTTCTAAAGGTTTCAAACTTATCTTTGCTCAAGGATTTCGTAAACACGTCAGGAAGTTGTAGTGTAGTAGAACAATGGACAACACTTACATCTTCGGATTGTAGCTTCTCTCGCATAAAGTGGTACTTTACCTCAATATGTTTCATTCTCGCATGAAACACATGATTTTTAGCCAATTATATTCCGCTTTACTAAAGATAGTAATTGGATTGTTTGTTTCATGTCAATTTTGCTCAATGATTGTCGTAGCCAAACTGCTTCTTGGGTTGCAAAACTCAAAGCTTTATGCTCAGCTTCTACAGTTGAAAGAGATATATAGTGTCTTGCTTTTTACTGGACCATGAAAAACAATCATTGCCAAAATTGAAAGCATACCCTATTGTTGATCATCTATCATCCATGCTACCAGCCCAATCAACATCAACGTATTGTGGTAGCCTATTATAGATTTCCACTATATAGGTTAAAATGAGTAGTATAAAAGGTATATCATTCTCCCAGAGTGAGATAAATCTCCTCTTTTGGATGATAAGTGTAAAATGGATAATGGAAGAGGTGAGGTGTGTAATATTCAAAGTTGAATATCACACTAAAAAGGCTAGTTATCGAAAGATATTGTTTTAAATTGGCATCCAATAACACCAATGTGAAACGATTTGGTCAAGGTTTGAGAAGGAAGTGGTACTTTATCTTTCAAACAACAGGATAAACAGTAAGCAACCTTTCTGTCAGAGACAAGCATACAGATTCCACAAGACGAAATCAAATAGGCCGTTGATCCTTCTCAATGAATACAAAGAATTAGTTCTTTATCACTGTGTAGCAAACAAATCAGAGCAACAGTCAAGTTCTTTATCTGAGTAACATATACTCTTTCAGACAGTGGGAGCCGGTTCTAGTTATGTGAATGCTTAACAGCTTCAGATTTGTTCCGTGCATACAATTGATTAGAACAGTCCCTCCGCAGATGTTAACCTGTAAATCCAAATATGAAACTGAAATTCAGTACAATAAGTGAGTTATGCCGCAAACACACAATCACCAAGATTAGTTACAGTAGATTTCAGAGTGTGTTGGATCAATTGATAAAAAGTAATGTTGCAACAAACAAGGAAAGAGTAGTAGCAAAAGCAAGCGAAGGTTGGCATAACGCTTTGTCTCTTCTCTATTGATGTCTGTCATCTGCGTAAGTACAATGACCCCGCGTCGCTCTCTATATAGAGGCGTGCAAGAGGCTAAGATGTCGTTTACCAATAGTTACAAATCGGTTTGCAACAGCTTCGAGTCACTCTGAAATGACATGACTGTTCTACTAAAAATGAAATTATGAGTTGCAATAGGCCTTTACATGTATTTAGGCCTTATCGCTCTATATATCAAACTATTGGGTCATGTGGAAATGTATGTCTCCACATATCTCCTTCCTCAGTTGTGAAGCGACTTGCAAACAATTATTTATGTCCTCCTGGCTCGCAACTGGCTTCTTGAGAAAAACTTCTTTAGCTCTGGCAGCATTTTCTTCATCAAGCTGCTCCAGTGTTTTTCCAACTATCCTCAGAAAATAGTCATTCATGGTGAGATAATCTTCATTGAATGCAAGGTCTAGATATCTGCCCACCACTCCTTGATTTCCCAATGGACCGATTGGCACATCGATCAAAGTATTATTCACAAGGTGATCGTACCAACTTGCTTCGGTCAATACTTCAGACATTTCAGCAGATAGTACAATCAGGGATAAGGTTTCATATGTATATTCGAAAAAGGTGTTCTTTATGTACAGATGTCGAGTTGACAAGAGGGAATAGGAAATGAGAGAAGCAATATCTAGGTAGTTGTATGTATAATAGGGCTTGGTAATCATATTTGTAGATTGAAGTAAATTTTCTTCCTTTACTTCCTTTAAGTATTGAGAGTAATTGACTTCCGAAATCCGTGTATATTGTCCACAAATCAAGGTAAGTAGGGATTTCAGCAGAAGAGGAAGGGAACTTGGATTTATTCCATGAATGTCAAAGAGATTTACAACACCTAATTTATTCAAATGCCCATTCAAAGCAGGTAGAATGATGTTTTTAATTTTTCTAAGATATTCTAGAATATACATGGATAAACATCCAGTAACCGTTATGTACATACTCAGCTCGAATATTGAATTGATTTTGTACAATTGTTAAGGCTAATATTTTTGGTGGGTTGATAATCTGGCCCAAAAATGATAGAAGCTGGAATAAGTCCAAGGACTTTCCCAGTGTTCTTTAGTATATCCAAAAAGTCTAGGCAAAAAGAGATAGTATTGGAGTTCAGGGACTGTACAGAGGGGGTAGGAAAATGGCTAGGTCTTGTTGAAATTCCTGAAATACCGATTTCAGAAGTGAGTATGTTACCTTTGTGTCCTTCTTGGTGACATTATCGCTTAGTTTATCAACACTCCGTGGTACTTGGTTGGTTATTGGAGTGACTGCAGCAACTTGCGGTAGTACTTCTGCAACTTCGGCAATAGTCTGAGTAGACTTGTCTTCCTTTGCCATGAAGAAGGGTGTAGTCTAGATGGATTTGTCTTCTTTTGGCACCGGTTCTTCTTCAGCAAGCTGGAATTGGCTCGACCTCGAATTGAATTTGGCTTCTTCCAATTCTTTCTTCAATTTCTCATACTCTTTCATTAGGGGTTGGAGGTACTGAAGTTGGAAGGAGTTGATTATGTTCTGTTGAATATTCTTCCAAGCTACTGGATCAATTTGGTACTTCTCATGAGAAACACAGGCTGCTAGGGTTGTATCGGAACTGATCTCGGCTTGCCTCTTGTAGATGGCATTGTCTTTCTTCAACATTTCCAGGGAGGTCTGCATCTGCTGGGTAGCATCCTCTAGCTCTTTATGCTTGGCTTCGTATTTTTCGTTTTCATAAGTAACAGTTCACAACTGTTCTTCCAAAGCTTCATTAGACTTTTGGAGCGTGCTTCTGGTATGTCGCTCCTGCTGCAACAAACTCTACAAGGCCTGAACTTGCTGCTTGAGTAGCAAGTTTTCTTTTTCAAATTGATTTGACTAGTTCTGCATCTACTCCATTGCTTCTAGAGTTGCATCGAACCTGTCTTTCGCTTCTTCTAGCTCCTTGTTTTTTTGGCACAGTTCAGCATTTGCTTCCTTTTGTGGGCTGTTGTAAACTTGTTGTTGAGCTTCCCAGAGACTTTTTCTAGATTAACCAACTGTTGGATAGAGCCCTGGGTATCTGGCAATAATATCCCAAAAACTTTTAGGTATGTGTCTTCATCTAACACTAGGGGTTCGGCTTCATCCTATTTTGCATAGGTGTCAAGAATTTTCTGCTCTTGTTGGATATCGAAAATTTCTCGCTGTCACGTCTCTTCTGGTTGAGTAGCATGAGGTTCACTCTCTATTTCCTGGATATCATCATGAGTAGAATTAGCATATTGTTGGGATGATGAAGCTGCTTTCACAGATGATGCTACTTTATGTGAAGAATTGTAAAACATATCTATCTTATGTATGTTGATTTTGGGGGTTCTACCCATGTAAATTGATTGTACATATTCAAGGTGTGTGAATTGAGCACATATCCTTGTAGAATAGGGTGAGTTTGAGTTAGATAGATCTAGATTTGATGACATGCATAAAATTAGATGACATGCAAAGTCAGTTAGAGTGCATGCAACATGCAAGTCAGTATACATGTTCTACACATGTCCAATTCATCTGGGGAAGTCACATGCAAGGCATGCAAATATAGTAATGGACACGTGCATGTAGTTTTGTACATATCTAGTTGAGAAATTGATATTTGGAAAAAGTAGGTAGAAGTTAGGTGCAATTTCTGCATGCAAGCTGTTAGGTGTCAATATGGCATTAGTTTACACTTGAATAGGTCTAGGAAATGCATTGAATGCTAGTAGTACCATGAGCTTATGCTCTCCTATATATGTACATATGGTTCTCATTCATTTCTAATGATGAATCAAGCTTTGGTAAGGTCATAATGTCAAAATTGGATCTCATTCTATTTTACTTGTAATTGTATTCTCTCTCTAACTCGAGATTGGTGTCTTCTTGATACATTATGATGCTTATGTATTTTTCCTATTTGTGAGGAATTAGTGTTGCTTTGATCTATAGCATTCTAGATTGTGCTCTAGCCTCAAATCTGTTGGTAGATTGTAGTATTACTCTGTAGGTAATCTGTGTGCCAATGATGGATCAGCTTCCAAGCCCTGCACATCTACCTGATACTAATCCCAAACCAATCCTTAGGAGAGAATTAACTGTTAAACACATTCATTCATCAGTACCCAAACTATATGCATGAAGATGGACCTCTCAAAAAACTAGACACAAAAAAGTTGATCTAATTTGGCAATTTGACAATCAACAAACAAGAACAATCAATAGCATCGATCAATCACTAAATCTGACTTGGCACATGTGTACTACACCCCTAATTTGCAACCCTATCATCTTTCCTAGAGTCATGTCGAGTAGGTGGCTAGTTGGTCAATTTTCACCTTAAATCTAGGATTTAGGTCCTATAAACTAGGAGTCACTACCAAATTGACTTAACCTACTCTTTAGACTTGATCTAACCTACACTAGCCAAGGTTTTCCACGTGGATCCATGGCCTCACATGTGTGGGACCCACTTATGTACATTTTACATGATTCTACATGGTTTTTTATCAAGCTAGATTTGCCAATTTTTGGCAATTCTTCACAAAAATGGAGCTCTTCCTCTGCCTTGTCCGCGACGTAGACTACATCACAGTTCATTTCAGTACTTTTTGCAGTAACTGCACTACTTCACGCTCATTGCTCACACAGTTGTTATAACTGATGCATATATATATATACATAACGGCAACACACAAAACACGAAAGATGAGAATGTAAGACATCATAGTCAATCAATGGAAGCGTGAATTAGAGTCTTTTAAAGATTTTGCCCTCAGGCGTAATTCTAGATTAACATCCGAAAAAGACAATGCTTTAGGGAAAGACGATACATCAACATTGAAATTATGAGTAACAAAAGCATCCATGTACGATTCATCTTTCAGATAACATAAATATGAATGATACTCAGAATCTATAATACATTGATTAGCTTCATGAGCAGTTACAAAAGGTAGATCAGGCTCATTGCCTTTAAGACAAACCATAGAGCCATTATGCAAGAAAGATATACTATGTGAAACATAATCTTTCTTCAACGACTCATTCCTAGCATAAAACCATTCTTTACCTAGGATTAAATCTACCTTATCAAGATTCATAACATGAAAAGAAAAGCTATCTACATAGTTTTAAATCTTCAACGGCACGTGGGGGACAAAGTGGTCCCAGACCTGTTGCTCCCCACCAGCTGCCATCCTAACCACGGACTTATGGTCACTTGGTGCAGTTGTCAACTGCAGCTTCTACACAAACTTAGCATTAATAAAATTATGTGTTGAACCGTAGTCAAAAAGAACACTCACGGGTTGGCTACCTACGAACCCACTCATACGAATGATGTCATGAGGTCCAAAAACTGCAGTGTTAAAATAACAATTACTACAAACTGTTTCATCTTAAAAAGATATATCAATGCAAGAAATAGAAGAATTACCTAGTGCCTTTAAGGAGCGGCCACCCTTTCTTTCATCTCTTTGAACAGTCCTTGGAAAGGTGTCTCTTCTCCATGCAGGAGAAACACAACCCATCGCTTTGGCCTTATCAAAGCTCTCTCCAACTGAGGGCATTTCTTTTTCTTTCCCAAAGGGAAAACTTCATCACTTTTTTGAAAGGAGGGCCTAAAGAGGATTTGTCTTTGGATTCAGGTTTTTGCTGCTCTTTGCGGGTCACTATGTGCGTGTCATCGAAAATTCGAACGAAACGCACTGCATCCTCAAGGGATTGTGGTTGTTTTCGTCGTCGGACCTCCAACTAATATTCTTTGGGAAAGCCCCTAGACATCCAAGGGTTTCGTCCCATTTGCAACGTGGCAAATCGATGATAATACTCAAATTCGTCGAGGACAGGCATAAAGGCGGCCTTAAAGGCTACCTGGAAATCATTCCAAGTAGATGGGACTATAGCAGGCTCCTTAAGATCTTGCCACCATGAATATGCTTTGCCTCACAAAAACATGATGGCAGTTGCAATTCGGGAGCTGTTTGGCAGATTATGCATGGAAAAATGAGATGTCCATCAATCAAGCCAAGCCAAGACCATGTCTTGGTGTCTGTCCTTTTTCTCCCCAATGAAAAACTTCGGGTTAAACATCGGATTGAGAGCCGTGTGCGGGGGGGGGGGGGGGGGGGGGGTGTGTTCTGACCCCCCTCCTCATTTTTTGTGTGGTCTGTAGCAAGCGCAACAGACTGCTACGGCGCCATCCTACGCCCTGTGTGTAAATAGCGGGAGGGGGGGATATGTACCTTCCCCTCCCCTTTCTTTTCTACATTGATGTGATATGGAGCAGATGACGCATGCGATAAAATTTGCAAGAACAAATTGTCGACATGCGTGCTAAGGAAGGCTATGTCTCAATCTCGGCCTAAAACTCAGTTCGCTTTATGGTACTCTCTCATTTACTATATTTTGTCTTACACTAAGATGCACTGTGTGGGTGTGTGTGTGTGTGTGTGTGTGTGTGTGTGTGTGTGTGTGTGTGTGTGTGTGTGTGTCATAGTTGCAATAGCGAATCAAAATTCTCGTTAGAGTTTTGAGAATGGTTTTTTTTTTTTTTTTTTTTTTTTTGGGGGGGGGGGGGGGGGTACCAAGTTGAAGCACTAATTAAGGGCAACAAATTTATGTAGGTTGCCAATAATTTCAAGTGCAATGCAATTCATTTTAGGTACAATGATATAAATCTGGACCCTCTTCTGACGATCGGCAAAACTTGGACAGAGTAGGAGCTCTTAAGTAGTTGTTGCTCCATTTTCTACAAACCATTTAAGTTTGCGTTACTTCAAAACAAGCACCCTATAAGATGAGATGGAATGAGATAAAGAAGATTTAAGAGAGAAACTTGTTGACATTATTGACATGTTGATATTGTGTTTTCCATTTTCTACTTTTGTTGAAGCACCTAAGCATAGATTTGTCTATGAAGGCATAAAATCTACTATAGATAAACATGTCCGAGAAATTAAGAACGTGTAAGCATAATGTGAATGTTCCAATTTAATCTTCAAAATTTGCTCAAAAGATCCCAAAAGCTTATAGAATGGCAATCAAGAGATTGAAAGATCATAAAGTTCTTCATTCAAAGGCTCTCAAGAAGTTTTGCATGTGGGGCTAGATGTTGCTCTCACCCCTAGAACTTGATATAAAATCACCTTCCACTTGTGCAATCCCTCAGAAATGGTTGAAAAACCTCCTGGTAGAACAGGAGGTCTAGAAAGTAATGAAAGCAAGAATGATCTCAAACTTGACAATGATGAAGATATACCAATGAAAATACTAGATTCCATGGCCATGGAACAATACTCACAAACAAGTAACTCGGTATACTTTTATTCGACTTGCGACTCCTAGGAATAGATGTTGATGTTAGAGAATGATGACTCTTTGGGAGCCTTGTGAAAAGAAATAGCATTCTCTCTTGCCTGTGCGTAGATAAGAGGATTAATTTTGGTTGATAATTCTCACAAAACAATCAAGATTGTTTGTTTGACTTACATGAGTCTTGGAAGATGTAAGAAAAGTTATTCATAGAAGAATGTGAAAGTACATTACTTTAGGACCCTAAATGAATCTACACAAGATCCACAAGAGTGATTGGGTGTTTGCTAATCAATCTATTGCAAAAACTAGACACAGAAATTGATCTAGAATAGCAATTTGACACTTAACAATCAAGAACAATCATAAACCATTGATGAAATGATGAAATCCGAGTTCACACGTGTGAACCACAGGCTGTAGTACGGCCTACAAACAGAGAATGAAGTACAAATCACTTTGATTGCATTTGGATCATAAAAACTCAATACACAATGTGGAGTACCTCGAAATTGCCAATGAGACCTCAAAAATTTTCTATGTGTTCACTATGGAAAGTCTCCTAAATAGAAAAGTCTCATCCTTTGTAAAGTTAGGTGAATTTCCAGCATGTAATAAGGAAAATTAGGTCCTATAAACTAGGAATCACTACCAAATTGACTTGACCTACTCTTTAGACTTGATCTAACCTACACTAGGATAGGTTTCCCACGTGGCTCCATGGCCTCATGCGTGTGGGACCCACTTATGTACATTTTACATAATTTTTCATCAAGCTAGATTTGCAAATTGTTGGCAATATCTCACACTCCTCAAATTTAGCTTGATCTTTTTACAAATCCCTTTGCTAGATGAATGAATGCTTTAGAAGTGTCTAAAAACTCCAACTACAAACAAGGAACTTTTGAGACTCCAATAGAGAATGATGTCCATGAAGGATCTTTCATCGCCTCTTAAAGGATCTTTTACAAGATGTTCCATAAATGTGTCTATATACATGTAGCACACTTCAAAAACTATACATCATGCCAAGCCATGAATTTCAAGGCTTTTTGTGCACTTGAAGATACATCAATTAAGTTATTAAGTGCATACATAATGTTGCTAAAGACAACTTGAAGAGCAAAAAACTATCATTATTCCTATCATTGAAGTAGAATAACCTTTGGTTCTTACATTGGAATGATCATGCACAAAGAATGTGGATAAAAAGATTCCCAAAACAAATGATGTCTTTTATGACTCTATTCAAAACACCATCAATCTTAAAGATAAGAAACAAGTCACTTCATGTCTACTAATATTATCCAAAAAGTATTCAAAGATAGTAGACTCTCCAATGCTCTCCGCCCTTGCAAGATGCACACTTGAATGGACAATTTGCATGCAATTTGATGACTCGGCCTTTGTTATTGAGGACCTCCTTGGAACTCTCATGTTTTGAGGCTGATTCTCAAGATCTTCCTCTCTTTGATGCTCCTCCTCAATGCTAGCAAGATCTCCACTTGAGTGATCTCCTCATTTGCCAAGTTCACATTCTCAAAAGCAATATTAGCTTCCAATTTCAACAATCTTCCATTTTTAAATCCTTTTGCAATGCAAAAATCATTCTTCAAAATGGAACAAACTCCATGCTTAAAGTGGACATCCAAGCCACTTTCCACAAGTTGACCGACACGTAGCATATTCTTGGTGATTGATGGTACAAAAAGAACATTTTCTAGATCCATACTTTTTGAGGATTCTAGCCACAAAGAGATGGTACCAACACCATCTATCCTACACTCTTCATCACTTGCAGCAAAGACAAACTTTTTAGCATCATTGAATGAGGGTAAAGTTGAGAAAAAGTCCTTTTCACAAGTCATGTGGGAGCTAGTCCCAATATCAATCCACCACGTGTATCTTGAATTGCCATTGCTTGTTGGTGAGAATCTAAATACCATCAAGAATAGATCTCTTTCATCCTCCTCCTCCTTATGTGCAAGGTTTCCTTGTTTGTCCTTCTCCTCTTGTGCTCTTTGCCTCTTGTAGCATTCGGATGCGTAATGTCCCTTATTTCCACAAAAGAAGCATTTTTGCTTTGACTTGTCCTTTGCCTTTGAACTTGATGCTTAATCCTCCTCCTTTGCTTGATCCTTCTTAGATCCCTTGGTCTTCTTCTTGCCTTTGAATGAGAAATTTGCCTTCTCATCTCCATCTTGCAATGATAAGGAACTCATCCTAGATTTTGCATGGAGCATCCTACAATCTTCAACCACTAGCACACTATAGAACTTATCAATTGATGGCAAAGTGTCTTGGATGGCAAAACTTTGAACCAAATTGGAGAATTCATCTCCTAAGCCATTGAGGATCACTTGTACAAGCTCACCATCTAATAGAAACTAATTCTTTGTTGATAGACTTGATCCTAAGCACATATTCGTGTGCACTTTCATCACTTCTCCTCATACTTTGTAAGATTTGGTTTCTTAGCATAAGTACTCTTGAAGTGTAGTGTTCTTGGATTCATATATTGCTTTTAAAGAATCCCAAGCTTCCTTGGACGATGTGCAAGAGGCTACCTCCTTCAAGAGGTCATCACTAAAATTCATTTTGATGATATGAAGTGCGGGTCTTCCCTTTTTATTGTATCTAACCAACTCTTGTCCTCCAAGAGGCTCATCCTCTTCATCTAGGACAATATCAAAGAGGTCTTGGAGCACTAAGAGTGACTCCATCCTCACTTTCCATATTGAGTAGTTCGTAGAATTTAACTTCACTAGATCCAAGAAGGAATCCACCAATGGTTCTCATCTCCCTAATGACTTGTACTAATGATATACTTGTTGGCCCTCCCTAGGCTCTTTTCCAAAATTTGTCTCACTAGCAACTCGCTTGATGTTCACAAAGACACAAGTGGCAAGATCCCCTTGATCTTAATTCACAAGAACTTTTAGAAAGGATTCTACAAAACAATGCCCAAGAATATTGGTTTTGATTTGATCCTAGAAACTCACAAAGGTCTCTCTTGTAGTGATTCTCTCAAATTTGACTTCTAGTCCTATCAATGGACTTTTAGCCACGATTCTAGCACTTCCTAACAAAGATGAAATGAAGATGAGATGAGATCCTATCAAGCTACAATCAAATCAACTCAATTTTGACTATTCTTGGACACAATATGGGCTAAATCTCACTCACATTTCTTGATGGTTTTACAAGACCTGTAAATCACTTTAAGAGGACTTGTTTTCAGCCTAAATTAATTAGATCGCATGACACTAAGTCAAATCTAATCAATGGCACTTGATCTTGGTAGCTTTTCCTAAGATTAGCACCAAAAAATCATATCAAGATGCAATAGAATCCATTTTTATGGATCAAAAGTACATTGAGCATTAAATGTAGGTTCAAAGGTGCCCACCTGTGTGGACAACAGTACAGATTTTGACCCTCACCAAGTTTGTATAGATTCAAACTCGTCATCTCATTTCTAGTTTCTAACATCAAAACTTGCTAAAAATGGATTTGTATTTGATCAATCAATAGCCTCTTGTACTTGGGTCTAATACCTTGTGAAAGTACAGTACTTTAGGACCCTAAGTGGATCTACACAAGAACCACAAGAGTAATTGGATGTTTGCTAATCAATCTATTGCAAAAACTAGACACACAAATTGATCTAGAATAGCAATTTAACACTTAACAATCAAGAACGATCATAAAGCATTGATCAAATGATGAAATCTAAGTTCACATGTGTGAACCACAGGTTGTAGTACGGCCTGCAAACAAAGAATGAATTACAAATCACTTTGATTGCATTTGGATCATAAAAACTCAATACGCAATGTGGAGTACCTCGAGATTGCCAATGAGACCGCAAAAAAGTGTTTACTATAGAGAGTCTCCTATATAGAAAAGTCTCTTCCTTTGTAAAATTAGGTGAATTTTCAACATGTAATAAGGAAGTTAATTTGGCTTTCTTGTCCTAATTTGCCAACCTAGCCTCATTCCAAGAGTCATGCCAAGTAGGTGGCTAGTTGGTCAATCTCCACCACAAATCTAGGATTTAGGTCCTATAAACTAAGAATCACTACCAAATTGACTTGACCTACTCTTTAAACTTGATCTAACCTACACTAGAGTAGGTTTCCCACGTGGCTCCATGGCCTCACATGTGTGAGACCCACTTATGTACATTTTACATGATTTTTGATCAAACTAGATTTGCCATTTTTTGGCAATTTCTCACAAAAAGCATTGATAAACATATCAACACACGTTCTAGCTACCATAAACCATCTTAGTTGAATAATTGGGTAACATTGAGTGCTCGTGGACTAAATGATATGGGAGTTGTTTTTAAAACCCCCCAAAAAAAAATCAAGAAACATATTGCAAATCTCGATTTGTTGTATCTAAGATATATACATAATTATCTGTATTAATACATGTGTGTGTGTGTGTCTGAACCTCAAGATTAAGAAAGTTTCGAAAAAGATGCTCTTATAGACTTAGATCTCCCCCTCCAATAGGATTAAAAAAGGGTTGTATTAAACTTCAGTCAATCAATAACATGGTAATTGCAGCCACCAATACCGGAGAACCAATTATAGTATGAAAATGAAAATGTTTACATAGTCGCAAAATCATTGGGAGCTAGCTTATTGTTGTATAGGGACCCTACTATTCAAACTAGTAAGTAAACTATTTGTAGACCTTAACAATGAGGTAACAACCATCGTTATAAAATATAACTAGCAATAATCAACATAAAATCACCAATACTAGGCTATGCAAGCAACCACTTAAAAGATAACGCACCGACCTTTTAATATATCTATTATTCTAAGGGAATGATTTTCTACAATAATTCCCAAATTAGGCAAGTATCTCTCTTATGTCCCCATTATGCATATTCAGTGTCAAATGAGACATACTTGAATCTCAATCAATTTGTTGGGACTTGAAGGGGTTAGCACTTGAACTCCTTTTGCCAAGTGTCACTATATTGAATCGAAATGCCTTTTATGTCACCACAATTATGAAGTCCCATTATAGTGCCTGTAAAAGTAACTTAAACTCTTTTGTAAACGTTTGCTTTTGATAACCCCATTAGCATCCTTTGTGCATTGTACATTACTATCAATATGCTCAATACATTCTCTTTGTTTCTCCTAAAATCACATGCTAGCGTACAGTCCTACAGTTGGTACAGCTCTTATGTTGTATATCCAGTCTTCCCAAATGTAAAATAGTCCTACTCACTTTGAATCAGGTAAAATGATGACATTTCAGAGTTGCTCATCTCATTGCTTCCATTCAAAAAGTCAGAAAAAAGTAGCAACATTAAGCATTGGATTGTCATCAATCAGCAGTATAAAGTAAAGGTTGACTTCTAAGTAGCTGGGAAGACCAACTAGCAGGCATTGGTGTGAATCTGCTTTGTAAATTTTGAAAGGGGCAATTTTCCTCATGTTGAGTCTTTTGTACTCTTCCTCGAAGTCTCTTTCTTTTATAAGCTTTACTCTTTGCATCAACTCTCTCCTTGAATTTCAGATTTTGTTTTGATGTATCTTGAACGGTCATAAAAAAAATATTAAATATGAATATGGCCTCTTGATTTTGACTCAACAATGATATTCAGGCTTTGAGGTTTCATTGAATTCATGACAAGCAAATGCCTTTGCAATGTTCAGCTCAATCAATAAATGTCAAGATACTCATACGGCTTTAGTTCTTGTTAAAATGCAAATACAACTAGGCTGAAAGTTTTTTTGTCTTTGCTAGCTACTTCATGCATGAAATCGGCCCTCAAGTGGTGTGTAGTGCATGCTATGGTTAGGCTTGGCCGCTAAGGTTCGATTCCCTGCCCACATATGGCATACCTGGGCCAAAGCCCTGTTTAAGATTCAAAACAGTATACTTCATGTATGACTCAAAATTGCGTAGAAAGGCATTCTAATCTAATTAAGGTTTGAGAGAGAGAGAGAGAGAGAGAGAGAGAGATGGATTGAGGGTTTTGGGTGGCAAAAATAACCCCAATCATAGAAACAATATGGTTGGCGTAAGATTGATTAGTTTTTGGTAGACCTTTATTAATAGTAGAGCATACTTTAAATCTTGTAGCTACAAAAGCCTGTTCAGAACACTTCTGTGAATAGCAGGGTCTTCAAATAAACGCTCGTCCATTCTTTCAGATGTCAGAAGTGCACCACGAGCTAGGGAGTTGATAGATTTCCGCAGCAAAGCATTATCAATCAAAATGTCGGCCAACATCTTTCGTGTTGCCCCATCAATTGCCCTTTCATCCAACTGGGTCACTTTGAACTTATCTTGCTCTTGCCCAGTGGCACCATTAGAATCAAGAGCACGCTCACTAGTTGATGGGCCTGCTCTGATTCGATCCTCCTGTGAAAGTAACTGTGCCTGTCATACAAATATATTAGAATAAGTCTTTATCCAAGGCTTAAGCCATAAATAATCAAATAAAACTGAAGAGTTGAGGCACCAGTTCTTATAGTCTATTTCCACATTCAACAATCTGCCTGCCAAAGCACCACAGCAAGCTCACATATGTGTGTGTGTGTGTGTGTGTGTGTGTGTGTGAGAGAGAGAGAGAGAGAGAGAGAGAGAGAATATATGAAAATCTTACATAACAAAAGATGGCAGGTCTATGTCCTCCAATAACTGGTAATGAAGACTTCGTTTCCTCTACTTTTAAGTTAAGAGTTCGACTCCAATCAGCAGTCGAACAAATGAGGACATACAAGAGAGAAAAAAAAAATGGCAGATATCTAACATCATTCCTAAGGAAGCGGATGGCGGACGCGGACGCGCGTCCGGACGCAAACGCGCCAGGGGTGCGTCCGCGTCCGGACACGTCCGTTTTTTTTCAAAAAAAAAAAAATTAAAAAAGAAAAATACAGGCACCTGCCTGCACTGTCCCCCATCCCAAAAGCAAAATAAAACCAATTTATGGCCCCTATTTTTCCCCCGGAATTAATTATCAGAGGGTGTCTGACACCCACCTGCCCCCTCCTGTTAAAAAATAGGAAAACAATACCAAAAAAAATTGCAAAAAAATTTGCAACAGACCTAACCACTGGGCCATGCCTCTCATAACCTCAGTATTACTAAACAACCATGGCCAGTGAGCAGTTCATAAATTATTACGAACCTTCATTGGGAACTAAGCTCCAAAAAAGCGGCAAAGAAAGATCTGAGAGTGGTTTCGAGTAAAGGTTTGTATGGCAAACATATTACTGGTTTGGGGTTTACAAGTGAATCCTCGCCAGAGGATTGGGGAGAGGTGAACCCTCACCAGAAGAGTGACAAGCTCTCAGGAGCAGAAGTCTCTGGGGGATATTAGGGCTCACCAGAAGAGTGACAAGCTATACACTATTGTGACTTGGTTGATGAGATCGGTTTCTTCCCGGATGAACTTCAACAGCTTACTAATTACATATGGCACTGCTCCAACACGCTACAATACGATGTCGAAATTTTGCGTACCAGCACGGGGGCTCCGAAACATCTCCCAGTTTTCAGGATTCAACCGGACAAAGTGTCCCTGAAGCCCTGTTTAACGTCGAACTTCGGACAGACGTTGCGGCCCGACCGTCGGTCGTTTCCTCGTCCTGTTTGTTCCCACAGGTTCATATCGAGGTTGTCCACTGGCCGAAACAAACGGCACCCAAAACGGATCTCGTTTGGAGAAACGGGGCCGTCGGACGGAGAGTTGCAAAACCAATCCATTTCGCTTGACCTAATTGCGCTTTGCTCCAATCGAAGGGCCATTTTGACCGAACGATACCTGAATCGAGCCAGACTCGATCCCTTGGGTTCGTATCGGGATCACGAACCTGTGGACTATGTTCCCGGACCGATGATGCGTTCTACACAGTACCATGGCCTATGTGATGAGATAGATTTAGGGTTTGGAGTGGTACAACGTCACGTGGGCAACTAGTCGGAGCGTGTCCTGGTAGATGTCCGCCGACACAACGAACGGAAGCTAGAAGCAGGATTTCACGAGAGCCAACGAGAGATAATGGGGCGACTACCGGAGCTGCAGCTACGTGCCCTCACAGTCCTCGGACCTGCTCCCCCCTGCCCGAGCTGGCGAGGGCGAGGAAACGCAACGGATTGGAATTAACTTCACCGCAGAACAACTAGCCATGGTCCGGGACAGGGTCCCTCGTCGTCGGGCCAGCTAGTAGGTCTTCTGGTTCTCGGAAGTGAACGACACAATTATGATGACCATCCACTCTTCTGGTGACCATTCACTCCCTGTAGTGAATGGCACGGTTCTGACGACCATTCACCACTATTAGCTGCAGTTTTGTTGCAGTTGTTTTCATCGCGCTACGGTATCGGGGACGCGGACCACACAAACGACTGAAAACGCGCTAAAATGTTGGCCTTTTGTTCGGTTTGGGGTTTAGGGTTTGGGGAACAAACGACCAGAAGGAGGATACCAAAGATACTGTTGAGCAAGATTCTGATCATGACGAGGAGTGCAGGCCTTCAGCAAGCCAGGGAGAAAGTTCCAGCTCTTCCATAAGTCTGAAGTGTGCCATAAGTATTGAAGTTGCTTGGTATATGACAGAGACGGTGTGGGTGAAAGCCAGTTAAAGTATGTTTTGCAACAAGAACATAGTTTGAAAGGAAATTTTATGGGCTTCAATAGCCATTTCCTGAACTCAAACACCCAAGGAAGCAGCATAGATCAGACAATGATCAATACCCTTTCATCTAGATGTTTGGCCACGACGCTTTGTAAGAAAGCAATGGTCAACAATGTCCTTCCAGTACATGGAGATGGTCGAAGTGGTTTTGACGCCAGTACGTGTTCCCGAATCTTGCCACATCACCAATTGCTCTGTTATCGACTCCACGTGAAACGTTTTTGGTGAGCAAATAGAGACAGCACCCAGTGGTTTCTGATCCACTGATCAAAAACCAATGGGTGTTGTCTCTGAAAGCTCACCAAAAAACGTTTGACATGGAGTCGAAAACGGAGCAATTAATGGCGTGGTAAAATCCAGGAGTACGTAAGGGCGACGCAACCACTCCTTTCGTCTGCATGCACTGAAAAGACATTGTTGACCATTGCTTTCTTGCAAGGCTTCCTGGCCAAACGTCCAGATGGAAGGGTAGTGAACATTGCCTAGTAAATACTGCTTCGTTGGGTGTCCGAGTTCAGGAAACGGGCAGTGAAGCCAAAACCTGAATCATAAAACAGTATAAAGCCAACATAATTGAACCCTAAACTCTGTACAGATTGAAAAACCTGCTCTAATTGGCTTTCACTTACACGATCCCCGTCGGTAACCAAGCAGCTTCAGTACGTCTGTCGCACTCGACAGTTATGGAAGATATCGAACTTTCTTCCTGACTAGCTGAAGGGATGTACTCTTCATCATCAGAAGAGTCTTGCCCAACAATGTATTTGATGTCCTCCTTTTCGCCGTTTGTTTGCTAGCCGTTGGGCCCAAAGCATACGATAGGTCCACACTTTTGCACGCTCAGATGGGCTTGTGTGGTGTGCGTCCTCAATTCCATGGCTTGATGAAAACAACTGTGGAAAAACTGTTGTTCACAATTTTGAACTCCAGAAGTTAATGGACACCAGAAGAGTGAATGGTCAGCAGAACTATGCCATTCACTACAGGGGACCACATGACCGACCATCCTGCAAGAGGTATAGCTACCTCTGTCCTCACGGTTCTACACAGTACTGTGTCTTGTATGATGTGATCGGTTTCCCCCCGGATGAACTTCTACAGCTTACTAATTACTCATGCAAAACTGTTTCATTCACTACAGGCCGTCCGTCCGTTCCTCGTCCTGTCTGCGTCCCACAGGTTCCTGGCGAGGTTGTCGGCAACCCTAAACCCTAAACCCGAAACGGATCTCGTTTGAAGCAATGGGCCGTCGGACAGAGACCTGCAAAACTAGTCCATTTCACATGACCTTATTGCGTTTATGTCCCGTCGAACGGCCATTTCGACCGGACGACACCCGAATCGAGCCAGGCTCGGCCCCTTGAGATTGTATTGGGGCCTCGAATTGTTTGGCGGTTTTCCTGGACCATTTTGTCAATTCCAAATGTTTTCAAGTCCCAGCCCGGGAAAGTGTCCCCGAAGGCATGTTTTGACCCTAAACTACGGAAGGACGTACTGGGCCTGCCGTCCGTCCGGTCCTCGTCCCGTCTGCTCCCACAGGTTCCTATGGAGGTTGTCCGCTGGCCGAAATGGACGACACGTGAAATGGATCCCGTTTGGAGAAACGGGACCGTCGGACGGATAGCTGCAAAACTAGTCCATTTGGACTGACCTAATTGCGTTTCTAACCCGTCGAACGGCCATTTTGAGCGGACGATGCCCGAATCGGGCCAAGCTCGGTCCCTTGGGTACATACCCGCTCCACGAACCAGTGGACTGTATTCATGGACCATTAATACATGCTATGCAGGTTTAAGTGTATGCCGCACAAGTGCAGCTTTGATGTTGAATCTGCACATATTTGTGGTGCAATGCCTATGACACAATGAGGACGTGGGTGGGGTTGATGATGTTTATGGATGTGGTTGTGATGATTATGCTTGTGGCTCGTTTTGATGGTTATGGTTGTGGGGTTGTGGGTTTAGGATGATCTGTTAGGGTTTGGGGTGTTATGTTAACTGTGCCATTTGTTGGGGTGTCGGGTTTAGGGTTTTATGTTAAATGATTTAACATGAAGCATATGTTTTGAATGAGATGCAGATGTGCTGGTCTCTCTCTCTCTCTCTCTCTCTCTCTCTCTCTCTCTCTCTCTCTCTCTCTCTCTCTCTCTCTCTCTTGCACGGAGCAAACCATTTTTGACTGGCCATTCAAACTTCACAGAGCTAACCATTTGTAAGCAACCACGATAAATTAGCCATGACACAAATATACCGTAAAACAATATATACATCTCATCTGATGCTGCTAAAATGTGTATCAGTATCTACAAGTTCCTTGCTAAACAAATCATCCCTCTGCGTGCCAGATGCATCTGCAGGGGTGTCAAATACAAAGTATGGCTGGGAGTCTGGAGGCATCTGGGACTCCTCTAAGTCTGGGCCAACGCCTGCCAAGAGACAACTAGAAAAATCATCAGTGCGTCCCCTCTTGGCTGGCCTGCCTCTGGGTCTGCCGGAAGGAACCCTCTGTGGTACACTCCTGCCTAGGGGTCTCCCTCTGCCACGGGGGGGTCTTTGAGAGGAACTGCCTGCCTGTGATGCTCTGAGTCGTCTCTGCGCTATCTGTCTCTGGGCAGCAGCCTTTGTCTCCCTCGCAAACTCTGACCAACCATCATCTGAAGGGGGGCGTGATGCGGGGGTACTGGGTGGGGCACGTGGACAATCACCTGCTAGGTCGACCATCTCGTCTGAATCATATGTGGGCTCACCCCGCAGAGCACGCCGAGCGGCATCGTCTGGATCAACCTCTGGCTCTCCCTCGTGATCGGCTACTGCAACCAGGCACTCGTCGGGATTGACCTGCACAAGTCAATCATTCGTGAGAATAGCCGAAGCAACCGTGAGGGCATTAAACTGAATGTCTCAAACCAATACGAAAGCAAAACGACAGAGCAATGAAATATACCTGCAGCAGTAGGGCGCGTGCGCCTCCTGCCCTCATGCTCTTCGTGATGCCTCTGGTGTTGGTGTTGCAGTACACCAGGTCATTGCCCCGCTCCGTCGTCAGACGGTTCCGCCTGTTCGTGTGAACAAGGCTGAACGCTGACCAGTTCCGCTTGCACACGCAAGCAGAATAGTCCTGCATTAATTGGCAACAACTCGAGTGAGTACCGACCTTGTAGAGAAAGTGCGAAAACTGTTTGATGGAACCGTAACAACTGGAAACAATCACGTTGATGAGTGGACGTCTGCGACGATCAGTCCACCCATCAGCCATGATGGAACAGCGGTATCTATCCCAAGCCTCGTGCAGTGCGGCCAGCCTCTCTCTAACTGATGCAACCCGGTCCTGGAGTAAAGGGCCTCGTAGTGCATCGGCTGTGGGTGGTGTGTAGCCGGGCCCGCAGACTGCAACTTTCGAGATAGCCTCTCCAAAGATGCGGGATGATGCCATGATAAAAGGGAGGTTCAGGTCATAGAACATCTGTGCTATGGTCCTGGTGGCCTCTCTGTGCTGCCCCTCTCTGAAAGATCCCGGCATGGACATCTGTTTGGGGCCTCGGGATGTGGATGGTTGGGAGGATGCGGATGGACGATGCGGATCTGGAGGTGGTGGCATAGGTGCAGGTGCGGAAGCGGAGGAAGTGGACGGGCCGTGCAAATCTGGCGGTGATGGCAGAGGCGTAGGTGCAGCAGTGGGGGCTGTGGATCCATGGGGAATACTGGCGGAGGCGGTGGCGGGGGCGGGGGCGGGGGCGGGGGCGGATGCAGCGGCGGTGGCGGGTGCAGATGCGACGGTGGGGGCGGTGGGTGTACCAGTGGCAGGGGCGGTGGCAGTGGGTGCACCAGTAGAAATAGAGTCCGTGGCATCTGTGGACGGCTCGTCGGGCTCAGCAGCTGTCTCAGAATGTCTCCATAATGCGAGCCCTCTCCGCAACGGGGATGACCATACAAATGCCGATCCCGTAGCGCCCCCCCCCCGTGGGTCGGACTCGCAACATCCCCATATGTGCTCGAACCCGAGAGGCGTTCCCTGTAAACTGCTTTCGACAAAAAGGGCAACGCCACTTTTTGTCGGGCATCACCTCCACCTCATCCCATATGGGACGAGCAGCCATCTCTCTCTCTCTCTCTCTCTCTCTCTCTCTCTCTCTCTCTCTCTCTCTCTCTCTCTCTCTCTCTCTCACGCGCATACACACAGAAGCACGGAAATCCAAGCTCTCTCTCCCACCCTAAACCCTAAACCCAAGCACCCTTAAACCTAAATCCTAAACTCACACACACACACAAATCCTCTCTCTCTCCGTCCCTCACACTCTCTGTCTCCCTCTCTCTCTCTCTCACACAGATCACCACACACACACAACTGTATGCACACAAATCAACAATAGAAAAGTCACACACACACACAATTTTCACACACACACACAAACACCATCTATCTCTCTCTCTCCTATGTACCTTAGGGTATTCAAGGACATTAATAAAATCTTTCTTTCTCTCTCTCTCTCTCTCTCTCTCTCTCTCTCTCTCTCTCTCTCTCTCTCTCTCTCTCTCTCTCTCCCACGCTCTCTCTCTCTCTCTCCCTCTTCCGCCCTCTCTCTGTCTCGGGAACTTCTGCGGACTGTCCGCAGGCCCGCGTGGATTTGTTTTTTTTTTTTTTAAATACGCGTCCGAGGCCCGGACGCTGGACGCGTCCAGCCATAAAAAAAAAAAATTTAAATAAAAAAGGACGCGTCCGACCCCGCGTCCGGGTCCGGGCGTCGGACGCGGGCACTTTGGCCCGGACCCTCATGTCTGCACCATTCATAGATACCTGTTTCAGATTATTTTTAGGTGCTTGTTCTATACGTACAGAATAAGATGCATCCTGTACATAGGAACGTAAATTAGAAAAAAAAAAATTACAGGTAGAAAACTTACTGCAAAAACGGACAACTAAACAATTCCACACACACACACACACACACACACACACACATATATACATATCTAAGGAAGCGGATGGCGGATGCGGACGTGGACGCGTCAGGGGTGCGTCCGCGTCCGGACACGTCTGCAATTTTCAATTTTTTTTTTCAAAAAAAATAAATAAATAAAGGCACTAGCCCAGGCTGTCCCAGATCCCCAAAACGAAATAAAAGCAATTTATGGCCCCTCCCCCCCCCCCGGAATTAATTATCAGAGGGTGTCTGGCACCCACCTGCCCTCTTCTGTTAAAAAATAGGAAAACGGTACCCAAAAAAATTTGCAACAGACCTAACCACTACCCATGCCTCTCATAACTAAGATATTACCAAACAACGATGACTAATGAGCAGTTCATAAATTATTACGAACCTTCATTGGGAACTAAGCTCCAAAAAAGTGGCAAAGAAAGATCTGAGAGTGGTTTGGAGTGAAGATGATGGTTTGTGCAAACATATTACTGATTAGGGTTTAGGGTGCATCAGTGACTGTCTCAAAGAAGTGAATGCTCACCAGAGGATTGGGGAGAGGCGAACGCTCACCAGAAGAGTGACAAGCTCTCAGGACCAGAAGTCTCTAGGGGAAATTAGGGCTCACCAGAAGAGTGACAAGCTCTCAAGACAAGAAACCACAAGACCGACACACTACTATGTCTTATATGATGAGATCGGTTCCCCCCCGGATGAACTTCAACAGCTTACTAATTACTTATGCAAAACTGTGTCATTCACTACAAAAAACCACAAGACCTACACACTAATGTGTCTCGGTTGATGAGATCGGTTTCTCCCCGGATGAACTTCAACAGCTTACTAATTACTTATGGCACTACTCCAACACGCTACAATACGCTGTCAAAATTTTGCGTTCCAACACGGGGGCTCCGAAACATCTCCCAGTTTTCAGGTCCCGACCGGACAAGGTGTCCCGGAAGCCCTGTTTAACGTCGAACTTCGGACGGACGTTGCGGGCCGACCGTCGGTCGTTTCCTCGTCCTGTTTGTTCCCACAGGTTCATATCGAGGTTGTCCACTAGCCGAAACAGACGGCACCTGAAACGGATCTCGTTTGGAGAAACGGGGCCGTCGGACGGAGAGTTGCAAAACTAGTCCATTTCGCTTGACCTAATTGCGTTTCTCTCCAGTCGAAGGGCTATTTTGACCAAACGATACCCGAATCGAGCCAGGCTCGATCCCTTGGGTTCGTATCGGGATCACGAACCTGTGGACTGTGTTCCCGGACCATTGATGCATTCTACACAGTACCATGGCCTATGTGATGAGATAGATTTAGGGTTTGAGGTGGTACAACGTCATGTGGGCAACAAATCGGAGCATGTCCTAGTAGATGTCCACTGACACAACAAATGGAAGCAAGAAGAAGAATTTCACGAGAGCCAGCGAGAGATAATGGGGCGACTACCGGAGCTGCAGCTACGTGCCCTCACGGTCCTTGGACCTGCTCCCCCCTGCCCCAGCTGGCAAAGGCGAGGAAACGCAGCAGATTGGAATTAACTTCACCACAGAACAATTGGCCATGGTCTGGGAAAGGGCCCCTCGTCTTCGGGCCAGCCAGTAGGTCTTCTGGTTCCCTGTAGTGAACGGCACAGTTATGATGACCATCCACTCTTCCGGTGACCATCCACTCCCTGTAGTGAATAGCACGGTTCTGACGACCATTCACCACTATTACCAGCAGTTTTGTTGCAGTTGTTTTCATCACGCTACGGAATCGGGAACGCACACCACACAAACACCTCAAAACGCGCTAAAATGTTGGACTTTTGTTTGGTTTGGGGTTTAGGGTTTGGGGAACAAACGACCAGAAGGAGGATACCAAAGATACTGTTGAGCAAGATTCTGATGATGATGAGGAGTACAAGCCTTCAGTGCGCCAAACAAAAAGTTCCAGCTCTTCCATAAGTCTGAAGTGTGACAGAAGTATTGAAGTTGCTTGGTATTGACAGGGACGGTGTGAGTGAAAGTCAGTTAAAGCATGTTTTGCAATAAGAATACAGTTTGAAAGGAAATTTTATGGGCTTCAATACCCGTTTCCTGAACTCAGACACCCAAGAAAGTAGCATAGATTAGGCAATGATCAATACCCTTTCATCTGGATGTTTGGCCAAGAAGCTATGCAAGAAAGCAATGGTCAAAAACGTCTTTCCAGTGCATGAAGATGATGGGAGTAGTTCTGACGCTAGTATGTGTCCCCGAATCTTGCCACATCATCGATTGCTCCGTCTTCGACTCCACATGAAACATTTTTGGTGAGCCTCCAGAGACAACACCCAGTGGTTTCTGATCCACTGATCAAAAACTAGTGGGTGTTGTCTCTGAAGGCTCACCAAAAAACGTTTGACGTGGAGTCGAAAACGGAGCAATTAATGGCGTGATAAAATCCGGGAGTACGTAAGGGCGACACAACCACTCCTTTCGTCTGCATGCCCTGGAAGGACCTTTTTGGCCATTGCTTTCTTGCAAGGCTTCCTGGCCAAATATCCAAATGAAAGGGTAGTAAACATTGCCTGATATATATTGCTTCGTTGGGTTTCTGAGTTCAGGAAATGGGTAGTGAAGCCAAAATTTAAATCATAAAACAGTATAAAGCCAACACAACTGCCTTTCAAACTTTGTATTGATTGCAAAACCTGCTCTAATTAACTTTCATTTACACCATCCCCGTCGGTAACCAAACAGCTTCAGTACATCTGTCACACTCGCCAGTTATGGAAGAGATCGAACTTTCTTCCTGGCTAACTGAAGGCTTGTACTCTTCATCATCAGAAGAATCTTGCTCAACAGTGTATTTGATGTCCTTCTTTTCGCCATTTGTTTGCTAGCCGTTGGCCCTAAAGCATACGATAGGTCCACACTTTTGCACGTTTTGATGGTCTTGTGTACTGTGCGTCCTCAATTCCATGGCTTGATGAAAACAACTGTGGAAAAACTGATGTTCACAATTTTGAACTCCAGAAGTTAATGGACACTTGAAGAGTGAATGGTTAGTAGAACTATGCCATTCACTACAGGGGACCACATGACCGACCATCCTGCAAGAGGTATAGTTAGATCTGTCAGCACAGGCCTACACAGTACTGTCTTGTATGATGTGATCGGTTTCTCCCCTGATGAACTTCAACAGCTTACTAATTACTCATGCAAAACTGTTTCATTCACTACAGGCCGTCCGTCCGTTCCTCGTCCTGTCTGCTCCCACAGGTTCCTGGCGAGGTTGTTGGTTGGCCGAAACGAAGCCTGTTTGGAGAAACTGGGCCGTCGAACAGAGAGCTGCAAAACTAGTCCATTTCACGTGACCTGATTGCGTTTCTGTCCCGTCGAACGGCCATTTTGACCGAACGACACCCGAATCGAGTCAGGCTCAGTCCCTTGAGATCGTATCGGGATCACAAATCGTTGGATTGTATTCCCGGACCATTTTGTCAATTCCGAATGTTTTCAGGTCCCATCCCGGCAAAGTGTCCCCGAAGCCCTGTTTGACGTCGAACTTCGGAAGGACGTACTGGGGCTGTCGTCCGTCCGGTCCTCGTCCCGTTTGCTCCCACAGGTTCCTATCGAGGTTGTCCGCTGGCCGAAACGGACAACACCTGAAACGTTGAATCTGCACATACCTGTGGTGCAATGCCTACGACACAATGAGGACGTGGGGTGGGGTTGATGATGTTTATGGATGTGGTTACGATTATTATGGTTGTGGCTTGTTTTGATGGTTATGGCTGTGGGGTTGTGGGTTTAGGATGATTTGTTAGGGTTTAGGGTGTTATGTTAACTGTGCCATTTGTTAGGGTGTCGGGTTTAGCATGTTACGTTAAATGGTTGAACATGATGCATATGTTATGAATGAGATGCAGATGTGCTCTCTCTCTCTCTCTCTCTCTCTCTCTCTCTCTCTCTCTCTCTCTCTCTCTCTCTCTCTCTCTCTCTCTCTCTCTCTCTCTCTCTCTCTCTCTCTCTCTCTCTCTCTCTCTCTCTCTCTCTCTCTCTCTCTCTCTCTCTCTCTCTCTCTCTCTCTCTCTCTCTCTCTCTCTCTCTCTCTCTCTCTCTCTCTCTCTCTCTCTCTCTCTCTCTCTCTCTCTCTCTCTCTCTCTCTCTCTCTCTCTCTCTCTCTCTCTCTCTCTCTCTCTCTCTCTCTCTCTCTCTCTCTCTCTCTCTCTCATCTTGCACGGAGCAAACCATTTCTGACTAACCATTCAAATTTCACAGAGCTAACCATTTGTAAGCAACCACGATAAATTAGCCATGACACTAATAGACTGTAAAAAGATATATACATCTCATCTGATGCCACTATACATGATGCTAAAATGTGTATCAGTATCTACAAGTCTGTGCTAAAAAAATCATCCTTCTGCGTGCCAGATGCATCTGCAAGGGTGTCAAATACAAAGTCAAGTTGGGAGTCTGGAGGCATCTGGGACTCCTCTAAGTCTGGGCCAACGCCTGCCAAGAGATGACTAGAAAAATCATCAGTGCATCCCCTCTTGGCTGGCCTGCCTCTGGGTCTACCGGAAGGAACCCTCTGTGGTACACTCTTGCCTGGGGGTCTCCCTCTGCCACGGGGGGGGTCTCTGGGAAAAACTGCCTGCCTGTGATGCTCTGAGTCGTCTCTGCGCTATCTATCTCTGGGCAGCAGCCTCTGTCTCCCTCACAAACTCTGACCAGCCATCATCGGAAAGGGGGCGTGATGCGGGAGTACTGGGTGGGGCACGTGGACCATCCCCTACAAGGTCGACCGTCTCGTCTGAATCATATGTGGGCTCATCATCAGAGGAGGGCAATGGAACGTCAGCAGGGAGGGGGGTGGCCTCATCGGCATCGGCATCATCCTCGGGATCACCCCGCAGAGCACGCTGAGCGGCATCGTCTAGATCAACCTCTGGCTTTGGCTCATGATTTGCCGCTGCAACCAGGCACTCATCGGGATTGACCTGTACAAGTCAATCATTCGTGAGAATAGCCGAAGCAACAGTGAGGGCATTAAACTGAATGTCTTAAACCAATACGAAAGCAAAACGACAAAGCAACGAAATATACCTGCAGCAGTAGGGCGCGTGCGCCTCCTGCCCTCATGCTCTCCGTGATGCGTCGAACCACCCTAGTGTTGGTGTTGCAGTACACCAAGTCATTGCACCGCTCCATCGTCAGACGGTTCCGCCTGTTCGTGTGAACAAGGCTGAACGCTGACCAGTTCGGCTCGCACACGCAAGCAGAACAGTCCTGCATTAATTGGCAACAACTCAAGTGAGTACCGACCTTGTAGAGAAAGTGCGAAAACTGGTTGGATGAATGAGATTAGACGGCATACCTGTGAAAGGACTCGGAGCGCAAGCGTCCTCAGGTCTGGCTGCCCAACGTCGTAGCTCTCCCACCATGATACAGGCAAGAGCTTGTTCTCTCAAACACGTGCAAGGTCCTCGCCGAATAGCCCCAGAGAGTGTCTGCAGTTGAGCAACGATATGCTTGAGTACAATTGAGCCCGCGCAGGGAAATTGAACGAACGACAGCGTGTGATAGATCAAGAGTTTACCTGTAACTGAGCCTCTGCACCTCGAGCCTGCTACGGATACCAGTGTCGCTGCTGAGGAGGCGGATGTATGCGAACCAGTCCGCACGTAGCTCTGCATCGTCGTACTGCCTCTCGCTCTGAAACAACGGATGGGGGCAACAGTTACATACCATCGTGTTGAGGCAGCAAGACGAAACAGAGTGCGAAATGGAAGGATGGTGAGACAGAAAAAAGTTATACCTGGCAGGGTCCAACTCCGAACGCTGGAGAGACTCGCCTATGCGGTCCATGAACTCGTAAATGAGGCCCATCGTGCACCCCTCGCGATCAACGAGCCTCAGAACAGAGTAGATGGGGGGCATGACGTCCATCAGCTGCTGCATATCCACCCAGAAAGGCTCCATGAATAAGATGTCGTGGAAGGCCAAGCCCTCTGGGGTCGTGGACAAGTCCATGGCGGTGAACTCTGCCGAAGTGGCCATGTGTCGCAATTCACCCTTGAGCTTGTGTAGCCGCTCAAGCATGATGAACTGGTAGGCGAAGCGGGTGCGAGCGGGCTTCTTCAAGTCGAGCCTGCATTGACAAACGGAATGAGAGGCACACATGAAACGAGCAAAAAATAAAGAAGCATCTTGAACGAGCCAAAAAATAAGTAGCAACTTACTTGTTGAATGTGCGGAAAAGGGCTGTCATGCGGCGCTTGCGTGTGACAAAGTCCACAACCGCAAGTGCCCTCGTGAGAATCTCACTGACCCAAAGGCAGGCGCCCGATGGAATGCAGGAGGAGGTCCAGTGAGTGTGCGGCACATGGAGTCCACACAATGGAGGGGTAGTCTTCCATAAGAAGCTCCCCCATACCGCGGCAATTGGACGCATTGTCCGTCACAACCTTTCGCGATACGTTCACACGATCAGTTCACAGCTTGGAAACACATTGCAATCAATCAAAAACTACGCAAAACTATTGTATCAACATTAAGCAGTAAATGACCAAGCAACTAATGAAAGAAGATTATACCTGGACAATGCGCTGTGGCCCGACCTCCTCTATCGCTGCGCGAATGATGCCGTGAATGTACTCGGCCGAATGCACTCTCCCTGCCTCGAAGGCGTCGATGTTGCGCAAGAACATGGAACCGTAACAACTAGAAACAATCACGTTGATGAGTGGACATCTGCGACGATCAGTCCACCCATCAGCCATGATGGAACAGCCGTATCTATCCCAAGCCTCATGCAGTGCGGCCAGTCTCTCTCTGACTGATGCAACCCGGTCCTGGAGCAAAGGGCCGCATAGTGCGTCGGCTGTAGGTGGTGTGTAGCCGGGCCCGCAGACTACAACTTTCGAGATAGCCTCTCCAAAGATGCGGGATGATGCCATGATAAAGGGGAGGTTCAGGTCATAGAACATCTGTGCTATGGTCCTGGTGGCCTCTCTGTGCTGCCCCTCTCTGAAAGATCCCGGCATGGACATCTGTCTGGTGCCTCGGGATGTGGATGGCTGGGAGGATGTGGATGGACGATGCGGATCTGGAGGTGGTGGCATAGGTGCAGGTGTGGAAGCGGAGGATGTGGATGGGCCGTGCAGATCTGACGGTGATGGCATAGGCGTACGTGCAGCAGTGGAGGCTGTGGATCCATGGGGAGTACTGGCGGAGGGGGTACGGGTGGTTGTGGCGGAGGCGGAGGCGGAGGCGGTGGCGGGTGCGGATGCGACGGTGGGGGTGGGGGCGGTGGCGCTGGGTGTACCAGTGGCATGGTCGGTGGTAGCGGGTGCACCAATGGAAACAGAGTCCGCGACATCTGTGGACGGCTCGTCGGGCTCAGCAACTGTCTCAGAATATGCCTCGAGAATGCGAGCCCTCTCCGCAGCGGGGATGACCATACAAATGCCGATCCCCTAGCGTCCCCCCGTGGGTCGGACTCGCAATCCCCCCAAATGTGCTCGAACCCGAGAGGCGTTCCCTATGAACTGCTTTCGACAAAAAGGGCAACGCCACTTTTTGTCGGGCATCACCTCCACCTCATCCCAAATGGGACAAGCGGCCATCTCTCTCTCTCTCTCTCTCTCTCTCTCTCTCTCTCTCTCTCTCTCTCTCTCTCTCTCTCTCTCTCTCTCTCTCTCTCTCTCTCTCTCTCTCTCTCTCTCTCTCTCTCTCTCTCTCTCTCTCTCTCTCTCTCTCTCTCTCTCTCTCTCTCTCTCTCTCTCTCTCTCTCTCTCTCTCTCTCTCTCTCTCTCTCTCTCTCTCTCTCTCTCTCTCTCTCTCTCTCTCTCTCTCTCTCTCTCTCTCTCTCTCTCTCTCTCTCTCTCTCTCTCTCTCTCTCTCTCTCTCTCTCTCTCTCGCACACACAGAAGCACAAATCCAATATCTCTCTCCCACCCTAAATCCTAAGCTCACAGACACACAATGGCTCGTACACGCATGCACACACACAAATCCTCTCTCTCTCCGTCCCTCACACTCTCTGTCTCTTCCTCTCTCTCTCACACACAAATCGTCGTACACACACACATCTATATGCTCAACAATCATCTCACACACACACACACACACACACAATCATCACACACAACTCATCACACACACACACAATAGCTCTCTCTCTCTCTCTCTCTCTCTCTCTCTCTCTCTCTCTCTCTCTCTCTCTCTCTCTCTCTCTCTCTCTCTCTATGCCTCTCCCTCATTCACTCTCTCTCTCTCCCTCTCCTGCCCTCTTTCTCTCCTCTCGGGCTTCAGGCTTCTGCGGACTGTTCCGCAATGCCCGCTTTTTTTTTTTTTTTTTTAAAAAAAACACGTCCGGGGCCCGTACGCGTCTGCGTCCGGACGCGTTTAGCCCAAAACAAAATTTTTTAAAAAAAGGACGCGTTCGACCCCGCATCCGGGGGTCGGAAGCGTCCGGGTCCAGGCGTCGGACGCGGACGTGGATGCGGGCATTCCGGCCCGGACCCTCATGTCTGATACAGATATATATATACTAGTTGGTTATGCCCGTCGATGACGGGCAATGGGCACTTACCCACAAAGTGTTTATATATTTTTGGAGGCTGCGTTTTCTTTACCATTTTGCTTTTCCTTTTGCAAATGGGTGATATTTTTTGCCGGCAAAGCGTGACATTTTTGCCGGCAAAAGCGTGACATTTTTACGGCACGTCACACATTCTCTCTCTAAAATAGTTTTATACTATATACCTAAGGAAGCGGACCCTGGGCGCGCCCGCGTTCGGACGCGAACTCCTCAGGGGCGTGTCCGGCATTTTTCAGATTTTTTTTTTTGTCAAAAAAATAAATAAAGGCCCCTCCCCTCACTGTCCTACATCCCTAAAACGAAATAAAAACAATTTTCCTCCCCCTAACCCCCCCCCCGAAATTAATTATCAGAGGGTGTCTAGCACCCACCTGCCGACAAAATTGGGCTATGAGCTCTATGCTACAAGGTCCAAGGAAGATATAACGGTTAACCTATACCCATGGTTTGCAATCAACTATTTTAGTGGGCAACGTTACTCAACTCAAATCAGAGCATTGCACAAGAGGGAATGATCTTGAGACAGGTGATCTTTCCATCACTAAAATACAAGGTTTCAACTTTTTGACCCAATGCCCGATTGATTACATGCAACGATATATGAATTCCTTCACATAAGAGACAGAGACTTCATAGACATGTGATGCGATGTAGATTCAACTTGGAGAATAACTTCAAAACCTATTATGGCAACCTCAAAGCTTTGACACAACTGGTGATAAGACAATGAAGGCCTTCATAAACATATGACTTATGGCGGATTCAAGTCAGACAATCTTTATGCCGATCACATTCGAAATAGAAGGCCTCAATTGTACCTCCAAATTATCATTTTGCAGAATGGTCAGCATGCTCACAAATATACAATACATATGATATAATAGAATCAATTACTGGATCATGTGCTGAAGCCTTGATAGAATGCCTATTCCTAGACAATATCATGAAGATGCAGTGCAAACTTCATTAGCTACTAAATAGCAATTCATTAATCTCAAGTGTTTTCTCCAACTATTTTCAGTTCGCATGAGGATGGGTGACTACATTGACTAAAGTGCTACTTGACAGTAGATTGAGGAATAATCCTCGTGCTTAAATTCTTTGATCCATATCGAGTTTATCAAAACTAGTCTTAAGGGGTATTACTTTCATGATTCAGATCTCTCCGTAGATTTGAGATTTATAAGTCTATTGAATCCCTCTCGAATAACTTTCTGATTCAATTGAGGAGCTTTCTCTCCCACCAATTATCTCTTTATGATGGCATGCAGCGATACATATCACAACTCTATTGAGTCAATGGGGTCCTATAACAAACAAGGTGAGGGCAAAAATTTAATAGACATCATTCCATATTTATAAAAAATAATCATTTATGCTCGTCAATCTGCTGTTGACAAATCAAAAAGGGTAATAAAACGAGCACTGGTTTGAGTTCCATTCTAAGTGTTTGATCGTTAGTCATACCTTACCTCTGCGAGGAGGAGCCCAATTCGATTATCTGATGTAGTCAGAAGTTCCATTGAATTACTCAAGGCAACAGAGCGGTTATCCTCCCTCGCTAAAACATCTAGACTGCACTCTTTCAGTCTTTGATGGAGTGCAGTCACTTCATAAAGCAGCTTAGCTCTTGATGCTCTCACTCTTTGTTGTTCCTCTCTGTCTTCCTTCAGACATACCTGTCAAACCAAACAAACAGCCAAACAACATAGATTTTCACCTCAAAATCAGGGGCCAATTGCTGTAAAAAGTGTTCCTTATTCTGTGTTTTCTCATCCAAAAATATCAAAGGCAAAAATTAAGTGTATGCATAAGACCTCCAACTTTGCCCTTTCTTGAATTAACTGTGTCACCTCCTGTCGATTTTGCCGAAGAGCTTTTATCTCTTTTGCAAGAACTTTCATGTCAGCTCGAGCCTGTGCTTCCGAACTATCTCGATCTTTCTGTACACATTCAGCTTTTTCATGCAGTTCAGCAATTTGCTGTCTCATACTTTCACAAATTGACTCTGTCATACGCAACTTTCCTTCAACCGTTACTCTTCCATCCTGATCATCAAAATTAACATAAATGTTAAAAGGCAGCACAGAAGAACATTTCATGTAAAATCACAAGATACAGAAATTGCTCTTTCGAACTATCAAACAGCAACTGGATTTGTGTTATTTGACTATAATGACTAGGAAAATTTTACCCATTTTTTGAAAAAAGGTCTTACCTTGTATGCAAAATAATTGAATCTAAGTTAACCTATCTTTTATTTTACCCGTGCTTAGAGGAGAGAAGAAATTAGAATCTCAGTAAAGGAATGACAGAAAAACTGGTAATTTTTATGAAGACTATCATGGACTTCCAACCAGATTTGATAAGCTATTTCTAGCCGAGATTTCATTTTCCTATGTTAATCAATATGTTACACTTTAACCCAACAAGCTTCCAGACCAAACTGGTGTTTCAAGAAAAAAACTCTCTTTACGACCTGTAACCCCCTGTTGATAGATATTTGTTACCTAACTGAAACACAGATTGCCTTTTGCATTATTGTGCTCTTGCATGTTTTCTTCAGTCTCATTGATTGCAAAGAAAGGGATGGCAAAATTACACGCTGCAAACATTACCATAGATGCTCCAAGAAGATGCTGAAGGATTACCATAATGAAGATGATATCAAAATTGTTTCCAAACGATACGTCACAGGTAACTTTGAGAAATAAGTCTAAAATTTTATCAATGCTGTATGAGACCTGCAGCTAGTGGGAGGTGCATAATACAAAGCCTGAGGTAGAAAGGACTAAGGAATAAAGCAAAATCCAATGGCTCTCAATGCAAACCGTAGTTGCATGGTGCTCCATACAACAGTGCAAACATAGAGAACACCAGCAAAAGAATGAGGGAGGCAAGAAGAATCAAGTAGGAAGGGACTGAGGGACAGAAAGAAGAATCCAAGCTGTAACAAGGGTGCAGGAGTGGCTGAAAAGGAGGGAAGAGGTAGAGAGAATCTCAACTATGGAGAGAGGAGACAGATTTTTTTGTGAGGTAGGATTGCAACTAGCTTGATAAGCTATTGGGCCCTTCTTGGTCACCAAAACCATTTATGGACCCAAGACCTTTATGAAGGAACTTCGTGAGTGGACGTTTGCAACAGGTTTGAAATGTCCATATTTCTAAATGTGTTGGAACCTCTTCCAAATGGGTTTGATTGCTACTATGCCTGAGATTACACTTACAATTGGCACTGTATATGTCCTACTTGTATAGAATCTGCTACTTATTTGTTGTACACATTCATTTGCATGAGACCTGCTAACCGCAAATCTACTTCTTCCCAGCATCTCAACTACATTTTGAGTTGCACATGTCAGACTCGTACAGGCCCTGCTTCTTACTATACACCTTATCCCACACATCATATAATCCTGGTCCCTTTAGGAGGTCTCCTAATTACAACTGGGTCATGCTATGGGCAGACCTATCTCATATGCTCGAGCATCAAAAATTTGTTATGTGCCAATCTTGCACCTAAAATTGATTATCAAAGGGCTGGTTGTCTATAAGCTACGGTCATAGCTGGTAACCAAGCTAGACGATTGGCCAAGCTGGGTTAGAATGACTTACAACCTGTGATCCAATGAGCCCCTAAAATGAGTTGCCAAAGATGCAAGTTGAGGATCATGGACCTTTTTGTCATTGCCCCAACAAGGCTGAGCAAGTAAAACCCACCAAGTCTACTTACTTGAGATACCCCATGGCAAATAGGAGAGTATCCTATTGACCAAGATGCTTCACTTAATTGCCACCAAGAAAGCAATAACAACTTCGCAAGTTTTCAAATTGTTAATTGAAGTTACAGTGAGATTGCAAGGACTTGTGAAGTCCATAGTTTTTGACAAGGATCCCATCTTCAATGGAACATTTTAAATAGCAATGTTCGCCAAGTTACGAACACAGTTGCAGTGAGCAATAGTGAGTACCCACAATTCCATAAGATATACCATCAGCATAGGTTAATGAAACATGGGTTAAATACCTAGCCATAGTAGAGTTTGCATGTTTCCACTGGAATGAGCCTGTTCAGGCTCAATTGTGGATACTGGCCAACATGTCTAGCTACCACTGGTATTTCCCAAGAAGTACCTAGTGTTGCAAAGTTCTTGACTCGAATTTAGGGTAGGATAGAAGCAACATGGCAAAATCCCTCCAAGGCTCAAGCAAAAGCGGAAATTTGGGCCTCTTAATATCGTACTTATCATGAAGTTCATGTTAGAGTTAATGTTTACTTTAGTACCCCTAATGTTATCATTTAGGATTAATTAGTGTTAGTTTGGCCATGCCTGTGTGCTATTATAGGGGGGGTATTACTATTTATAGTAAGTCATATTTTAAGGTCATTACTATATATAGTAAATTCGTTTTTTTGGTCATGCATGTAGGTGGACGCACTACTACTAGAATAGGATTTGCTTTTATCACTTAGAAACTCATCTTGGGTGTTTACCCAATATAGGTAGTAATTATAGCAATTAGCTTTTTGTCTTTTGCTATTTGCTTTTTGCTTTTTACCTTACACATAGTTTAGAGAAAGTATATATGTAGGCTAGCACCCTACCTCAATTGTAATGGGACATAGTTGGAGTACAGACAGGTTGCTGGAGAGCAGGGGTAGTTGTGGAGGTTCAATTAAATAGAAGGCAGTTCCAAAAATATGCAACAAAGCTTAGTCTATGCATGCCAGGGTTTACAGCTGGAAAAAGCATGATCGCTCACTGTAGGAGGTCGTGTTTGGATCTCTAAGTGGCTGAGGACGGCCGTTTTTGGAGGGCGAGACAGGCTGCAAAGGACCATGGTCAGTCGTGGAGCAATGGAAGAACAATACCCAGTTCATTGAGCTAGCCAAAACCAAGGGGGTTTTTGAGAAGAAGAAGGTGGACCTTTCTCTGCACGTAACATTTTTCTAAACTGTAAATTCATACAGAGGGGCACCCTACCAATAAGAAGCGATTTTAAGAGGGTCGTGGGTGGCCGTGGGTGGGCTTGGAAGTAGGATGCAATTTTGATTGGTAGCTACCATAGCAAAAATCAGAAAAGTGGAAGGGGGAGAGGGCGCGGCAGTCGTGCACGACCAAGAAGAGTAGCTGCATAGTGTCAATAAGTGCATTGTGGTTGCAAGTTTCCACTTCGACGGATGATGGACATGGGGGCCGTTGAATTGGGGACTATGAAGATCAATGGCCAGAATGTAGGGCTTTGGGAGCCATTGGATTGAAGTGGACCATTGGATGAGGGAAGAAGAGGCCATGAAAGGGCTGAAGGCCATTAGTGCCTATTTCTTCAAGCCAAATAAAGGCCAAATTGGAGCTCTTTTTCATGCAAGTGAAAGTACAGCAAGACAATCGCATACAAGTGGGAGTTTATCACATGCAAGTTGAGGATGATTACATGCAAGGAAGCATGGAAATACACAGATTGCTAGGATACAATGGTGAATCTTGATGCATTCTGAAGGAGGTCTCAAGAATAAGGATCAGCAATACAACTAGGAGTTGTTTGCAAATAGGTGCAAGGTGAAGAAGGGATTCACAAAAGTAATCAGAACAAGGTTCGTCACAAAATGGAAGGGTTAACTCACAGGGAAAGGAAACTCTACATGAAACAAAAGAGATGGTAGAGGAAGACAATCAGCGATCAAGGTGATGCTGAAGCTGCAAAACAGCGGCTACCAACAAGCATACTGAAGGAAGGTCAACTTCAGACGTTCTAAGATTGACAAAGTTTTGTCGAGGTTGGAATCGACAAAGGTGCAAATATTTAAGAAGAAGTTGCATGAGAAGTATAGACTATGAGTCTATATAGATAAATCGATATTCAAGAGGATGTTTTCACAGTTTCTTATCATGGTCGCAAATGATAAGTTCGTTGTTACAAGTGACAGGTGTGGCAAGCTGTGTGGTCAACATTCTACGTTGTATCGGTTTGGTTTCTATTCAAGTCATAGTAGCTTGGTTATGTTGTAGAAACTTTCTTGTCTATCTGAACTAGAATCACTTCAGATTTATGAGTAATCGAAGTGATTGCTTGTTGTGGTTGTCATGTAATTCCTGGATACCATCCAAGTCATAGTTGATTGTTCATGTGGTGGTACTAAGTGAGATCAATTCTATTTTGAGTTGGAGAAAAGTTCTAGAATCTATCCAAGTTCATGTTCTGTCATCTGGTAGATTTTGTTATAAGATTGGGAAGCCAAGGTTGTTGATTAGCCGTTGAAAATCAACAGTACAAGTTGTTGTTTAGCTTCAAGAGAAACAACATGGTTGAAGAAGGACGTTCACCAAATTTGAATATGACAAAGTGTCAGAATAAATATCATGATGAAATGCTTTCTAGGTTGGAAAGTTGTTTGGTGCAAGTGACTCTGTGTGTGAGATAGAGGTAGGAGATACCATGGAAAAGATCATGTCAAGTACTTTGTGTGAGAAAGTATTTGAAGGAGAGTATCAGTTACTGTGTGGGAGGAAGTATTGTATACATTTATCTTTCTATTGGGGATGCTCTTTTACTTGCATATTTGGTTTGGTTCATGGATGATATTCTATTCTATTTGGAGAGAGTGGTTGGAATGCAAACACGAAGTGTACATCCAAGGGGAGTAGTTCAACCATAGTCCATCAATTTCATCACAAGTGGTAACTTATGAGAGTACCAGGAGAATTGAAATGGCTTCAATTCAAGGAATCGACACAAGTGGAGCTGACTACTTATGAAGTACAGGTTTCTAAAGTGGGTGTTGATGTATGAGATTTGATGTTGACATTTGTAGATCTATTTCCTACTTATGGTTATCATGATGGTGTTACTGTAATCAAAGAGGACTACTTTTTCTTTATGAATGTTTGGGAGATCCTTACATTTGTGGTAGCTTGAAAGATGTTCAAAGAGACCAAGGGAGTCAATCTTCAAGCAAAGTTCTCAAGGTTAAGGCAACAGTTATCATGTCTACATTATTTGATTCAGGGGGAGTCAAAGTTCTTTGATTCAAAGGAAGTCAAGGAATCGGGTGATATGTTGAACTCATGGTAGTCACACATATACACTAAAGAGACATGAAGACCAAAGCAAGACATTGAGAAGTCATATGAAGCAGGTTCATACGAAAAGGATCGACATTCAAAGGAAATTCTAAATCATCATACGAAGAAAGTTCTACATCGAGTAATGAAGACATTGAGATCAGAGTTGATCATCAATTCTACATCGGAATTGAGGATCTTCATTACATGGGCTTCATGGAAGATACATGCATACTTTTGTTATGCATAGTTCTAGACAATGTAAACATTAAGGGGGAGTGTTAGAGTTAATGTTTACTTTAGTACCCCTAACGTTATCATTTAGGATTAATTAGTGTTGCTTTGGCCATGCCTGTGTGCTATTATAGGGGCCATTGCTATTTATAGTAAGTCGTATTTTAGGGTCGTTACTGTTTATAGTAAAATCGTTTTTTAGTCATGCATGTAGGTGGACGCACTACTACTAGAATAGGATTTGCTTTTATCACTTAGAAACTCATCTTGGGTGTTTACCCAATATAGGTAGTAATTATAGCAATTTTTTGTCTTTTGCTATTTGCTTTTTGCTTTTTACCTTACACATAGTTTAGAGAAAGTATATATGTAGGCTGGCGCCCTACCTCAATTGTAATGGGACATAGTTGGAGTACATCTCTTCATCATTATTGTTCTCTCTCATGTCTCCTTTCCACCAAGTCGTTCCTTTAAACGACTAATGTGAAAAATTGGATGAACCTTAACTCCTTGAGGAAGTTCTAGATGGTAGGCATTCCGATTGAGTTTCTTTACAATATGGAAGGGCCCAGCATAAAAGGTGACAACTTAGGACATTTTCCAGTCTTTAATACCTTAGAGTTTTTTGGGATCCTAAGATATACCCAAGCTCCTTCCTCACAGACCCTAGGTTACCGCTTTTGATTAGAGTAAAATTGGGCTCTATCCTAAGCTGTTTTCACGTTATCGCGAGCAACAAACAACATTTCTTGCATATCATGCAGGAAATCCATTGTTGCCTTAACCTTGAGACGATTGAGACCAACCGAAATAGGAGCTCTAGGCTGGAAACCAAACATCAGAGTGAATGGACTAAAATTCGTCGCAGAATGCTTTGCGTTGTTATACGCAAATTCAATCATTGGAAGGTACTTTTCCCAATCCGACTGTCTTCTGGAAACATATGCACGAAGCATATCTTCCATAGACTGGCTTGTCCTTTCAGTCTGACCATCCGATTCAAGATGATCTGTAAACCCTAGACTTAATGTGGTCTCTAATTTCTCAAGCTCCTTGTTATAAGGTCAAGCGTTCTTTGTGAGCCACGGTGCCCTGCACACGGGCTATCATGACATTCATGCAGGATTTGGGCTCTTATATCACCATCTTCTGGCACACATACTTTTCCATTTCGAAAAAGTAACCCATTCCTAATGGAATAGTTCCGTAATATCTTGTCCTGAGGAATCTTGGAATCCTACATTCCAAGTTTACCACTGGATCTAGAAGAACCTGCCAGGATGTCTAGCCAAATACGACCCAAATACCTATTGGTCTTACACAAATCTCTTAAGGACAGAACTAAAATAGGATCTCAGAAAAGCTTAACTGATTAACCTCTCCAATCCGGCTTAAGGCATCTGCGACACTATTAGAAGTACTTTTCTGGTACTCAATGTCATAGTGAAATTCCTGGAGCATTTCTGACCATCTGGCTTTACGACCCCGAAGGTCAACCGCATTGTTAATATACCTTAATGCTTGATGGTCGGTTACTATGGTAAATTGGGAGCCATATAAATAATGACACTTTCAGGGCATGAATAACAGCAAAAAGCTCCTTGTCATAGGTGGAATACCGCCTTTGAGTAGGATCAAGCTTCTTGCTTTCAATAGCAGCTGGTCCACCATCCTGATATAGGACTGCACCTATAGCATAGTCACTGGCATTCATTTTGAGTACATATGGCTTGTTGGGATCCACTATGTGACGGCTAGTTCTTTTAGCCACTTTAAGGACATTTGTCAAAGGCAATGCAATTATTGCATAACCCATGATAAATCTATGAAAAATCCCCGTAAAGACCAAAAAAGACTTAACTTCCCGGATGGTTTGAGGAATTGGACATTCACGAACTTGTCGGACTTTATTTGGGTCAATTTCCAACCCATGGTCCGATATAACGTGACCAAGATAAACCAATCTCTTCTGGAAGAAAACACATTTGGATTCCTTGGCAAAGAGCTTCTCATGTCTAAGTAACTTTAAGACAATCCTGAGATGCTCCTCATGCTCCTCCAAGGTCTTACTATAGATGAGGATATCATCTAAGTAAACTATACCCAGATATGGAAGAAGAAGATCGTTCATCATTGTTGGAAAGTTGCGGGAGCATTAATCAATCCCAAAGGTAAAACCAGAAATTCACAATGGCCATACCTAGTCCTAAACCCCTGGTTGCACAAGTAGAGGGTCTATCCTGGTTGCAAAGCGAGAATAAACCTCTTGAAACTCTTGTAAGTACTGATCTAGGGGCCGGTTCCCCATATGTATCGTCGCATTCTGACGATAAAACTCAAAGACATCTAAGATGGGAAGGAAGGCCGCCTTGAAGGCCTTACAAAATTCTTCCCAATTTTTAGGTGCTTCTAACTTACCACTTAAATCTTGCCACCAAGTAAAAGCTTTACCTCGCAAGTACATGACGGCTAAATTGATCTTTTTGTCGTCGGATGAATCATGCATGGTGAAGTGCGAATTCCAACGATCAATCCACAGCAAGACCACTTCAGGGGTTCTATCCTTCTTTTCCCCAGTGAAAATCTTAGGGGTGAATAAAGGTTGATGCACCAGTTGCCTTAACTGCGTCAACTCCTTCAACTCTAGCTCATCTCGAGAGTGTTTGGATTGCAAATCAGCAATCTGTTGTTGTAGATTGGTGAATGCAAGCAACAACGTATCAGAATCTAAGGTAGAGGTAGATGTTGTAGCCTCGGGAGTAGGAGACATAGGCTGAGTGGTAGGATTAGGATACATGATTCAGGAGCAAGAGAGGTAAACTAAGAAAAGTGATGAGAGTTGAAGAGAACGCTACTCAACTCAAGGAAAGCAAACACAAACTCAAGCTTGCTGGCTACTCTTCAATCAAAGTGGTCTTGTCCATGGCTGCCACCAAGAGTAAAACACGGCCAAGAAAGAGATATGCCACCACCTCCACACCCTCTCCTCATGAAAACACAGCACAAGGGAGGCAAGCCTCCCTACACATGCTTGATACCATCCTGCCACATGGCAATCTATTGCCACCTATGACTGCCCACAGACCTGTGGCAGGTCGTTTTTGGATGTTTTGGGAACTAGCCAGCCTTACCCTACCAGCTAGGAGCCCTCGCACACCCCTGCTGGGTCCGCTACACCTCCCCACAGCCGCTGGCAGCTGTGGGCCGCCGCTGAGCTGTGGGGCCCTATCCGCCACAACAGCCCCCTGCGGAACTGCAGTCTGCCGCTGCAGAGGCTGACTGCGCCCCTGTCCGCCACCTGCTGCCACCAGTCAGATGCAGGACAGTACCACGTGGCAGCACGGAGGGGGGTAGAGTTCTGTTTTTTTTTTTTTTTCCAAAAAACACAGGTTTGAGGAAAAAGAAAGGAATATTAGTGAAACCAATTCCTTGGTTCACTAAAAAAAATTTACCAACTAAAGATCAATAACTTACCAAACATCTCGCACGGATCGATCATACCTGCTTACGGCATACAGTGGCTTTGATACCAAATGTTACACTCTTATACTGCATACCTCCAGGTGCCGGTTAACCACAAGAGCGCGAATGACACACGATCCACCCCGCCTTAGGACCCAATCCAGGTCCATCCTTTGTGCCCTGGCCTGTGACCGGTAACAAGCAAGATCCGGCCTCCATCCCGCCCTCCCATACCACTGCCAAGGCTCTCAGCCATCATTCGCCTCATGCTTGAGAATGTGAGGTGTGTGAGTTTTTTCATTGATGAAAATGGTCATTACAATAATCAACCAGTCTAATGCTAGATTTTTCAAAATCAACTTGACGCTATGGCCTGTAGATATCTCAAATTTTGAAGCATCATTCAAAGGTTATATGAGCAAAATAGTGAGACGATATTGTTTTTGGTATGAAAAAAGAGAAAACATATGTGAAAATGGCAAGGAATGGGAGCCCAAAATGGTTACAATCTCCTTTTGGGCCTCTTGCCCACCCCCTCAAAGCTGATGGAAGTAAGGCCCAAAATTGCTCAAAAATTGATTGAGTCTCTCTCTACCCGACCCCCACTAGCACTAATGGGGGTGGAAAGCGAGCCCCAAAGTGCTTCATGATTCAATTTTGGGCCTCTCTATCCATCCCCCCAAGGGTGGAAAGGAAGTCCAAAAAAGTTTATTTTGGGCCTCCTTTGCCCACCACCATAATGGGTTGGCATTTGGTATCAAAGTAGTAAGTTTAGATGATCATAACTTTGTCATCTTCTGGCTAGATAAGACAAGATTTGCACTGCTGAAAAGCCCTTAAAGTTCACTTTCTAATGTGTCAAGAATTAAAAATGTGGTTCAAAAATTATGAGCAAAATAGTGAGACAAGGTCTGTTTTGGCTTTGTTTTTCTGCAGGGGAGAGTTATGGACTTGGCTCATTACATTCGCCACGTCCATTCTTTTATTGTTATTATGCATAAGCAGGCCTAAGGGCCCTTTTTATTTATATACTGGCCTTGGGCCCTATTTGGTTATATTTTAAGACTTGGTCACATTGATTTGGAGTGGGGGTCCTCCTATTGGGAGGGCGCACTATTTTCCCACCAAATCCTTTTCCCTCCCTTTTTTGAATCCTCCATTTGATGAAGAGAGAGGGTATAAGTAGGGCAGCATTGTATTCCTTTATTCAGTTTATGATGATTGCTCCTCTTTTAGCCTCCTTAATCATTCTCTTCCTGCTTTCTAGCTTAAGTCTTGCTTTCTAGCATAGCTAGTGAATCTTAGCCTGTAACTCAAGAGCTCACACTAGACAACCAGCCATTGGAAGTAGTTTCATCCTATCTTTACCTAGGGGTGATTTTCACAAGTCTGCCATTCAGTATGAGATATGCAACTACATCTCAACCTGGGAAGGGTCAAATGCCCTAGTTACTCCTATGACTTTTGTACACTACAAAAGATTTAATGCACAGGGCTTACCTCAGCTGAGTGGGCCAAAATCTCATGCTAACAGGTCACCATATTATCACGTATGATACGAGATAAGCCCTCAATTCCACATTAGGTTATCCTAGCCAAGTTTGCAGTACCTCCACTGCAAATTGAGGCTATCTTCCGATTGATTATACATACAATCATTGAGTATGCCAATAGTGGGACACATTATCCATATATAGCACCCACATCCTCCTCCCAACATATATACAGAGAGTCATTGAGTATGCCGATAGTGGGATACATTGCCCATACATAGCGCTCACATCCTCCTAACATATTATTGGGCACATTTGGCATCTATATCTCACACTTTCCAAAGGGATCTCATCAGTACATCTCTCTCTCTCTCTCTCTCTCTCTCTCTCTCTCTCTCTCTCTCTCTCTCTCTCTCTCTCTCTCTCTCACACACACACACACACACAGATTTCCAGACTTTGAAGCAAAAAATCTTATAGCTGAAGGGAATAGTAACCTCTCTTATCACGGAAAAGAACCTATTGCAGTCCAAAGTCGCATCACTCGAGCAAGTAATCGAAACCAAACAGATTATAGTTTCGGAAAATACGTCCACGATGATACAAGAATTGGAACACAGGATCAAAAAGCGGGAAGAAGAGGCCCTTTCTTGGCATCCGTATTGAAGAAGGGTACCAAACCAAGCGCTCCCATCTCCTCCATCATTTCAGCGACCATTTTGGACAAAAAATCCCGAGACCAAAAAGCCCACAACATTAGGGTTTGTGGGATCTGTTATGATTTAAGTTTGGATCAATTTCACCATGTATTTTGGCGCCACACAATATTAATTTGCGTCGCGCAACATTGTATTCTCTCAAAGTTTAAATAGGCTTTCCAAGTTTGTAAAACATTATAAAATTTATTGTAAAGGTTTTTAACCTTGAGTAGGCCCAACAAGTTTGTACATGGGCCCCTAGGGGCCATATCACATGCTACCAACTATATGTTGGAACTATATGAATTTTTCATGTTGTAGGAGGGCGCATTTTTCCTAGTTAGGAAACTTGTGGACCAAGGCAAATCATGCCAAGTATTATTGCACGAAGAGAGAAAGTGCATGCTTAGCATGTGGGACACCTACTCTGACACTTGGAAGCCATGTACATCACAAAATTGTTTCCTCTAAATCTATAAAAGAGACCTCCTCCTCCTAGTGGGCGCACTTTTGGATGGAGAAATCTTTCTCTCATATGCTATTGTATTTTGCTCTCTTATTGGTAGAATCTCTTGCTCATTAACGCTAGTGTGATGCTATCCATTTGTTTTCTAGATTGGTGTTTTGATGGATCTGGTTTCTTGCTTTGTATTCTTGCTAATGTAATGTTCTTCATGCTGGAAATTTGTGGACAGCAAGCATTTGAGATCCATTCGGCCAAATTGAAGGAGCAAAATCAAGGATTAATGATGCTAAAATGCTCCCTAGAATGCTCCCTACAGCATACACTATCATTCTAGATAATGAAGCAAAGTTTCTTTCATGTGTTTTATGTAATTTTCTGCTCGCATCCTCTTCATCTTGTTCGCTGTCCACCGTAGCCAGCAGGTCCAATCACTTCAAAAGATTGATTAATTCATTGCATGTCAACAGATTTACAACTTGCTAGCGATTTACTTTTGCATGTGCAAGTACTAGTCCATGCATCTTGCATGCCTCTACAATTTTTCAGATTGCTTGCATGTTGCCATAATTGCTTGCAAGTTGAATGCATGTTAGTGGTTTTGATCTATTTTGAGTTGTAGAAGACCATCAAAGTTTCCTAGATTGATAAACCTTGATTCAAAGATCCTTTCTATCTCTATTCTCAATTCTATAACAGGATCCCGGATACAAAGGATACCATGGCTGAAGCCAAGCGCTTCCCTGACACCACATTAGGGCACAGGACGGATGAAGTAAATACGGCATGGAGGACCACTAGAGATGCAGCCACACTGATCATTCGTTTTACTTCCTTGGAGAGTCGCAGAGAGGCTTTGCGTTGCAGAGCTAAGCTACGTAACACCACTATCTATATGGATGCTGAGCTCACATATATCCAGGTGGAAGAAAGGCATAAGGCCTTCCAGGAGGCACGAGAGTCTGGCAGACGGGTTATCTATCGGGATGGACGAGTGCATTTTTTTGATAGCGCTCCTAGCAGTTCTCAGTGCTAAGGATTTGGCGTCCCCAGGTTCGGGAGTACCCCGAGGCCCCATCCACACCATCTCTAGATTGGAGTATGGAATTTATTGGTATTGTTAGGGCCCCAACTCCCTTGGGTCCCAAACCCATACTTGAGACTAGACGATGACTGGGCCTGTAGACTTGACCGGTGACTCGTGAACCTGCATGGTTGCCACGTGTCATGATCCAAGAGTGCACATGGCTTGGAGTCTCTCTCCTTGGAGGTATACAAGGGGAGGAGGCTCATTTGCCATCCATTCTGTCTACCTAGGAGGTGGATGGAGAGCGTGTGCACGGCCAGGATGTGTTGCTAGCGTGAGGCAGGAGATGGCTGAGAGCCTAGGCGGTGGTATGGGACGTCGTCTGGGAGGAGGTCGGATCCAGCTTGATACGGTCATAGGCCAGGGCACGGTGGGTGGACCCGGATTAGGTCCTATGGCGGGGTGGAACGTGAATCGTTCGGTCTCTTGTGGTTAACCGGCACCTGGAGGTTTGCAGTAAGTGAGTTTGTAACATATGGTATCAGAGCCACTGCATGCTGAAAGCAGGTGCGTTGATCCGTGGTAGATGTCTTGTAATTTACGATGCTTTTGACGGAATTCAAAACGGGCTTAAATCGTGTTTTTAAAGCACTTTTGTGTGTTTGTCCTTCTTTGCTGTTTTTGGTTTTTTGGATGAAAGTTTTCAAAAAAAAAACAGTTGTGGGGCCCTTAGCAGTGTGCCACGTGGATTGTCCAGAGGCGGACAGGTGGCAGTCCTCAACTTGCAATTCCACTTCAGGTTGAGGTAACGGACGGTGTCAAAGGGCCCCTCCCAGCGCAAAAAAGGTGGTTGCTCGCTGTCTGAGCAGCGATGGAGGACTCTCCTTAGCGCTGCCACATGGCACTGTCCGGGTCAGGACAGGTGGCACCTTCAAGCGGAAATCTGTTCCGCTCAAGATTGGAGGCCCGAGTCTCTGTTTCACTGGCCAGAAATGTCAAATAAAGTTGCTTTTGACCAGGTCCCGTTGGAAAACAGCGATGGAACCTCGTTTCTGATCTGATCATTCCAGAAAAGGAATGTTAGCCAGCGATGAGGGTACAGGGGGATCTGGCTGCCTACTGGCCAGAATTCTGGTGGGTGGCGAGTATGCTACTGTGGTGCCAAGGTGGCAAGGTATCGCCACTTGGCAGTTTGTAGGAAAGCATGGAGAGGGAGGCATATCTCTCCTATGCATGAGTTTTTTTTTGGGAAGAAGAGGTGGAGGTGGTGGTGCACCCTTCTTCTTGCTCTCTCTTATTCCTCTTGGCAGCCATGGACAATACCATCTGGTTTGTGAAGAGACAGCAAGAGTAGCCTTGCATCTACTTTCCTTGAATAGCTTTTGATTCTCTTCTATCATCTCTTCTTAATTCACCTCTCTTCTCTTTATAAAAATGGAGCCTACTCCTACCACACAACCTATGTCCCCTGTTCATGAGGCTACAATATCTGCCTCTGTCTTAGACCCTAATGCTTTGATGCTGGCCATTAACAGTCTACAGCAACAGATTGTGGATATGCAAGCAAAGCATAGTCGGGATCAGCAGGATCTCAAGGAATTGACGCAGCTAAGGCAATTGGTGCATCAACCCTTGTTCACTCCTGAAGTTTTTGCTGGGGAAAAGAAGGATAGAACCCGGGAGGCGGTCTTGCAATGGCTGGATCGATGGAATTCGCACTTTTCCATGCACGATTCATCCGAGGACAACAAGATCAATCTCACTGTCATGTACCTGCGAGGTAAAGCATTTACCTGGTGGCAAGATATAAGGGGTAAGCCTAAAGTTCCTAGGAATTGGAATATTTTTGTAAGGCCTTTAAGGCGGCCTTCCTTCCTATTCTTGATGTTTTTGAATTTTACCGTCAGTATGCAACGATCCATATGGGGAACCGGCCCCTAGATCAGTATTTACAAAAATTTCAAGAGGTCTATTCTCGTTTTGCAACTAGAATAGATCCTTTGCTAGTAAAGTTGCATTTTATATTGGGGTTGCCAAGAGACTACCAACTAGAGGTCAGGAGGAACTATTTTACACATAGTGGATCCTAACAAGCCGTATGTACTTGAAACGGATGCCAGTGACTATGCTATAGGCGCAGTCCTATATCAGGATGGTAGGCCGGTGGCTTTTGACAGCAAGAAGTTGGACCCTGCTCAAAGGCGGTATTCCACCTATGACAAGGAACTTTTTGTTGTCATTAATGCCCTGAAAGTTTGGAGACATTATTTGTATGGCTCCAAGTTTACTATAGTTACTGACCATCAAGCGTTAAAGTATATTAACGATGTGGTCGACCTTAGGGGTCGTAAGGCCAGATGGTCAGAGATGCTCCAAGAATTTCATTATGACATTGAGTACCGGAAGGGTACTTCTAATAGTGTCGCGGATGCCTTAAGCCGGATTGGAGAGGTTAATCAGTTAAGCTTTTCTAAGATCCAATCTGAGTTGTATCTGTCCTTAAGAGATTTGTGTAAGACCGATAGGTACTTCGATCGTATTTGGCTAGACGTCCTGGCAGGTTCTACTAGATCTAGTGATGAACTTGGAAAGCAGGATTCCAAGATTTCTCCTCAGGACAAGATACAAAGAGACTATTCCATTAGGAATGGGTTGCTTTTCCGGAATGGAAAGGTTTGTGTGCCAGAAAATGATGATATAAGGGCCCAAATCCTGCATGAATGTCATGATAGCCCGTGTGCAAGGCACCCTGGCGCTCAAAGGACACTTGACTTAGTAAAAAAGAACTTTTACTAGCCAAATTTAAAAAGTCAGGTGGAGGCATATGTTCGCAAGTGTGCGCAATGCCAAGTTAACAAAGCTGAAAGACTTAAGGCAGCTAGTTTGTTAATGCCCTTGGAAATTCCCGAAAGAAAGTGGGAAAGCATTTCCATGGACTTTGTGCTTGGGCTACCTCGGACGGGGAAGCAAAATGATGCCATTTGGGTAATAGTTGACAGGTTAACTGAAATGGCGCAGTTCATACCAACCAAGCAGACTGTCAAAGCTTCTGAACTTGCACAGCTTTTCGTGGAAAAGTTGTTCAAGTTGTTTGGTTTGCCGAATGACATTGTTAGTGATCGAGATCCAAAGTTCACTGGCAAATTCTGGCAAGCGGTCTTTGAGAAATTAGAGACCACTCTAAGTTTGGGGTCATCAGATCATCCCGAATCGGATGGTCAGACAGAGAGGACAAACCAGTCTATGGAAGATATGCTTCGGGCATATGTTTCCAGAAGACAGTCAGATTGGGAAAGGTACCTTCCAATGATTGAGTTTGCGTATAATAGCGCAAAGCACTCAGCGACAGGTTTTAGTCCATTTTCTCTGATGTATGGTTTCCAGCCTAGGGCTCCCATTTCAGTGGGCCTCAGCAGTAGATTTCCTGCATGATATGCAAGAAATGTTGCTTGTTGCTCGCGAAAACGTAAAAACGGCTCAGGATAGAGCCCAGTTTTACGCTAATCAAAAGCGACAACCTAGGGTCTATGAGGAGGGGGCTTGGGTATATCTTAGAATTCCAAAAGATTCTAAGGTACTAAGGACTAGGAAATGTCCTAAGTTATCACCTCGTTACGCAGGGCCATTCCGTAAAGAAACTCCATCGGAATGCGTACCAGCTAGAACTTCCTCAACGGGTTAAGGTACATCCAGTTTTTCACATTAGTCGTTTAAAGGAACGACTTGGTGGAAAGGATGACTTAATGCCTCAGGAGGATTTAGTTCAGCTGGAGGACCTATCATCCTTTGTACCTACTGAACCACAGGCCATTGTTGATGTACGTCAACGTGGGCTCAGAAACCGGCAGGTAACTGAGTACTTGGTTCGTTGGAAAGAAAGTTCCGCGGACGATGATACTTGGGAGAAGGAACGTGACCTTAAACTAAGATTCCCTGAATTCCTTCCTTAGATAAGGAATTTTTTTAAGGAAGAGGGAATGTTAGGGACCCAACTCCCTTGGGTCCCAAACCCAGACTTGAGACTGGACGATGACTGGGCCTGTAGACTTGACCGGTGACTCGTGAACCTGCATGGTTGCCACGTGTCATGATCCAGGAGTGCACATGGCTTGGAGTCTCTCTCCTTGGAGGTATACAAGGGGAGGAGGACTCATTTGCCATCCATTCTGTCTACCTAGGAGGAGGTGGATGGAGAGCGTGTGCACGGCCAGGATGTGTTGCTAGCGTGAGGCAGGAGATGGCTGAGAGCCTAGGCGGTGGTATGGGACGCCGTCTGGGAAGGAGGTCGGATCCAGCTTGATACGGTCACAGGCCAGGGCACGGTGGGTGGACCCGAATTAGGTCCTATGGCGGGGTGGAACGTGAATCGTTCGGTCTCTTGTGGTTAACCGGCACCTAGAGGTTTGCAGTAAGTAAGTTTGTAACAGGTATACACTCATTTTCCACAGCCTTGATTGACTTTATCACTGGCCGAGATTTACTGCTTTTCATGGAGGCTCACGAGAGTCATGAGCGAGGACTAACCACTTTTCCAGGATACAGATGGGTTTCGTGTACAGACCTGAGACTAGATCATCTAGTGGTCGTGGATCCGAAGGGGTTGCATGCTTATACAGGGAGACTCTTCACACGAGCATCGAGTTCATCAGACATGACGAGCATGCACGTTATATTTGGATTCGTATTATAATGGCCTAACTTGCTAGCCGGATTCAAGCAGATATACTTGTCATCTTCAACATAGTGTAGTTGATTATCTCATGGGGTCACCATCCTCCATACCTCTCATCTCTGCTTTTTATATCTCTCCCACCACCCTATTTGATCACTCTTTCCTCTCTTTCGCTATTGGTCACCTCCCACCCCATGCTTACCCGTGCACCCAGATATACATTCAGCTCTCTATACATGCCAGTCTACCAGGAGTCTTTGGCTTCCTTACTCCACCACTTGCCCCATACACTCTGAAAGACAACGTCTTGTTGACCTTCTCTTCAGCTGGCGCGAGCTTATCCGTCGTGCTCCACCACCTCTCCTAGATGACCTCCACATATGGGCTGACTATGCTACTAATCTATACACCATACCCATTGACTCCCATCTCTATCTCTCCCTGACCTTCTGAGTTCACCCTCTTCACCTCTGACATGGTATTTGTGCCCATCAAGAGAATGAAGTCCCATAAGGCGAGAGATATTGAGGACCTTGAATTAGAACTCCTAACCCATACCGCCGACCTACTTGCTCCCACACTAGCCACTCTCCTTAGTTCCGTAGTTGTTTCTGGCTTCCCATCATCTTGGTGCACCAACATCATCCACCCTAACCATAAAAATGGTGACCCGACGAACCCTGGTAACTATCGCACTATCATGATTGGGCATGTTCTCGCGAATCTATATGGTACCATACTTTAGTCTGCACTAAGCTAGGAGGTGGAATCTAGGAGATTACCTGCTTTAAGACTGGCAGGGTTTCGAACCCATTATTCTACCATTGACCATATTTTCACACTACAAGCTTTGATTGAAGAAGCCAAGTACGTGAGCGGGTCTATTGTTGTTTTGTGGACTTCAGGAAGGCCTTTGATTCTGTCCCACGCTTCTTGCTCATTCAGAGACTTCATGACCTTAGACGCATTTATTATTATGCACATACTCTCCCATTTTCGCATTTATCTTAGTTTGTACTAGATGATTCTTTACTACAGCTTCGGAGACGTTTGATGCGCTCCCATTGTTACCACATACTTGACATGTATTTCATTGTCTTATATGCCATTTGGCATGGAAAAGACATTAATGAAGCTCTCTCTCTCGCGACCATCGCGACCAGCATGGACCTCGCGACTGCTCGCTGACTGTTTCCCTGGCCAGCTGATCTGGCACGGTCCTAACTGACGCGGTCCTAACAGACGGATCTCTGAGCGGATCTCTGCGCGGACTGATCTCTGAGCACGGACGGATCTCTGAGTGGACTGATCGCTGAGCATGGACGGATCTCTGTACGGGCAGCATGGACGGATCTCTGAGCGGACAGCATGGACCTCACTCTGCAGCATAGATTTCTGAAGGGCACAAATCTCTGAGCAGGGCTTGTCTGAGCTCTGGACATCTGAGCGGACATCTGGGGAGCGCACTTTTGTGGAACGGACATCTGGGAAAGCGGACCTCTCTCTTTCTCACACCTGAAGCTGTCTATCAACTGACATTCCCTGGAGCGATGGCTCCACGCAACAAACGAGGGGGAGGTAACTCCCCCCACTCTCACCATGCCCTACTTTGGGAGACCAAGAAAACACCCCCCTGTCCCTCACATCTGAGTTTTTGGTACCTGCTCCTGCCATCATACCTGTTTTAAGTGTATCCACCGCATCCACTTCTGATCTGTCCACCGCATCTGCATCGGAATCCAAGACGAATGCTCGCCCTGTTGTCGAAACATTTGCAGTTAATCAATTGCCCACAGTCGATTATACCCCCTCCAAACCTACTGAAGGCCTCTTTGCTTTTGACATCAGCTTCATTCGACAAGAAATCATCGGACTCAAAAGACAATTACACTCTTTTGAAATTGAGAACGGCAAGCTGATTTTGGATCTCTGTGGGGTTAAAAAGCGAATGGAGCAGCTTGAACAAGAAAATGTATATCTTAAGCAACGGATTGCGGAACATATCCCTCAAAAGAATATATTGGAGGAGACGTCGAACAAAATATCCAACCAAGTGGAAGAAACGAAGACATGGGCAGCGCGTCTCAAAAACGATGGTAAGGTCGGATCTTCAAGCTTAGTTCAACATACAGTTATGAATTCTACACTAGAAGATGTCTTCTCCGAGCAAGAAATAAGGGCTAAAAAAGCCTTTAATATCCGGGTTAGGGGGATTCCCGACGGGGATAAGCCCCTTGAAGAGGCAAAAGACCTCCTTTTAACTAAGCTCACACACACCACGGATGGATTTGATACAGCTTGGAGAAGTAAGTTTGACACGCTCTATGAACAGCCGCAACGCAGCTTTACGCCTCAGAGCCAAATTGAAAGGGACTTTTATTTTTATGGATGATGACCTTACACACACACAATGGCAAGCCAAGAAACAAATTATCCAGGATGCAAATGCAAGAAATCAGCGGGTGGTTTTCATTGAAGGCAAACCAAAAAAATTTGATAAAATTTCTCAATAGGGATTTGGGGCTCTTGGGCAAAGGAGCAGCCCAAGATCCCCTCAGCCTTTACATATTGGTTTTTGGAATTGTAATGGCATACTATCATCTTCAGCAGGTGACTTCCATTCTTTCATGCTGAAATGTGATATCCTTTTGTTAGCAGAGACTCATGAATCCTTATATAGACCGCTCCCATCCATACAGGATTGCACCTGGCACTCAGCGCATCGGCCCTTTGTGAGAGGGAAGACCTCCCGTGGTTCTGTTCTGGTGGTGTTGCTTGTCTCACCAAGGATGTTTTCAGTTCTCATTTTAAACTGGTCAAAAGTGATCCATTTCACGCTTTATTTGGTTTCAGTTCTCTGGTCACTGTTTGGGGCTTTCTCAGGACCTCTTTCTTGCAGTTTGTTACTTTGCACCACAGACATCATCTTTTGCAGATTTTGGTGGTGACCCTTTCCAGGCTCTCTCAGATGATATATTCAGCTTCGCAAAGCGAGGCCTTATTCTTTTAGCAGGGTATTTTAGTGCTCGTACGAGCATCAGGCAAGCTGAGTTTTATGCAGAGAGTGATTTTCTACAGGTTTGGAGAGCGGCTGATTGGTTTAGCAGAGGCCCATTCCTTAATTATTTTGAATGGCCTTCCTTACTCTCCTTCGTCATATCATTTTACTTGTCACCCACATGGAGGAGGACATAGTGTTGTTGACTACTTCATTGGGTCACCGGCTTTGATCCCATTTCTTCATACCTTTCGCATTATACCTCCTACCATTTCGGATCACTCCCTCCTACTTCTATCCCTTGGTCATCATAGTACCACGGTCACAACACACCGTCCCACTCATCACCATCGCCCGGTTTTCTCTCCATCTGGTTTCCCCCTTTACACCGAGTCCCTAGTTACTTTTCTCCAAGACTTTCCCTTCACCTCCTCAGTTGACCAACAAGCTATCTTTTTATCTCAGTCTCTTTTGCAATCTGCCAATACTACCTATCCTTCGAAAACCTTTCCTTCACATAAACGCACTCACAACAAATGGTATGATACAGAGTGCTTCTCATTGCATAAACAAGTTGTATACGCTAGATACCACTCTCCTCACACCCTAACCTTGAAACAAAGAGAATATCACAAAGTGACTCTGAAAAAAAAGACAGCTTATCTCCAGTCCTTGGGACAAAAACTTGTTGATGCTATTGCCTCCCCATCCTCCCATTTCTTTTGGCGGATGTTCTCTAAAAACCCTTATAAACCCGCTCCTATTGCTATTGAATCATGGATAAATTATGCTACTAAGCTTTATACAGTTGACTCTCTTTCCATTTCTCTTTCCCCACGCCCTTCAGAATTCACCCTCTTTACCCCGTCCATGGTTGAAAACGCCATCCAATTGGTCAAACCCAAAAAGCCACTAATGTTGACCTCCTAAGTATGGACTTCCTAAAACCAGTTGCTCACATTATTGCCCCATACATTTCCCATATCTTTAACCAATCTGTCATCTTCGGTCTCCCCACATCGTGGTGCACCAACCTTTTACACCCTATCCTCAAAGCCGAGGATCCTTTGATTGTCGACAACTACCGCACTATTATGATCAGTCATACTATGGCCAAGCTATATGGATCCGTTTTACAGTCTATTGTCAGCTCACGAGCAGAGACAGAAGGGTTACATGTTATGGGACAGGCAGGTTTTCGCGCTGGCTACTCCACGGCTGACCAGATATTTATCTTGAGATGCATTATTGAGGAGGCTAAGTTCAGGAAGCAGAGGGTTTATTGTTGCTTTGTGGATTTCCGCAAAGCCTTTGATTCTGTTCCGATACACCTTTTACTCCAGCGCTTAGCATCGCTTGGCTTTTCTCAGGAGATCATTGCTGCTATCATCACATTGTATGAGAGAGTGTTGGCCCGTTTTCGAGATGGTGATGGATGGTCCTCTTACATTCATAGTACAGTGGGAGTTAAGCAGGGATGTCCTTTGTCCCCTACTCTCTTTGCTTAGACATGGGGTTTGATGGTGAACATTGGTAAGACTAAGGTCATGGTGTTCAACACCAATCGACAGCATATGAGAGACACAGTGTTCTACTATGATAGGCTTCCACTGGAGATAGTAGCCTCTTATACTTACTTAGGTGTCCTTTTTACTGGTCCATTGCTCACTTTTAGACCAGCTGCACTGACTAGGCTCCGCAAGGGGCACTCTGCTCTTGTCCAGATGGAGAGGTTTTCCTCTATTTACTATGTACATGATCCTGATACACGTTGTCGCCTTTTTTCTGCCACTGTCTCTCCGGTGGCTCTATATTCAGCAGAGACATAGTGTCCTGGCTTGTCCAGAGATACTTGGAGTGATATTTCACGTTTGCAGATCCTTATGCTTAGCCGGATGATCCGTGCGAAGCAGTCAGTTCCCCATGATATCATACTGGCAGAGTTTGCCTCACCACCACTGATTGTCGAGGCTATATTTCGGATTATCACATTCATTCATAGAGTCTCGGAGCTTGATTCATCCAGATATGTTGCTACAGCTTTCACATCCTCTCACACTCTAGCTAGTCAGCAGGCTAAGTCCTCATGGTTTCAGTGTGTTTCTGACCTTTTGAGTAGGTGGGGTTTATCTATATCTGATCTCCCGAACGGGACACACGCATATATCCGCCAGCAGATTTACAGAGCTTACATCAGCACAGTGTGGTCTCACCCAGATCCAGCACGGGTCAAGCTTCATTTTTATCACACTCATCTACTTCAGCTGGATGTTTCCGGGCTTCCCATTCGACCGGGTTATTTGTCTCAGACGTTATCTTTCGGCCTGCGTTACCGTCTTGGTCAGTTTAGGGTCTCTTCTCACCAGCTTGCTATTGAGACAGGCAGATACACAGACACACCTCGACCACTACGGATTTGTCAGTGCTGCTCTTTACAGGAGATATAGGATGAGTTCCATTTTATTTTCCGATGCCCAGCCTACTATGAGATCAGAGGCAGATACCATTGCTTATACAGAGAAACTCCACTTACACTTGCTTCTTTCCTTGCCTTCTCAGATGCGAGATGTGTTGGTTTATTATTGCGAGAGATGTTTACTCTCAGATCTTCCTTTTTATGGGATGTTTCTGATATGGATCATAGCCAGTCCCACATTACGCACTTTTTCCAGCAGAGGGATAGAGATGAGACTTATGACAGTGAGTTAGACATTCCAGCACGACGACCGAAGCTCCAGCATCCTCTTCACTCCTCCAGGCCCAGGGCTCTTCATCGGAGGCCAACACCTGCTTCTCACCGTATCACGCAGTTTTTTATATCCACTTAGCCAATTAGCTAACTTATTTCAGTTTTCTCTTTCCCTCTGTGTAGCTGGTGGTTAAGCTACTGATATTGTACCCTCAACAGAGCTGGAGGTTAAGCTTTGTTTTTCTCTCTGTTTTCTAGTGTTGGTTTAGCTGTTAGAAATAAGTCCAACATGGACAGCACTCCTTTTTTGATGTACTCTCTACTTGTCTTATGTGCCCTCGGGTACTTAACAGACATTAATATAATTCTAATTCTAATTCTCTCTCTCTCTCTCTCTCTCTCTCTCTCTCTCTCTCTCTCTCTCTCTCTCTCTCTCTCTCTCTCTCTCACACACACACACACACACACACACATTTCGGTCAAAACCACTACCATGTATACAATAAAACCTACCAAACAATCATGCCACATCAAACCAATTTAAGCACCAGAACAACAGCCATACACATTACAAAGGTACCTCAGGTCGTATACTACATGGTTTCATCACATGGACCGGAACGTCCTCAATCTATAATCAAGTAAAAAATGCTAAAATGGCCTCAAAGCTTATCCTGGTCAAGAATCAAAAGCTCGACCAAGAAGACATTAATGAAAGAACTTGCAAAACCATTGCAAGCGATTACATTTACTAACCTGTTCACTTTGAAGAGCCTCCTCTGCATTCATGAGTGCTACACGACATTCTTCCACTTCCCATTGTAAGTCAGTAACACGGTCTCGCTCTGCTGATATAGCTTGCTGCAGCACCATTCTGCTTTTATGCCGAATGCTGTCAAGTTCTGATTCGAGGTCTTGAGCCTTTTGGACATAAACAAGGAAACACCACTTTTTAGCATTAAAAAAATGCAGAATCCAGGCCTTTTTCCCTTAAACAGCACTATGCATCGACAATTTTTCATACATAAAACAAAACTGGAAACCTTCGTGGCAAGAAAATCTTTCATCGCTGTTTCCTGATTCAATCTTGTTAATAGCTCTTCCATGTCTGACTTTGCAACATTGAACCTTCTAGTCAATGCTGACACAATTTTTTTAACTTTTCCTCGTTGATCCATGGGTAACACAACACCGATTCCTTTCAAAAAGTCTGGGTCAAAATTGGGAAGACTTTCCATCAGTCTCTCCATGTTCCCCACAACCATAAGAGAGCCTTCGGCACCACCTTCAACAGAAATAGGAGCAGACCGATCACTTTCCATAGCTAAACTCATGTCACTTATAACGCTATCAGTGGATGGTCTTCGATGATGCCATGTCGTTCCAAGATCCACATTATTAGGTGGTAGAAACTCGTGATTATTAGTGGGACTTGCACAAGCATAACTGTCACCGTCAACTACAGGCAATTCTTTGTCAGATAGTACGAAACATTTTGAGTCACATTCTTGTATATCATTCTTGTCGGTTTGACCAGTCAATCCTGACCCTTGAAAGGAATCTTTTAAATGACCTCCTTCCATGGGATTTTGCTCAGCTTCATACTTGATAACTAGAGCTTCCATTTCGCTATCCAAGCCTTTTTCACTTGTAGCTTTTGGAGTAGCTGAGCCTTCACTATAAGCAGCTGATAAAGTTCCAGATGCAGCTGAGGACTCCTCACAACTCCAAGATAGAGCAGATTGGGAACTGGGCTCTTGCTGAATGCTTGTATTTTCAAAGGGAAGGCCTGCTACAAATGAAGTGCTTGAACCTTGAACCTCAGCAAGAGCATTCACGGCTGCAATTGTTGGCAGTTCAATTAGCCCTTGAACTGAGCCTTATGAATTATGCTAAAAAATAAAAGCTTGAAAGAGGAAAATAGAATAACTAGCTAACCTGACCGAGCGGCAGACTCAAGTTCTAAAAATGATGCAATCGCAGCACTCCGTGAAATTTCAAAATTCAAAAGTAGTCTTCCCATCCAATCCTCCAGTGCACACCTTCTCTGTCAACCAAAAGAACACAAGCCCATCTTCATTATCTTTAGATCCAAAAAATCGAAACATAAATCGAATGAAGATTAGTACGTATCACTATTATTCTGTCTAGAACACTAGTGACAGTAATTTAAACTTGAGCTACTGTCGCCTCATCAAGAGAACAGATTTATATTGTGATAGGCCATTCTTTGGTTCTGCAGCGATTTCATTATGCATCACGTCTCAGCACCTTTCATTCTCGTAATGACAGCTGGGAAAAGTCTTCTTAAGGTGGAGAGAGCTATGATTATTAAGGCCATAGAAATTAGTCTTTGGCATTTGCTATCTGCACTTAACAAGCCATTTTTTGGGTACTTGAACCTGTGGGGTCCCGCAACTTATTCAGATCCCTAAAGTACAACATCCGACCCTTTTGGGTCGGAATGTTTTTTTTTAATAGGAAAAAAACAGGTATTAAAGCACCTGCTGGCCACGATCTTCCTTCTTTTTTAAAATCGAAAAGAGGGGAGTTTTGGGGTCAAACACTCTTATTTGCATGTGTAACCATTGACCATCTGTTTCGAAAAGTATTGAATGGTATTTGTGCTGTTGATCTGGGATGTGTTTCATACAAGCAAAATAAAGTGTTTTAGCAAAGACTCATCTTTGTTTTCCCAAATTATATAAAGACGAGGATCGTAATCAACTGCCAGTGAATTGTCTTGAGAAAGTTGCACCATGGTGAATACCTTAAGCTTGAAACCTACTTACAATCCACCACCTAAAAGTAGATCAACTTCTTGTCACGTCCTCTGAAACGCCGAGCATGAGAAGGATCGTGCTGGAAAACGATAAATGAAGCAAAGTAGGCAGAAACTGCTAACCTACCTGATGATAGTTCATTAGACGATCCTTGATGCGGAGGATTTCTTTCAATTGGCGAGACTCCTCTTCCATTTCATCTGACAGAGGCTCTGCGTCTGCATGAATGTCGGCAGCAGCTCTATCATTCATCTTTGGACAAGCCACGGGATCTTCTTCAGAGGGAAGGTTTCACAGAGAAGCTTTTTGCCCCATCACTCTGCTCTACATCAGAGCTGAGCGAGGTAGAGATTGGTGGATTTGATGGCAGGAACAGCAATATTCTTCAGTATCGCTTTATTCCTTTGTTTAAAAAACAGGTTTTTCTTTTTTTAACAAGAATTCATATGTATGTCCAATATCAAAAATGAGGGGGCACACTCATATATCTAACAGTTCATACGTAGATCCTATGCTCATGAAGTTTGGTCTGGACCCCTTGGGGTCAAATTAGCCTTCTACAAGACAATTTTTATAGATAACCACATTTGGGGCTCCATACCTTGATCTCGAGATATCACATTATTACTTAGATAATTGTGCCATTATTAAAAATTTACTCCAAGCTAATTTCTAGTGGCACATTATGGGAACTTATTCAGTTAGGCCCAAATTTGACCCCAATTCAATTAAGTGAAAAAAAGGTAAGAGCATAAACTTGAATTTTGTTTCAGCCAAGCAACAAAGGCACAAACTCTACTTCGTAGATCCAGTGGTACATCAGCTACTAACATATTGCTAAATTGGGAAGTCAAATACAAACTCGTAACGTTAGCATTAATTGCAAGACCTTCACTAACTTTAGTTGTATAATCCAAGAACCTAGGAATAAGAATAAAAATCACAATACCAAGTCAGGCATATATCTAGCTGACAGAGCAAAGGAATGAAGCAAGAAAACAATGAGAATTACGTAATTGTACTTGCAACACTACCTTTTATCACTTAAATGATATCTAAAAGAATAATTTGCCCACTACGTGTGTACTCTAGCTTTGAACCAAATATAAATCACAATTTTAAAATAGAAAATTGGAAATCAATTGTTACTTTTTTGTTTCAATTGTGTAGGATTCTTACATGTTCTTGGTACTTAAGGCTGAAAAAAGTTAAAAGCGGGCTTGCTACATACCTCTTGAAGAAGAGCATGGCTAGAGTTGATCCTTGAAAGAGAATTTTTGGGCGGAGCAACTGGCATAACTGTTTTCGGCAAAGTACGTTTCAACTATATAGACACACCATTCCAAAGTCAACATTGGCATAAGAGCCCTACATTCATATTACTTTCAAAAAATTAAAAAAAAGGCAGAATTAGAGTTTAAAAAACTATTGTTGCAATACCCAATCAATCACATTATGGCCTTCATATGTCAAGCACATGTATCCCAACATTAAGCAACAAGAACACAATCTAGCAAGTCAAGAAATATATGAAACTCAACTTAATTCTTCACCTTGACCACAAATTTTTACGAAACTTCAAGGAGAAATCGTATATCTACAATAAGGAGTACACCATATCACGTTGTAAAAAGAAAACAACATTTCTGCTGAATACAATGGTTGTGTTGTGGATGTGGGCATAGTCATTATCAAAGACTCTTTGAGAAGCCCATAGATAGGGTTTAGGGTGATATCCTAGGAAAGCTATACATAGGTGCCTAAATAATATTGTACTAATTAAAGGGAATTATAGAAATGAATTATTGAAGAGATTTATTCTGGCATCTTCAACACTGATTTCAATGGATTCAGAAATGGCTGGCTTCCCATTAACGACTTCATCATCCTGCGTGTCTCCAAGATACAAGGCCTCGGAACCGCAATTATGCAAAAATAAAATTTGAAGTTCAATTCTCTTCAGCAAATCGTGATTCGCAAAGCGCGATTGCCAGCAAATCGCAATTTGCTGCAACACTGCCTTGCACCTTAAGTCACAAGAATCAACAAGGAAGCATATCTTATAAGGAGATTCAGAGGTAGCAAACATCTCAACTGGAACAAAAAAATGCGGGGAGCAAGAGCAAATTCTACAAGTAATAATAAGGTAAATCCAAAAAGGAAACGTTGATCGTTATTATTGTGGTAGCATGGGTCAACATGAGTCTCAATGCAAGAAAAAGCAATATGAAAGGAGGGAAAAACAAATTCTAGAACACAACATGGACACTTTGTAGGAACAAAATAATTGTAAAGAACATTGAAATATATGAAACTCTACCGCTTGAAAAATTTTGAAAATTATCAAACCTTTTTAGCATTGCTGACCTTTATATAGTGTTTTCTTTAGGGTTTTGACCAATCCACGAGCTAATATCGTGGTTGGAAGGTTAAAGATGTAAAGAAAGTGCTTGAATGGCATATTGAACAAAAGCATTCAATTTATTGTGATTAACAAAAGTCATAATCTTTTGTACAAAAAGCATTTTAATCATTTGTTTAGGATGAAAAGTGCTGGAGGGGTGAAAGGTGCTGCTAAGGCAGCCATTTTTTTTTGTTAGGGCCTAGTTGGGGCTACACCTTCTATTACTATTGCTGCTTGCAGCAGCTTTCAATGTTGCATTCCAAGTTGTTCAACCATAAATCCATCACAGAGCAGCCAGCAGAACGCTATATTGATTGAGTCATGTTGTGGGGACCCTTTGGCCCCTATTTGGGTCTATAGTCCAAAATAACAAGCTTGAAATTTCGATGTTTCACACATTCAAACGTGATTGAATGCAACACTGCTGAGGAGGGAGTATAAGCATGCCATTATCACACTGTTAAGAGAAGATAAATGCGCCAATAGATCAGACTAGAACAAGGACCTTAGATATATATTTTATCTTTTTTGTACATAAACTCTCAGAAGTAGCCATTGGAAATAGCAAAAGAAAGATAGTACTTACTGCAGCAGAGAGCTTCAAAAAGTCACTGAATCGTCGTAGAATCGTAGATGAAGTGCTGTAGCCTTGTGGTGATTGAATGCCAACTTGAACTTTGTAAAACTGTTTGCAAAGATCACATAGAAAGATCAGTTTCCATGGTACAGCAATTAGCATAGCAAACTGGGAAATTGAAAATATGTAATGAAGATGTTTCCAGTCCTATTTTTCCAATACAGATTTTATTATTGTTCTTCATCTGTTGCCAAAAGACACGAGGTTTGGCCTTTCTTGACCATGTCTTCCACAAGGACAATTTGGCTTTATCAAAGAACGAAAAACCTCACAGCTGGCTATGGTTAACTCTTTCTAAGATCAAGCATGCAGTAGGGTTCCTCAATAGAGATAATATTTTCTGAATAATTAAAAACCTGTTTTTTGGTGAAATAAAGGGGAAGTGTTTCATGTCGAATTCAATGTGAGATTGCATAATGCATGTGATAAAATTCCATGCTAAAATGGGCCTGTAGCAGGCTTTGTTTTCAGGACTAGAATGGCTGACTTCTTCATGATTGTATGATGAAGTTAATCCATGACACTGAAGTTTTGCGGGATGTGAAAGTCAAAAGCAAGTCCCGGGCAGTTCTCTGAAAGTTCAATCCTACAGATTGGCCTTCAAATTTTCAATAAAGAATTGGTCCAGCTCTTGATTGAAGTCTTATGCCTTGTTTTTTAAGCCATTTGTGCTAATTTGAAGAACTGAACATATGCATCTAGTGACCGAGGGAAACGTAGGCCCAAAGGCAGGCCCAATCTTATGGAGCTACATGTTGGATAGGGGAGGTAGCAACAATATCGGTGGCCCAATCTTATGGAGCCACATGTTGCGATAGGGGAGTTAGCAATAATACCGGTGGCTACCAATAGCAGTTCAGAGAGATCAAGGACAACCCATTGGTTCAAGCAGAGGCACAGGATCACCACATTATCAATCATGGTCCTCACCAGAGATAGAGTCATCTTCATTCGGAGAGTTGGAGGACTTGAATTAGCAATCAAAGGAGGTGAAGGTTGAGCCAAAGATGTTCTCGTAGGCCATATGCAGCCCATTTGTTGTTGGTCATCAAAGTCTAGGAACACTATGCATTTTCAAACAGCATACTAGGATTGATTGCTCGATGTCCACTCACCTATGTTAAAGGCACCAATTGAACATGTAACATGTAGCAGTGTATTCAGCTCTAACCACAAGCTGTTTAACATTTTCATTTACAACTCATAAGTATTTCATAATGGAATTTGCTGACAAGTGCAATCTTGCTCCTCTTCATCTTGTCCTTCGAGTCTGTAAGTTGAATGTGGAATGTTCACAATATGGTCAATCATCATGTCTCCTTTTAGGGGTAAGCTGGTTATTTCTACATGTTCTAAAAATGATATCTCATACATTTTTTGCTTAAAAAGTCACTAGCATTTGTTTTATGTTGGAATTGGCTAACATTTTATCAAAACTCACCAAGTTGCAGCCATGAAGAATTCTGTCACTCATAGACATGGAGTTTTTTGTCTGTGCATCAAGGACAATCCTTGAAAAGATGCTTGCCTATTAGTTTCTTGTCTGTGCATCAAGGACAATCCTTGAAAAGATCCTTGAAAATTTTTCCTTTTGCTCTAGAGTACGAGGAGACTTATCATAAGCACGACAAGCCATTGGAGACAAGAACTTGCGCTTCAAAGTTTACTGCATCTGGATCCTTTTGCAAGAAGACGAGGTGGATTGTGTGACGTTCGGTTCCTAGTGAGCACAATGTGACAGGCATATCTCAGTAGGCAATGATATCTCCCTCTGATCTCATAGTAGACTTGGCACCAGAAGATGAAGTGCTTCTCAGACTCCACCTCACCCAAGGAACATAGCTGACATATCCTCTCCTCTCTCAGAATACCCTAGAACTGTCTGATCTCTATCCCAAGCTAGTGTGAAGACATACGAAGCTAACCAAGTATGAACCTGAGGCCAAAAGCTAGATAATGTGGTAAAATCCAAAACCCAACTATATCCAACTCTAAAAAATGAGTCCGAAAATTATCAAGTTTGAACCCTAGTTGGCCCTACTAGACTTGGTCAAGGTATGCCCCTATGTATAAAGCTCTTGATAAACTTGTTAGTACCCGAAAGGAGGTTTATGATAGAGATGTCGAATGTCTCAAGGAGGTGAGATGCCTGGGAAAACCATAACAACCTATAGCCTTGATCATGAAGATGTTGGTGTTATGAACAGATTCACAGGTATGTGAGTGGGCAAAAACATCGAAAGACTCCCATGTAGCTTCATCAATTGGACAACCATCCCATTGGACCAAAAACTGGACAAGACGGCGATGAAGACATAAAACGACCCGAACTTGTAAAATGGCAAAAGGTGAAAATGGACAAAGTTCAAGATCAGTAGGAAACGAAGGATCACAAAGTTCACCAGGAAATAGAGACAAACGAAGTAGACTAACATGAAAAATGTCACAAGCACGAGTAGTAGCAGGTAACTATAAACGATAAGTAGCATGGCTAAGTTTTTCCACAATCTGGAAATGACCATAGTAACATGCAGACAACTTTGCAATAAGAGAACCACCCTGTGCAAACTTACGACGTGCAAAAGATAAACGAAAATAAACAAACTGGCCCTCAACAAACTCTAAAAAAGACCTATGACGATCAATCAAGAACTTATAATGATGTTGAGCTCGCGCCAAATGTTGTTGTGCCTGCACAATAGAATCACGAGAGTTAGTAAGAAAAGAAGATAAAGTAACAAGAACATCATCAGGAGGGGGTGGAATACCTAGTAGCAGCGGAGAATATCCATTAGCCAGCAGAAATGGAGACACACCTATGCAAGTACTAACCGAACTATTATAACTGTATTTTGCAAAACACAAATGCAGATCCCAATCGCGAACGGAAACATCACACATTACTTCGGGAACATTACGTGGTGGATTGTTCCTTATGGATACCTATGAGCGAAGAGCTTCATCATCTTTTTGTATTGTTGCATCAAGTTCACATTCTTTGGAGTTGGCTGAATTATGGCATGCTAGGTTTGGACATCTCAACTTTGCTAGCTTGAAGATGTTGAAGAGATTGACATTCCTAATATTGAGCATCCCGAAGGACATGTATGCGAAGGATGCATACTTGGAAAATTTCAAAGGCAAGCTTTTCCAATTGATGGAACTATTCGAGTTGATGGCAAATTTAATTTGGTTCATAGTGATGTATGTGGTCCAATGAGAACCGAATCCATTGGAAGGTGTAAGTACTTTGTTACTTTTATTGATGACCTTTCAAGATTTACATGGATTTATCCTATGAAGGCAAAATCTGAAGTTTTTCAACGCTATAAGGATTTTCTAGCAATGATAGAAAACCAGTTTGGGCACTCTTTGAAAATCTTACGTACCAACCGAGGAGGGGAATATATAAAGAATACGTTCGGTACTTATCTTCAAAGCAAAGGTATCCATCATCAAATGACAACCCCTTACACACCTCAACAAAATGGTGTTGTCGAAAGAAAGAATCGCACTATTATGGAGATGGCTCGATGCATGCTCAAGGCAAAGGGCCTACCTCACAAGTTTTGGGCTGAAGCGGTTATAACGGCGGCTTACATTAGTAATCGGTGTCCTACTAAAGCCTTGAAGGTATTAACTCCTTATGAAGTTTGGTATGGTAAGAAGCCTATTGTTTCTCACTTACGCATCTTTGGTTGCACAGGTTATGCTTTCATTCCCGATAAGCTAAGAACCAAGCTTGATGATAAAGGAGTTAAATGCATATTTGTTGGCTATAGTAGTGAAAGCAAGGGCTATAGGTTGTTCAATATGGATACTAATAAAATCATAGTGAGTTGTGATGTTCTTTTTGATGAAAAGACCTCCTATGATGCTGTGCCCACTCACGTCATGAAAGGGGACTTCCCCCATGATGCATACTTGAAATATTTCCAGATTTGGTTTTGCCATCTAATCATGAAGATAAGGGACTGTCATCAACTTCTAGTGGACCTTGAAGGTATTAACTCCTTATGAAGTTTGGTATGGTAAGAAGCCTATTGTTTCTCACTTACGCATCTTTGGTTGCACGGCTTATGCTTTCATTCCCGATAAGCTAAGAACCAAGCTTGATGATAAAGGAGTTAAATGCATATTTGTTGGCTATAGTAGTGAAAGCAAGGGCTATAGGTTGTTCAATATGGATACTAATAAAATCATAGTGAGTTGTGATGTTCTTTTTGATGAAAAGACCTCCTATGATGCTGCGCCCACTCATGTCATGAAAGGGGACTTCCCCCATGATGCATATCTTGAAATATTTCCAGATTTGGTTTTGCCATCTAATCATGAAGATAAGGGACTGTCATCAACTTCTAGTGGACAGCCCACTACTCCTTCAATTTTGCAGCCCATAGTTCATCAAGAAGAACCTATTTATGGTGAAGAGCAGTCTGTTGAAGACATTGGACAGCAATGTCCAAGTTCGAAAAACATTGGACAACAAGGTCCAAGTTCGGAACACTTTGGACAGCAAAGTGTTGGCAAAGGTAAGGCTGTTGGGCAGCCCAAACTAGTCCCTAAATGGTTGTTGCAGACTTTGCAGGACAACAAAGTGGATCATTTCTATGAAGGGAAGACTCGTGCCTCTACTAAATCAGTAGAATTTGCTGATTTTTCTGATTTTGCTCTTATTTCTATTGAGGATGGTGCAGTAGAACCTGTTTTTTATGAGCAGGCCAAAGGAGTAAAATGTTGGGAGGATGCGATGCAAGAGGAGTACAACTCACTCATGAAGAACCACACTTGGGTTCTTGTTGATCTTCCACATGGGGCTGGAATCTTCATCTCTCAACAACGATACATTGAGCAGATGTTGAAACAATCTTCTTTTTTCAAGTCACCGCAAGTTGATGCATATGATGGATGCATTAGTGAAAAGTTTCATGCGAAACCTTTTCAATTTGATTTTTCAGCAAAGGCTGAAAAATTCAAGCTTTCTTTGGAACTTTTTTGTACTAATCGAGGAGGGAGTCAACATGTGTCAATTAGTACTTTTGTTCAAAGTGTTAAGAGTAAGCATTTGATTGGAGAGAATTTTTCATTATTTGAAGAATCTTCTATGTCATCCCATACCTCTTCCAGGGACAGCTTTGATGACGCCATCGTTGATGCATCTCTTGATAGTCTACCAAATTCTTATGATGAAGACGTTGGACAACAGGTTCAGTCATCTTCTTTTGGTCATTTACAGCCCATTTTACATCATGCGCATTCCATTATGCTTTGGGAACAGCCTGCAGAAGATTATGGACAACATGGTCCATGTTGGGAACACTTTGGACAGCAAAGTGTTGAACAGCCCATAACAGTTCCTTGTTGGCTATTGGAGACTTTGCAGGACAGCAAAGATATGTCTTACTACGAAGGGAAGGCACATGCCTCTTTAAAATCAGTACCTCTTGCTGATTTCTTTGGTTCTACACTTACTCTTCATCATGATGTTGGTACATTGCCTATTCTATGTGAGCAAGTCATTGATGGTAAGGGGGAGGATGTGATGTCAAAAGAGTTTGGTACTCTTTTTTATTGTCCATATGATAAGAAGTTTTTTCGAATGATGCGCGAGCCTATGATGGATTACAAGTCCATGTTTCGACTTATTGCCAAGTTTATGTTGGTTCCCTACTTCAGATGGAGCATGCAAATCCTCACCCTTCGACTTGATGCTTCATTATTACGCATTCTTTTCCTTTTATATGTTGGACATAATTGGGGATGAGATTTCGACTACTTCGGTGCGAAGTTTATTTGGCGACATGAAGTTGTTACTTCATGTTATGTTATGCATTTCCATTTAAGGAGGGTGTTGGAATGTAAATGGAATTGCTTACATTACCATAGGTTACTTTGACCCAAAAGGTCGAGAGTTGTGTAACCATGGTCATTTATTATATTAGGCCTACTAAACTGAGAGTTAGCTAAGTTAGTATGAAATTAACTTGGTAGGGACTCATGGGTCCACTAGGCCTAATTGTGACATTAAGCGCCCCAACTTGACATATTAGAGGTACCTTATTCTTTCTATGCAACTTATAGAAAGTTGGATAGTCAATAGTCAAGTAGTTGGAAAGCCAATAGTCAAGTACTTGGATAGCCAATAGTCAAAATGTGTCATCATTTTGTCGTCTTTTCTTTTAACAAACCGGAAAATGAATAAAGAAAATGGAATCAAAACGGCAAAACGTAAAGAATAAAGGAAAACAAACAGGAAATGTGACAAATGATCCAATTTTTTTTTTTATACCAAGAATGGAATGTGGAAGACGCACAAACCCTGAGGGAGAGGACACTAGTCGTCACCTCAACGTAGTCTCTAATCAACACCAATGGGAAAAGGTCATGAAACAAGGGAATGCCAAAAGAAGAAAACACCACGAAAGGGAGCACCAAGTAATGAAGTAAGCTGCCCAAATGTGAGAGAAGATTCGACAAGTGATAGGTGGTGAAGAAGCTATTAAAATTGCCACCAAATAGTGTGCCAAGTAAGAAGAAATGTTGCCCAATGGTAGTAGAAAAGCCAACAAACAATAGGTGGTGAAGAAGCTGCCGAAAAGTGAGTAAAGTAGGGTGTAGGATAGCCAATAACTGGATCTGCAAAAAGCTGGAAAAATGGCCGCTCATAAAGTGCCATAACCACCAAGATAGTGTTTGTAGAGAAATCCAAATCACGTAATCTCTGGATGAGTAAGGCCCGTGGAACAAAATCAAAAGCCTTCCTGAAGTCCACAAAACAGCAATATGCTCGCTCTCTCCTGTGTCTGGCTACCTCAATAAGAGCTCGGAGTGTGAAAATATGATCAATAGTAGAATGGCAGGCCCTGAACCTTGCCTGACCCAAAGCATACAATCTCCTGGATTTTGCCTCGATGCTCACTGTTGACGGAAGAATGTCATCGTACAACTTTGCTATAGCATGTCCAATCATAATAGTGTGGTAATTATCAAGGTTCATGGGGTCACCATTCTTATGGATGGGATGGACGATATTTGAGCACCAAGAGAATGGGAAACTGGAGACAACAACACGATTAAGAAGGGTGACCAAAGTAGGTGATAACAGGTCAACAGCATGGATTAGAAGCTCGGATTCAAGGTCTTCAAAATCTTTTGTTTTATGGGTTTTCATTCTCTTAATGGACACTAGGACAATCTCAAAGGTGAAAAAGGCGAATGCAGATGGACGCGGGGAGATAGACACAAGCACATCAATTTTTACAGCAAGAAAGGGCTGCCCTCCAAGCTTTTGGGCTGATGTCCAGCAATGCATCCAAAGAGCCCTCCAAGGTGCATTTCCTCCAATGTCCCTAAGATCCTTCCAAAGTAAACAATCAAATGGCCTCAAAAAATCACCACCCAACCATAGCTAGATCCACGCACAAGCAAGCCAATCCAGCACCCCCTTGCTACGCCACTATCATTCACATAGCCACCATCACAAGCACAAGCATACTCAAGATCCTACCCCCATCTAAGTCCCATACCAAAGATGGAGATCCTCAAAAGAGTTAGCTAGCAACAAAAATGCTCTCTACACCCTAGCCTCCACACTAGTGAATAGAAGCAACCTCACCACAAGAATTCCCCCTTCCTATTGGCGCCCTCACCCTCTTTTATAAATTGGAAATGACAACCTTCAAAGCACTAGAGAGTGTCCTCCCAAGCCAATGAGAAGAGGGGAGGCATAGGAAAGGTTAAGAGCCTCCTAAGCTAGTGGAAGGCCAAGAGACTCCTTCCATCACACATGTTTCTTGGAATACCAATTCTTGGGTGCTTTGGGGACATCAAGGGTTCCTAGTAGGTGTGCCCTCCTACTAGATTCCAATGACCAATATGTGATGGCAAACTTTGGCCCAAGGCCAAGAATGTGAACATGGCTCAAGGTTGAGGCCCAAGGTTTAGAAAAATGACCAATACCCATGGAAATGTCCTCCTAACACCTCACGAGGTTCCATATCTCCATCCAAGGCATAGACACCTCCATGCCCTTATCCAAGGACTCAAGTACCTTAATCCACAGACACCTACCCTTATCCAAGGGTGACACGCCATTTAACCCCCCAGATACTAAATGGACACATAGGGGTCATTGAAGTATTGCTAGTTACATAGGTATGTAACATCAGTAGGTATGCTTTAGAGTGTGGTGGCGTAGTTAGTCCAAAGACGCAGGTCATCTAAGAGAGGAGGTGTAGTACAAGGGATGAACTCACGCCAAGAGGCACTTGTGGAAGAGCTATATAGGAGATTAATGAGACCTTTCCACTCAGAAACTTCATAGGCATGTTTCGTACAGCGAAGTACGATGACGGGAATAACGGACCGAACGGAGGTGTGGGATATGTTCACGTATGTGTGTGACAAGAGAGTGCTGAGAGCAACGTTCATCATCAAACCAAGGAGGGCATGGAGGTCTAGAGGAAGTGGAGAGGGTCATTTTGTTTCTATGAGGTTTGGAAGGAAAAGGCAGTGAGGCTACTGTAAGAAGTGAAGTGGTGAGGAAGGAGGCTTGTAACTCTAATGGACAGTCATGTGGGAAATAATGGCTAGAGATTCTTGGTAGAGCAGTCTACACAAAGGGTCAAAGGAATATGTAGGTGCACGACAAAGTGTGGGGCAAGAAGACAACTATGGCATCAAAATAGTGCCAAGACTGAAGGATAGAATAGAGTGATCAGAGAGAGTAGTGTGAGTGATGTGAAAGTCAGATATGTGTGTGACGGAGGATGGTGACCCCATGAGATAATGAGAAATATTGTGACCTCCACTGACATGTATACCTGCCAGATTCAAGCCAGCAAGCTAAGCCATTATAAATGGCTAACTCATGGGCTTCACCCAACTACAGCAAGTACTCTCCATATATAGTAATAGGTCCCAAAATGTCATCAAATGTCCTAGTGACTCTCAAGTTGTCTCCATCAAGGGCATGTAAGCGAAGATGATCGGTAACATCTTGGAAGTCCAACTATCATGAGGTTGTCCTGGCATTGAAATCACCAGTGAGAAAAATGTGTCCTCGATCCACATATCTCATAGAATCTTTATTTGCTTTCTTGTTTGCTTCTCAACAAGTGATTTGAACTGAGTAAAGAACTTAGAAGCTTGACTTTTACACTTAAGCAAGTACATCCATACTTTCTTGGAAAAATCATCCACAAATACCATGAAGTAGAAAGCTCCCCCTATAGACTCAGTCTGCATGGGACCACATAAGTCTGTATGAACAAGCTCCAAGATCTCCTTGGCTCTGCATGCTCCATCCGTAGGAAACTGCATACGATGATGCTTGCCCATAACACATCCTTCACAGATTTTTTCCGAAGATACAATATTAGGTAATCCTATTACCATATTATTGTCTTTTAGAACCTGTAAACTTTTATAGTTCAGACGTCCAAACCTTTCATGCCACATCCTGCTCTCCATAGTATCAGAAGCTGCACAAACCTGATGATTCGATGTAGACGTGTAATTTGTACAGGCAAAATGCCCCAAAGAAATAAAGACTTTCTTATCTTCCATCTTCACATAAACTTTGATGACATGAAACTACCAATGACCACTATTTTTTTTGGATATTGTATGAATTTATTGCTCTAATGATTTGAGTGTGCAGGTATTACTACCTATAGAACTAAGAACCTTCTATGAGCCATGTCTGATGGTATGAATACTGAACTTTCTTTGAAGGTATGTGCTGGTACTCACGAAAGTGCCTGAAGAACAAGAACAAGAATAAGAAGCCTTCTCGGATTAAGGACTGACCTTTCTCTGAAGGTATGTGCAGGTACTCATGAAAGTGCCTGAAGGACAAGAATCGAAACAAGAAGCTTTCTAAGTTAAGACTGTTAACAAAGAAGGATTATGACAAGTCTATAAGGAAGGCTTAATTTTAAGTCTATAATGAAGGCTCAGAGGAGTCTATAAGGAAGGCTTAATTTTAAGTCTATAATGAAGGCTCAGAGGAGTCTATAAGGAAGGCTTATATCTAAGTCTATAATGAAGGCTCGAAGGAGTCTATAAAGAACAGGACAAGGCCAAGGGACTGATCACCCTATTGACCCTTTTCCACCATGATCAACCTCTAGAAAAAAAAGTGCCAATGACCATGATTGAGGATGGGCAACCTCTAGAAAAAAGTGACAATGAATTAATCACTATTATGCAAAATAAGATGGGCATATACTTTGGCTTTTTCCCTAGTAAGATTGCACTTGGGTTAATTCCCAAGTTGTGACAATGAAATCCATATGTTAATAAGAGGCCAAGTCTAAATGTTGTGCCACCTACCTCCACCTACCTTGCCACATGGCTTCTAGGCTATCATACACCTAGAATTGGGCGCCCTCCTAGACTCTTACTTCACCATCCAACTCATCCTAAAAAACCTCACAAGCTAATACACCTCACCTATTCACTCTCCCTAGCTAATACACCTCATCCATGCACTCCACTTCATCTTTAGTCCACTTGGAGTCTTCCCAACACCTCATGCACTTGTACAGGACACCTCACTCACTTCTCCACTCTCTATATAAGTGGAAATGCGCCCCCCCTACCAAGAGGATTCCATCATTTTGCATCCTAGCTCTTCCCTTTTGTTTGTTCTTCTGTACAGGTGCTTTGTAGAAGAAGTTTCAAGCTTTGGCTCAACGAGGTTATGCCAAATTTTGGATTGGAGGCTTTGGAATTTCAAATCCTCTTGGATCTCTCTCTCTCTCTTTCTCTGTCTCTCTCTCTCCCTTCTCTTTCACTATCTATCTACTCCATATCTCTTGTGCTACATCTCCATTTTTTGAGTATTTAAATTTGACCATTCCTCTAACTCGGCCCACTACTACCAAAAATCAAGCAACTCAATTATTATGAAACAAAGTTCTATTTCCCCCAAACTCGGCCTTCCATAGGTCAAGAACTGTCCATAATGATCTTATGATCTTGATTCATGATTTCCACTACCAAACACACCAAAACTGGATGCATGCATGCATTATGTCCTTCAAAACCTTTGCATGTGTGCATTACTTTGATGTTTGCCTTTGCATGTAGCTATAGTTTGTTTATTTCCAGTTGCATGTCAAGTTTCTAGACTTCTTCATCATTGCATATTGAAAGAATGAAGTTTTATGAGGAAAATCCTATGCTTCTAATAAGCTAGATTTGGAAACAATTCCGTTGAAGGGAACCAAGTTCTTGTTCCACTTTTTATGATCCTTTTTGGGAATCCAATGTATATGTAATTGGCCAAGGCCAATTGGTTTTGCATAATATTAAAAAAATCCTTCGCGGGGGGGGGGGGGGGGGGGGGGGGTGTCCGCATCTTGACCCCTTAGTGCTTTTGCTGCATGTGAATGATTTTGTGAATGAATTTTTGTGATTCAGTGTTTCGAATTTCATTTTCAAGTCTAATTTGATTCCATTCAAGTTGTTTCAAGACTTGTTTTATGTAAAAGTAAAGTCAATAAGTTCAAGATCCTAAAGATTGTAGGACAACCCTCCCTTGAGGTTCACAAGACGCATCAAGTTTGTAAAGTCGACCTTCCAAAGATCCTTTGGCCACAACTTTGTAACCTTTGTTTTTGTCTTTGATAAGACACTTCTGATCATCAAACTCAACTTTCATATTTTGTTTAGCAATAGCAAAAACTGAAAGTAAATTCTTCTTTAAACCTGGAACATGGAGAAAATTCTTAATTTCTCCTATATTCCCTGAAGGTAAATGTACTCTCACTGTACCTCTACCTTTGATGTCGTAAGAAGAATTGTCTCCAAGTTGGACATGTGCATATTCACCATTGTCATCAAATTGTGTGAACCACTCACGATGTGGTGGTCAAATGTTGCGTTGCTCCAGAATCAATGTACCAACAGTCTTTAGAGTTTTCTGATGTTGAAGGTGAGAATAACTCATAGCATCCCACAGCTTCACTTTTGTCTTCGTCTTCAATGAAGTTGCCTGACTCCTTCTTCTTGTCCTGGATAGCCTTATTTTTTCTGCACTCAAACGCAAAGTCACAAAAGTTACCATTGCCATTTCTCTTTGGATTGGACTTGGAATTGTCTCCTTTTTCCGAACTGTCCTTGCCTTCCTGCTTCTGATCCTTTTTACCCTTCTTACCTTGATTCTTGGTGAAGAAGCCCAGCTCCTCAAAATCTCCCCTAGATATCAAGTTTTGTCTTCGTAATTCTTCTTGAAGTAGCAATCCAATTAGCTCGTCGAATGTCAGCGATCTGTCCCTCAAACTTAGTGTCATAACAAAGTTCTGATATTGAAATGGTAAGCTATTGAAAACAATTTGTACAAGAGTATTATCAAGTTATGAAGCTTATTATTCAAGAACAATGCTCGAGACTTACTCACTGTTTCGTATGTCTTCCTAAGAATATCCCATTGCACCCGTTTCTCAAATGTCCTTCTATCTTGATCATTGAGATCGTGAGCCATCACCTCTTGTCCCGTGACAATTTCCCAATATTCTCTGTCCTGAGGTATATTCTGAAGTTTGAACTTCCACAAGCTGTAGTGAGATCCATCTAACTTGCTTGATTCCGGAAGAACGGATTCATGAAGGCTCCCCATCGTTGTCATACAAAGATGATGGGCTTTCCACTCAGAATATAATTGCATGCAACAATTTTTGAGGATATCTCCCTCAAAAAAGACTAGTCCAATTGTTGCCTTTTTTGGATATCACCTGTTCAGAACTGGCCTATCTGGTTGCTGTCTTTCCCAGATATTGCCTTCCTCAGTTCTGCCTGCCTGTAAAAATCTGCTCACTGCCTGTCTGGTTAGCACCTGCACCGGATCAGACCTGTCCTGGTTGTTGCTGCCTCAGATCAGACCTGTCTTATCTCTTCTGCTCAGATGTTGCCTGCACCAGTTGTTGCCGCCCTCATAAGCTACCAGCACCAGCTGTATCCTGCAAATATATGACCTGCAACAGATCTGCCGCCCTCAAGAAAAGCCTGCTCAAGTACTGCAGGCAAGCCTGCTCAAGTACTGCCGCCCTCAGGAAAAGCCTGTATCAGCTGCTACCGTCCTCAAACGAACCTACAACAGATCTGCCGCCCTTAGATAAACCTGCACCAACTGTGACCTGCACCAGATGTGACCTGCACCAAAAACTTCTTCCGTAGATCCCGATCTTAGGAACCCTGCTCTGATACCATGATAGAATCTGACTGATTCTCAAACTTGGAGTAGACTAATCTTATTAGTACTCACAAAATAACCAAACTCAAGGGGAAGAAGATGAATCACAAGAACAATGAACTGAGTTGATCTGAATTGAATTGATTATGAAAGAGGGCGCCCATCTGCTCTTATAAAGACTGGCTTTGCTTTAAGGCAAAAAGCTATTTGCCTACTATACCATGTGGTAAAAGCAGTTATGCTAATTACTAAGTCTCAAGAATAGCAATCTATGTTAGCATAATCATAAAATAGTATTCTATACTATTCTAGCAAAATTGGTACTAACTTAGGCACCTAGCCAAACTTTGACTTTGATTTATACTAAAAATAGAAATAGGCCATTGAACTAGCTCGTAGGCTAGCCTCTACGATTAATTGATTAACCGTTAATTCTAACAACTCCCTATTTTTGGGAGTTCCTAGTTGCATTATTATCGTACATCTCCATCTCTATACATCACTTTCTTCCCAACATCTTGACTTCTTGGAAGGCTTTACGCCTTTCCTCCACTTGGACATAGGTAAGGTCATCATCCATGTACATATGAGTACCATGGAGCTTGGCTCGGTATCGCAAGGCTGCCCTACAAGTCTCCAATGAATTAAAGTGAATTAGCGATGTGGCATTATCCCTCATGGTTCTCCAAGTTGAATCCTAACCTTCAGTCTTATGGGCTAGTGTAGTTTCAGAAAACGTTTTGCCTCTTCAAGTGCATTTTGGGTATCTCTGATACCTCGTACGCTAATGTTGAGAGCCTTAAGTGCACGAGACTTTTCTTCGAAAAGAGTAGCTGAAATAACGGATAAAATGGTAGGACTTGGCTTACTACCTCTTTTTTGTAAGGTTCCCAAGAAAGGTTCGTGATGTTGAGTGATTTTGGACTCTAGTTCTTGAATCTTTGCCAGAGTGGGTATTTAAACCTTTCAATTGACCGAAACTCTTATCATCACCTACCATGACAACATCAATGCTTGTTTGATGACTCCTTCAAATCTACTATCAGATCTTTCTACTTCACTTGACATTTCGACTGCAACAATGTTGACTAGTTTTTACATTGTTTCTCAAAGCACAAGTTTTAACTCAAGATAGTCAATTACAACATGGCCTTAAATCCTTCAGATCTTGTAATCCTGTAACAAGTCATTTCCATAGATACAATCCATCACTTTCGTGACTAGTACAAATAAAGGTATTCTCCACATGACCCAAAAGGGAAAGAGCAACTTCCAATCCAACGGCCTTTTTTATTCCTTGAGCTCTTTACCTCCACCTAGGTAGGCTGCCTTCGGCCCTTCGGCCCTTCAATCTATTGAATTAGCAATACATCACATCAAGGTGGTTGGTTGTAGGACAAGGTGGTTCCAAAAAAGGCTCGTATTGCCAATTAATTGGTTACTCAATGTAGCAACATGTTAAATGGGATATGCTTCTTTCTAGAGCTATTAACTAGTTCGTACCACAGTGGGGTTGATAAAGGCACCGTTCGCATTTTTAGCCTCCGAAAGCACGACCCATGAAGGAATGGTAACACAATAACTCCATCCAGTTCGTGCATCATGTGGCCAAACAGTATGCAACCCATTCTGCACAAACAACATAAAATTCAGTCAAGAACTTTGTCAATAACTTTTAAAGTAGTAGATTTTAAGGATAACAACTAGTTTGACAATCGATTCAAAAAACCCAAACCCAATGGATCTTAAAGAATAGATTGATCGTCTCTATAAACCTTTCCTTTGTGTAATTGTGCCCAAAACATATCTACAAAATTTAAATATATTGAAAGCAAACTTGGTCACATATGACCCAATGAAATGTTACAAGAATCAATAGAGATAGTATTGAATGAACATTTTTTCTATAAGAAACATAAAGCTTTGTTCATAGAAAGAAGGCATTTTTACCAATACACTGCTAAGCATTCTTTCCAAGGCACTGTCAAGGTTACCGTGGGTTAGAATTCATACTTATCAGTCTCAAAAAATAACTACAAGGCACCTACATGACTTCATAAGTAGTAGCTATTCCAACTCTCAAAAAACCGAATTATGAACCTTGCCATTGATAACAACCTCGCCCTACATTTCGACATCTAATGCGACAAACAACACCCCCAAAATTATAGTAATCTATTCCATATATCATCAAGCATATCCCCCAGAAAAACTACAAAGCTCTAAAAATTAAATTATTGTGACTGAAACATGGTAAATGCATTTTTCAAAACCCCAACCATTAGTGTTTTTACCCGGTTTAGAATCGACCCTTTCATAATCAAATGAATCAACATGAATCGTGGTTCAAGAAGCAAGTCCCCGAAAGAATTAGAAAGAATCAGCAAGAAACTTTTTTGCAAAGTTTATAGATATCATGCTAACAAAATTTATGATGATGAATAAATACAACTTAAAGTTCACTATTAGTTGTAGAAAGCTAAAGGCTAAAACTAGACTAGTGTTCACAAAATCACAAGTGCGCATGACAATGTTGAATGGATACAATTCAAACTTCACAAACTAAATAGTAAATTCCATGTTTCAAATTCCACTTAACATTGTGATTTATGATTTGTCCATGATCCATCATCAAACATCCATCACACAATACACTAGGTAAACATTTGATATTAATCAAAACATTGAAAAGCAAAATTAAAGAATCAATCAAAATCAAAGAACCATTTTCTTTTTTTTTCTCTGGGTCCGATTCTTTCCGACTCGAATCGGAGCTAAACAATTCATTGACGAATTGCGATGCGTTTGCCAACAAATCATGATTCATGAAATCACTATCAACCATATTACAATAGTCTTGAAAGCATGACTCAGCATCAAATTTCTATTAATACTTAACATTGTTATAAAAGATACCCTCTATAGAGCAATCATTGGCAAACAAGACAATTAGAAGAGAAGGTACTCTCACTATATAATAAAGAATCCTTTTTATAGATTATAATTAATCGCAAGCAAGTAGAATTCCTTGCAAATCAATGGCTAAAAAGCTCCTCTTTGTCAATCACAAGAGGAGGAGAGATCAAAGAGATTCTTATTGTCAAGAAAATGAGGCACTAGGAATAATGAAGTTATCATGGAAGCAAATCATTATAAGGAACAAGATCAAAAGTGGATCGTTGATGGAGAAATATCTGATCATGGCTGATGATTGAGAGAATGATCTTTAGAAGTCAATTGTTGATAGATAGATCATCAATGTATGCCAAAAAGTCCTCTAAAGTTATGGACTCGGCTCATTACATTCGCCATGTCCATTTACATTTACTTTACTTTATGCATAAGCAGGCTTTGGGCCCTTTTTTATTCATTATTTGACATTTAGACTATATGGTTGGCCTCGGGCCCTATTATTGACATTTAGACCATATTATTGGCCTTGGGCCCTATGATTCACTATATTGGTTATTTGGTCATATTACTGAGAGTGGGGGCCTTCTTGGAGGGCGCACTATTTTCCCTCTCAGTTTGGCCCTAGCCACTGGAAGCGGGCGCCCTCATGCTTGCTGACCAGCGCCCTACTGCTCCTTCCTTTGCTGAAAATTTTCGCTTTTTGCTGCCCCTATTCGCCACCTTCCATCAGCCACTCCTAGCGCCCTACCAACCCATCTTTTTGATCCAATGTTTTTTTGCCGTTTACTACCTCTCTTGGACGCCCACACTCCACCATAGCTGGCGCCCTACATCCGCCTCAATTTCAGCTCACCCTCCTACACTGCTGTCTGTGTTCGCAACCCTACCTTGGACAATACAAACACTCCTAGATGCTTAGAAAGCCACTCCCACCAAACTTCATCGCGCATCGGGATTGCTCCCCGTCTTTATCGCAAACCTTTTTTTACCCTTGAAGGGCGATCTCTGAATTTTCAGCCTTGTTTCCTCGCTGCCCATACCTCCTTTTTGTTATCACTTCCTTTCCTTGGCTGCTCCCTTTCCAGCCCCATAGTCCATTATTGTTTCCCATACTTTTACCCACCGTTTACTCCATGTTGTCGGGCCCTTAGCATCTTTTTTGGAGGCTGCCCGGTACCTCGACATATCGCCGCTATTTTTCAGCTCACTTCCGGTTGCGGTTACGAGGTATTTCTTACTTAGTTGTCCTTTCCGTTCATCTTACATCGCGAGTTCTATTGTGTCTTTTCATTGGCGTGCCTGTTGTGACAACTTATGTCCTCTCCTTCAGTTCGTCCAATTGTTTAGCACATTTCTTTTCTCGCTTACTTTTTCTTCCTCATGGCTAGCTCACCCACTACACCTGCGAGTCATTCCGGACCTTTAGATGAACAGTTTGCTGATATGCGTGACTCTCTTACTCTCCTCAGTAGTCGTTTCGACCAAATGATGACCGCTTTTACCACTCTACAGACCGGCTTTGCCACTATGCAGTCACAGATTGATTCCTTACAGCCACATGGACCTGGCAAAGCCCCTGTTCATTCATCATTTGGGTCTCCATTTGGACTTCCATCCTCGTCTACTTCCTTTGGCGGTGGGCCTCATTTTCCACCTAACCCACCACCCGGTTTTCCACGTCCTACAGCTCCTGAGTCACATTTTCCACGACATCTAGCTCCTAAGCCACATTTTGCTCGAGATTTTCGTGATCGGGTACAGCTTGCCACCTATTCTGGTTCCTCTGACGGGAACTTGTTAGAGAATTGGTTTGCAAAGCTTGATACTTATTTTCAGATTTACCCTAAGACTGATCTTCAGAAGATCCAGTTAGCCGCCTTACATTTAGATGGACGTGCTGCCACTTGGTGGCGGGTCTACCGACTTGACCCTGATCGGGACGGTCTCCAGTTATGGCCTACCTTTCGTCGTGATCTTCGTCATGCTATGATTGACCCTCAGTGGCTGAGCCGCCAGCGTGATATATTCCGTAGTCTTACTCAGACTGGTGATCTTTCTTCCTATACAGATCAGTTTATGGACCTTTCCTACCTCTTTATAGATCTTCAGCCCACCGAGCTTATTTCTCGCTACATTGCTGGACTTCGTGGTGCTCTACGATACGATGTCTCTTCTTTCCATCCACCCACACTTGTTGAGGCCATGTCCCTTGCTAGTACTTTACAGCATAAGTACCCTGATCCTGCTCCCTTTCGCTTTTCCCGACCCCGTCCATCTCTTTCACCTCTACCATCTCCGGCCCCATCTGCCCCATCCACTGTCGTCCCGACCTCTTCTCTTACTTCTCCCGCTCCTCGCCCTCCGCCTCCTCGTCCTGCTTTTGTACGACGTTACACGTCTGCAGAGTTCGCTGACATTCAGCAGAAGCGTCTTTGCTTTCGTTGTAAGAGTCCTGACCACATTGCCCGTGATTGCCGCCAGTCCCTGCCTACTTCTACTGTTGTTTTCTACCATGAGGGCACTAACCCAGATGAGTCCGATATCTACATTCATATATCTGATGAGCCTGATCTATCTCCTGAGCCTTCTACTGATTTACTTCCTGCTACTTGCCATGCTCAACTTGCTTATGCTACCTGGACAGGGTGCCCCGATCCTCGCTCCATTCGGCTACGTGTGCGCATTACTGGTCGTGAGTATATTGCTTTAGTTGATACCGGCAGCACTCATTCCTTTATCAGCAGTTATGTTCTCAGCCGGATACGCGCTTCACCTATTCCTGCTCCACAGCCTCTCACAGTCGAGGTTGCCAGTTCTCACTCATTTCCTAGTTCTCAGATGTTTCAGGGATTATCCTACCGCATTGGTGATTTTTCTGGACAGGCAGATCTTTATATCATTCCTCTGGAGTGCTATGACCTTATCCTTGGTGCTGATTGGTTTGCTTCATTGGGAGCGGTTACTTTGGACCTGGCTCAACAGACATTGACATTTGTTCATGATGCAGTGACCCACTCACTTGCTGGTATTGATTCTCAGGCAGATTTCCAGCTGATCAGCGGGAAGCAGTTTATCCGCAGCCTACCTAAGGCTCATTGTGCAGCTTTATTATGTGTTCAGCGTGCTGCAGCAGATTCTCCAATGACTACCTCTCCTCCAGCAGCTGTTCCTCAGGTGATCTCTGACTTATTACATCTGTATGCATTTGTCTTTTCAGAACCTACGACGCTACCACCATTACGTGATGTGAACCACCATATTGATTTGCGTCCTAATTCTGCTCCTCCCTCCCGGCCTCCTTACCGTATGTCTAAGTCTGAGCGTGATGAGGTTCACCTTCAGATTACTGCTTTACTAGATCAGGGCCTTATTGTTCCTAGTCACAGTCCTTTTGGTGCACCTGTTCTCCTTGTCAGTAAGAAAGATGGTTCCAAACGCCTCTGCATTGATTATCGTGCCCTCAATAAGTTGACCATCCGTAACCAGTATCCTATTCCTCACATGGATGATCTCTTTGACCAGTTAGGCACCTCTCATCTTTTCTCTAAGATAGACTTACGTTCCGGCTATCACCAGATTAGGATGCATCCTTCGGACGAACACAAGACTGCGTTTCGTACCCATCTTGGTTTGTATGAGTTTCGTGTTCTTCCTTTTGGTGTTACTAATGGGCCACCTACGTTCCAGAATGTGATGAATAACATCATGCGTCCTCTCCTTGGTCGTTGTGTTTTAGTTTATTTTGATGATATTCTTGTTTTTAGTAAGACTCTTGATGAGCATGTGTTACATCTTTCATCTGTTTTTCAATTGCTTGTTCATCACCAGTTGTTTGCTAAACTTTCTAAGTGTTCCTTTGCTGTTGTTGAGATTGAGTTTTTAGGATTTCTCATTTGTGATGGTCGTATTCGTTTGGACCCTCATAAGGTTCGGGCAATCGCTGATTGGCCTGTTCCCACAGATGTCCACCATGTTCGTATGTTTCTTGGTCTCGCTACTCACCTTCGTCGTCCTGTTCCTCACTTTGCCACTGTGGCTGCTCCTCTTCATGCCCTTTTGAAGAAGTCTAGTGCTTTTGTTTGGACTTTTGATTGTCAATTCGCCTTTGACACTCTTCGTCGTGCTGTTGTGGAGGCCTCTGTCCTGTGTTTACCACAGTTTGATTAGAAATTTATTGTTGAGACCGATGCTAGTAATGTTGGTTTGGGTGCCTTGCTTCGTCAGTCTCAGTGTATTATTGCTTATGAGTCGCGTCATTTACGCTCTTATGAGCAACGTTATTCTGTCCATGAGAAAGAGCTTCTTGCCATTATCTATGCTCTTAAGAAGTGGCGCCATTACTGTACCGTGTTCCTTTTGATATCGTTACTGATCATCAGTCCTTACGTTATCTCTTCTCCCAGCGTGATCTTAGTGATCGTCAGTTTCGTTGGTTGCAGTTTTTACAATCTTTTGATTTTTCTATTTTGTATCGTCTTGGTCGTGCTAACACTGTTGCTGACGCATTGTGTAGACTTCCTGCTTTATTGAATACCCTTGTTGCCACGATCCCTTCCTGGTTTGATGATCTTCCATCTGCTTATCTTACATGTTCTGATTTTTGTGATGTTTATAGTTCTGCTCCACCTATGTCGTCTTCACCTCATCAGGCTTATTCCATTGTTGACCACCGTCTTTATCATTATGGTTCTCTTTGTATTCCTAGTTCTTTGGGTATCCGTTCTCAATTGTTGTCGGATGCTCATTCGTCCCCAGTTGGGGGTCATTTTGGTTTTCAGAAGTCTTATGCTCGTCTTAAGGATCATTTCTATTGGCCATCCCTTAGGAAAGAGCTTGTTGTACTTATTCGTACCTGTCCTTTCTGCTTACGTAATAAGTACTCCCGTGCTAAGTCCGCTGGTTTGCTTCAGAGTTGGCCTATTCCTCACCGCCAGTGGACTGATATTTCTATAGACTTCATCATTGGCCTTCCCCGCACCCGTCGTGGTCACGATTCATGTATGGTGGTAGTTGACAGGTTCTCGAAACAGGCACATTTCATACCCGTCCGCAGTACTATCACAGCAGAGCACTGTGCACGCTTGTTCCTTTCAGAGATATTTCGCCTACATGGGTTTCCTCGTACTATCCTTTCTGATCGGGATAGTAAGTTTACATCATTGTTCTGGACAGAGCTTATGCGTATATTGGATGTACAGCTTTTTATGGGGTCTGCTTATCATTCTACTTCTGATGGGCAGTCTGAGGTCCTTAACAAGATCCTTGAGGATTATTTGCGCCATTTTGTTACTCCTTCAGGGAAGGATTGGGATCAGCACTTATGTTTGGCAGAGTATAGCTATAACAGCTCTGTTAGTACCAGCACCGGCGTTGCACCATTTTTATTATCTCATGGTTATGCACCTCTTTTACCTGGTATTCCTCTTCCTCCCGAGGATACACCTGTGACACTGTCTTCATTTCTATCAGGTGCTCGCGAACTTATTCTCCAGGCCAGTTCCCATTTGCAGCAGGTCCAACAGCATTATCAGGCTTCAGTTGATCGTCATGTTGAGTTTCATGTTGGTGATATGGTATATCTACGCCTACGGTTTGCACGTCATCATTTTATTCATGGCCATGCTTCTACTGAGAAGCTTGCACCACGTTATTATGGGCCTTATTGTATATTGGAGGTTCTTAGTCCAGTTACATATCGTCTTCAACTTCCTGCTTCCACACGTGCCTGTGATATATTCCATGTCAGTTTATTACGTGCTGCTATTGAGGATGATGCTCCTCGTGATGCTGAGTTTCCTACTGCACCGGATCTCTTTCCTTTATTACCTGCTGCTATCGTTCAGGTGCGTTTGCATCATAGTCGACGCCGCCGGCAGATTCAGTTCCTAGTCCAGTGGGATGGTCGTCCTGTTGAGGAGGCCACATGGGAGCCTATTGATGTCTTTTATCATACACCGTCACTTGCGGATCAGGCTCGTGCTCTTGCCGCACTTGTTGATTCCTCTACATCAGCTGTTGCTCCAGTTGTTACTACACCAGATGTTGTTCCAGTTGATCCTCCAGGGCTTGCTGTTACTTGATCCAGTCCTTTATGGCAGTTGGGTCTTATTTTTGTGTCGGGGAGAGTTATGGACTCGGCTCATTACATTCGCCATGTCCATTTACATTTACTTTACTTTATGCATAAGCAGGCTTTGGGCCCTTTTTTATTCATTATTTGACATTTAGACTATATGGTTGGCCTTGGGCCCTATTATTGACATTTAGACCATATTATTGGCCTTGGGCCCTATGATTCACTATATTGGTTATTTGGTCATATTACTGAGAGTGGGGGCCTTCTTGGAGGGCGCACTATTTTCCCTCTCAGTTTGGCCCTAGCCACTGAAAGCTTCCTTTTAGGGCTTCCTCTTGGCTATAAGTAGGGATTCTGTGTCATTTGTTACTTGGCTTATGATATGATCTCCTTCTTTAGTCTCTTTAAGCTTTCTCTCTCCTGCTTTCTAGGGTTAAGTCTTGCTTATGTGATGCTTTCATAGACTAAATCTAGATCAGTCGTGGCTACGTTCATAACTTCTAACACTTGTTATTAAGTTGCATCATAGATTTCACATACATGAAGCATAGCTAGCTAGACGTGCTCCGTTTTGTTGGGTCATATTTGATTGATTTATTTTTGTACCATACTAGTAGACATGTGGTCGGTTCTCATCTGAGATCTTTGTTCAAGTTGTGGCTAGCTATAGACATGTGATCGCTTCTCATTTGAGATCTTTGTTCAAGTTGTGGCTAGCTAGACATAGAGTCCACCCACAAAATCCTAAATCGTTAGCTCCGTATGGGACAAACTAAATGCTACAACATCCCTACATACTTCATCAGTTCCCAAGGATAGTTGTAGGCATAGGCACAAACATACATCTACATTAGCTTTCTAGATATAAGTTGTCCTAATGGTTGACTCTATAACAAGGGTAAAACTTACTTAGTATTTTTTTTAAGCAAACCCATGTGAATTTGAGTGATTAATGCCACAACAAAAATCCTCTACCACCACCACACAAGGGCAAATCAAAAACTTACTATTGTCTCATTAAATATGCTTTCAAACAAAGAAACCCAAAACCTCTAGCAAGTTAAGTTTGGGTAAAAAGTTTCGTTCTAATAAGAATTTATTTGACGGTAGACTTGACATTGTTTTAGCATACCAATTATGAAGGCTTATTAGATAGTCTAATCTGATCCCATGTCTTGTGTTTGGTCATGAGTAATCTTATAATGAAAAAAAAGTATTTTTATTACATATGTATTCTAACCTTACACGTTAAATGGAAAATTCCTTCGATTAAGATTGGCAGTCGTTGCTAGTGTCTAGTCCTTGATATTCAACACCATATAAAGACAGCCATCTACCTCTTCTTATTCTATGCTGCTATACAACTCTAAAGTTTGCATAGCTTGACACAAATTCTAAACATCTAAGTGGTGGAATACGGGTTGCTATTGCACTAAGCTATATAAGATTAAATGGCATTAACAAGTGTGTCCTTCTAGATTGTGATGATCTGCTGCATTCTAGAGAATAAATCGAAATAACACATTCAAATTCTAAAAATAAGACCAAACATTTTGCATAAACTATGATGTTTTCATTTATCTAGGCACCAAATAGTTGCAATGTTAGGACAATCGAGACCTTTGATAATGTTTCTTGGTTTCCAAGGGGAGGCTCGAACCTGAGACCAAAGGAACTTTGGATGTCAAGCTAACCAATTGAGCCAACCCCATTGGTGACCTTTGATAATGGAAGAATGTATCATTCAAAGACCTTTTCACTGGGAAATACAGCTAAAAAATATGGGGAAGCTGTTCAGCAACCTTTGGCATAAATTAATGCCCTTCTAGATTGTCCTGGCGCAAGCCAAAGAAATCGTTACGTATTGGGAATGGATTTACTAGTGAATTTTCCACTGCATATAACAGCCTTGAAACTTATGACGAGGCTGATTTATTGCAGAATTCAATGCAAAGTGAACTAATGCTAGCCAGGGGAATCTTTTACTATTAGGTTTTACACGCTCCCTACTGATCTGATAGGAGATGAGCTTAACATTCAAATGTAGCCACAAAAACGATGACAACACTGCCGATTGATTCACAAATAGAAAGAAAATTCAAATTGTGGCTCATGATTTAACATTGAACTTGCTATATCGATACCTAACTGAAGTCATCTGGTGATTCAAGTGTTCTAGATTAACAGCCCAAAAAATTTGGCTTTGAAATGCCCTGGCATCGTCTGGCCGTGTAACGAGCTTGGGCTGGGCTTGCCCACCCAGGTTCCATTCCCCGCCCACGCATGGGCAGATTCTCAGGCGGCCAAGGGCTTCTTTAAATTGAATTAGATAAAGAATTGGCTGTAATCTTGCCTCTCGCCTTATTGCAAACTCATAAGTCAAAGCCAGAAATTGAATGTGAGGACAGAGGAACAAACCCATTGCTGAGGTGCAGGGCTTGCGTCCATGCCCAGCGGGAGCGGGGAGGACCCATCATGCCTATGCTTGGGTGGACTCCGGGTTGTTGGTGGTGGTGGTGTTGTTTTGTTGGCAATTTGCTTTCTGATTCTGAGCCGATCCATCATGCCACCAGAAGAAAAAGAAGAAGAAGAAGAAGAAGCTACATCAAAGATCGTGGTAAAGTGGAAGAAAAGCGTCCTGGAATGTGACGCAGCTCTGCCCAGATCGATCTCTCTCTCTCTCTCTCTATGCCCTTCCTTTTCCAAAGTCATGGGACTTGAGTCTTTATATTCTTTTTACTTTTTCAACTTCATGACCCAATCTTTAGCATCACTCCACCCCAGCTCTCTCTCTCTCTCTCTCATGACCCAATCTTTAGCATCACTCTACCCCAGCGCGCGCGCTCTCTCTCTCTCTCTCTCTCTCTCTCTATATATATTTATTTATTTATCTATTTATTGTACCCTGAAGTTAGTTTGATGGCCATATGCACGATTGGAACCACTTGGATTGAGTTGGTTCCACCTAAGAATCCTGCACCATGGTAGTTCTGAGTGAAGCTTCGGTCATGGTAAACATACAAAATATACTTGTATGACTAAATATTTGGTTTGTTTCTCTTCGACTTGTTTGTCAATCATAGACAAGGAGGCAGGATAGCCCAAGCTCACCCAATATGTGGTAGACATGTAAATCAACCCCCTCCAAACCCAAGCTCACCCTATATGTGGTAGACATGTAAATCAACCCCCTCCAAATGAACACTATGTAACATATATGTTCTCTCTCTCTCTCTCTCTCTCTCTCTCTCTCTCTCTCTCTCTCTCTCTCTCTCTCTCTCAAGTCAGTAACCTACTTGGGGTGGGGCCATTTCTTGATGTTTCGAGGTCTCTCATCTTTTTGGCCTTATTTTACAAAGGCACTAGTATATGTTCAAGTTGGTCAATAATGTTATGAAAGGAGTCAAAGCCAATGAGACTTGCTTTAGAAAATAGCATATGCTTTCAAAATTTGGCCCTGAGCCGTTTTTTAGCTCATGTATGAATGGAAATAAAAACTTTAATGTGGTGCTAGGTAGACTAATGGAAACTTGTAGATGGACCATTGTTGTGTCTTTAACAAACATAACTAGATTGGCCATTAGTTTGGGATGAGTGTCAATGCTAACTAATGTGCCCATATGGATCAAATTACACTAGAGTGGCAAAAGACAAGGAGATAGAATGCAGTAGACCAAACCTCCCCAATCAATTCCCATATCAATATAGATCCAGCACTCGAGCAATGGGGAGATAGGAAAAATTGATCGATAGAAGCGCTTCCTGGTTAGCATAACGGATTAATAATCTCAATGTTTCCATAGACACTGGTGGGTGTATATATATATTGTAGAGGCCACCCTACCTATTCATGCACCAAATCCACATGGAAGCCATCTATCAGATCATGCCAACCTCCCTTGCATGTCTACTCCATGCCGGACCCCTTACCCATAATAGCTAGGACTCATCCAAAAGCAAAGTAAATGCACATTCACACCCAAGGCATTTGTGCAATACACATACTAGTACTGTATGCATGTAGTCATCAACCCACATGGTCCGATTTGGCTATTACCCAAGTTAGGTTTGTCCCCTCTGTCCAAGGCACTCCCTAATGGTTCAAATCCTATTACAGCCATGACATTCTTCCCCCCTTATTTTAGTTCTGTCCTCATAACTTAAAGTCATAGAAACACTTCTTTAGATTACCCTATAGTTTCCAAGAGTCTTCATCATCAAAATGTCCTTTCCAATTAAGCATATGCTCAATAACCTATGGTTATAGGAGATCAAGATTGAAATTTGTACGTAAGCATAAAAGGGTAGCCATATTAGTATTCAATCAATGGAAGATACCTCTCCCAATAGCACTTGTTCCATTGTCTAGTTAGTTCTCTCTATCTTACCATCAAATTTCAGATGATCAGTTGAAGTCTCTAACTACTTGAATATTGTTGCCCAAAACTGACCCATAAACTTTGGATCACAATCACTCACTATTTGGATGGCATTCCGTATAATCTAAAATAAATATTCAATATATATCTGGGCTAATTCAGATGCTTTCACTTTAGTTTTTACCAAAATAGATGTAGCCAATTTTGTTAACCGATCAACTATGACCCAAATAGCATCTTTTGTTTATTCAAAATCAACTACAAAATCCATTGATATACTATCCCAATGTTTGGTAGGAATATTCAACGGATGTAAAAGACCTCTAAACTTTTAAGCGTTCAGCTTTATTTCACTGGCACTTATCACAATTTAACACATAAGATTCTATGAAGGTCTTAATTTTGGCCAATAGAAATCCCTTCGTACCAAATATAATGTATGATGTATACCTGGATGTCCATCACAAGGTGCTTCATAATACCTGGATGTCCAGCACAAGGTGCTTCATATACCTTTCCTCTTCTAAACAAAAGTCCATTAAGAATTGAAAAGTCTTCCACTACTTTCCTATCTTTCTCATCCAACTGATCACCTTGCAAATCAATTTCAAATTGAGAGCCCAACATAACTTTTTGCCAAATAGGTCCAAAATAAGAATTTTGTTTATAAAGACCTCGTAATGAAATATAGAAGTCTGTAGTGATTTTTGTGAACGAAAGTTCATTCACTTCACCAATCTGATTCAAGGCATCAACCACATAATTTTAAGGTCCCTTGATATATCTCAAATCAAAGTCGAATTCTTGCATTATCTCGACCCATCGAGCTTAACGACCCTTCAAGTCTTTCTAGTTATATAAATATTTCAATGGTTGACGATCTGAGCACACCATAAAGTTTCAATGGTTGGTGATATGAGCACACTTCCATATAAATAGTATCTCCAAGTCTTAATTACATGCAGCACCGCAAGAAGTTCATTTTCTTGCACAATAATATGGTCAAGGATTCAAGCATAAATGCTACCTCCACAAATACTCGAACCGTCTGTGAGATGTGCTTACTAGAAAAAAGATCAAGATTCCAAAAAGGACAAGCCACTAGAGCTAAGTCCATTCTTGAATTGATACATAGTGATCTACGTAGACCTATGCATACCCTCTCTAGGTTCTGCACTGTACTTTAACACTTTTATATATGATTATTCACCAGGACAATGTTCATCGAGAACTTGTCTAATACATTCAAAAGAATTATAGATTGGTTGAAAGCTCAAGACCCTATGCACCGACTGTGGGGGTATGTATGCTATTGGAGATACATCAGATGGATGTACAGATAGCGTATCTAAATGTAGTTATCGAATAAGATATCTACATGATATAGCTCGAAGGTTATCAAATCAACGACAAAGAGAATCATGTACGTAAACTCCACATAGCACTTTATGACTTGAAGCAATCTGCTAGAAGCTTGGTTCTAGAGGGTCAATAATTTTCTTATTGAACGTGGTTATAATCCAAGCACTTCATATTCGAATGTTTACCTCAAGTCGGTGCAACATTCTTTGATTATCATCACATTGTATGTGGGCGACACATTGCTATTCAACAACAATGAGTGAGAGTAATTCAAGAAGATTGAGATATTGTTTTAGTTTGTAATAAACATAATAGGGTGGGTCACAACGCACAATGCACTAGTACTATGCACCATTATCAGGTATATGATTCACCCATTCGTGATCTAATGGTTGTTATTACAACAAATAATATATAGATTCTCTATTTTTTTTACGTGTATTAGTACTGTCAAATGCTCTCTGATTCATTTATCTCTTTCTATTTCTGATACTCGCTCTACTATCTGACATAGAATATCTGATCAAATATTGCATGGTTGTAACAGATGCGTAACCTTTCACTCTCTTCATGGATGTCAAAGACACCTACCCAGATAAGCTACCAGTCAGAGGCATGCTTTAGGCTATACAAAGCCTTCTACAATTTGCATGCCTTATGTTCTTGGCCTTGAAGGATGTAACCTTCGGGTTGATAGATATGGATATCTTCTTGAATGTATCCATTAATGAACACTATCTGAACATCCATCTAGTGAATGTCCAGATCTTCGACAATTGTGATAGCCAGTAATGGTCGAATAGATTGATGCTTTACCACTGGACTGAAGGTCTCAGTGTAATCTATCTCGTAAATTTGTTCACAGCCTTTCGCGACCAGTCGAGCTTTCCATTTGTATATCAAACCATCTGGGTTGAGCTTCACTTCATGTCGAGGATCTTTGCATTCGAAGGTCGAGGTCTGGCAAGACACCAGGTCTTTCTTCATCAATGAGTTGTACTCAACATTCATGGCAATATGTCAGTTATCTGCATCTAAACTCAACTATGCTTCTACAACTGAGTCAGGTTCGTTGCGATTGATAAATGCCCCAGGGATATATTGTAATCCTACCATCAGGAAACTGCACATGTACATTGTTGACATCCTAAATCTGGCATTCTTCCCCATTGGCCTGCGTGACCTTCTCTCCATCATGGATTGGTGAGAAGTTCTCAAACCAATCACGCTTCCCAGTCATGTGTCTAGTGGCGCCCGAATCTATGAACCATCTAGTACCATCGTCCACCTGAGATGCCAACGTCAATGAGAAGAAATTGGTTTCATCGTCCTCTCCATCATCCTCAACAATGTTGCTTTGCTACTTTACTTTTCCTTATTGGATATATTTTTTTGTAGCATTCACACGCCCAATGTCTTGGATGAACTATTATTTAAAATAGTTTGTAGTTTTACATGTGTATTTGAGACAATTTGTAGAAATACACGCACATTCAAAGTAGAGCAGAAGTCGACTTGACACTCCACAATAATCAAGTTCAAGCCTCGCGACTCACCATCGACAAGTCAATCGGTCGACTCGAATACTTTCAAGATTTGACACTTTCGACAATCAAATGGTACCATTCGAAATGGATCTCTTTCTCTATTGAATCCAACACAGACTATGTTGTCATTCAGACATGCTGTTATGCAATGACTTTGCTCAGTTTCATGTATGCTTACTATACAACTTACACTTAAATAGTTTAGCTTTATCTTGTAAACTCTACATCATGCATAAACCCTTTGGTTAGCCACGATCTCAGTAAAATTGTATATATACAATAAATCAAAACAATAGAATAGACATACATAGATCATAATTTGATGTATGAGGCAAAACTAGAGTTCAAGTACGAACTCAATTGTATCCGGATATCTGATTCCTCATAATCAGAGTTCTCAAGAGAGAGTAAGAGCAATTAAAAAAGTAAAGATATTGTTTTAATATGTAATTAGCATAGTAGGATCACAATGCATAGTGCATCGAACCATTTTTGGGCACAAGATTATTCATGATCTAATTGTTGTTATCACAACAACTATTATACATATTCTCTATTTTTTTGTATATGCATTAGTATTGTCGAATGCTTTTTGATTATTTCTCTTTCTATTATTGATACTTGCTCCAACAACTAATGTAGAATATCTAATTCGAACACAACAACAAAATGTGCGATTTTTGACACAAGGTTCTGACGGATTCAAAAAAAAAATTATAATCCATCGGAATCCGACATAATAATACGTCGGAATCCGACACAAAAAAAAAAAAAAATTGCCTGAAATTTTTTTTTTTGCCGAAATTCTTTTTTTTTTTTTTTTACAAATGTCGGATTCCAACGCAAAATAAATATGTCGGAATCCGACATCCCCTCGGAGATTGCACCTTTTAAATTCATGACGTCACATGTCCGTGCATAGAAAAAAAAAACATAAAGCAGAAGTCATATTTCGACAGATAATACAGATGTCGAAATCCGACGTCCACGACTGAAATTCTCAAAGCCGCGTTATTTTTCTAGGGTTTCTCATTTTTATTCTTATAGGAGATTGTTCGGGATTGGCTTTTGGCGCTAGTTCTCAACTCTATCAATCTCATTTGTCTCATTCCAAGTACGATTCTTTTGTTTTGTTATGTGCAACTAAGATTTCTTTCTTTGTAACTTTTTCTTGTATACTATCTTCCTTGTATTGTATATTTTGTTTTCTCTTTCTTTTGTATTGTATACTATTTCAATGAAGCCACGGAATCAGGGCCATAATTTAGATCTTTGAGGATACAGTTACCTGCACGGTAGCGCCCCCCCCCCCGTGGAAGCGAAATAGTAGTGTAGCCAGTCAATTTGTAATCATAATCCAGGTAATCTGTTCTGAGCTTTTGGTTGTAATTCTTGTCTATTCTACAACATGTACTTACCCAGTCATGTTACCCTACCTACGGACAGTTCTACACTCTATCCAACAACACTATCTCCTAACAATTCATCACTTGTCTACAAGGCATTTTCCTAACTGTAGGTCGTTGGAAAATAAGCCATGTATTAGGCTCTTGACAGTCGTAGATCTACAAGCCCTGGAATCGTTGATTATTGACATTTTTGGGCATCTTTTGTTTAATTTTGTGCATTTATAGTACTATAGGACCACTAATTTGTAAGTAGATCCAATCTGTCCATCGCTAGTTTGGAGGCCAATCTTACAAATCTTTAAATCGTTAGTCAGAAAGCAACCACAAACTTAGTCCTAAAAACATTATCTACAAAGAACATACCATTACATCAAATTCTTCTTATGGTTTTAGGGTTTTTAGGATTTAGATTTTAAGCACTCTTATGTGTAGCATGAACCTTGTGTTTTGTGGCATTCTATCTAACTGTAAACCTTGTCTGTGAGCTCATTTCTAGCCCTATCCGCCCTACCTAGATTAGGGTCGAAATCTAAGGCCTTCTGAGATATCTACCTTTGGCCATTTGTTCCTATGTTTTCAAACCTGTGAAGTATGGCATCTGCTTGTGGCCTTTGTCAGAGTTTTCTGGCGACCCACAAACCCTACAACATATGTTTACCTGAGTGATCGATTGTCTAGCTCATTACCTGGCAAAGGAAAGAAGTAACGTGGCAAACATAGTAGAATCAATTAAAGCATTCATTACTAGCACTTCTTCGCATATGCAATCACAAATAGGTATGGCTTTATCTATTTTCAGTTCATTTCATCTATGTCATTTTTCAAAATAAGTTAATCTAAATATTCATTCGACGTGTTTGAAAACAATTGTAAAAGGTTATATTAGTTGCTATGTAGAACTCTATGTCATACATAGTATATTTGCAATTCTTTTCATAATCTTCACATTGAAATAAGAGTTCGTATCATGGAATCGATTTCGTAAGAGTTTGTATCATGAAATTTTAGATTTTTTCTATTTTTCAATAGTGTCAAAATTCCGACACATTTAAAATCTGTCGGATTCCGAAGGGAAAAAAAAATTGTCAGATTCCAACGGCCACGTGACAAAAATAAAAAAACCAAAAACCTAAAAAAAAAAAATTTGTCAGATTCCGACGACCCGGCCACATGGACGTCGGATTTCGACATCCACGTGGAAAAAAAAAATTAGTTTTTTCACCATGTGGACATTAGATTCCGACGTCCGCGTGACCGGTCGTCGGAATCCGACGTCCACGTGGCAAAAAATATCGGATTTTTTTTTCTTTGCGACGTAATGGTCGAAATCCGACATCCACGTGGCATGTTTTCCGAGAATTGTTTTTATCGGTCGGTTGTCGGTTTTGAAGTTGGCGTCGGATTCCAACGAATTATAAATGCAACAGATTCCGACGACACTATTGCGACGCGTTTTTCGATGCCCACGTCAATTCAAAAAAAAATTAAAACGCGATTTCAGTCAAAAATCTCGTCAAAAAACACGGCAATTCTTGTAGTGGAAGAGCGCACAACTATCATAGATGCCTAACCATTTCGCTCTCTTCATGGCCGTCATAGACACCTGCCCATATATTCTACTAGGCAAAAGAACGATCTAAGTAATCATCTAAATTTTGTAATTCAATTTGATCCTTTATAATTTTCATTGATTTTCTTTTTTTGGTGATTGTTGAGTTCGATCAGCACCAAACATAGTGGTTTTCGTGACCTTCGCCAACACTCTAGAGATCAGACTCTGACTGGATGAGTGCTTCATCGATTGTGCACACAATTGTTGATCTTCTTGGAGGTAGCATGGGCTGATTATCCAATATTTGGTCTTGTTGATCCAAAGTAGCCACGTCTTCTTCTGATTTGATGTTGGTAAGCTATTCGTCTATAGACGTATTTGAACCCGAGACTAAAATTATCATAATGGTAGAAGCAGTTGATGATTTTAGCATTTTGCCCTTGTCGTTCAGGTTGATGAACTGATCCTCAATAAAAATGACATATTTGTTGAAGAAAATCTTTGATGTGTCGAGATTATATAGCTTATAGGTTCTGTCAAAAAAAGTGTAACCAATGAAGATGGATTTGATGTTCTAGAAGTCCAGCTTATGATTGGTCTCTTTCAGAATCTGCACGCAAGCAGTGCATGCTCTGAGGTTCTTCAATGAAGGTTTGGAGCATGTTTAAACTTCATAGGGCATTTTATCTGAGATTCCTTTAGCCGAACATCTGTTCTGAATGTAGGTTATAGTGGATACAGCTTCAACCCAGAAGCATTTAGACAGTGATGAGTGAGCAAACATACACTTAACTGATTCAACTAAGATTTGATTCTTTCTCTTAGCAAGTCCATTGGACTGAGGCGAATTTAGAGTGATGAATTGTTGCTCAATGTCTTGGCTAAAGCAATACTCCTTGAATTTGGTCGAGATGTACTCTCTATTGTTGTTGGACCTCAGTGTTTTGATTCTTTTGCTAGTTTCCTTCTTAGCTCACTCCTTGAATGCTCTAAAGAGATTTAATGCCTTTGATTTAAGCTTGATAGAATATACAACTGTTTCTTTTTAGTATTTATCAATGAACATAATAAAGAATCTAGCACCTACCAATGGTAAGGTGTGCATTGGGCCACATATGTATGCATGAACAATATCTAACAAATCTTTACCTACATGTTGACTAAACATGTTCATTACAGATGCGTGATTCAAATGCTCAAGCCTATAGTTCCAACGTAATCCTTTATTAATATGAACTAAGGTGTTCAAGGCTTGATTCGTAGTAGGATAGTAATGACTTAGTCTATACAAGTATCCATGCCTCTTTTTGAGTGCAAGGACCTTATTTATCCTATCGACAATTTTGCATTGATCATACACAAATTCTACTCTATGTCCTAAATTTCAATTCTACTGATAGAAAGTAGATTTGTAGAAAGATTATGTACATAAAGAATTTTAGAGAGTAGCTCTGACTGATCGTTTTGGAAGCATAATCTTATGATGCTTTCACCTTCGATAGCATATGTGTTGTCGTCACCAAGGTGGACAAACCTTTTGATATTGTAAGGTGTATAGGATTGGAAGCATTCAATATGACTGACCATGTGTTGAGTGGCTCCAGAATAAATAAAAAGCCAAACAACATATCATTTTGTGCTTTCTGATGACTGATCGGGAATGCATCTCCATCCACTTCCTGATTGGGGGCATGAGATATCTCAACAACTACATTCGTTGATTGATTTGATTGCTTCTTGATGTTGTTCTTAGCCTTTAGTACTCTACAATCTCAAATATCATAGTTGGTCTACTTGCAGTACTTGTAGAACATCTTCTTTGTTTGTGGATTTGATGGCCGATCTTGAGTCAACTTCTGATTCGACTGGTTCGAGCCTTTCTTCTTCTACTTTCTCAAGTCTTTGTTTGCATGTAGAGTGTGCAAGTTTGAGTTTGAAGAGGTGAAAGCACCATTCCTTCGATTGTCTTATTGGAGTAACATATTGATTACTCTTAAAAGAGTCATATTTGAGTGTGTTGTAATGATTATTATTAAATTTTTGTATGTATCAGGCAAGCTTAATAGTAATGTCATGATTGTGTATTGATTGTCGATGATTGATCGTACAGTTGCCATCTGCTACAACAGATTCTTGAACTAGTTTATATGATTCTATAATGAAAAATCATTGGACATTTTGAGTGACAAGAACTTTCTTCTAAGATGTAATTTAGAAGCTAGGACCTTCACATCATATAATGTGTTGAGAATATTCCAAACTTTTTATACACTTAGTCGATTCAACTGAGGTCTGATTCTTTCTCTCAGCAAGTCCATGGGAGTGATGAGTTGTTGTTAAATGCCTTGGCTAAGGCAATACTCCTCAAATTCGGTTGAGATGAACTATCCACCATTATCAGACCTCAATGCTTTAATTCTTTTATCAGTTTCCTTCTCAACTCGCTCCTTGAATGTTTTTAAAGAGATTGAATGTCTTTGATTTATGCTTAATAAAATATACAATTGTTCTTCTTGACTATTCATCAATGAAGGTAATAAAAAATTTGACACTTCCAATGATAAGATTTGCATTGGGCCATATATATTTGAACGAACAATATTTAACAAATCTTTAGCTACATGTTAATGACTTGATCTAAATGAAATCCTAGTCTATTTTTCCATTATACAACTATGACAAACTGGGAAGTCGACTTTCTTATTTGGATAGTCGAGATCAGTACAAGAGATTGTCTAAACATGTTCGAAATAGGTGCTTGATTTAGCTAACCAAGTCTATAGACCCAACATAATTATTTATTGATCTGAACAAAAGTATTCAAGACTTGACTTGTACTAGAATAACAATGACTTAGTCTATATAAGTATATATGCCTGTTTTTTAGTTCAAGGATCTTATTTGTCCTATCAACAATTATGCATTGATCATATTCAAATTATACTCTATGTCCTGGACTAGTAATTCTGCTGGCAAATAACATATTCATAGATAGATAAAGTACATAAAGGACTTTAGAGAATAGTTTGAATTGATCATTTTGGAAACTTAATCTTATAGTGCCTTCACCTTTGATAGCATGTGTGCTCTTGTTGTCAAGGTGAACATACTTTCTGGTATTGTAAGACGTATAGGACTGTAAGCATTCAATACGTCTGGTCATGTGTTGAGTGGCTTTGAAATCAAGAAACCAAGCATTGTCATATGATGCTCTCTGATGATTGAAAGTAAATGCATCTTCATCCACGTCTTGACCAGGGGCATGCGACGCTTCTACAACTACATTTGCTTGTTGATGTGATTGCTTCTTGTTGTTGTTCTTAGCTTTCAATATCCTACAATATTGAATGTCGTAATTGTTGTGTTTGTAGTATTTATAGAATATCTTCTTCTTTGTCCATGGATTTGATGATTGTTCTTGATTCTGAGTCATTTTTTGATTCAATTTGGACTGCTTCAGACCTTTCTTTTTCTGCCTCCTCGAGCCTATGTTTGCATGTAGATCATGCACGTCTATATTCAAAGAACTGGAAACACCATTCATTCGATTGTCTTCAAGCAACAGCATAGGGATTACTCTAGAAAGACTTAGATATGAGTGTTTTGATAAAATCATCACCCAGTTCTTGTATGTAGGTGACAAGCTTGATAACAATGTCATGATTGTGTCTTGATCGTCGATGTCTAATCAGACAATTGCCATTTGCTGCAATAGATTCTTGAACTGGTTTATGTGGTTCTATAATGAATCACCTTTAGACATTTTGAGGGAGAAGAATTTATTTCTAAGATGTAACTTAGAAGTTACGTCTCTCACACCATATAATGTGCTAAGGATATCCCATACTTAGTTTGAGCTTTGTAAGGTGACATATAGTTTAGACAAATTTATATGAGAACAATACTAGATATAATGGTTAATCGAAGAAGCATACATTCACTTTGACATGATTATGAATGCAATAAGACAATTAGATTATATTCAGAAATTAGCAAGTACAAGGTTAGCTAAAACGACAAGCACAAAGCAGTTACGGTGATAACTATGTATTAGAAACTAACTTTGGTTTTAAGGTAGCTTCGATGATTCGAAGATCATCCGATAGCTTACACTTACTCTTTGTTTTGAACCAATCAATGTTCAATCTATTTTTGCTTCCATACAATACACAAATGCTATAATGATTAACTTACTTGACTATACATTTATTCAGATATATACAAAATGTATAGACACATTGAGCTATGTTGTTTGATATGGATTTTGGTGATGCTCATGGTGTCGCTTATTATGGTAGGTGGCAGTCATGGGCTGTCACCATATGAACAAGCGTTGATTGTGGTTGTTGTCATCATCAAATCAATTGCATAGTGCTAAAACTAGTTTAAGCAAGTCACTAACTTTATTAGTAGTGGTGTTACACTAATTAGACATTCGATAATCGTCGATTTGAGCGGGAGTCGAAATAGTTGGAGTTGAGATTAACAAAGGCTCAAATGTTCGATTCAATAGTTGTTTGAATCGATATGTTCAGGCTTTTGTCAATAGTCGATAGTCGACACTTGGTACTCCTTCGATAGTTTGATTGTTGAGACTCTTTCGATAGTTTGACTATCTCATAGATACCTATTTGTGATTCCCGTGTAGTTTTGCAGACTGTGCGACGATGCGAGTAAATATGCAACAACATGAATGAATCTAGATCAACTATGGGATTTAGGGAGAGAAGGATAAATCCAACAACCCTTATTATCATTGATCTCTTTTTCTTTTTCCTTAAGAACATTTGTCATCCCTAGCAAATCATTGTTAGAGTGCATGTTATAATCATGAGACTCTTAAATGTATTAAATCCTCATTTTATCTTAAGTTGATCCAAATGAGTAAAACACTTATTCAATTTCTCGTGCCCACTGGTACTTCAAACAAATTAGTATCCCATACCACCGACCTACCTTCTGGTATTAGTTAACATGCAACGACTGAATAGTCGGGTAGTAGCACTTACAAGTTGATGTCCCATATCATCGGTCTATTTTATAGTGTCAATATGATAGTTACTAGTCTTATCATTTTTCTTTTGGCTTTGACCATTTGAGTTCTTGCTAATTCTATCTAGAGAGGTGACATGACTCAATGCTTATTTGATTTGATGTTAGATAATAAGCTCAAATTGTTCTAGATACTTATTGCCAAAATATTATCTTAGACATAGTCCGGAGGATCAATTGAGTTGCCCAAGTGGAAAATTTATAAAATAGAAATGGCTGAGCTAGTAAACAATTCCAATATTATGTAAAACGGTTCACTTTGGAGATGTTATTCCTAAGTAACTCATCTAATCTATCCTCTAGCCCTTGTTTCATGCTAGTTTCTTTTCAAATTAATTGTAAGTTTTGTTGGATTTATCTGAATAATCAATGGAGATATCTAATCGATCTTTAATCTACATCCATTTATCTATACACTTTGGCACTTTTACTCATTTTTACACAGTCTGCAAGAATACATGAGAACAATTAACATTCGGGTTCGACAAATTGGAAGTGTTTGAACTATTGAATGTTAATAGAACTCGTTTCCACTCATTTTGAAGTTCACGACTTGTTTTTGCAAGTAGTTTCCAAGAAGCCCAACTAGATAAGACACAACACATTGTGGCTAAGTGCCAATTGCGATTTGCGACTATGCAACTATCATTTAGATTGGCTTAAACAACATTCATAAACTAGTATAAATAGCTAATCACTTTATAGGTCAATCCTTTGATGCTCTTTTTCTCTCTGATAATTTTCAGTTCCACTTATTCAGTATCCTAGAGATTAATATGGTGAATTGCTCGAAATGTTTATTGCTTATTAGCGGAAGTGTCAAAGAGAGTCAATCAGGTAGACAGTTTTGAGTATGTGGTTGCATCCATTGTTGTCTTGTGCTCACAATTCTTTGATTTGTACATGCCACTTACTGAATTTATTATATAGTTTTATCGTGAACAATATTATGTCAGAATGATTGAATGCTTCTCTGTTCAATTTGTAATATGATTACGTTATCTTATAGTTTTGTTTGAACTATCAAATACTTCAATACTACAATGCTTATTCTGTTATATTTGTCTACGAAATCAATCTAACAGATTCTGATGATTTCAAAATTAAAATCACTTAGAATTCGAACGTGACAATAGTCACAATAGTTTTGTTTGAATCTGATAGATGTAGTCATGTCTTAGGAAAAAAATTATTTGGAGAGCTTTATAGTGCATCCATATAATACATGCATTTATCTATCGAGCATTCTTTCCTTCTTCCAACATGGTATCAGAGCTGATTATTTGATACCCTACATGATATTAGATCATAAATTTTTTGTATCATATCATTTTCTATTGATTTCCAATTAAGGCGTTGCATGGAAATAATCTCTTGACATTATCAGATACTCTTGTTTATTCTTAAGTCATCGAATTATCGACAGACTAATTTTTAGATGGATTCACAAACCAAAGTTGAAATCCACAAGCAATCTTCATAACCATACCACTTCTTGTGTGGCATTGTTGAGTGCACAATATTCAGCTTCCGTCGAGGATAAGACTGCTGTAGGTTGCCTTTTGTTGCTCCATGAAACTGCAGCTATACCATAACTAGATGTATGACCACTAGTAGATTTTTTTGTCATCAATATTACCTGCCCAATCGGCATCTGTCTAATCTACCAACATTGGCGCTTCTGGCTGATCATACTTCAAACCAAAATTCAAAGTCCCTCGAATGTACCTGAGAATACGTTTAGCAGACTTCGAGTGTGCTTGACTAGGATCTTGCATAAATTGACTACATAAGAAATAACGGGTCGCGTGTGTGTCAAATAAATCAAACTACCCACCAGTTGTCTATACAAACCACTTTTTCAAATTCATCATATGCAGTAAGCTTCATGTTGACACTTACAATCTTGCATATTGGACTTATAAAGCAAATCTCATGCATACTTGCTTTGTGTAAGAAAGACAACGTCTTCCTTTTGACATACTTCAATGCCAAGACAATAATGTCGGGTCATGTGTGTGTCAAATAAATCAAACTACCCACCAATTGTCTATACAAATAAGCATCCACTTTCTCAGATTCATCATATGCAGTAAGCTTCGTGTTGACATTCATAGGTGTGCTCAAAGGCTTACAATCTTGCATATTGAACTTATAAAGCAAATCTCGTGCATACTTGCTTTGTGTAAGAAAAACAATGTCTTCCTTTTGCCATACTTCAATGCCAAGACAATAGTGCATCAATCCTAGATCGCTCATGTCAAAAGCATTGGAAAGATCTGATTTGATCTCATTAATTAAGCTCTCATTACTTCCTGTAATAATCAAATCATCCACGTACAAAACAATGAACACTATATATGAATATTGCCTTAGAATGTAAAGATTAGGATCAACATTACTCTCAATGCAAGAGTACCATGCCTGTGGTGTTTGCGTTGATCCATAAATGGCTTTTTGGAGCTTACAAACAAGATGCTATCGCCCTGGCTCAACAAGTCTTTGAGGTTGTACTAAGTACACCTCTTCATCTAGCACTCCATTAAGAAAAGCATATTTAACGTCCATTTGCTGGATCTTCCAACCATAGAAAGCAAAAAATAGCAATGATATAACGTATAGTTACCATCTTAGCCATGGGTGTGAAGGTTTTCTCAAAATCAATACCTTTTTGTTGCTCAAATCCTCTTGCAACCAATTGTGCTTTGTACTTGTTGAGTTGCCCATCCGCTCCATATTTGATCTTATAAATCCATTTGCAAGTGATAGACGTCTTACCATCAGGTAACTCAACCAAGTTCCACGTCCTATTTTTCGATATGGCTTCCATTTATGTTTCCATAGCTGCACGCCACTCCTTGTGCTCCTTTGCTTCATCAAAAGTTTTTGGTTCTTGAGCCTTGAGCACATAACCCATTAGGGCTAGATTGATCTCTAATCTTGCAGGAGGTTTTCGAATTCTACTTGACCTTCTAAGCTCTCCATGCTCTCTAGATTTGGGAGTATCTCCCTTCTTTGCATCTCCTGTGACTGCTGATAAGTACCATTTAGGTACTCTATTGGGAACTTCATAATCAAGCTTGCCTTTGTCTACTTGATATTCCACATCAAGATCCACTTCCTTCTTGACCTGTACTTTTGCTTCATCATCAAAAGGTTCAGTGATTGCTTCAATTTTTTCACCTTGACCCATTTTGTCAAATGTTGCATCCCCATAAATCACAAGCTTTTGTGCATTCGTGTCATACATTCTGTATGTCTTGGCCTTCTCATCGTATCCAATGAAAATACACTTGCATCCAGTTTACTTCGTTTCTCATCAAGAATATGAGCGTAAGCATCACAACCAAATACTCTCAAATGAGAAATATTAGGTTTCTTTCCAGTAAAAACTCCTTAGATGTCTTACCTTCCACGAATTTTTTAGGACACCGATTCAGGATGTGCGTAGCCGTGCTGCAAGCTTCTTTCCAAAAGATATTTGGCAAACTCTTGCTTTTGAGTATCGCCCTTGCCATCTCAACAATGGATTTGTTCTTTCGTTCTGCAACTCCATTTTGTTGTGGTGAATAAGATGTTGTAGTTTGTCTCTTGATCCCTTGATCCTTGCAAAAATCAATCATATTCTGTCGAAAATTTCTCATCACCTCCATCAAATGTCATAGTCTTGATGCAACATCTTGTTTCTTTTCAACTAATGCCTTGAATTCCATGAACTTAGCAAAAGCATCTGATTTCTTGCTTATGAAATAAATCCAAATGCATCTGCTATAATCATCAATGAAGTTAATAAAGTAATAGCAGCCACTAAGAGATCTAGTATGCATTGGTCCACATAGTGAGGATGCCACTGGCTCTCCTAGCTCCACTTATGGGAAACCTCTCTCTTTGTTGTTTTTCCAAAATACAATCTTCACAGATTTTTCCTTCAAAAAGGCAATCCAATAGCTAGATTACCTCTTTTGAGAATCTGTAAACTTTGAGTACTAATATGACCAAAGATCACTTCGACTATCAACAATGCTTACCATGGTTTGATCAAAAGATTTTGCATTCAATTTGTATAGTCAATTTCCATTGACTCTAGCTCCTGTAGCAATCACTTTGTAGTGATTCTTAATGTCTTTGATGAGACATTTGTCGCTATCAAACTCAACCTTGAGTTGTTGATCATCCATCGTCCCAACTGATAGTAGATTGTTGGCTAAACTAGGTACATATTGCACATTGCTTATCCACTTTATCATCCCATTGGCTAGCTTCACTGGTACCACTCCAAATCTTTTAACAGGTAACAACTTGTCCAACTTCGTCGCCATTGTGGATTTTCTTGAATTTTGAAAATTACTCCTTCCTCGAAGTCATGTGCTTGGACACTCCGCTATCAATATACCAGGTATCCTTGGCTTCATCACTCGTCATTAGTGCCGTAATGAATAAGTTTGAACTCTCACCTGCATTATCCTCATATCGATCATCATCAAATTAATGTTGATCAGCATAATTGCCTACTTGCTATTTGCCTTTCAGCTGAGTTGACTCCTTTTGTTGCTTGAAGCACTCACACTCCCAATGACCAAGTTTGTTGCAATATCAACAATTCTCATGTTTCTTCTACCTTGGATTGTCGTGTCCTTGACCTTGACCTTGATGCCAATTGCCTCAATTTGGGTCATCATTGGATTGTTCTTGGAATTGTTGGAATGATCCACGATTTGTGTTTCCACCTCTTGATTGGTGTCTTCCACGACTACCACCACGTCCTCTGATCGCAAGAGCTTGATCAAATCTCCTATTGCGATGACTCAAGTTCTTTTGATATTGTTCTTCCTGCAAAAGTAATCCAGCTAACTCTTCATAGGTTGGAAGATTCTTCGTGTGGCTATACTTGTCACAAACATTTGATGTGACTCACTCAAACTATTCAATATCAATTGAATGATCTCACGATCCTAAACTCGCTCTCCAACGATGACTAATTGATCACGTATCTCCTTTACCTTCAACGGGTCATCGACAATGGTTGCACCATCATCCATTCGTAAAAAGTGTGCAGTTTCATCTTCAGAAAAAGCACTCGAGATGTGTTTGTAGTTTCAAACAATGCCTTCAACGTATCCCAAGCTTCTTTTGGTCCCTTCCGAATCCAAAATGTAGGGAATAATTGCATCTCTAACTAATAAGTTGATGACATGTGCTTTCCATTTTCTCCTGTCAAATGGCCATTGATCTTCTTCAATTAACGACATTGTCTCTTCACTTGTCACGATCTCCCATAGCTCATTTTCCATCAAAATGTTTATAGCTCCTTCCAATTTGCTTGACTCATTGAGGACTCTTGCTTAGAGTTGCGATTACTGCGTAGATGAGTTCAGATCACAAAAATGACTCAATTTGAGCACAAAAATTGTCTCCAAATTTATCACACCACATAACCGTATCCTTGGTTGTACACCTGATTAGTACTTGCCTACTACTATTTTTGAGAATTAATTCCATGAATGCCAAATTGACAAAGACTACTATGTGCATGGTCCATTTTTTGATTGATTAACAAATTCAAACAATTATTTTGATCAGAAACTCTCATTGTTTACTAAAAAGACAGTTTCCACGAAAATCTAGCTTATGTTTGACTTAGACTGAGTTTTTTCTATACAAAGGAGATCATGGGTGCATCTATAGTAGGCAATCAATTTCAACATGTTCATTGACGTCTATAAATAATAGTAAAGGATTTTCAGACCGTTATGTACATCAAGGAGAATTTTTACAAAGGAGAAAGGAAATGGGCTGTATAGAGAATGTACATAATTGGTAGAAAAATTTCTATACACAATTTGAGAGTCTATAGATCCTATCATTACTAGTGAAACCGACTATCCTACCCACGCATGGATCATAATTACATGGATTTGAGCTTTTAAAATAGAATTATTTCTAAGGTCTACCCTATGAGTATAAGACTAAAGAACAACTTAACTAGTTTTGAGCTAGAGATTGTGTAAATAACTTACCTAGACTAGCCTAACTAGCTTGTATATCTGCTGACTAGCTAAATTAATGTTAACTAAGCTACAGTCGATCGAGCTACTTGAACTATTCGGCCTAGTTTACGACTAATCTATCTAAGCTAACTATTGTTGTCTATTCTACACTAGGAGTGATTATTGGCCCAACTATGTGCTAGCCACTCAGCTTAATTTTAACATAATTATCACTAGTGAACCTATGCTAAGACTAATCTAGCTAACTTAGAGCTACATTTTCTAATTGCTAACTAATCTACATAAGTTGACTACTGCTAATTGACCTACTCTAAGACTGATCTAGCTACTCTGTGACTCTAAATGACCTTAGTCTAAACTAGTTCATCTAGAGTCGCGAATCCAACTATAAACCTAGGTCCTAACTTCGCTAATCTTGGGTCTATTCCTGACAAGCTACCTATGCTATCTATGACTGCATTAAACAACTATAAGAAATCTAAGCTACCGCTATCTATGCCTATCCAGTCTAATTATCTTGCTCTAATAGCTCTGCTTGCGAGCTGGAAGATGATGAGGATGGTGCATGAGGCTCATCCCTGTGTATCTGATATAAGTCTTGAAAGTCAATCTATGAATCAAGCAACACTTCTAAAGTACTTATGCTTAGAAATCACATTTTGCAAAGCATGAGGAGAAGCGAGGAGAGCGCACATGATTATGTACTTAGTGTTAGATTTCTTATGCTAAGCCTTAAACAAATCGTTCAAAGTAATGAGCATCCTGAAAAACGGAAGGCTGACAACATATTTTTTTAGGCCTTCAAATTTTTTCCTTTGAGTTTTTCCTATGACTTAGAAATCATTTTTTTAGGCGCGCCTTTTTTGCCTTTTTTGCTCCTTAGTGAAAAATGCGACACATTGGCCAAGTGGCCAGAATACCTTAGAAATCATTTTTAAGGCACCTTCGGCTTTTCCGCTCCATAGCGAAAAATGCGACACACTGGCCAAGTGGCCAGAATACCTTAGAAATCATTTTTATGACACCTTCGACTTTTTCGCTCCATAGCAAAAAATGCGACACACTGGCCAAGTGGCCATAATACATTAGAAATCATTTTAAGGCACCTTCGGCTTTTTTGGCTTTTTCGTTCCATAGCGAAAAATGCGACACACTGGCCAAGTGGTCAGAATACATTAGAAATTATTTTTAAGACACCTTCAATTTTTTTCGGCTTTCTCGCTCCATAGCAAAAAATGCGACATACTGGCCAAGTGGCCAGAATACCTTAGAAATCATTTTAAGGCACCTTCGTCTTTTTCGCATTTTGCTGACCAGCTTCGACAATGGACGAGTAACCCTAAAACAGCTGGACAAACAAATATCCCAAAGGCAGTTGACGGTTACCAACTTTTGTACATATGCAAAGACTGACATAAATAGCCTTAAAGACTTGTAAGATATTTCCTCTCTTGTAAATCTCTATATTAGCTGAAACAAGGAGAATCAATCATGGACACTCACTGAGTTGCCAAAAGACAGAAACCCAATTCCATGCAAATGGATATTCAAGACGAAGTACGATGCTGAAGGAAGACTAAATTGTTACAAGGCCAGGCTAGTCGCCAAAGGCTTTTCCCAGATTTCAGATCTGGATTATTCAGAAACCTTCAGCCCAGTCATCAAACATGCTTCGATCCGCCTACTCCTCTCCTTTGCAGCTGCAATAGATCTCGAAGTTCATCAAATGGATGTTCAGACTGCTTTCCTAAATGGAACCATCGAAGAGAAAATCTACATGACGCTGGCTCTATCAAAAGAGCAACATCTCAGATTTAACGATATGTTAAATATGAAGATCAAAGTTTTTCAGGATCCACATTAAGGGGAAATGTTAGATTGTTCAAAGTAATGAGCATCCTGAAAAACCGAAGGCCGACAACATATTTTTTTAGGCCTTTTCATTTTTCCCTTTGAGTTTTTCTGTGACTTAGAAATCATTTTTTTAGGCACCTTCGTCTTTTTCGCTCCTTAGCAAAAAATGCGACACACTGGCCAAGTGGCCAGAATACCTTAAGAATCATTTTGAAGGCACCTTCGGCTTTTTCGCTATCCCAAAGACGGTTGACGGTTATCAACTTTTGTACATATGAAAAGACTGGCATAAATAGTCTTAAAGGCTTGTAAGATATTTTCTCTCTTGTAAGTCTCTATATTAGCTGAAACAAGCCATGTAAGTGTTAGTCTTTGAAAATTCTCTTTTAATCAGAGTTATCTGTAGCCAACGTTATCACGCTCAACAAGCTGAAGTTATTACTTCAAGCGATTGTACTCACTGTTGATATTTTTATCACAGTGCAATTTTTGTCTCACTACTGCGTCGTTCATTTGTGCAAACTGTATGAATTCTTCTACTTGAATATTTATGTTGCTAATTGTTGCGTTTCCATTCCTACACGCCTACGCTCTGAGCAACTGAGCCTCTGCTGCGCTCATGACCACCGATTTTCGACACTTAGAATCAAGTCTCTAAATAGGGAGTTGGATTCGATTGGAGAGAAGATTCATGATGGAGAGCTTGTACAAATTGTCCTTAATGGTATAGGAGATGCCTTTGCAAATTTGGTCCAAAGTTTTGCCATCCAAGACACTTTGCAAACTATAGAAAAACTTCACGCATCTAGCAAGGATGGTGAGCATTGGAGAGTGTACGATCTTTGAATACTTGTTGGATAGTATTAGTAGACATGGAGTGACTTGTTGCTTATCTTTAAGATCTATGATGTTTAGTACTCTTTATGACAAGACAATGAAGTTAGATACTTTCAAATCTCCATTGGTTGTTGATAAAACAATTTCATTGGATAACTATTTTTGTAATAGTTTGAATAGTGGGATAAAAGATGAAACATCATTTGTATTGGAAATGTTTGGGTCCACATGCTTTGAGCATGATCATTCCAATGTAAGGACCAAATATTATCCTATTTCAATGATAGGAATAATGGTAGTGTTTTGCTCTTCAAGTAGAGATTGTAGAATCTACTAGTTTTCCACCAAAGAATTTGTCAATGGTGGAAATGTGATCTTTCAAGAGTGGAAGATTTGTAAACTTGAAGAAGCACCTTTGGATCAATACCTCATTCAATTCATTGTTGGTTTGGAGTCAAGTCAAGTGGAGGAGCAAGCTCAAGACCCAAGGACTCCAAGAAGAACCATGAATATCAAGATGGAGCCATCAAGGCTCAATCATATGGATCAAGCAAGGCAAGCTGTCTTTAGCAACATTATGTATGTACTTAATAGTTTAATTGATGTATCTTCAAGTGCACAAAATGCCTTGGAATCCATGGCTTGGCATGATGTATAGTGTTTGAAGTGTGCTACATGTATATAAACACATTGTGGAACATCTTGTAAGGGATCCTTTAAGAGGTGGTGAAAGATCCTTCATGGACATCATTCTCTATTGGAGTCTCAAAAGTTATTTGAGGAGTGTGAAGAATTCACACATGTGAGGCCAAGATGCCACATGGCAATCCACTCCTAATGTAGGCTAGGTGAAGTCCATAGGGTTGGTCATGCCATTTTGGTAGTGATTCCTAGTTTATAGGACCTAAATCCTAGATTTAAGGTGAAAATTGACCAACTAGCTACCAAGCATGACTCTAGGAAATAGACTAGGGTTTCATTTTAGGGCAAAAAGACTGAGTTAGCTTCCTTATTACATGCTTCCATGGAAATCCACCTAACTTCACAAAGGAAGTCGAATTTGCTATGTATTCCAAGCAAATTCGACTTCCTTTGTGAAGATAGAAATTTTTTTTGGAGCTCATTGGCAATCTCAAGCTAGTTAACTATGTACATTGAGTTTTTGTGATCCAAATGCAACCAAATCAATTTCTACTTGTTTCTCAACTTGAAGGCTGTACTACAGCCTATAGTACACACGTGTGGGCTCGGATTTCAATGTTGATCAATGCTTTTGATTGTTAATGCTTGTTGTTTGTCAAATTGCCAATCTAGATCAACTTTTTGTGTCTAGTTTTTTGATAGATCGTTAAGTAAGCATCCAAAAACTCTTGTGGATCTTTTGTAGATCCATTTATGGTCCTAAAGTACAGTACTTTCACAACATGCAGAAACAAAGTGGTAGGCTTGCCTTCGTTGCGCACATGGGGCCATCACTTTCCATATCGGTCAAGTGCAAGAATTGGACACAGACTTTATATTTTTGTAGTGTGCGTAGATGGTTTACAATATTTGGGCAACTTGCACACACACACACACACACACACACACACACACACACACACACACACACAATGTAACTGTGTAACAAAAAGTTTTATTATGGGACGAATTGTTGAGTTTACCCCATGGCAACTCTTTGGGCTCCTCAACACTTCACTTGGTCACCTATGCATGTCAAACATAGAAGTGCATGGGCTCATTGTCTTCTAAATTCCTACCTATAAGAGATGTGACTTATGTGCATCTTTTTTGCATTAGCCTCCGGTTAAGTAAATGGCAATGCGATGTAAATGTTGTGCCTCTACGAGAGATGCAAGTTCGGGAGGGCACCTCTTGTACCGCTTTTTTAAGACACCACTAGTGTGTCTCTCTCTCTCTCTCACACACACACGCACGCACGCACGCACGCACACACACACACACACACACACACACACACACACACACACACACACACACACATGCGCGTGTGAGGGCACCTCTTGTACCACCTTATTAAGACACCGCCCGTCTCTCATGCACACGCACACGCACACGCACACATACACATACACATGCATGAGTACTTAGAACATGATGAACATTCTATTGTGCTCTATTAAGATGTGGTGTTGTTCCATTTCAAACCCACATCCAAGTGGGTTGGATAAGTTGGTTAGCTTGACATGCAAAGTTTCTTTGGTCCCAAATCCAAGCTCCCTTTGGAAATTAAGATGCATTCCATCCCCACCTCGTTTGATTCCAGTTACACATTATAGTTTTGGGTTTTGATGAGAATCTCATTTGTGATATGGATGAGATCAATTTTCTATAATGCCAAGTGCATTTTCTTTGTATTTTGGAGCACCTCTAGAATCATAATGTCCTTGCAAACTTAGGACCAAAGTTTTTTATAAGCCTTTTTTGCACAGTTACACAGAACACATTAAAATTATGGTGAAATGTGCATGAGGACAACCAATGACATGCTGCCACATAACGTGCATGTGCTATGTGGCAGCTCGTCATGCATGTTCCATTAAAAAAAATTAATTTGTTTTTTTACTATTTTCTGTATAAAATGGAAAGATACAAAAAATCCAAAAAATACTAAAAAAAATCGCAAAAGAGAAATCTCAAAAAAAAAGTAATTGCAAAAAAAAAAAACCAGCCAATAAAAAACCCTGCTATTACATATGTGAAGGTCCAATGCCCTTGAGCCTTCTCTAGAGTGGGGCTGCCCTCGGGCAAGGGGCATCCTAGCCACTAAGGCCTTGTGGAGGGGCCTTTCCCCCAATGAAATGGGTTTCTTAGAAAACTCAATTTTTGCAACGATCAATTCTACTTCATCCAACCAAAACGGCTTGAAGTGGGGACTGTTCAATGGGCTAGTTTGAGAAGACCCAAGTTTTGGGAGCCATCGTCATGGCTTCATCTCTTCCCCTTGCCTCTCTTTACTGTCCTTTTATCTCTTGCCTTCGGCCTAGTTCTCGATTGCTTATGAGCAACTCTTGCAATGCTCTCAGCTGCTACAGTTTGGGTGTAACAAACAGAACCCAAGGTTTGGGGTTCAAGGTGCAGCGAAAGTTTAAGCTAGGAAATGCAAAGTGGATGCAGCACAAGGCTTCATATCTTGGTCAGCTCCCACAAAATGGATTGCATGTTTCTCAGGTAGGAAAGATCCAGCCGAGAACCCCATTGAAAACTAATAACCCAACTTTTGCATCCCAAACCAAGTCAGCTGCGGTTGATGATGCCCACAATTTCTCCAAAAACGTGAGTAAACCCTCACTATATGTACGAAGTCCCTGCTCCTTCGGGTAGACTTACTCTTTTTGTTAGGCGGACATTACTTTATAGTTAATTAGGAAAACCTTTATCAGTTGCATTGGTATGATTTCTTGGTTCTTTCTTGTAAACTCTATTTTGTGAGGCTGAAACTCTTGACCTCATGGAGAGGAAATTCTCAAACATGCAACGTATTGGAGAGCATAAAATTCCTACTTTTGTGTTGGAATTATTCAAGGAAAAGATGGTTTTTTGGCTTGATTTTGGAGTCTTGTAAAGCTGGTGTTTTTGAAATGCTGGAGGAACTTTTTCTTATAGAGCCATTTTGTTAAATGCAGGCAGTCACATCTTTGGATCCATGGACCAAAGCAAAGACATGGGTTGTTTTTTCCGATCTTCACTTTAGTAGGCGCACGTGTGACACATGTTTAGAAGTTCTACAATCTGTTCATGCGGAAGCAAATGCAAGGTTTGACCTTTTTTCAAAATCTGTAATCCCGTTACGTGCTTGAATCTGTTTTTGGGTTCTTTTGTCATCATATTGGGCTTGTTAACGTGGCTACCTTGGAGCCGAGGTTTACACGAGAGAAAATAAATGAGCCAAGTGAATTATGAATGGTTTTTCTCCAAAGTACAACTTTGGAAATAGATTGAACAAATTGCTTAAAATAGTACTTGAGGTGCATTAGCACATTGATTGTTTACTACATGTTTTGTTTTTGTGTGGAGTTGGATAGTGTACATTGAACATTGACTATTTTATGGAGTTTTTGCTTTGACGCATTTTGTAGAAGATGAGTGGTCATTCATATGCCATCCTTCCTATTGGAAGCTTCCAAACATAAAATCTTTGAATGTGTTCTCCTCACCTGTTTTGGTCGACTTTCCAAATGCGGTGACCCTTGGGATGTAGACCAACATGAAGACGGCCTCCAACTACAGCTACCAGACCTAAAACTTTGCAAAACAGTCTTATGTAGAAGAAATTTATTCTTTCATGTACCACACATGACATGATGGATTCTTCCAACCGTTGGAGAAATCAACATTTGTAAGGGCAACACACCATTTATTGGTTTTGTGTACCAGTTTCTACGACGATGGGCTTCATTCCAGTTGTGGCAAGCATAATGTGCCTCCTAAATCACGTGTTTTAGGCTTTAGTTGTTTAATTGCGTAAGATCCATTGAGTATTTGTATGTTTCTTTTTTGTTGGATTTGTCTACAATTGATACCTTGGAAAGATGCTATGCAAGTTGAGTTTGATGCGCTAATTGAAAATCAAACTTGAGAGAGAGAGAGAGAGAGAGAGAGAGAGAGAGAGAGAGAGAGAGAGAGAGAGAGAAGAAGAAGAAGAAGAAGAAGAAGAAGATTTCATTAACGTCTTTTCCACGCCCTGAGGCATATAAGACAAAAGGAGTACATGCCAAATGAAATTCACAAGGACGGATCAAGACCGTCATTTTAATACTAAAACTAAAAGTACTAATTAGAAGCCTATGAGGAGATAAAATAGATAAGGAAAATTATGGTACTACGACCATTTTACAGATCAACTGAACCCTCCTCATTTCTCTAACTCTACTTCTACCTCTACTCTCTCTATTCCCTTTTTAATTTCCACGAAGTGCATTGTCCCATCTTTGTAGATGAGACGTTTGCCCATGTCTTTCGCTAGTTGACGAGCCTTCTTCCGTTCTTCCACCTGTATGTAGGTTAGGTCTTCATCCAGGAAAATCTGAGTACCTTTTAATGTGGCTCGTTGACAGAGTGCCTCTCGCCTATGTGTTGCTAATGAGAAGCGGATTACTAGGTTTTCTGCATCCTTTTTGGTAGGCTAGGCCTTGTTCAAGCCGGTATCATGATGGTGGAGCGTGTCCGTTAAAAATTTCTTAGCTTCTTTGATAGCGTCTTGTGTGTCTGGGAGTCCACGTACACGAACATTTAGGGCTTTTTGTTCCCGTAATCGATTTTCGTTGTAAGTAGCTGATATGAGTGAAAAGGGAGTTATGTTACTTTTGGGAACATCGGCGCATGTTTTCGTATGCCGTTGGGGCTGATCCTGGGTATCTTCGTCTTCGACATCCTGGATGGATGCAATGGTGGCAGCTTGGACGTTGATTTCCCTTCGAATATCTGCCAAAAACTTGTCTATGCTCTGGATATGGGGTACCTCGGTGGAGTCGCGGTATTGAATAATGTTGGTGATCTGCTGCTCATGTGTAACGATTTTCGCTTGTAGTTTTGCAATGTGTTCCTCAAGTCGAGCCACTGTTTTTAGAAGAAATTGTATTTCTTGGAAAAATGTCAAGCCGTTTTCCGATCTTGGTGTCCCTGGAACAGGTGTTTGGGTTGTTAGAGACGCGGTGGGTTAGGGAGTGAGGGAAAAGGGATCTATAGACGTAGGACTGACAGGATCCAGTGTAGGTACGATAGTAGGTAGTGTAGCAGAAGGGGAAACAACAGGTGCAGGAGCGGGTGTAAGTGAAACAGTAGGTGCAGGAGCAGGCTGTTGTCCCAGGGGAGGGCTGTCAGGTTCAGGAGCAACGATGGAGGCAGCAGCAAGGCGCGGATCAGGATTGGAGGCAACAGCAGGGCGTGATTTAGGAGGGCACACTAGAGAATGGGGGGCCATGTGAAGATGGAGATGGAGCACGCTAGCAGCACCCCCGCTAGGGCTAGCAGCATCTGCGATGGAGGGCACCAACAGCAGTGCGATGGAGGCCAGTAGTGGCAGCGATGGAGGACACCAGCAGGTGGAACGCGATGGAGCTAGGCCATTGTTGCAGGTGGAGCATGATTGAGATTCGCCATTCCTGGCCACTGGCCGCTGAGAGAGAGAGAGAGAGAGAGAGAGAGAGAGAGAGAGAGAGAGAGAGAGAGAGAGAGAGAGAGAGAGAGAGAGAGAGAATTAGAATTAGAATTAGAATTATTATTATTAACGTCTTTTGGTGCCCAGGGGCACATAAGACAAAAGAGAGTACAAAATGTGAGAAGCATTGTCCGCATAAGGACTTATTTACCAATGAAAAGACAGTAAAACTAAAACTAAAATATCGATCTCTCTGTCTCTAAGAGAAAAAGTATCCAAGCTTGACCACCAGCTGGTGAGGGTACAAAGCAAGAGCTTAACCACCTGCTCCGCGGAGGAAACTAGCTACGAGCAAGCCGAAAGTAATGAGTGATGGTAGTAGTGGGTCGTGATGTAGGCTGGTGGGAGGCGTATGAAGATCTAGTAGCACTGGATCGAGCCGAAACTCTCTGTGTCTTCGATCTTCGGACGGGGACGTCAAAATCCGCAACCGAAATATCCACTCTGTCTCGCTTCTGGAAGAACTGAGTAATGTGAGCCTGACTGGAATCCATATCTGAGAGCGTAGGTAGAAGTGAAGCTCGTAAAATATACATCTCTCTCAAAAGAAGACCCACACATCTAGCGTCTGGATACTCGAGGAAGGAGCTCAACGTGAGGGGAATATCTCGGTATAAACAATGGTATCGTCCTCTAATCTCATAGTATACTGGGCAGCGAAAGATGAAATGAAACTCATCTTCCACCTCCTGAAGAGAACAGAGCTGACATATCCGCTGCAATCTGGGAGTGTCTGTGTATCTACCTGTCTCGATAGCAAGCTGATGAGAAGAGACTCGAAGCTGTCCTATACGATATCTCAGACCAAAAGATAGCGTCTGTGTAAGATAAACTGGAAGAATAGGCAAGCCCGAAACGTCCAGCCGTAAAAGATGTGTGCCATAATAATGTAGCTTGACCCTATCTGGATCAGGATGTGACCATATAGTGCGTATGTAGCTCCGGTAGATCTGCTGTCTGATATAAGCATGGGTTCCATTCGGAAGATCAAGTGCGGATAAACCCCAAGTCTGAAGAAGGGCTGAGACACTGCGATACCAAGAGTGCTTGGCTCCCTGATCCGCAATGGTACAAGATGAAGTGAGAGCAGCAACAATGTATCTGGAGGTATCTAGATCTGATACCCTGTGAAGAAAGGTGATGATCTGAAACATAGCACCAACAACTAATGGAGGAGAAGCAAACTCGACTAGTATAATATCATGTGGTACTGAGGGCTTAGCCCGGATTATCCTACTGAGCATGAGAATCTGGATACGAGTAAGATCTCTCCATGTATCGCGTGATAAATCAGGGCACCAAGTCTCAGCCGAATATAGCACAACTGGGGAGACAGTAGCAGAAAATAGTAGGCATCTGGTAGCAGGATCCTGCACATAATAAGTAGAGCAAAATCTCTCCATATGCACAAGAGCGGTATGCCCCTTGCGGAGCCTGGCGGTGGCTGCTGGTCGAAAAGTGAGTAGCGGACCAGAGAAAAGAACTCCCAGATAGGTGTAGGAGGTCACGATCTCAATCGGTAGCCCGTCATAATAGAAAATCACATCTCTCATATGCTGTCTGTTGGTGTTAAACACCATAATCTTAGTCTTCTTAAGGTTAACCGTCAATCCCCAACGCTGGCAAAAGTGATGTAAAGCAGAAAGGTGACTCTGTAAACCAGCTGCAGAGGATGAGAGGAGAACCACATCATCAGCGTACAAGAGAATGGGGATAATAATGTCTGCTAGGGGACAGCCCTCTCCACCTTCCTCGCGAATAATCCGCTCGAGGTCATCTATATATAGTGCAAAAAGAGTGGGTGATAAGGGGCAACCCTGCTTCACACCAATGGTAGAATGTATCTGTGAGGACCAGCCACTACCATCTCTGAAACGTGCCAAGACTCGCTCATATAAAGTAATGATCGCAACAATAGTATCCTCTGAAAAGCCAAGTGAAGACAGTCTCTGGAAAAGAAGATGTCGTGGAACAGAGTCAAAAGCTTTGCGAAAATCCACAAAGCAACAGTAAATTCTCTGTTTCCGATGTCGAGCCTCCTCAATAATGCATCTCAAAATGAAGATCTGGTCTGAAGTAGAATATCCCGGTCTGAAACCAGCTTGACCCATAGCGTGTAAACCCTCAGTTTCAGCAAAAGATCCAGTAACTGTCTGTAGTATAGAGCCATATATCTTAGCCAGAGTGTGGCCAATCATAATGGTGCGGTAGTTTCCTACATTCATGGGATCACCTGCCTTGAGGATGGGGTGAAGGATATTAGTACACCACGCCGTAGGAAAACCAGAAGTAACAGCTGTGTTAAAAACATGAGCAATGTAAGGGGAGATGAGATGTGCTATGGGCTTTAGGAAGTCTACACTTAAGGAGTCATAGTCAGTGGCTTTATTTAGTTTGGCATGTTTAATGGCGTTTTCAACCATGTCAGGGGTGAAAAGTGAGCAGTGGTCAGGTCTCGGTGAGAGTGAGGTAGGAGGAGAGTCCGTGGTATATAACTCCGTGGCATACTCGATCCAGGATTCGATGGCTATGGGGGCCAATGTTGAAGAGTGTCTGGTGAAATGTTTCCAGAAAAAAGAGGAGGAGGGTGAATCTAAAGAGTTGATCATTTTTTGGCAGAGTGATTGTAGGTACTTGATCTTCTTTGTTCTGGTGGTTCTATGATATTCTTTCTGGCATTGTTTGAGTGTGGCAGGGGAGTGTGACCTGGCATATGTCACATGATTGTGAAGAGAGCGGCATTCTGCATCATACCATCTGTTGTGAACACTTCTGTGAGATGATGTCGTTTCGGTGGGGAAGGATGAGGAAGCAGCAGCTAATCCAACAACAAAATGTCGCATTTTCTAATAAAATCAGCAAAGTCTCCGGCTGATGACGAAGATAAAAAACCATTACAATTCCAGAAGCCAAGTCTCAAATTGGTAGGGGATCTCGGGTAGCTTCTATATCCGGGGGCCCCTAGTTCCTATTGTGGAAGGTCGAAAAATCTCGGTTTCCCGTCAATAAAAACAACCCTTTGCCCTTTCTCTTTCGCTTCAAGGATAATCTTTTTTCTTGCCAACCATTGAGTATTTGTTAAGTCATCATCCATATAAATGAAAGTACCTTTAAGCTTTGCCCTAAGCCGAAGGGCAGCATTGCGTTGTGAAAGCGAGCGGAACTTGATAAACAAAACATTGTCATCAAATTTACTGCGCCAAGCAGTATCAAAACCGTCAGCCACATGAGATAACTTGGAAATGAGCAAATCCGTAGCTTCTTCCAACGGTTTTCCACCATTGGCAATGCCTCTTACTCTAATGTTAAAGGCTTTTTTGGCCCTTCTGGCTTGTTCACCCAAAACTGTCTCCAAATCGTTTTCCTTCGGAAAAGATGAAATCTGAGAGTGATTACCTTGCTTAAGGATCGATGTCGTTTCTTCAACCTGTTTTGCGAGTGATGAGAGTTTGCTGCCCATATCATCCGGTTTGAAGAGTGCTGCCCACGTTTTCGTCTCCTCGACTTGTTTCTCCAAGCTATTGATCTTGTTGGAAGTCTCCTCCAAGGCACTTTTTTCTGCAATTCGTTGCTTAAGATATATATTTTCTTGCTCAAGCTGCTCCACACGTTCCGTGACACCAAAAAGATCCTTAGCTAACTTGCTATTTTCAGCTTCAAAGAGGTGTAGTTGTTTCTTAAGTCCAAGAATTTCTTGTCGGATAAAACTAAGATCATAAGCAAAAAGACTTTCGGTAGGTTTGGAAGGAGTGTAGTCAATGGCAGCCATGTTGACAGGAATGTCACTAGTTTCTATCACCGAAGACGGCTCCTCCATCACTACCGGTGATGGGGGGGTGTCCAACAGGGAGGGGGGTGTAAGAACACCCCCCTTTTTCTTAGGTGCCATAGGAGGCGGTAAGCAGATGGAGGACAGTGTAGACAAACGGCCAGGCGTAGCAGCGCAGTAGCGCAGACCAGCGCAGGGCAGCGTAGAGAGAGAGAGAGAGAGAGAGAGAGAGAGAGAGAGAGAGAGAGAGAGAGAGAGAGAGAGAGAGAGAGAGAGAGAGAGAGAGAGAGAGAGAGAGTACAAACTAAGATAAATGCGAAAATGAGAGTGTGTACATAATAGATGTATCAATGTCATGAGGTAATCTGTGCTGACGCTATAGAAAGATGTAATGCGAGTTGCAACATGGAGAAGCGCTGGAGGTCGTCTACGAGTATGAGAAGTGTGTCTCTGCATAGGAGGTCTGGTGACCTTGGCAACAAAGTGGTGATGAGTAGTACACTGTCTCTGATCTCTGTGAGCATGTAATCTGCCACCACCATCGTCATCGTCATCATCATCATCAGGCTTTGTGTCTCGTGATCTCCGCCTAGAGAAGAAAGAGGGGTCTCAATGGTTGTGGGGTAAAATGCTGAGATGTCCTGCATAGATCTTGCCGCAATATGAACATCTTTCATACCATAAGAGCGACACACGGGAGTCCTCATAGGCTATGAGAGATTGTAGAGTGGTGGGCATGTCTCGAAACAAACAGTGATATCTCCCTCTGATCTCATAGTATACAGGGCGTCTAAAGAGAAAATGCTCCTTAGACTCCACCTCACCTAAAGATCATAACTGGCAAATCTGCTCCTCTCTAGGAATACTGTGGAACCTCCCAGTCTCAATAGTTAGCTAGTGCGAAGACACCCTGAGCTGGCCCAATGTGAATCTGAGGCAATGTGATAAGCATGAATCCAAGTAACGTGGCAGGACTGGAATCCCTGCTACGTCTAGGTCAAGAAAGTGGGTCCGGTAGAAATCAGGCTTACCCCTAACTGGCAACTCCAAGTCCGCTTCAGATATGCTTGATAGAGAAATCGTCTGATATACTGATGAGTGCATGAGGGAAGCTCTATAATGGAGATACCAAATGACTCAAGTAGGAGGTGAGATGCCTGAGAGAACCATGATAATCTATAGCCCTGATCATGAAGATTGTGTGAGGAGGATAGTGCAATATGTGTGTATCGTCTGTCTGTATTTGGCAATGCTTGTACTTTCCTTTCTGAATATATGTGATGACCTGGAGAGTTGCCTCGATATGTATAGGTGGAACCGCAAACTCAGCCAGAAGAATCTCATGTGGAACAGAAGGCTTCGTTCGAATCAACCAAGTTAACATGGTGATTTGTAATCGTGAAAGTTGGACCCAATTTTGGTCTAGTAGTGCCTCGTGGGTCCAAGTAAAGTCTAATTATGTTAAGGGACGCTATCTTGACTTTTGGGGGTGCCCTATAATTAGTAGTGGGTTTGGAAGGTTCTAGCACTTAGGGTTTGGAAGAGTCTAGGCCCTTGGAAGGCCTATTTATATGTACTCATTGCTCATTTGTAATTCATTCCCTTTCAAGCATTGCTACTTTCTCTCTCCTTGAGGGCGCCTAACCCTCTCCCTCTTCTTCTTCTTCTTCTTCTTCTTCTTCTTGTATATGAAGATTGAATGTTAGAAGGATCTTGGCACTTTGATTTCCTACATGGTATCAGAGCCATGGATCTTCTATGCTTGATTTAGGGCGCCCTACTAAAAGAGATCGTCTTCACTTAGGGATCACAAAAATTTAGCACCTTTGCTGATTTTTTGGAGTGAAGATCCGTTCAATTTTGACTCTTTTCCGTTTTGCAGGAGGGCGCCACACATCAAAGAAGATAATAGGATTTTGGGCGCCCAAAAATTAGTTTGCTGTTTGCTGATTTTTCAGGTTGCAGGAAGGCGCCATTAATTATCTTCTTTGGGGTTGCTTTTAGGTCGCCCACATCCGTGTAGGTTTATCCTACTTCCGTTGGTCCGCTGCTGCCCTATTTTTTGAGTTTGTAATAAAATTTCAGGCTGAAATTTTCAGCACACAAGGCTTGTAGGAGGGCAGGTTCCTACATCCATCTAATGTGTGGTTTCGACACATTCCGGTGCTGATTTTTCAGATTTGACACTTGCTGGTTTTTGTGTCTGTTAGGGCACATTTAGGGTTTGAAAAAATTTATCTTCTTGGCTGGTCCTTATGGCAAGAGATTTGGGAGCAATTCGTACTTGTTCGGGCGAAGATATGTTGGATGGCATCAACTATTTTTCATGGAGTTGCAAGCTGAGGTTTGGCATCGACGTGATGATCAAGATTTTATCGGTAACAAGATCTATCTTATATCATTTGAGATTTTGCAAGAACTCTAAAGTGCTTGGAAAACACATTTAAAAATATACCGAATAAAAGATTCATCATCATGCTTTCTCCTCTCTACTTCATCCTCTTTGAAGGTAGAAGAGCAAAGGCATGCAAAGTTTGATCATTGTCTTTCTACAAGTACAAGTTTGCATCGGAATGTTGGTATGGTAGAGCATTCTTCTTCTCTTGAGCCATTTGTTGCAAATGATGGATGCATTAGTGAAGAACTTTATGAGCAAGCTTCTTAAGTTAATGTTTTGGAAAAGGCTGAAATCAAGCATTCTTTGAAGCCATTTTGTACTAATCTAGGAGGGGAAAAAATCATGTCAATTAGTACATTGGTTCAAAGTGGCGTGTTGCTGGATTTTTTGGGTGTTCAAAGTGGCAAGCTGCTGGTTTTTTTCTTGAAGTTGGTGGACAACATATTCAGCCATGGTTTATTGATCATTTTCAGCCTATGTTACATCGTGAGCATCCTATTATGCATCGGGAACGGCCCGTGGAAGGTTTTTGGACAGCAAGGTCCACATTTGGAACACTTTGGACAACAAAGTGTTGGTGATTTTGTGGCTGTTGGACAGCCTGCTACAGCCTCTTGTTGGCTGTCCGAGTCTTTGTGGGATAACAAAACATTTTTTTACCTTGGAGGAAACACACATGCCTCACCAAAATCAGTACCTTATGCTGATTTTCCTGTTTTTGACGGTGTTGTCTTACCTAGTGTTGGTGAGCAGATCATTGATAGTAAGATTCGGGAGGATGTGATGGTAAAAGAGTATCATACTCTTCTTTATGTTTCTTGTGGTAAGAAGACTTATGGAATCATGTGGGAACCATTGATGGATTGCAAATCCATATTTCGACTTGTGGCTGGTTTTTTGGTTACTAACTTTGGATGGAGCATGCTTGTCTTCACTCTTCGACTTGATGCTACGACACTTCGTATTCTACATCTCTTCTACATCGGGCATGATTGGGGCTGAGATTTCGGCTACTTGCCATTATAAATGGCTAGCTTATGGGCCTCTGCAAATTGTAGTAAGGGCTCACCATATGGAGTAATAGGTCCCAAACTGTCCTCGGAGGTCCTGGTAACTCCAAGCATATTACTGTCAAGGGCAAGAACACAAAGTTGATCAGTGGTGTCGAAGAACTTTGTTAGCGTGAGGATGTCCGGGCATTAAAATCCCCAGTGAGGAGAATATGCCCCCGTCGCTCTGCAAATTTGATAATGTCCAGTGAGAGATCCTAGTATGGAGATCCAACATCCTTAGCAAAAGACGAAGACTCTAGTGGGAAATAACATGCTGCAATAAAAAGATCTCTGTCCAAACCAATATCCTGGCCCACAATACGAGTCCATATGTAGCGGGCATGCTCGTCATGTACGATGAAATCAAGACTCGAATAGAGACTCCCTGTATAAGCATGCAACCCCCCCTGAACCACGGCCGCTGGTAGATCTAGTCTCACGTCGGAATACTGAGTCCCATCTATATCAGGGGAAAGAAGGAAGTTCTCACTCTGGGCTCTCATGTGTCTCCATAAAGAATAATATATCTCGGCTAGTAATAAAGTCAATCAGGTCCCCTGCAGTAGAAGATGAGTGTATGCCAACATAGTTCCACACTCCAATCTGAAGGTGGTGTGGATGGGGCCCCGGGGTGCTCCCAAACCCGAGAACCCCAAATCCCTAACTATGAGAACCATCACGAGTGCTATCAAAATGGTGCACTCGTCCATCTCTGTATATAACTCGTCTTCTTGACTCCCGAGCTTCTTGAAAGGCCTTACGCCTCTCCTCCACGTAGTGAGAGTGACTAGTTAGAAGTTAAAAAGCTCAAAGTTAGAAATTAGTAGTTACTAGTAGCTTTTTAGCACTAAGCATTAATCTTTATTAGTGGTTACTATTTAGTTAATAGTTGGAACTTGGTGGTTTAGGATTAGGGCTTAGATTCTAGAAATTAGAATAGGAGAGAGAGAAAGAAAGAAAGATTTTATGAATGTCTTTTCCATGCCAATAGGCATATAAGACGAAAAAGTACATATCAAGTGTGTGGTTCAATGGGAGCGTGTGAAATGTCTCCATAACAGTGAAGAAAAGCATATGTACAACTGCGATGATAAAGTACATCTAATGTAAGAGAGTCAGACTGCCAATATAAGGCAAGTGAAAATGGTACATTTCGCTATCGTCGAATACTGCTGCTGCCAAAAAAAGATGTAATGGGGAGAACGCCTAGAGGTGATCTCGATAAGTGCTGCTGCCGTCGCCTAGGAGGTCGTCTCTGAGTAATGGCTCTGTGGACAATATGAGGATGGGTAGTACTTCATCTCTGGTCTCTATGTCGTGGAAGGTCACTGTCGTCATCATTGTCATCCGAGCTAAGATCCATCCGCAGTCTCTTGCGGGAGAAGAACAATGTGATTTGGAGTTGTGTCTCATGGTGAGTCGATGGTTGATATAGGTCCTGTCGTAATAATAACATCTATTTGACCATGAGTGCAACACATCGTGGATCATCATATGCTATAAGTGTTATTACGACGAGATTGCCCCTTGCTTGCATGCTCTTGAGATGATACTCACTCCTGCTGCATTGGACGAGGCTGGTCCTTCAAGGTTGGGGGCCCAGAGTGAGAGGTAAACACTCAACTCTTAGTTGATTCTCAAATGTTGAATGTTCACATGTGACCACTGACATGTCATGTTGATGGCTGCACATTTCATTTTTTGAAATTTGATAATTGATTTTTGTCATCTTACGTTGAACTTTCAGAGAAATTAGAATGACTTGTCACTTGAAAAATGTGCTGACTCCTCTTTGAACTGTGATCAGGCCAGCTGCGTCTCGTGTCATGGTGGATGAAGTTTGGGGTTAATGTCCCCCAATTGCGCCGCCTTGCCATTAGGATCCTCTCATAGGGCATCACTATAGTTGCTTGTGAGAGGAACTGGAGTGTTTGTTCGCTGATTCACACGAAGAGGAGGAATCGACTCTCCTTTGTGCAGGTGGAGAGGCTGGTGTATGTACATGCCAAACTGAGACTTTTGAGTAGACTCCACGGCACCCCAGAGCCTATCCAGGTAACTCATAATTTCTAATGTGTAGATAGCTCATCCCGTTCCGGAACGCTGTGTTTCGGGAGCGTTCTGGAACGGGAGTTCCGGAACGGTTCCGGAATTCAGCGTTCCGGATCGTAACGCTGCAAATTATTATTATTTTTTTAAATTTTTTTCTTTGGAACCATGTGTTGGGAGTGGGAAAAAACAACATGTACGTGTGTCCAGAGCAAAAGTTGGAATTTTCACTCAATTAGGGCTACTTTCCATATTTCAGAGCTTGAAGAGTGTTTTTGATTTCAGAACTTTGAATGCCATACTTCTTGGAGTCCCATATAGGAACCGAAATTCAAGACCTTCAGCACGCTTTCTTTTGAAAAGTGAACAACCTGATTTTTTGTCTATACTTATATAAGGGTAGGTTGTGCTCTTGCGATCTGGGTCTTCAAGTTTTGATGCCAATTAAGGCTGGTGCACACATGAAACTGAAGTAAAAAATCAGGAAATCTGGCACACTACTTTAGATCTCCTTAGAAACACAGGTGCATCCTTGTCTCTATCACAAAGTGGTCGAATAGTTTAACATTATGCATATGAAGGTATCAATTTAAATGGATGCTAAAAAATAGTCTTCTCATTGATGAAGAAGCAACTTTGATGGTATTATTTCAAGCTGAGGGCTCTACTTCACAATTCAGCATATAGCACTTATGATAGGGATGCTGGAATTATCTTTCTTGGGGACTTCTGGCATTCACGAGGAGCTTTACCTGTGGAGCTTTTGAATATGGTCATCGCAGAGCTGAGGACATGGTGCTGCCCTGCAATCTTTATTCCCGGTAACCATGATCAGGTATGTTAATTGCAAACATGATTTGAACTGATTTTAGTTACGTCTGCTAGAAATGTTAAACTGAAAAACTCAAGCCTTTGCTTCATCAGGCTATTTCTGTTCCTTAGACTAGATTTGACGAATTGGGTCATGGTGAGAGCAAGGCCTTGGTTGAGAGGTGGAAATCCTCCAGTTATGTTGATCGTGTTATTGGCAGGTAAGTTTTGGGGGTTCAACACATGCTCTGGTGGTGCTTGAAGCAATAAATCCGCAAATAAAGGTCTTTGATGAGCCTACAGAATTTTTAGGAGCACTTTGGCTACCTTATCGAAGGGATCATAGCCTCCTAAAAAAAGAACTGGAACAACATTCTGCTGTGAAGGCCATCTTCGCCCATCTTGATGTGGTTGGTAACAAACCGTGGATTATTAATAAGGCATAATTTCGAAGGTATAGTTTTGCAATGATTTATGGTTGGATTGGTGGTATGCATTTCAGGTTGGAGCATTCATGAACGAGTCATTTCAAGCCGAGGAAGGAGTTGAACCATGTATTTTTCCACAAGATGTGCCTGTATTTACTGGCCACTATCACAAGCCCCATATTGTTCAAAATACTTTGATAGAGTATATTGGCTCTTCATATCAAGTGTCATCAAGTGAAAGAGATCAATCAAAACGATTTTTGCTATTAAACAGCAATTGGGAGGTGTGTCAAGTGGTTGTTGATGTCTTTGGCTATCTTAAAGTTAGTAGCTCTAACTAGGAGTTCTCAAGCGTTGGTGATACTGTTGCAATTAAGACCCAACAATTCTTTTAATATTTGACGTTGGGCCTCTCATTTTATTTAAAATTTTGAATGAGAAGAGAGCATTTCTAAGTTACGATCATGAGAATAGTTATTCTTGCAGTCTTATCATTTGTTTTGGCCTGTATCAGTTGAGCTTCCATTTGACTGCATGCTTTCATGCTTTTGTAGCTCTATCACTTTTGGGATAACTGCTCAATTTCTAGTTGACTTACTGTTCTTAGATCAATCATTTCAATGCGTCTTTCAAGTGCATAGAGTTTTAAGCTTTCACCTTTTTAACGTTTTTAGGGTGCTTTTGTTGATAATGGATCATAACCACAGTCGGGGCTTCAAGGATCGTGATTAGGACTTATGACAGTGTTTGATCTTTGCCACAAGATTATCTTTTCCTACTTAAAAATTCTAAACTTTGTTGCTGTTTATACATCAATTCATTGCAAAATATCTAAAAAGCTCAATATGTAAAACAAAACAAAGAATTTTACTAGATTTGTGTCATTTCTAACGATGCATTACATAAGAAAAAACCTTACATAACTGTTTGGATCCTTTTCACATTCTATCAATTTTTTTCCTAATGTTACTAGATTTGTGTCATTTCTAACGTTGCATTACACAAGAATATCTTACATAACTGTTTGGATCTTTTTCACATTCTGTCAAGATTTTTTTCTAATTTTTCCTTGTCTTAGAAACTGGGAGATATTTCCATTGATGTGGGGTCAAGGCATTTTCTCATATCACAACTCAAGGATTCATCTTTTGGGAAGCTTGAAGACCTACGGAGTGGTGACCGTGTGCGATTGCAGCTATCTACAGACACTTTGGAGGAATCTGTGAAATCAGAAATGGTATCTTACAATTTCTAAAAGCTTTGGCATTTATGTAAATTTTACTCAAGATAATTGAAACCAGCAATCGATTTGTAGTTGTGCCAATTTTTGGATTTTAGGAAGATCTCTACATGTTCAACAAACACTTGCTTTGGCAAACTCAAGGTTGTAACTTATGTTTTCACTGCTTTATTTCTTAGGAGTTGCTTCAAACAAGAGGAATACAAGTCGAAGTCATTTTTCCAATAGTTTCATCAAGACCACGAATTGAGCAAGCTGAGCATTTGGTAACTTTTCTTGTTTTCATTCATCTTGTACTAACTACTGCTGTTTTAAGATTTTGTGGATGGCATTCAAGCCTATGTATGGATGTTCTCAAAGCTGGTGGAGTGTATAGTTGTACAAGCTAGATTCTGATATCATACATGAAAATTTGCTCCAGGATGTCGTTGGCCTTTTTGATCTCTATGTGGAAAAAGTTGGAATGAGTGCCGGAGCAGCAAGTTTAGGCAAAAGCATGCTCTGCAACATGGGACTGCCTGCAAATCTTATCCAGAGGTCACAAGGTGGATGTTGTGTGCTTGCGTAGGGTGAATTGTCCAACATTTAGATCTAAATTTGCTGTAATTTGGCATTTCTTAAGATTTATCCTGTACATTTTCAGATTTTTATGGTGTTTGAGTTTAGCTCAAATTTGGGTGCAGTCTTTAGTAACACATAGTATGCTGTAGGAAGGTTTCTTTTCCCTTTGTTTATTGTCCGATGTTCTTATCTATGTCTTGCATTTTTTTTGGCTAGTACATCTATTGTTGCAGAACGTAGAGATCGAGGGATTTGGGCCATACCTAGAACCAGTAAATTTTCCTCTTGCCCGGAGAGGAATTCGTGTAATATGTGGAAAAAATATGGACTCAGCAGGAGCAGACAGCAATGGAACTGGCAAATCAACCTTAGTGATGGCTCCTCTTTGGGTGCTCACAGGTTCACCTTAGAACATTCTGAAGTCCTTTATAAATCAGAAAAGAATTTGGTTATTTCTTCTTTACAGTTCTCAGACAGGCTGTTCATTAGATGAAGGGCCAACTTTCATTTTCTACCACATATGGATTTACAGGCTCCACAGATCCTCGGCCAGGCTCCATGAAAGGATTGACATCATCAGATGTGGTCAATCAAAGGGCAAAAGTTGCACGTGTTCGAATAGAAGGCACTGTGAATGAAAAACCATTTTTGGTAGAACGCAGTGTAGGAAGGTAGCACATCTACCAAGACTATCGCCCTGGCATTTATTATTGAAACTAATTCTTTGTGTACATGTTTGTCAATACGCTAACAATGGGATCATTGAACTTCAGAGTTGTTCATTCAATGCCAGTTACAAGCTAAGATTCACTAGCTATGCTAGAAAGCAGGACTTAAGCTAGAAAGCAGGAAGAGAATGCTTAAGGAGGCGAAAAGAGGAGCAATTATCATAAACTGAATAAAGGAATACAATGCTGCCCTACTTATACCCTCTCCCTGAATCAAATGGAGGATTCAAAAAAGGGAGGGAAAAGGATTTGGAGGGAAAATAGTGCGCCCTCCCAATAGGAGGACCCCCACTCCAAATCAATGTGACCAAGTCCTAAAAATATAACCAAATCGGGCCCAAGGCTAGTATATGAATAAAAAGGGCCCTTAGGCCTGCTTATGCATAATAACAATAAAAGAATGGACGCGGCGAATGTAATGAGCCAAGTCCATAACTCTCCCCTGCAGAAAAACAAAGCCCTCCACCGGCTAGCAAGCATAATGACTATCTAAAACAATAATGTAAGCATTCTAAATACTGAAAAATCACGAACTAATGGAAATACTGATGGAGAGGACATAAGTCGTCACAACAGATACCCCAAAAGCATCATAACTGTGTAAAGCAAGTACTAAGCAAATACGACAATAAAGAACAGTCAGAGCTAGCCGAATCATGAAGAAGAGGGAACATGACATCTGTAGTAGAGGAGAAAACTAAAGCCATGAGGGCTCGAGCCTGATCTGCCAGAAATGGTGTATGTTAAAACACATCAATAGGCTCCCAAGTGGCCACCTCAAGAGGACGACCATCCCACTCTCAAGAAAAACTGAATCTGCCGGCAACGTCGACTATGGTGAAGGCGAACCTGGTGAATGGCAGCTGGTAAGAAAGGGAACAACTCAGGATCAACATCATGGCGACGAAGGGAACATCTCGGCCGCGTCATCAGAAACCAAGCAATATGGAACAACTAGGAATGCCAAGGACCCAGAAGAAGATCAAGCAGCAACTGGGAATGCCAAGGTATCCGAAATGCCCAAGCTAGTAGAGGATCAGCCCAAAAGATAGGGACATCATACCAAGGTATCCAAAAAGCCCAAGAAGGTAGAACTGCATCAGCAACGGGAAGCCAATAAGGAAACTGAAAAAGAGATGGACACTCATCGCGAATAGCTGCATCATACACGTAACCATCAACCATATGTGCAAGGTTCCCCAAGAAAAGATAGCAGCATCGGAAGACCAGCACCAAAGAGTAGGAACATAAGCAGGATAACAGGCACGCTATAACAGCATGGAAAAGCAAGCGATATGCCAAGAAACATGGACCATAAAGAGATCATCCTGACAAAGGATAGCTAAGATGGAGAAAAGAGCAGCATGGTCAAAAGCCCAGGGTATCTATAAGGCCCATGAATGAGAAGTAGCAATGGAACACGGTACCCTCAAGGCCCATATCACGAGAAGAGCAGCATGCCAAAAGCTCCAGAAGGTTCAAGAAATCAATGCATCATCTAAAAACACATGATGCATGAAAACAGTAGCAACAAATCTAGAAATAGTAGAGGCCCCAACTGAAAAATTGTAGCTGAAAAACTCATCCAGAAAGACCTCATATGGACATACCAATCCATCATAGGATACACCAAAAACGGATGGAGAATCGGATGACCCATCGGAACTGGCTGCAAGTGTAATCCCAAAGTACACACCAAGCGCACAAGTGAGGAATATAAGAAATGCACTGGAACGAGGAACAAGATCTGCAATATCAGTAGCAAGCATCGGAGCAATATCCACGTGTATCTGGGAATGAGTATCAAAGCACATATGAGCAACATTGAAGTATATGGCAGCAACATCCCCAAAAACTATCCAAGAGAGGAGAAGGAACTCTCTCAAGGTACCCTGATGGTCTCGGAACACCAGAACAAAGTGGCAACTCAGCATCGGAGACCAAGCGATATGGAGCAACCCGAAATGACGGGGAACCTGAAGATCATCCGGACAAACAGTAGCTGGAACGGAGGCAATAACCCAAGCCATCAGGATATGCCAAGCCTGACAATGAGCAACAATCCAAGGAACACATAGATAGCCACATGCATAATCATAGAGATATCAGCACCATAGGCGATCAGTAATATGGAAAAACCAACACCAATCAACAGGTCCAAATGAAAACCAAGCTATATGTAACAACCAGGAATGCCATATAGCCATAGCATCGGCATGGACTGCAGGAAACCTATATGTAGAAACACAAGGAGACTGAAGGATCCTCGTATACTCATCTAGAAAGATCCATAGTGACCATCTGGCAAATATCCTCGGATGGAAAATGTGTAATGGTAAGGGTGAAAGGCTCATGAATCATGTCAGGAACCGTAGAAATATCATGAGGCAAATCACAAACCTCAAGCAGAGATCCATGGAATAAAGCGAAAGAAGATACAACCTGATCACCAATAGCGAGGGAACCAGCAAACGTGGACTTGTGAGGAACCCCATAGAAATCAGCAGGAACATCGGCCATAACGGACTCAAGAGATGGAGATATAGAGACCAATGGAGAAGATATTGCACCAACCATCGAACCAGGAGGGCTATCTGAGGTAGGCGCAAAAGCAATAGTAGAAATACCACCAAGGTATACGGCCTCAATATCAATGAAACCAGGAATGACCACCGAATACGATATCTGTGAATCAAGGCATATAGGCGCAAGGCACGTAGCAACAACCTGTAAATCCGGAGCAACATCAACCTGAGTAAGAGGACCCACGGTCGGTGAAAGTGAAGCAGAATGGAAAGAAGAGCTACATCATGAGCCTTTGGCAGGCTATGCATAAACTGCTTCCCGGTAACCAACTGATAGTCACTCTGGGAATGAATACCAGAAAGTAAATGATGCCGACCAACATGTGTAAAAGATAGTGTCTGTTGAGAAAGATCCACAGCAACAGTACCAAGTGACGAAAACCAATCTACACCAAGAATAATGTCATAGCGCTCTAGAGGAATAATATAGAAATTTGCCTGTCTAGAGAAGTCACCAATGCTATAGTCCAAGCCCTGAAACATCTGAGAACTAGAAAAAGAATGGGAACGAGCAACCTCGACACTAAGAGACTGTGTAGCAAAAATAGGTGTAGCACGAATCCTGGTGGAAATGTAACTGCTAATAAATGAATGTGTACTGCCAGTATCCACCAAAGCAATATACTCTCGCCCCAAAATGCGAACACGTAACCGGCGTAAAACGATCATCTAAAGAGCTTTGCGGAGGGTCTTTTGATGAAGAAGTCGCCATAGGGACTAAGGAAGAGACAAAAACCTGAGGGAGAGGACGTTTGTCGTCACCCCAACTTAGTCTAACTTCCGAAATCACCAAAAATGGCACGTAAATAGTCAATCAGGATGGATAATAATCAGAAAATGAGGGGCTGAGAAAGTAGAAGGTTTCTAACAAAATGGAAAAATGGACAGAGGAGGGTGTGAGGCAACAATTATGAACAGGAATAGGGGGCTGGAAAGAGCAGTATGTGAGCAGAAAAGACAGCAAGTAGGTGCAAAAAGGAAGTGCAAAAAGGGCGCAAGCAATACCTGGGTGGGTGCTGATCCGTCGTTCACTCGGTAGTGCCAACAAAGAGAGGTAAAAGCTGAAGATAATAGGGCACTGGGCAGCAACTACCAAGATCCACAATATGTTGATGAATAGGCTGAAAAAAGGTGCTGAAGTAAGGTGCCGAACAACCTCCAATCAATAAGAGTTCACCCTATGTCCAACTTTTCTTGTGATAAAATGTTTGGAATTTATCATCGTTGTAATGATTACCAGGCCTTGAACAAGGTCACTGTCAAGAAATGATATCCCCTTCCAAAAAGAGATGATCGATCTGTTTGACAAATTGGGCAAAGTTGTTATTCTTCCAGTATTGATCTGCATTCGATTCATCATCAGGTTTGTGATTATTCAAGTGGTAAGTACAAAATTGATTATATATGATGACGTGCCTCTATGGGTTTGCACTGGAATAACTAATGGTCCACCTGGAATTGGAGCCTTTTACTTCAACATGTGAATTTAAAGTCAAAGCAGATACTTAAAGACACATAGATGAGTCATAAAGACCAGACTCCACTAAATTTTGGCCTAGTGACTCCAATCTAGAAAGTGAGTCTCCATAAATATCAATAGGTCTCGTCCAGTAATAAAGTCAATCAGATCACCTGCTGTAGAGGATGAGTGAATGCCATCACAGTTCCATACCCCAATCTGAAGATGGTATGGATGGGGCCCCTAGGATATCTCGGGGACCCCAAATCCCTAGCTCTGGGAGCTACTAGGGGTGCCAACAACAAATCGTATTTGACAATCACGATAGATGATCCGTCTACCAGTCTCTCGGGCATCCTGGAAGGCTTTACGCCTCTCCTCAACCTGAATGTAAGTGAGATCATCATCCATATATATGGTGGTGCCGCGTAGTTTGGCTCTACATCGTAAAGCCTCTCTACGACTGGCTAAGGATGTGAAGCGAATGATCAGTGTAGCCGCATCTCTGGTGGTCCTCCAGGCGGTGTCTAACCCATTTGTCACATGTCCTAGGGTGGTCTCGAGAAACCTCGTAGCTTCGGCAATGGCATCTTGTGTATCCGGTATCCCACGAACCCTGATGTTATGGGCATTTTGTTCCCTTGACCGTTCTTCCGAAATGGTGGCTGAGATGATTGAGGAAATGGGAGCGCTAGGCTTGTTGCCTTTCTTCAAGACTGCTGTCCATGAAAGGAATTCTTCTTTATGCTGCTCAATCTTATTTTCTAGCTCCCGTATCATGGTGGTAGTCGATTCCGAGGTTGCAACCTGTTTAGTACTGATCACTTGTTCCAATGAGGCAACTTTGGACTGCAACAAGTTCTTTTCTTTGAGTAAAAAGACCATTATTCCCTTCAACTGTGAAAGCTCTTGTTTCAAAAGCTGGAAATCTGCTTTCATTTGGTCAACTTCCCAAGAGGAGAAAAGCTCGGTAGATTTGGAGGGAGTGTATGGGATGAGTGCTGTAGACGGAGGAGCTGTAGATTCTTAGGAAGTCGGTAGGGATGGCCAGATCAGTCTAATTGGAGCTCAATGAAGAGGAAGAAGAAGCAGAAGAAGAAGAAAAGGAAGAAGAAGGAGCAAAAGAAAAGGAAGCGAGATGAGCAGGGGGAGGTAGTGCTGCCTGCGTGGCAGGCAGCGCTGTCACATCAGCAAGCGGCAGCAGCACTGCCACAACAGTGATGGGCATCAACGAGGAGGCAGGGGCAGCAGCGAGGGGGGGGGAGTGAGGTGGCAGCCGGGGGGGGTGAGTTGGCAGCTGAGGTGGTAGGAGAGCAAGGGGGGGTGGGCGGCTTCCAACGAGGAGGCATGGCGAGAGAGAAAGAAAGAAAGCTTTATTAATGTCTTTTCCATGCCAAAAGGCATATAAGACTAATGAAGTACATGTCAAGTGTGTGGTAACCATGGGAGCGTATAAAATATCTCCAGAACTGTAATAAAGAAAACATCTAGTACAAACTAAAGTAGACACGTATGCGAGAGTGTGTCTGTGCATAATAATTATATGTATCTATGTCAAGATGTCAAGACTGTGCTGTGCTGCTGCTGTAAAAGGATGTAATGTGAGCCACAACATGAGAAGGCACTGGAGCCTGCCGGCGTCGTCTATGAGCATGAGTTCATCTTCTTAATGGCTGCAAGTACCATGTCAGATGTGAAGAAGGAGAAAACTCAGATGGTCGTGGAGATATGGAGATAGGTGAGTCGGTAGGGACGGTATATAAGCTAGTAGCATAATCAGTCCAAATGTGGAGGTCCTCCAGGAGAGGTGGTGGGGATCGAGGAACGAACTCACGCCAAAAAGCGCCCGAAGAAGAACTGAAAAGAAGGTCAATAGGACGTTTCCCTTCAGAATCATCATAGGAACGTTTCTTACGACGGAGAACATGATGGTAGGAGCGTCGGGAAGATCGAAGCAGAGGTGGAGCATGGATACGTGAATAGGTTACTGACTGATGAAGAGAGCGGCACTCAGTATCGTACCATGGGGGGTGCAATGGTCGAGGTGTTCGTCGAGTCTTTTTGGGATGGGGTTTTGTGGGAAGGGTTAGTGATGCAGCTGTGTGGAGAGAGGTGGTGAGAAACGCAGCCTGGGTGTCGACTGGACTGTCATGACGACGAGTGTCAAAGTGAAGCTAGGGACTGCCGGTACAATGACATGTAAATGGGATCAAATGTGTATGTGGGTGCTCGGGTAAGCATGGGCAGTGTAGATGAATGAGTGGGTGGAAGGTGGCCGATATTGAAGGAGAGAAATGAGTGATTAGAAAGGGTGGTGGGGGAAACGTGGAAGTCAGAGACTATGGGTACAAAGGATGGTGACCCCATGAGATAGTCAACGACCCTATGTCCTCCACTGTGAGGGTGGCATGTATAACTGTCTGAATGTGGCCAACAGGGTAAGCCATTATAAATGGCTAGCTCATGTGCCTCTCCAAACTGCAATAAGTGCTCACCATATGAAGTAGTAGGTCCCAAATTGTCCGCGGAGGTCTTGGTAACCCCAAGCATATCACTGTCAAGGGCATGAACACGTAGCTGATCAGTGGTGTCGAAGAACTCTGTCTGTCTCAAAGATGTCCGGGCATTAAAATCCCCTGTGAGGAGAATATGCCCCTGCTCTCTACATGAAGAATAATACATCTCTATCTGTAATGAAGTCAACAAGGTCCCCTGCCGTACAAAATGAGTGTATACCAGCACAATTCCACTCTCCAATCCGAAGATGGTGTGGATGGGGCCCCGGGGTGCTCCCAACCCCGGGCACCCCAAATCCCTAGCACTGGGAGCTGCTAGGGGCGCCATCAAGAAAGCGCACTCGTCCATCTCGATAAATGACTCGTCTACCAGACTCACGAGCTGCCTGGAAGGCCTTACGCCTCTCCTCTACCTGGATATATGTGAGGTCGTCATCCATATAGATAGTGGTACCGCGTAGCTTAGCCCTGCACCGCAAAGCATCTCGGCGACTCTCTAGGGAAGTGAAACGGATAATGAGTGTGGCTGCATCTCTAGTGGTCCTCCATGCGGTATCTAACCCATCTGTCCTGTGCCCGAGAGTGGTGTCCAGAAAGCGTCTGGCTTCAGCCAAGGCATCCTGTGTATCTGGGATCCCGCGAACTCTAATGTTGTGGGCTTTTTGGTCTCGAGATTTCTCTTCCAAGATGGTGGCTGAGATAACCGAGGAGATGGGAGCACTTGGTTTGGTGCCTTTTTTCAGAACCGATGCCCAAGAACGGGCCTCTTCTTGCTGCTTCTCAATCTTGGTTTCCAACTCCCGTATCATACTGGTGGTGGATTCTGAAGTTGCAGCCTGCTTGATCCCGATGGATTGTTCGAGTGATGTGACTTTGGACTGCAACATGTTCTTCTCATTGATCAAGGAGGTAACCGTTCCTTTCAGCTGTGAGATTTCTTGTCGCAAGATCTTGAAATTGGCCTTGATTTGATCGATCTGCCAAGAGGAAAAAAGCTCGGTTGATTTGGAGGGCGTATATGGGACACTTGCTGTAGATTGTGGTGCCGGGAGGGAAGTGGAGCTAGCACTGATCGGGGTGGGGAGGATTGGAATAGAGTCGGGAATAGGGTGAGCAGAAAACGGTGGGATCGGCGGGTACGAGCGGGAGGAAGGGGGAGAGGAAGGTGCAGCAGCAGCAGATGTAGCAGAGGCAGCAGGGAGGTTTATTGTACCACCACCACCAAGGGGGGAGAGGTCTGTTGCAGCAATGATGGAGGGAGAGAGAGCAGCTGCACCACTTGCAGTGATGGACAGGGGGGGGGGGGGGGAGCCCAGAGTGGGCTTCCTACGAGGAGCCATAAAATCTTTCTGAAATCAGCGATGGAGCTATTGAAAAATGGTAGGAAAAGTGTGAGACCTGCTTTCTGAGTGCTGGTCGTGTGAAAAGCAGATTAGTTTAGGATCTGTTGGAACTTCAGAATGGATACCAAAGGTCGATAGCTGGTTCCAGTCCCGTAATTGAATCTTCAGAAATAAGAATTGTCTGGAATTGAGGATTGATCAGCTGCTTAGAGCTGAGCAGGACCAAATTGGGAACTGAAGAGCGTTGTGTAGCAAGCTATTGTCTTCTTGAACAACTGGAGGTGCACTTCTCACTTGCCCGTTGTTGGTTTTGTCGAGAAAGGCTATTCTACGCGCTTTCATCTGTTTGTGCAAGTTCTGGCAATCGATAGATGGAGCTTGTATTTCGAGACCAAGATTTTCTCAAACTCTCGAATCAATGCAGGTGGTGATGTTCGGTCTATCTCTGCTGCCTTTGACCTCTTTTATATCCTCGGTTGTCACGAAGGATGCAATAAAACTGCAGCTTGTACGTCTGCTCCTTTTGCCAAATAAACAGCTACTTGAGCTCCCCAACAGAAGCCAGCGACGCCAATAGATCGAACTCCCTTTAGATCGAACTCCCTTCTCCTTCAAAAACGCTATGATCTCTTTTGATTCTTCTACTGGTTCAGGAGCGGCAGGATGCTTTGGGAATACGGTGAGAGAGAGAGAGAGAGAGAGCGAGAGAGAGCTCTTTCCTCCTATTCCAGTTCCAAGACATGTGGCATCCAAGCATGGCGGGCCAGGCCACCTTGGACCCAACAGTACCCGAATTGCTGGACAACACCTGCTAGAGTCTATTGGTCACCACCCCCGTCCACCGTTGCGTCCACTAGGGGAATGACTGCCCACTTTGGTCGGCTGCCGACTAGCCCTAGGACCCAACCCAGCTAGCGACTTTGTCAGTGGCACAACGGTTACACATCGCTATGCATACTCGTAACATGCTCCTCTACACTACATCAACGACTGTGATGCACCCTGCACGACTGGTGGATGCCTATCAGTGTGACTGCTGAATGGACCCAAACGACGGTCACTGGACCCTGTACTTACCGGTCTTAGTGGGATCATGGTCGGTAGGCCAGGATTGGGTCCTAACACTTGCGATATGGGAGAGGCAAAGGAAGTGAATTCTATGAGCTATTTGCATCTATCAGAGATATGAATGGTAGATGGAAAAGCTTCTCTATGTGCTCTTAACATATACGAGAGAGGGAATGGTGCTCCACAACTGTCACATTTGTCATGTGTGTATTATTTAAGAGGAAATCATCTAGCACTTTGGTTCATGTTTGCACTTGTTTTATATATTGGACTACTAGTGGCCCAAGCAAGGTTAGGTTTTGTGTTGGTAGAAATAGATTAACTGACCAAGATAACCCCAATTCATCGCAACCAGAAATAAGTAAAAATGCTACAAGAAAGAATTTTACGTAGGGAATGAGAGGTAGGTGTTTGCCAAGCTGGGAACTTAGGTGCAGATGAGTAATGGAAAGCATCCACAAGTGGATGGGTAGCCAGAAAGGGCTGTCCAAGTTTGGAAGAACTGGTTTGTGTGTACTTTGTGACATGAATATAGCATGGTTTACCTTACTAAACGTGTCCGCTAGAAAGTATGTAATGAGGTGAACTATGGTTGCACCTTGATCATCCATTAATCATAAGGATTTGTTCATGGTAGCTAGTGCTGCATAGTTTATGATTTAGATGGAGCAGAGGCTAGAGATAGCATCTATCCAAAGCTCCAATGAAGTAGAGTGCTATTCACAGAAGATTTTAACAGATCAAGAGTTTGAAGTAGGAGATTTGGTCTTCTTGTTGATACTTTCAAAGTGGGAGATGTTACCAATCGGTAAGTGCACCAAGTTACCTCCTAGTATTGTGGATTATGGTTTGTCATAAGAAAACCACCGATGTAGTTTCCAAATTGGGCTACAGAAGGGATGTAGAGTACATTTTCTATTTCATGTAGGTAGAGTAGTAACCTAGTTGAGATTATTTTCCACAGACTCTATCATGAAATTTTTTTAGGCAATATGGGTATCAGATGAAAGCTCTGATCGAGGGGATTATGATTGTGTAGTTTGCCGACTGTTTCAGGTGCGAAACACCAAAAGTGTGCTTTCACTCAGGGAGTTGGAAGGCCAAATCATGAAGAGGCCTTACCGTCAGGGTCGGTAGACGTTGGGGGGCGTTGCCCTCCAAACCCCCCACCGGGGGGCTACCGCCCCCCGGACCCCCCGTTTCTTGGGGGGCTACCGCCCCTCGAACCCCCCGTTTCCTGGGGGGCTATTGTCCCCCGAACCCCCTAGAGCTTCCTGCTATATAGACACTGTAGATAAAAATGCCACCACCCCCCTGTAGATAAAAATGGGGTCCAAATGCGCGCCGATAAGGGCCCAATATTTATGCCCCCAACTGTATGTACATTGCACTCACATCTCCAGTGAACCAATTGCAAAAGTGATCATCATCCATACAGTTGATAGTCCAAACTGTAGCATTAACATTTACTGAAAACCAGAGCAAATGACAACCAGATAGCTACTGAAAATAAGATCTGTTTGTGCCTCATCTACTGCACTTCTGAGAGGCAAAACGCTGGTTTGACCATTGATCCCCTAAAAAAATTTCAGCAATAAGCTATTTTTCCAATTTTTTTTTTTTTTTTTTTTGCGATTCTGGGTCGCGAATCGCGACCCACGAATTGCAGACCCAGTGAATCGCGATTCGCTGCAACTATGGTCTAGAGATGTCTTGCGTGGATGTGGTCATACCTGTAACCTAACCATGCTAGGGTTTACTAGCCGCATATGTCAGAGATATAGATACACTTGGGCTTTATTAGAAAGGTAGGAACAAGAACAGGGATAATTATAAGGTCTACCCGTAGAGCTAGAAAGGAAGTTAGTCTATTGAACATTGAGAGAAGTAGGAAAACTAGACAAGAAAATCTGTGTAAATATGAAAATTCTTAAAATTGAGTTTTCATGAGGTAGATATTTGAAACCTGTGAATCATCGCTAAATATTCACATCTTATTATTTCAAGGAAATAAGTCACGAGTCTTTTGTGAGATTGCACACAAAGGTTGGCTTATGTATAGTCCATCTGAGAAAAAATTATAAGCTGTGATGCACATACAACACACTCCTAAAATGGAATTGCTGCTTTCTATCTTCCGAACAAGCTAGACTAAATTGAAATGTTCTCTAGTGCTATCATCAAGAAAGCATGACATTTTTCTGTTTTGGAAAGTATGTTAATTCTTAAGGAAGGCTCATTACTTTAGCTACATAACCACTTGAATACTGATGGCTTCTTTCATCTCATCAATGAAGAAATTTTATGTCTAGGATCAAGGGCCATAGATAAATAAGTGTGGGAAATCAAGTTATAATGCTCAACAACATAAAAGAGGAATATGGCCTTTTGTATACTCATGAATTTCCGGACTTCCATTCATTATCATGGTGACTCTTGGATCACCATCACACAGCTCACCACTACACCATAGCACTCAAGAGTCATTGGTAGCACTTAATGACTTTGCTAGTTATTGATGCTATTTGTGAGCTCTTTGGTAGATTTGACAACTTGTTTATTCTTTCAAAAACTTCTGAATCTTTGAAGTTTGGATCTCGATTCATATGTATTTGAATTGCATTGGATCTTGATTCATATCTGTACTACCCTTAGAATCATTGGTAGCCATGTACCTGAAAGACTCTGTGTTGTTCTACATGTGAAACAGGCGATCATAAGACGAATAACTGATAACAGGTGTCATGCAGGAAAACTACTCTCAAGTTCCTTTTTAATGGAGAAGATTGCACATGTCAGGATGTGAAACTCACTCAAGCTCGGATTGACGATCTAATGTATGCATGCTCTTTCTTGTAAAAGTATCGTGTGGAATTGGTTCTAGAAAAGCAAAATGTGGAATTTTTACTAAGCTCCAAGGAACTCCTATTTGTGTGGCTGGTGATATACTGCTTGTTTTCCAGAGACACATCTGTTCTTCAAAGAATAGCATTTCATGGTCAGTATGGCATAGGAGGCTTGCTAGAGGCATCTGACAAGGACTTCAAGGTTAGAACATTGCCTTCATGCTATCTATGCAAGAATCTCTCCAATGTAATGAGCATAGTATCATTTAATCAGAGTGATAGGTAATTTATCAATGGAAATGTTTACCAAACTGAGCAGTTCTCTACTATCTGTGCCAGGAAGAATTGAGCTGTGTTGTATCTATGAAAGTTTGGTTAACTGCCAAGGAGCAGAGTTTGATTGATATGCGAAGCAAACAAACCGAATTTGAGCATATTAGAGGCGAACTATTACAGCTTGATCAACAAAAACAACACCTGGGAGTAAAGGTTGTTATATGCTAATGTCACTTGGGTTCATGCTTATTCATCTTTGGGCGCTATGACCCTATATAGCTAAATCAACTGCTGCAAAGTTCCATTTTGATTATGATGCTGTAGCTAATTATTGAATGCTGCGGTTTAAGGTGGAGGAAGCAAAGCACCGAGTGCAAGAATGGGAAGAAAACAGGTTAGTTCGTTCCTTGGAACTGAGCTGTTCATCATTTTTTCTTCTTTCAAAGAGGCTGATTTTTCCTACATTATTTTTTCGAAAGTCTGAAAAAGAAATCAGAGAATTTTCTAAACATTTTGCAATCGAACAACTTGAAGTCTAAGAAAGACATTTAAATCATTTCAAATTGACTTGTGACTATGGTGCTGCAAGATTGTTTAGGGTGCATGCACAGAGTGTTCAGACTAAATTAGATGAGGATCCCTATTGAATTTCCTTTAAGAATTCCATACATATCACATACCAAGGGTGAGAGGAGAGACACTGTGTGTTATGAATCATGATTATCTACTGAATGCACCGATGGAAATCATTGTTGGTTCAGTAGATTGGTAATTTTTGCTGCACAAATATCTCTCGGCCCAAATTTACAGACTCGTTGAAGGAAGAGACTTGCTTTTGTCATTGTTACGCTCATTTTAAAAATTAATTGTTAAGAGTGAAAAGGCCCAATATGGTCAAACTCTGTCTGACTAGACATATCTTTGCAGTCGTATGGATGTAGATTCAAGCAACCCTGCATAGCTCAAATCATAGAAACAGAGGCTTGTTGATCCTTTGCTAGGAATACACTTCCCACATATTACAATTTTGCAGAGCTCGACGGTATGAACGTGCCAAGTTGGAGGTGAATAAAGCTTCAGAAAGCCTTCATCAAGCAGGTGTTAGGTGCAAGGGATGTTTCCTGTCAGTCAAAGAAACCTTTTTGAATTGGCAGTGTGTAGCTCAGAAGCTTGAGCATGCTTTATCAGCAGAAATGGATATTTGGCAAAGTAAATGTTTAACAAAAAACAAGGAAGTACTGCATCCACACCATGAAAGTCTCTTAAAAAGAGCTACTGAACTTTCTGTTGAGGTTAGTACCTGTTCTATATTTTTGTCATCACAGATCCATGTGTTGGCTTCTGATGCCTAGCCCTTTGGACTCTCTTAAACTAGCTTGCAGAGTTCTGTGGTGTCTGATGTGAGGCTATTCATCCTGTTGCAATGCAAAGTTTTGGTGCATTTGTGAGTGTTATAAAACACCAAATCAATATACCTGATGTTTAGTTCTATGTCCGGCCGTTTGTATTTTCAGACTGTTTGACTACCTGTTTATTGGTCCATAATACATATTGAGCTATTTCAAGTGAGGATGTCCTCCTTTCTGCATGAGAATTTTTCTCATTTTTTTACTGGAAGAGATGGATGAATCTGGTTCTTGCAGACTTTATTTACTGGAAGAGATGGATGAATCTGGTTCTTGCAGAAGTTCATATCTGTTAAATGACTTATTGTAATCTTTACTTATGTTGTGGATACATCAGGTCATCCAAACTTATTCAGGTTGCTACCTTGTGCCTATACATTACAATGATTACATACTTCCAATGCATCGTGATCTGAATGGTTTCGAATCTCATTGAATTTTTAGAAAGCCTTGATTATTTTTCCATGTTCTTTTTCGAAGACCTGAAAATTTTTAGGGTTTTCTTGAACCGTTTTGACTACTTTGATGTGAGAGAATAGATTAACAACACCTTTATGGGCTTATCCAGAGGAAAGGACTGAAAAAGTCAATGTTTTGGTACATGGATCTAGAATAAAGTCTACTCTTTTGAAACCCAAAAGTACACATGAAGCTTACTATCTCAAAATGTAAGACAATAGATAAGTTAATTCATGGTATCCTGTGTTATTTTTGCCCAGTATGACCTAAATTGTAAAAATCCAACCGTATACGTAAACCTATCTTATGGGAACATTTGTTAGTCGCGTACGTTTTGAAAGTTGTAAATGTGAAAGTATATAGTTAGAAAGACTTGGATTTCATTCTGCACATATGCAAAGGTGCTGCCACATAGAAGTTTGTTTTGACCTTCTGTTAAGAAAACAAGTGCGTGGGATTGTTAAGTGGATGGGGGTTAAATACAGCTAAAAGGTGCTTGATTTAGCAATACATTTGTAGGTTGAAAGTCACTACATGAGACCCTTGATCCAGAAGCTGGAGTTTCAAGGTTCAGGCCTCTACAAGAAGGATTTGTATTATGGAGGTTTCAAATTCGTATCCAACAACAAGGTCTTGAATGAGCTTGAACAACATTCCAATTCATTTGAAAGCAATTATGCTGGACGGAGACATCAAACATTTCTTCCTATGCACACAACTGGCTGATCAAATGATGTTATTTTACAATGGGACTTTCTAAGCAGGCATGGATGCTGGGCTTTTCTGTAACTATTTGCACACTTCGTCGTTAAGTTCAACTTCCATGCAATTAGCCAGTAGTTCGAAATTCGACATGTTCAGTGGCTTTACAAACATTTAATATTCCTAAGGAGCTTTTTTAATCTCGTTCTCGAGAATTCAAAATCATCATACATTTCCTCAAGTGTTCGTGTCTCTTCATTTGACATAAATAGGTTCTATAATCTCGTACCAGTTTTTCCATATTGGAACCAGGTGGTGGTGTACCACAAGAAACGGCATTGAATGTTCCATAAGTGCAAACGTAGAAAGCAATGATTTAACAGCACCACTTAACCTTTCAATGTCATCCCCCCTATTTGAGCTTTGTGTCTCCTGGCGCATGTGAGGGCTTATAGCATGGATTTGGAAATGTATTCAGATAAAACATTGGAAAGAATGACAATGTTTCAAAACATTAGTTATGTCTTTTTTCAAATATTGTTTTGAAAAATCCAAAAAATGATGATTCTATGATCCTCAAACACCAAAGGATAGGAATGTTTTCTTTGTTGATCTCATAAGTACATCAGAGTAACAATGCAAAGCTTCTGTTGCTTGTAACGAACACTGAATGCGAATAGGAATAAACTTACATAGCTCTACTTGATTCACACATTTAAGTGCACCCTAACCCAGAGACATCTAGAATGTACACTCACACCAGTCACCAGCTCTCAGCTGCTCATGCCACTTAGCAGTATTGTTGAATGACCCTTCGTAAGTGATGCAAAGGAGTGTCACAATTGTGATTGGCCATATACACATATCCTTTTAGTATGTGGTTTGCATCTAAATATTTTTCTAAAAGCATCTTCACTAATAGTATTTATGTTGGAGCTCCGTCAGTGACCGTGCCTTCAGTCATTGACTATCAAACTAGTTGAATGGTAGCCATGGGTTCAGTTCGGTCCACCAACACAGGAGGACATACTTGGAGATGACCAGTGACTTGATGTACTTAGAAATTCATGAGCACCTCTTACACAAGAGATGGTTATTATATGCTGATCCCATGTCTCGGACTGCAGAAAATACACCTAATGACAATGGCTATCCCAATATAGACTACCGCTTTCAAAGTAGAACTAATAATACACATTTTACGAAGTCAGTAAGATTTCATGGAGACTGTATATGGTTCTGATATGTATCTGGTCTCAGAATGAGCATGACCAGTTTGGATATAGTCATTTTTAGTAGCTGTATGGCCTATATATCATAGCTCCGTTGGGTACAAAATGTGCATTTTTCTTTTTCAAGCTGAAAAAAATCAAAATACTTTTAAATTTTTTCTTTTTCCCATATGTGCAGAATGACACAATATTTAATTCTGACGATAGAATAACTTCCATAAGTTGACAATTGGCTGCAGATAAAAAATCAACGAGCTCTGGTTACTCATAAGCAGTCAAAGGTGACCTCCTTGAAGAAAAACCTCCTAGATCTGGAAGTTTGTGACAAATGTTTGCAGCCTATTGATACAATGTTCTCCTCTCAAAAAATACTACAACTTGAGGATGACGTAGCTGAGGGAAAAAGTGCTTTGGAAGCTCTTTTGAAAGTAAGAATTTGTGATGAAACATTCGATTGAGTACAGCTATATACATTAAAGATGATTAGAATTGAAGCTAAGTGTTGCATTTTTTTTCATAGGATCATCGGGCAAGTGAAGAAGAGCTTCAATCGATAGGAGAAGCAATTGCCGAGCAAGCTCAAAAGCAGGAAATGGGTATTAGAAAACACAAAGAGAACATGAATTCTCTACAAGTACAGGTGAGTCTGTTATCAATTGGGGTACTGCATTATGTGAGAGACCATGGAAAAAGGCTATTCTATGCCGATTTGATGCTCCCATCCTGCTTGCAATCAGGTCAAAATTGTTCGAGAGTCTTTGGCTTCTGCTCAGGCTGTTATGAAGTCTGCCAACCAATTTCTCAACTCAGCTGATTTTGTACACAGTGATGAGTCTCAGGGTGCTGTGGGAACTGTTGACATTAGATTTGATCGATTTACATTGCTTGATTTACTTCAAGAAAAGGCAAAAAGTTTTCAAACTCTAATCTCTGAGCTTGAATCTGAAATCGAGAAAGTACAAGTTGCAACTAGCAAGGTTCTACAGCTAAATGGTGACGTGTATACAGCAAGCCAGACCGAGAATCCATTCATAGCAGAATCAGAAGCTCTCTTAAGCTTGTTAAATGAGGTGGAAGTCCAGAAAAAGGAAAAGCAAATGCTACATGATTCCTTATTTCAGCAGATTGGATGGTTGAAAGAGCTCGATGATGCATTTGGCCACAAGGGCATACAAGTAAGACTGTCTATAAGCTTTTTTCATCTTATTATGCTGTGAAGTTCATAGCTTCAACTTCCAACAACTTAGGAATAACTCATTTGCTGGTGCTCATCTCAAAGAGCATCATTTTTAGGAAAAGAAACATCACATTTATTTGTGAGCATGTAAGATGCGGAAGTGAGCATGTACATACAAAGAAGTGTTCATCATACACAAAATAGTTGATCACCTCAATGATAACAATTTCTACTAGCTTGCCACAAACAAGTTCTATGTAGCTTGCCTAAAGGTTCAATTAAATGGTGAAGATGTCATATGGCTCGAACAATATTCATGTGGCATACTGGAATGAGTCTTACGTGGAACTGTGACTATCAAAGAGAAAAAATGGGCATGAAAGTGCAAAACATAAATGTGCGTTAGACATTTCTTCGCGTGCAGCCATTGCAACTTGCTTTGATGCAAAACTACCCCTTAAATGTTGTGTTCCCAAAAGTACATAACTAAGGACTCGCCATTGGGTCAGTGTCCATGCTAGCAAGGACAGACCTTAGTAGAATCTTAAGTCAGGTAGACTCCTGGTTATGTAAGCATGCTATGCTATAAGAAGAGATCATTTTTGAAGTTACGCTTTTGAGAGTATCGCGGACTTGAAGAGGTCATTTCTTTCAAGGTGCTTACAGATTAGTGACTAGTGGCCCTTGGCTTACTTTGCTGGAGATAGGTTTTCAAATTGTGCTCATACTACAGAAATGAGCCAATTTTACCTCCAGGTTCCTCTACTTCATAGAGTTTGTGAGTTCTGTTATATAGAACATGCAATCTCATATATTTGAAGTGAAAATATGCTTCCAACAAGAAATTCTATATGAGAACAAAAAATACTGTTTGAACTTTGATCTCAACACAATTTTATCTCTCGACCAATTTGTTATCATCATCATTCTTGTGGATAGTGTTATGTGTTGCAGTGTCATTGCCATTTCACGTTCTATGTATAATTTGGTCACTGATTGGGGTCAGGATCCATCTGATATTGTGCCAGTAATAAGAGGCTCTTGGAAAATAATGAAAAATCTTCTTTCATTTGACAACTGATGATTTTGGATCTTGAGAGTTCTTTGTTGGAAACTCTTGCATGAGCATTTTGTGGGGTTTTTTCTTGTAGTGTTCCTTACTGGGAGGGGGCCTACAAAATAGCATATTGTTAATCGTGTTTACATCTTTGTAGGAAATGTTAAAATTTAAGATGTAAATCCTTCTACATTATAAGAGTGGACGCAATCAATGATCAATCACATTGTAAAAAGTTGAACGCACACATAAGAGAGAGAGAAAGAAAGAAAGAAACTTCATTAACGTCTTTTCCATGCCGAAAGGCATATAAGACTGGTAAATGTACATGTCAAGTATGTGATAACAATGGGAGCGTATGACCTGCAGCATGGGGGAGCTCTGGTAGCAGCCGACGTCTTCTAGGAGGATGAGACGTGTGCCTCCTCATGGTAGGTCGTATGACTCGAGCTGCAACATGACTATATGTGGTCTATCTTTGATCTCTGTGAGCAAGTACGTCGTCATCATCATCATCATCATCATCATCATCATCATCGGTGTCGTCATATCGTGGTCTTCTCCTAGAGGCTGAGAGATAGGATGACTTTGATGGGTTGTCTAACCTGACCATGCCAGGCTCAAGGTGGGCACACTGATCTAGGCTTGGTGTTTTTTTTTTGTTTGTTACTATGGGGTCTAGAAGGGAAGGAAGTAGCGGCAGCCGTATGGAGTGATCTGGTAAGGAAGGAAGCTTGCTCTTCAAGTGAGCTATGATGTGGGAAAATGTGGAGCAGTGGGGTAAGCGAATGCTGATAGGTAGGTGTGAGTGAATGGTCAAAGATGTTTGGGTGCACGAGACAATGGTGGGGGTGAGAACTGTTGAGGCAAAGAAATAGTACGAAGACTAAAGAAAACGAAGGAATGATCAGAGAGAGTGGTAGGAGAGATACAAAAATCATGGATGAGTGAGATAGATGATGGTGATCCCATAAGGTAATCAACAACACTATGGCCGCCACTGTGGGGATGGCAGGTGTATCTGCCCGAGTTGGGCCAACAAGTTAAACCACGGTCATGTCTATCACGGATCTGATTTCTTCTGTCTCTTTTTTTTTTTCTTTGGCCAGCTTCTGTTGTTGCGCGATCTCTTGGCCCTAGTACTAAACCTTATTCTCGAGCACTTGGTGCTGGCTTTTCAACCAATGCATGTGGTAGCTTGCTTCGGATAGGCCGATCATCGAGCGTTTAGATCTGCTTTGAGAGAAGAAGGATGTAATCTGAGACTGTGTGTTTGGGGATAAGTATGCTCAGTTGTTTGACATAAGTCCTGTCGCAGGAGGGACATCTCACATATCATAAGTGCCACACATCGGGGGTCCTCGTATAAGATAAGGGACCACAGTGTAACTGGTGTCTGACGAAAAATGCAATGATATCGCCCTCTGATCTCATAGTAAACTGGACAGCACAACTGGCAAAGCCGTTCCTCTCGTTGGGGTACGCTGGAAGCGCCCAGTCTCAATCACCATCTGATGTGAAGACACTCGGAACTGGCCTAGCAGAAACTGAAGCCTATGAGATAGTCTTGAGGTGAGATAGTGTGGAAAAACTGGAAATCCCACTGTGTCTAGCTCCAGAAAGTGTCCTGTAATAGTCGGGTTTGACCTCGAGCTGTCCCTGCCATGTCCGGCTCAGATATGCTCTATAGAGAAAGTGTCTGATAGACTCATGGGTGCCTGATGGAAGGTCTGTGATAGAAATGCCAAGTGTATCTAGTATCTAGGAGGCTTGAGAAAACCATGATAGTCGATGCCCCTGATCATAAAGGTGTCGTGATGAGGCAAGTGCCGTCTGTATGTGTCTCTGCTCATCTGTGGGTAGCATCATGATACGCTGAATATATAGAGTAAGCTGGAAGATGGCGGATAGATGTTTGGGTGGAACCGCGAACTCTGTCAGTATAATCTAATGTCTTACGTTTAACATTCCTCTTAGGAGTTAAAACAGATGGAAGATCATCTATGAACACTCTCTCCTAATCTTTTGATCCAAATTGGCAACAGTACTGGTTTACACACATTGCATGCTACTTTGACTAGTATTGGTAGACATATCAAGTAGAAAGAAAACGCACATGCATTCACAATAGATCCTACACAACTGCGTAGCTGAAACAAACTGTCCAGGAGGCACATCCTGCTCACCACGAAGGGAATGCAACACACCATCAAACTGGAACTCATACACATGAGTATCCCAGGCTATGTGTGGCTTCCGCATCGCGTGGCAACAAATGCCCAACACCACATCAAACTGCAAGCTGTGCTATCTCAAAATCCAACTTTTCTATGTAACTTTGTACAATTAATGGAATGCCCACAACCCTTTTATCCCAAATCTCTGTACCATTTCCATCAGCCATTTCCTCTATGTATCAGTACTGGGATGGTGGAGTTCTCACACCTAACTTCCGTACCAAACTTGAATTGAACACATTATGAGAGGACCTAGTGTCAACTAAAACCTGAACATCTCTACCACACAGCTGTCCTTGCATAACAATAAGAGAGTGTTAGGAAATTGATACCCTTTGCGAGTTAGGAAATAGAGTTACCTCACGTCGTAGCTCGCATCACATCCTTCTTCCTCAGCAACAGATCATGATGATAGTGATATTGATGTTGCTACGCCTCACTTTGTATATGTAGCATCATTGTATTACATATCTCACTCATTTTAGTTCGTAGTATTTAGTTATGTTGTTTTCTTCACTACAATTTTGGGGACGTTTTCATACGCTCCCACTGAAACCACACACTTGACATGTATATTACTAGTCTTATATGCCTTTTGGCATGGAAAAGACATTAATAAAGCTTTCTTTCTTTCTTCTCTCTCTCTCTCTCTCTCTCTCTCTCTCTCTCACACACACACACACACACACGCACACACACGCACACACACGCACACACACACATTATATCACTGAGAATTTGTGAAACGATTGTTTTACTGGTTTCTTATCTCTGGTTACAGGATGTTCATTATATCACTGAGAATTTGTGAAACGATTGTTTTACTGGTTTCTTATCTCTGGTTACAGGATGTTTCTGCCCGTTACTAGGCGGTTTGGCATTCTTAATGTGTTCTTAATAGATTGCCAGATCAGGCAGAAAGATTCGGCTTATGTTGTAGTATGTTTAATCCAGCCTGTCAGTGGATTTCTAAGATCACGTTCACTCCAAAAGCACTCAAATCAAGAACTATGCAAGCCTAGAACGTCCATCTAAAGATAAGCATGCATTGCAGATGAACTCCATTCAGTTCTTACTCTATCTACTGTAAAACGTTTGAAAAACAATCAAGATTCTCAGATTAATCTAACAGATCAATAGAAATGAACGAAACAAGAAACAAGAAACTAACTAACAAGCAATCAAAGAGCAAGGATCAAGAAATAACCATTTCTTGATTCTTGATCTTCTCAAGAACATCAAGAACTGGACTGTTAGGAAATATGCAAGATCTACACCACAAAATCCAGCCTATTTAGTTTACTTGAAGCTTGTTTCCAAATCAAGAACAAGAAAGCAAGAATTTAATCCACTCTACTTCCACAAACATACAAGAAATTTACTCTAATTCCACAACTACATTAAGGTAGAAAAGCAAGATCATGAAAGCTTCACTCAAGAACACCAACATGATCATGGAGCTAAGATGAAGGCTCAAAAACTCGTGGATGATCTTTCTCATTAAAACAAGAGCAAGAGCATTACAATCCAAAGCTCCCTCACAAGAGAGGGGGGCTCTTAAATAAGCCAAGGAGTTGCCCATGTGGAGCCTAAGTGGCAATTCCACAAATTACAATTTACAAGTGGAATTAGCTCCTCCACTAGAGGTCACCATCAAAAGGTGGCTCACTCTATTTTATTTAAGAGGGGTCTACCACATTTATTACAAGTGCCTACACATACTAGCTCCTACATGGTCATTCCTTCTCTTGGGATTCACCATGAGGCTCACATGATTTTAAACTGTTATCCGAGCTAGTATTTCTCGGCTCTCATTCTCATCCTTCTCTTCTTCCTCAGGGACCTCCTCGGTCTAGGGTGAGAGATGCTCTTTAGAATAGCTTGGCTCGGCATCTTGGGGATTCCTCAGAATCTGCCAACAAAATCTCATATCAAATCAAGGTCTAGATCCTATAAAGGAGGGACCTCTACCAAATAGACACAACCACCTCTCTTGACTCGAGCTAACCTACATTAGGAGTGGTTGCCACGTGGCATTTTGGCCATACATGTGTGGAACTCAATTATAGACAAAAATGTACAATATGCTAAATGGCTAGATTTGCCAATTTTGGCAAATTTTCACAAAAGCAACGCTATTGATATCGGTTTGTTGAGAAATTATGTGATTCAGGCTCTTTTCCAAAGACTGCCTTAACCAAGTACTTCTAATGATTCCATAATCCATGGAAAGAACGTGACCAAACTTATTAGAAATGTATTTATTAAATTGTTTAGAAGTAGTACAACAACATTGGTGCATATTCTCAATCTCAAAGTTATAGAAAACATCAAATGGAAAATACCAGTCATGCTTGACATTAGGAGAATAAGACCAGCCAAATGTAATATCATAAAACGAATCGTGAATGACACCAAAAAATTGTAGTAAAACGTGAGCATAAAACTGCTTCCGGGCCAATTTTCATATTAGGCTTAGAGTTTGACTTTTCAAAGTTATATTAGTCTAAAAGCATTTGAATAAAAACTTTTGGAAAGTGTGGGAAACTATAGAACACGAGTTTTAGAGATTCAAGTTTGAATTAGAATCTAGTCCACATTAATGCTAGGTTTTTCATTATGGAGAGAAACCAAAGTTCAAAGTTAGATTTGAACATGCTATAAAAGGATGTAACTCATGGAAAGAGAAGACATTCTCTCCCTCTTATCTCATTCATGCTTATACATGGTTCTCTTTGGGTTCTACTATCCATTGGTGCACTATATTGGTGATATCTTGCAGTCTTGTGTGTAGAATGCTTATTTTATGCTATTTTTGGATCGACACGTGTGAAATACAGTATTTTACTGTTTTTGTACAGATAGCAGCTTCATCATATCTTATGTTTGATGTTTGATAAGGTTCTTAGTGAGTTTGCATCTCTTTCATTGAGTAGATGTTGATTTTTTCACATTGGCAAGATTGGTAGATTTGATCTATTTCTACCCCAAGATCATTTTTATGGATTTGGATCTTAATTGATCTGAAATTCTTCACATGGTATCAGAGCTTTTGTTGTAGGTTGTGAAAGGATCAAGTACATCTATCAAGGATTTGGTGAAGATATCAATGTAGAGCATGCTAGATTGATTTCTATCCAAAAATCGAGTTTCTTGCATATGTAGATTGGATATTTTGTAGATCAAAACTCATTTTAGGTTATAGAACTTGATGAATTCCGATTACACACCACACTTACTAGAAATAGCCGATTTTGGATGCATTAGATAGGTCTCACTTGAGGCTACAAGATTGCATATCAAGTTTTAGGCAATCGAGTGTAGAATTTGAAATAATCAATTTTTTGTGATTGTCAAAACCCTAATTTTGATTGGATCTCTAGATTGTGAGGTTACTGAACTTCATTTGAGTTTTTAGGAAGTGGCAAGAGTCATTAGATTAAGAATAGATCATAGGTTGATCAAGATTTCTACATTCTATCTGTTGATTTGCTAGATATAAGTGCTAGAAGAGAATTGAGAGGTTCCATATCTTTGTGACTTCTTTTTGGAAATATTTGTTGTATTTCAAAAGAGTGCTTTGTGCATTGGAACAGGTTGAAAGAGAACGATTAGGTCATTGCAACATGGCTACATCAAGTGGATACATGTTGGAAGGCAAGGATAGGCTTACCTCAGGCAACTATTCATTGTGGAAAGTGAGGATGGAATGACTTCTTGAGATGAATGATGTTTTGGATATTGTTGTAGGTTTGGAGGAGAGGCTAGCAACACAACAAGAACAAATGAGGTATGACAAGAGGATACATGTTAGATGGCAACGATAGGCTTACCTCAAACAACTATTCATTGTGGAAAGTGAGGATGGAATCACTTCTTGAGATGAATGATGTTTTGCAACAAGAGGGCCAAAAGAGCTCTACACATGATCAAGATGAATGTTACCAATGAACTTCTCAAGGAAGTTGGTAAGAGTACTTCATCAAACGATGCTTGGGATTCATTAAAGAAGTTTTATGAATCCAAGTCTACTTCTAGAGTGTTGACTCTAAGAAGGCAAATCTTTTAATGTTTGCAAAAGCATGAAGAAACATCACCTCTTCTAGCTGTTTTTGGGACTCGAGAATGACTTTTGCTTGTTTTGCCACAACATACTCAAAATTTTTCTTGTCCGCCTCCCTCTCTTGAATCAACCTTATATACTTTTCCATTCTTATGGCTGAGGCTTGAGGGGCCTGGATCTGGATATCCTCGGGCTTCACTTGAGGAGCATCAACCGTCATTGCGCTAGACGATCCATCTCGGGCTTGTTCTATCTGGGTCATCTATTGCTTAAGTTGTTGCTGGATCTCGTTCAGCTCATTTGCTTGCCCGACCATTGTGGCTTTCAGCTCCATTATTGAGACTTTCTTTTCCTCTGCCTCTTTTTTCGTTTTCTTCTCTACCCATCTCTTTTTGGGGGGAGGCCATAACTTGTGCTAATTACTTATGTAATAGGCTTGAGATATGATAGGTCGTATCTCAGATTCATAAGTCATCTGCATATAATACCGTCAGCACCCCTTTTATATAACTGTCCGGTGATAAGTTGAAAGGGTGCCGCCTTGATCAAAAATTTCCTTTTGGCTACTGTATTTAGCCCTTCTTTGAGTCTACCAGTTGTAAGGAGCTGACTGATTTCCTCAGCCCGTAGTGGAGTGGCATTGATCTGGAAAAGGCATGCATCAGGTAGATCGTCGTTGACTGGTGCATCGGCCTTTTCAGCTTTGGGAAGTCTGGAAAGGTAGTCGACCATGAAGTGTTGTGTGCCTTTCCTGACGACTACGCGGAATGTGAAATCCTCAAGTATTAAGAGCCATCTAGCTATGCGTCCGGTTTACAGGATTTATTTACAATATATAACAATGCTTGATGGTCTGTATAGAAAGCAAAGGTTTGGCCTAGCAAATAGTGTCGGAGTTGCTGTACGGCATAGACCATGGCTAGTGCTTCTCGCTCTATTGTGGTATAGTTTACTTCAGCAGGCACCGGTTGTCTGCTCAAGAAACGTATCGGGAAATCTTTTCCATATTCGTCCGGTTGTGCTAGGATACCTCCAATTGCATACTTACTTGCATCAGTATGCACGTGGAATTCCTTCGTGTAATCTGGGGAACGAAGTATGGGTGCGGTGGTAAGCACTGTTTTTAATTCCTCAAAAGCTTTTATGCGTTCTTCGGTCCATCTAGGGTCGACCACAACTAAATAAACGAGCCTTGCCTTACCGGCGTAGTCGATTATGAAGATGCGGTAGTAGTTAGTATGGCCTAAGAAGACGTAAACTTCTTTCACTGTTGCGGGTAAAGGCATCTCAAGTATAACCTTGATCTCAAAGGATTGGCATAAATACCATCCTTGGATGTAATATATTCGAGCACAATCCCATGGGTGACCCAGATTTGACATTTTTCGGGGTTTAGTGATATACCAAGCCTTCGACAGCGAATGAATATCTTTTCAAGGGCTTCGAGGTGTTTTTCTGTAGAAGAATGTACACCTAAATCATCAAGATAAATCTCGACAATTCGATGTAACAAATCTTGGAACGCCATTTGCATGACGTGCTGGAACGTGGAAGGGGCATTGCAGAATCCAAAAGGCATTATGTCATAAGCATAAATGCCGTATTCCGTGGCAAAAGCCATCTTGTGTCTATCCTTAGGGGCTATCTGGACTAGAAAATAGCGACTAAAACCATCTAAGAAGCTGAAAGCTTCAGCTCCTGCCATTTCCTCAAGGATTTGTGTCGTTAAGGGCAACGTGAAGTGGTCTTTTTTAGTAACCGCGTTAAGGTTTTTGAGATCAACACAGATACGAAGCTTGCCGTTTTTCTTGGGAACTACCACGATGGGTGATACCCAATCCGTGTGTTGGACTTCATGAATGAAGCCAGCATCTAGGAGCTTCTTAATATCCTCGTCAATCCGTTCACGATAAACAGGGTTACAACGGTAAGGCTTAGCCCGAATAGGCTTAGCGTTCTCCTCTAATGGAATAGTATGGACTGCTACTTCAGGTGGGACCCCCTTCATTTCGGTATAATTCTAGGCAAATACATCTCCATATTTGCGTAGTAAGGTCTCCAGATCAAGAAGTTGACCTGGCGTGAGGTGGGCTCCGACGTGAATTATGCGATCCATCTCCTCATCAGGATCTTTAAGATTGAGCTGTATGGTCTTGCGGGTCCTTCAAAGGAGTAGGAAGCCTATGTAGGTTCCCGTTGGGGTGGCGGCAACTGGATGACGACGTCATCAAGTGTGAAATCTTTGAAATGGCTTGGAAGATCAAAAGGAGGTTCCACAAAGTTCTCTGGAACTTTGAGAATTATGGATGTGGATGTGTTAGCGGAACTGGAGGCTCTATCGCATGGATTGTCCTTTTGTTGGTCGGACAATGACTTGATTGGTTGTTTGAGCTTTTCACGCATTTGTTTTTGTCTCTCGGTTAGTTTTGTGTTGACTATTTTGTTTTTTTCCAACCGATGTTTTGTGGTGTTTTGTGGAGGTGGTGTGGTTGCCTCTCGAATCAATTCTTTGTCCGGAAGCATGTCCCGTCGGTAGACCTTACGTTTGGGCCGTTAGGCCACGATGTTGGCTACCTTGGATGTGAGTTGCACATGAGCCATAGGCCCTGGCGACTTAATCTCTTTGGGGATCGATTTTGGTGCGTAACGTTTTTGATCGAGATACATGAGGACTTGGTCATTAGTCATCACGTCATCATTCACCGAAAGAATACTGTCTTCCAAAACATGGGCTGCAGAAATACTAGGTTCTCCTGGGCACCAAGCTATAGGAATTGGGTCTATTATCATTAATGGAATGATGGGTGTCTCTATGTCCGTAGAAGATGGGAGAATATATGTGTCTGCTGCGGCGGTTTCTATGAGGTGCTATCGAGGATAGCGGATACTGCTGGATATCTTTGTAATGCATAGGTAAGGTGATGCTAGTCCCCTTAGAAACACCGATATTCATCAGATTCATGGGAATCTGAGAAATTTCTGGAATCTCATCGGGTTTCCGCTGTTCATCTTGGATATTGGGCAGCTGAAAACTTCTATGGATATAGCTTTGAAGGCCGGTGAAAGATTTCATGGCACTAGGGAATGGCATTGTGATCTGAGCTTGCAGAAGTTCAGAGAAAACTTCGAGTCCCTGTAGGGGTTGCTCTTTTGTGATCGGAGCAAATAACAGACGTTCCGTGTTCTGTTCCTCCTGCAAAAACTCATCTCGGAATTCGTTGTATTGTCGTCGTTCCACTCGTGGGTCGGGATAGTCTCGTGGTAATGTGGAAGCTATCAAAGAGCTTCCCCTATGGTCAGCAGGGTTTTCTAGGTTTTTCTGCTGCTGTTGAGTTTGGTGTTGAGCTTTAGTGAGGACCCTAACAGGTTCTGAAGAGATATGACGTGCTGGTAGGATCCTGTTTGGTTGTTTGGGGCAATCTTTGAAGGTGTGTTTTCAAACACACTCCGGACATTCGGCATGGTATTGGTTTTTTGCTTTACGATCGACCATGAAATGTCCCGTTTCGCCACAGATGAAGCATCTGTTGCTCATGGGCCCTTGGGCAATTGCATAGCCATCTTGGATGGCTAGCAATCCTGGAGTTTCTGGATTAGGGGAACTGCTAGAAGTGGATGTGGTATCTGTATGGTATGATGGATCATAGGAGTGATCGACAAAATGGGTTTGAGCGGATTCTTTATGGGGTCGATTCTTTTGTGCTCCTACGTCAGGGTGGCCCCTTGGAGGTGGACCTAAGAGTGCTAGTTGAGGCTGAATTTCCTGTTTGTGGTGTTTAGGCAGTTCGTGGATTTGAACCTGTGGCTTGTTTCGTGGAGGATATTGATGTTGTGGGTTCCGTGAAACAAATTGATTTCTAGGAGGCTGGTATTGTCCTCCTGATTGGTCGTGATGCTGTTTTTGTGGATTGTAGTAGCAGTAAAAAGAGTGATTGGTGCAGTTGCTTTTTCAGCACTTGGTAGTCTGGAAAGGTGATCCGCCATGAAATATTTCACATTTAATCAAAGAGGTGTCTGGTATTGGTTGATAAGATGGGCATTCATTTCCAGTGTGTGCACCTCTGCAATGAGGGCACCAGGTATTGTCACATCTATGATGTACCTGGCAAGTGGGTAGCTGACCTAGCATGGAACTTTGTATAGAGTTCAGGGTGTTCTGAAACTCTTTTGTAAGTTTCTCGATCTGGTGTTGGTGTTGCTGGGTAAACAACTCCATCTGAGATTTCCAAAGCTGATCCTGAGTTTCCTCGGTCGGCTTGGATTCATGGACAACACGGTGTGCTCTCCGTTCTCTAGGTTCGTCAACATCCGATCCTTCGTCTTCTTCACGGATGGCGTCAGATATAGCTGTTTTTAAGGATGTGTACTCATCGTGAGATTTGAGCTCACGTCTGATCCATCTTGGAAGTCCGACTAGAAACCAAATGATGAGCATTGATTCCGTGGGTTGTTTTTGTACCTGACTTTTTAAGCGTTTGAATCGTTTGATATAGTCACGTACTTTTTCATCCTTTGCCATTTTGATGTTACTCAATTTGACAAAGGGAATGTCTATCAAACGAAACGGTTTGAATTGCTTGATGAAGGACTCTTTCAAGAGTGACCAATCATGTTTATCTTCACGATCCAGGTTGAAAAACCATTCATGTGCTCGATCGATCATGGTCATCGAGAAAAGTTGGACCATGGATTCGGGAGATGTCTCACCATATACATCACAAGCATTCTCAAAGACTTGTAGAAATCTCTGAGGGTCTGAGTTTCCGTCGTACTTAGGAAGATGTACGAGGACTGTGGTTGGCAAAAGCCGCATTTAAGTGAGCTCTTGCGTGAGAAGACTCAGCAGCATGAAATTGTGGTTGGTCATATGCAATTTTAGCTCTGGTAGGTTCCCATCTCTCAAATGGGTTTGTGGATGGCTTGTGGACTTGTGATTTCATGTGAGAGTACCGATTGTATCTGGCTTGCTCAATTGAAGGGGACACCATCTCGGGTGTATAGTTCTCTGTGGAATTTGGATCGTTATGACGATCCATGTGGAAAGTCTGGACTATTCTGGTGGTGTTGTTTGTGGGGGCTTGTTTTTTGTTTGTTTTTTTGTTTTTGTTTTTTTTTAAGGGTCTAGGTGTAAAGTCGAAAAAAAGATACAGTGGTCAAAGTAGTGTGACTGGTGTGGAACCAAGTTGCACAGTATCCAGGTGAGTAGTAGTCAAAGGAATTTGGCTGATAGCTGTCTCAAGTGGCTAGGGTACAAGTCTAGTCAAAGATTGAGTTGACTTTCAAGTAGGAGCTCGGCTCGGTCGAGATGTCAAGGCCGAAGGCTCGATCGAGATTGGATGTCAGGACTCGGTCGAGAGTTGATGTTAGGATTCGGCCTGGTCGAGATTGAACTGGAAAGGCTCGGTCGAGATGTCAATGCAATGAGTCGGTTGAGATTTGATAAGTGGACTCGGTCGAGATGACACTGCAAGGACTCGATTGAGATCTGACTGAGAGGCTCGGTCGAGATCGAACTGAGAGACTCGGTCGAGATCGAACTGAGAGACTCGGTCGAGATCAAACTGAGAGACTCGGTTGAGTTCGGACTGAGAGACTCGGTCGAGATCGAACTGAGAGGCTCGCGGTCGAGATCGGACTGAGAGGCTCAGTCGAGATTGGACTGAGAGGCTCGGTCGAGATCGGACTGAGAGGCGGTCGAGATCTGACGTGTAGGACCCGGTTGAGAATTGTAATCCAGGACTCGGTCGAGATGGTAAGTCAGGACTCGGTCGAGAGCTAACGTTAGGAACCCGGTCGAGATGTGATATAGGGCTCGGCTTGGTCTAGATGGAAGTCGTTGGACAGCGGAGCCAGGGACTCGGTCGAAACCAAAGTGACGGGCTCGGTTGAGATGTAGAGCGTGAAGTTTCAAGAACCGTTTGGAGTGCACAGAGATCGCGGTTTTGATTGGGTTGTGTGTGTGCACTGGTGGGAATGGCGCCAATTGTTCACAAATTCTATCACTGAGAATCTGTGAAACGATTGTTTTACTGGTTTCTTATCTTTGGTTACAGGATGTTTTTGCCCGTTACCAGGTGGTTTGGCATTCTTAATGTGTTCTTCTTAATACATTGCCAGATCAGGCATAAAGATTCGGCTTATGTTGTACTATATTTTATCCAACCTGTCAGTAGATTTCTCAGATCACGTTCACTCCAGAAGCACTCACAAAAATCAAGAACTATGCAAGCCTAGAACGTCCATCTAAAGATAAGCATGCATTGTAGATGAACTCCATTCAATTTTTACTTCTAACTACTGTAAAACGTTTGAAAAACAATCAAGATTCTCAGATTAATCTAACAGATCAACAGAAATGAAAGAAACAAGAAACGAGAAAACTAAGTAACAAGCAATCAAAGAGCAAGGATCAAGAAATGGTTATTTCTTGATTCTTGATCTTCTCAAGAACATCAAAAACTGGACTATTAGGAAATATGCAAGATCTACTCCACAAAATCCAGCCTATTTAGTTTACTTGAAGCTTGTTTCCAAATCAAGAACAAGAAAGCAAAAATCCACTCTACTTCCACAAACATAATGAAAAACAAGAAATCTACGCTAATTACACAACTACATTAAGGTAGGAAAGCAAGATCATGAAAGCTTCACTCAAGAACACCAACATGATCATGGAGCTAAGATGAAGGCTCAAAAACTCGTGGAGGATCTTTCTCATTAAAACAAGAGCAAGAGCATTACAATCCAAAGCTCTCTCACAAGAGATGGGGGCTCTTAAATAAGCCAAGGAGCTGCCCATGTGGAGCCTAAGTGGCAATTCCACAAATTACAATTTACAAGTGGAATTAGCTCCTCCACTAGAGGTCACCATCAAAAGGTGGCTCACTCTATTTTATTTAAGAGGGGTCTACCACATTTATTACAAGTGCCTACACATACTAGCTCCTACATGGTCATTTCTTCTCTTGGGATTCACGACGAGGCTCACATGATTTTAAACTGTTATCCAACTAGTATTTCTCGGCTCTCATGCTCGGCTCTCTGGCATCTTGGGGATTTTTTAGAATCTGCCAACACACACACACACACACACACACGATATCAAGGGTAACTCTTAGAGGACAATGCTTTTGTAACTAGGTTATAATCATGGTCATGATGATAGTGATATTGATGTTGCTATACCTCACTTTGTATATCTAGCATCATTGTACTCATTACATATCTCACTCATTTTGGTTCGTAGTATTTAGTTATGTTGTTTTTTTCGTTACGAACACTTGACATGTATATTACTAGTCTTATATGCCTTTTGGCATGGGAAAGACATTGATAAAGCTTTCTTTCTTTCTTCTCTCTCTCTCTCTCTCTCTCTCTCTCTCACACACACACACACACACACACACACACACACACACACACACACACACACACACACACACACACACACACACACATGATATCAAGGGTATCTTGGAGGACAATGCTTTTGTCACATGTAATTAGGTTATAATGTTGTTCTATGCTATCTGGGGCTTGATAATCGATTCAAACTCCTTGAGTCCCCAATTGATCGTATTCATTCCATTTGGTAGGGACCAGGCACCTGCGCGACTCTGACCTTTTGGCATGACACCCAACGCTAAGTGAATACGATAGGGGCATAAAAAGACTCGTTCTTTTCTCATTTCGCTATTCGATGATGATAGGGATTTTTGGGAACTTTGAGGGACAGTACTATGGCAAATTATTTTGATTTCTTTCATAGCTTAGTTGGAGATTAGTAAAGGTTGTTATTTTATGCATGATCTTGTGTGAATGTGTTGTGACCTAACTCATGAAAGTAGTGCAAAATTGGTGGAAGAGTATATTTTTGAAGAGAGCCACCACTATGTATGATTGTAAGCTCTTTCTTTGTATAGAAAAGATAGAATTCAAAGTTTCGCTTAGCTCAGCCATAGTTTGAATATCTAAAAATAGGACAACAAACCTAAATGCAAAGCTTTTTGATTGAGATTCATGTATTTAGGAATGTTAGTATTCTTGACTGCATAACGTTGAAGGTTCTCATGCATTCTAATTTCTTATTCTATTATGGTACAACTTTTACGGACTCTTAAACTTTTGTTTGTTGACTATAGAGCTATATCTTTGAAGAATCACTATTGGAACTACAAGAGAGAGCTTCAAGGTACCTTGAAGCTCTCTCTGGTGGAACTTTAGGTTTGTTGCTTCGTCCCTCAAAGGAGTTGAGGCAATCAAAGGCATCTATTGAACGAATCGATAAAATAGCTATAGTGCGTTTGTCGAATGGAACAATAGAACATCGAAATCTTCGTCAATTAAGCGGAGGAGAGCGTAGACGTTTGGTATGCTTCCTTTTCTATTGTTTTTTATCATTATAATAATAGAGATTTTGCAATTTGTATTACCTGGTTTTTTTTGGGTTGCTACTCTTCTGCCATTCCCTTTTGGCCTTTAAGGACTAACACCCATATTTTGGAGACCATAGTGTACAATAGGCTGTCTTCTTGAAGTCCTTCCATGTACAACATGGTGGTACAATCTTAAGACTCTCTTATGACTATCTCCTACGAAAATGTGATTCCTCGACAATTTGTTGCCTGTTTGCCAATACGCACTTAGCTTCTGAAATTGCACAAAGTTGCTTATATTACAATATTCCCAATCCTTCATACCCTTCCTTAATAGAGATATGACATTTATGCATTAATGTAAGCTCAATTTTTGTTGATGGTTGATGACCTATGTAGAAGACCTAGACCACATGAAATTTGATGTAAAAGTTTTTTCCACCATTTTCACTTAGGCTCATCTCTTTTTCATGAATGTACGTGCCCAAGCCAGAATACCGATGTTCAAATATGATTTCCTTGTATTGGTATATAAATTCCTTGTATTTTCGTGTTTTTATTCCTCCATACTCTATGCTAATCTCCTTGTAGGATAGTTAATATTCAAAATTCCATAGCTTTCTGATACTTCTAGAATTGGATATCTAGCATGTACATATTGATATAAATTGTTTACCTTTGTTGCCAATTCATCACTGTGAGATCGCCGACACTTGCGTGAGGTAGATTCTTTTAGGTTGTTTGTTGGGTAATCGTTGTTGTACTTTAGGCAAGGTAGCATTTGATTGGATTAGTTGTACAACTATCTCCGTGGTCTGATTGTGAATGTTTTTGCACTTCCTCTCTAGTTTTGCATGCTCTGGAATGACATCTTCCATCCTTGATGCATCTTTCAAAATACATAGATAAACGTTATACTCGGAACCTTTCAAACATTCTTCAACTTCCAAAGTGGATACAAAAGGGGTATCAGACATATCAACATCGCCTCTAAGTCAATCAACGAGCCATTGTGCAAAAAGGATAGACCATGTGTAACATAATCCATCTTCAAGAACTCATTTTTGGAGTAAAACCACTCCCTATCCGAAATTATATCTACTTTATCTAAATTCATAATACGGAAGTTTAGAGGTTTGAGATAATCTTGAATTCTCAATGATAGTTGAGGAACAATCTAGTCCCAGATTTGACAATCCTGTCCCGCCGCCATCTTAACCACATATTGATGATTGGCGTGGTGGCCACTTGAAGTTTTTGCACCAATTTTTATCAAAATTATGTGTAGAACTATCATCAAATTGTACATTCACAGTTGGGTGTCCTACGAATCCATTCATTCGAATGAGGTTGCGGGGGCCAAATACAACTATATCAAAGCAACCATTCGTTAAAGAGAAATCAGCATACGAAATACTAGAGTTACTTGGTTCCCTAAAAGATTTAGGCTGCACCTCTAGTCTTCTTATGTCTTTTCGAGCAATCCTTTGAAAGATGCCCCTTCTCCTTTGAATGACTATGGCTATGCAAATCTCGCAATCGTCTGGCCACAAAGCAAAAAACTGTAAAAAGTTCAGCCCATAGCATGCATATGAGACTTGTTTCCTATCCAAATCACACTGGATTTTAGTAGATAAAAAAGAATACTTTTCAATAGTTTCATCACCATGAAATACAAGCTCTTCAAGCACACATTCATAAAGTAAAAGCCAAGCAGAATGAAGTTAAAATGATTGCACCTTAAACATGATGATCAGTGGCTTTGATACAAAAATGTTATGAACTCCCATGGTTGGAATTGACCAAGGTATGGTAAACCACATAATCAAGTGATGAACTCTGTGTCATCGCCCATGCATAGAGATATTACCATCGCACCCATGTGTATTGGAGCTATAGAACACCAACTAGCACGCTCAGGTCTCCACTAGGCTTCAACGTCCCATACCATCACATCCTACCTTCAACCATCGAATACCTACATCTTGAGGCTAAAATAATGCCCTGGCCTAACCACATGGGAGCTCTCCATTCTAAAAGTGAGAATGAATACCCAACACATGGAGATCTACCTCTATATACAATATACAGGTGGAGTCACATTCACCATCATGGTCACGTCCAAACCATTGTTATGTGTCAGTTGCGTGCACTACTGTGGGTCAATAAACATGGGTCACCCCTGCACCAATAGAGCATTGACATGTACTGAATCTAGATTTCTGGCCTTGTCCAAGCCAATATTCTAATCATAGTTGCAGTGAATCATGATTCTGGGGCTATTGTGATTCGCGAATCGCGGTTTGCTGCCCGATGTTTTTTATACTTTCCGGAAATTTTTTTGGACCTGAAATGTACCTTAAACTACTGGAATTAGACCTGAAACCTTAGAAGCCCGTTCCGACCTGAAACCTTAGCCTGGTTGGAACAATATTCATAATAATTTAATTATTTTAATTATTTATATGAATTAAATGCTTTGTAAAAAAAAACGTATTTGCCTGTATTTTCTGAAAGAAAAAACACGTTTAGCTGGAAAACCAGTGAATCGCTGATTTGTGAATCGTGGCTGCAACTATGATTCTGATATATTACATTGCAAGAGTTATGATCTTTTTTAACTGGTGTGTGCTCTTTAAAGTTTTGTGTCTATCTATTGTTTTAGGAAATTCGGCTTACAAGGCAACCCTGTTCTGAGTATGTGTTCCTTACAGAATGCTGGAAAAATTCTCACTATTTGTATGGAAAGCAAATGTTTTTACTCATAGAAAACTTTGCCTTTCAAAATGTTTTTTTGAATGCATTTTGAAGGACAGAATGTTCCGTAGTGTATGTACGGAAATAGGAATGCACCAAAAGATTTCCAGAATGAGTATTTATGATCTTTCTCAAAAGTAGAAAAGGGTTTCCTACTATGATCATGGTACCAGGCATAGTCATGCCAATGCATGATCGGTTTCACCTGGATGTTGCGAATCCTAACTACTTTTCAGCTCCCCCTTGAATGTAAGAACATATTAGGTACTAGGATGTTGGTTTCACCTTATTCCATTGACTTCAAGCCTTTTGGAATTGAAAATCCATGATGCAGTTTATTTAATAACTCTTTCTTTGTGTGAACAAATAATTCACAAAGTCTGTTTTTTGCATAGGCACTTGCTCTTACCTTGGGATATGCAGAATTTGCGTCGCAAAGAACTGGTCTTACTTGTGATTTTCTGGTGCTTGATGAAGTGTTGCAGGTAAAATTTATAACAGAGGCGCCTTCATTAACATTGATTAAATTTTTATACATTCATCTTGTTTAAGTTTGGACTGATCACAAGAAGCTCGTAAATCCTAAACCCTAGAGTCTAAACCATAGACCTAGAACTTTAAAGTACGAAGTGGATATTTGTGCATAATGGGATACTACTAATCTGACTATTAGTTTTGCTGGTTGTGCAGCATTTGGATAGTGAAGGCAAAGCGAGAGTGGCTGCAGTACTCAAAGGACTACCACAAAGGACAATTCTCGTAGTTTCACAAACACACAGTGATGTGACAGATTCATTTGATGTTGTGGACATGGTCATCAAGCGAAATGATACTGCAACAGTTCAGATTTCCAGTCGTTGATACGATTCAGATCTCAAGGGTTGTATGTATTCCTGATTAGTATCATCTCCTGAATGTATTCATTACTCGTAAAGACCTTACTACATACTACATACATATGGTTCTGTGGAAGATATTTTGAAAATAACTAATCTAAATTTCTATTTTTCAAGGTAAGCAGAGAGTCACTACTAGAAAACAGCCATAGAGAAGTGGGTCACAAAATTGTGGCTTGATTCATGTCCCCAGAATCAAAAGTCAAACTTCACAATCTTTGTGGAGCGTTGTGATGCCTTGTTGTCGCTAAGAAATACCTTATTGGTCATCAAGCGGCAAAAAACTTTGTCACCCGACGAGGCTTGTTTGACACTATGCGAATGCCAGATCTCTATCAAAAACTCTGCTTTCATGTTTTTCTTAGTGATGCTGAACGTAGTATTATAGGATGACCCTATTTCGATGAAGTTTTCCTTTCATTGTCACTTCAATCTTTTTGTGTCCTATATAGATATTTTTGCACTTTAGTTGAAGCTAGAAGCTTTTCTATGCTTTTATTTTCTATGTTTTCATTTTCTATGTTTTCATTTTCATTTCTTCCCATGTTGATCTTTTTCCATTTATGTATTTGTAGTTGTGGCATATATGTGAGAGCTATGAATCTTCATGGTGAGCATGCAGATGAAGATCTTAAGAGCTCCTGCCACTAGGTATGTGCTTAAGATACATTTTAGTTATGATGATTGTGTTTTGCATTCTGAGTTGATCAATATTTTAATCTTTCTATTTTTGTAAAATGGGTACTTATTTCTTTCTAACCAATATATTGTAAATTTTTGGCAGATTTGAAGGTTGTATTGGATCTTGTAGATGATGTGACTAGAAAGAAACTACTTGGTTCTGTTAACCTTCTACATCCGTTATGTGGTTAAATTGTGTTTAAAGATTTTGTCATGCAAATGAACAAATTTGTTGTGGAGGTTTGTATTGTAGTTGTTATGAACGCAATCATGGGTATTGTTAGTAATTGAAGCATAAAGCAGCAAAACGCATTCACAAAGCAATCTTCAACCATGAAAATTGAATCAAAATTTTGAACTGCCGAGCCGATAGCTGAAGCGGATCTCCTACAAAGATCTCCAATAGAACTTTCCGACCTAAGAGCTTGAATTCAGCTCCTATTTTTACTAGTTTATAAATGTCTAGAAATGTTCCAGATTACCAAAATAAGGTAGGCATGGAATTCAAATGTTCTCTCTAATATTTGTGAGCTCCTTTTTTAATAAAATAATAAGTTTATGTTGCAAACTTGATAAGTAGGCACAATGATAGTAAATTGGCACCAAAACTAGTTGCAAGTCATACTGTATCTCCATGTATGGATGATCTGCATCCATAACACTTTTCTACTGAAAGAACATTGTGCATATCCATAATCTACTGAAACGAAATGCCTCAGCCCTCATTGTGGGCTATGGAATGCAGCTACCGACAGAAGCCTTAGGGCCAACATAAGCACTGATATAGGTATTAGGGCACCAAGTAGTTGGTGAAAACAAGAAAAGGTCGACCATCTGACATCGTCAGCAGGAACTGGAACAACTGCAACCCAAACTAGACAGATGGACCAAGAATGGTAGATAACATCAATAGGATCTACAAATACATATCTGGTACCTTTGCTAGGACTACCTGTACAAGCTAACCATGTTATGAACAAAATCATAGATATTGGTATCAAATGAAGCATAAAGCAACAAAAGACATTCGTGATGCAACGTATGAGAATCATAATGATAGCTTTGGTGCATCTCTTTTAAAGATCTCCAATAGAACTCTCCAAACTAAGTGCTGAAATCACCAAATCAATCAACCAAGTGAATGAGATTCTTCAGTTCGTATCTATGCAGTTTGTAAATGTTGAGGAAGACCATACCAAAATTCAGGAGGCAAGAAATTCAAGTATTTTTTCTAATATAAGTGTGCCCTTTTCTAAGTTAAACAAAGTGTTTATACTGCTAACCTGATAATTAGGCCCAATGATAGTAGTATTGTTAGAGTCCAGTTACGACTCTATCATGACCTTGGCACGGCCGATCACTAGAGGGCTTGAGGCCAAGTATTGGCAAGGGCCGGTGACCGAGGAGGACATCTGTCCCAAGTTGAGACCGATGCGTCACGAGTAGTGACCCGGTGTGGCCGCCTGACAAGTTGTCAGAGATGCGGTGTGTCTTGACCGTCGGGACCCTAGCCGTCAGTGACGATATGCTAGCTGGCAAGTAGACGGGGTGACCAAGAGGGTCACAGGTCTTTGGCAGGGCACGGGGGTGGTACCCTATGAGTCACTCAGTATTCACAGGTCACAGGGGCCATGCATGCCAAGTGGACTGATCACCCACAGGTGGATGCCATGTGCCAGTGACGAGAATAGCAGGTAGAAGGACTCAAAGAGGGGGGTGCCTATGGTTGGGAGGTTCATTCTACACACCGGCTTCTAGGATTCACGAGCTTGGAGAGACTGGCTTGTGACAATTGGTATCAGAGCCTGGTTCTAGAGAGAGAAAACGTCGTTCTAGAGAAAGAAAGTGTAGAAATTGTCAGATTTTGCTTGTTTTTGAAGGATTTTGGAGGGAGAAAACGTGGGAGACAGATTGGAGAAGAAAGGTGGGCCTCCAGCGCCGTTGTTCCTGCATATAAGGAGCGAGCTTTTAGAGCTCAGTTCATTCCTCCACATGAGCATGTGTGTGCGATGAATGCTTGGTTTTTGCATCGTCAAAGGCAGTACATGGTGCAGAAATATGCTGATAAGTATTGTGAGACGCTTATCAAGATTCTAGAAGAGATTCCTGAGTGGATCATAGTCCACAAGTTTATTTTTGGCCTTTGCGAAGAGTTGAGGCCTTCAGTGCGTAATGAAGGGTGCAAGACCTTAGAAGAGGCAGTTGCTACAGCTCTCAACTTTGAAGGTAATGTGCACACCAAGGCTGAATCTGGAGCGCCAAGCTGGCCTCAGAGGAACGGTTCGCGAAAGTCTGGCCAAGCTGGTCAGAAAGACTTTTTGCAGAAGGATCCTATCCAGATGCAGCAGACTTTGAAGTGCATAGAGGCATCTCCTTTGGCTCATCAGGCTTACAACAAGTCTCCTCTCAGTCCAGAACAAAAGGACAAGGCCAAGAAAGACGGATTATGCTTTTTCTGTCTTGGCAAGCATCTTCTCAATGATTGTCCTCGCCGCACGGACATGAAGCTCCATGTTTTACAACAGTGTCAAGATAATGACAAGGATGAGGAAATTTTGGAAGACTTATTAGTAAGCGACGATGAGTAGGCAGCCTTTATAGTTTTTCTTTCTTTTGCATGTATATAAAGTTTGGACATGAGGGTTTCTCATGTTTTAAAAGGGGGGGAGACCATCTGTTGAGGGTCCTCTTGTTACCTATATGCAAATAAAGAGAATGGAGATTCATTATTTGTGGTTGTGTTATGTGAATGTTGATTCCAATTTTGATTCTTATGTTGGTAATAATCAGATAAGCACACTCACTAATAAACTACAAAAAGCTTCATTTACTTTTGCATCCCCTAGTGCACATGCGTTTGCATTACAGCCTAGATGTGACCCAGCAAGTGAGTTGGAGAAATCCATCCGCACGCAGTTTAAACACGTGCTAATTAATAATATGTCAGAAGGATGGCGCTTAGTCGGAGTGTTGATCATCGTATTGAGCTCGTTCCAGGGGCAAGTCCGGTATGTAGGCCTCATTATAGGATGAGCCTAAAAGAGGAAGAGGAAGTCAGAAAGATGTTGGAGGAGTATCTCAAGCTGGGGTACTTCTGTCCGAGTTATTCACCTTTCGCCTCTCCTATTTTACTTGTTAAGAAAAAGGATGGTAGTTTCCGGATGTGTGTAGATTACAAGGGATTGAATAAGATCACTGTAAAGCACAGGTATCCGATGCCCATGATTGATGATCTACTGGATGCGTTGCAAGGTGCAACCATTTTCAGTAAGATAATTCTCAAAAGTGGATACCATCAAATACGGATTCGAGATGAAGACGTCCAGAAGACGGCCTTTCGAACCCGTTTCGGTCATTATGAATTTTTTGCCACGTTCATGATGCTCATGAACGATGTCTTGCGAGACTATATGGGCAAGTTTGTCGTCAATTTTATTGATAATATATTCGTTTTTAGTAAAGCGGTCGAGGAGCATGAGGTTCATCTCAAGACCGTTTTGGGCAAGTTACAAGCTTCTGTCTTGTATGCCAATGCTCAGAAGACAGAGTTGTGTAAGACTCATGTCGAGTATTTGGGTCACGTAGTGACAGCTGAGGGTATTTCGGTTGACCCAGCCAAGGTGGCTGTGGTTAAGAAGTGGCCGAGGCTTGCCAATATACGCCAATTACGATCTTTTTTAAGTTTTTGCAAGTTCTACCGGCAGTTCATTAGGAACTATTCCAAGGTAGCTGCTCCTTTGATGGACCAGTTACGGAAAAACAACACTGTAGATCGGTGGGTTGCTGAAGCTCAGCACAGGTTTGAGAAGTTGATGGAGGCGCTGGCCACGACTCCAGTTCTCAACTTTATTGATACCCAGATACCGTTTGACCTAGAGACGGATGCAAGTGGCATTGCTGGAGGTGCAATGTTGAGCCAAGATGGTATACCCGCACAGGAGCAAGAGCTGTATGTGAGTACATGCGCTCAAGGTGTGGAGACATTATTTATACGGAGCCGAGTTTTTTGTGTACACAGATCATTATACTTTAAAATATTTTGCACTCAGCCAGATTTGTAAGGCCGCCAAGCTCGGTGGGTCGAGCTGATGCAGGAATTTCATTTGGAAATTCGCTTCCGAAGAGGGAAGGAAAATGTGGTCGCTGATGCACTATCGTTGGTACTGCATCAGATGAGCCTTGTCTGTAGTTGACAGTGATCTCATGGAGGAGATCAAGAGGGCTCAACAAAAGGACCCACATTGTCAGTGTGTGTAGCCTATGCATGCAAGTTAGTCGACCAAGCGGAAGAGTCAGCCTCGCCTGTCGCTTCCGTAGAGGAACACACTAGTACTTATTTGACATACACCGCGAAGGAAGGTATGTAGTTGAGAAAACAGAAAAGTATTCGTGCCAGACGTGAAGGATCTTCATCGTAAGATACTTCATGAATGCCATGATAGTCCCTGCGCAGGGCACCCTGGTATTGATAAGACCAGTGAGCTTTTGAGAAGGCATTATTTCTGGCCACGATTGCAGCGAGATGTAAGAGAGTACGTCCAGCGTTGCACGGCTTGTCAGGTGAACAAGGCCGAGAGAGTAAGTCCTCCGGGCTTGCTACATCTACTTGAGATACCTACAGGAAGGTAGGAAAGCATTTCTATGGATTTTATTGTTGGGCTACCCAAGACCCAGAATGGATTCAATTCCGTTATGATAGTGGTAGACAAGTTTTCCAAGATGGCTCATTTCATCGCAACGCCAAGAAGGTCACAGCTCCGCAAGTGGCTGAGTTATTTATTCAGAATATTGTCAGGTTACATGGTCTTCCGAAGTCCATAGTTTCTGACAGGGATCCCAAGTTTATGGGAAATTTTGGATTGAGGTGTTCGCCAAGCTGGGAACACAGTTGCGGATGAGTAGCTATGAGCATCCTCAGACGGATGGTCAGACAGAGCGAGTGAATCAGATCTTGGAAGATATGCTTAGGGCATATGTGAGTAGTACACAAACAGACTGGGTAAAGCATTTACCGCTATTGGAGCTCGCGTACAATGATAAGAGACATGCGTCCACTAGATTGAGTCCATTTGAGCTCAATTATGGTTTCAGGCCACTAAGTCCTGCAATCATAGGGATTCCGCATAGGGTACCTAGTGTTGTAGAGTTTTTGGCTTAGATGCAGCAGAAGCTAGAGTTGGCACGAGATAACTTGTCCAAAGCTGTAGCTAGGGTAGAGAGTTATGCTCGTGAAAACCGTACCTATCGGAAATTTGAGAATGGAGATTGGGTGTATTTACTAGTCCCTTCGAGGTCGAAGGTGCTACGCATAGGAAAGTGCGCCAAGTTATCTCCTAGGTATTGTGGACCATAGTTGATTATTAAGAAGGTGAGCCAAGTAGCTTATAAGCTACAACTACCTGTGAGATGCAAGGTGCATCCAGTATTCCATGTTAGCAAACTGAAGAGATGTTTGCACGATGGCGATAGCCTGGTGGAAAGTCTAGTGTCTCTTGAGGAGAAAGACACCACAGGTAATGGGCCAGACGGAATCCTAGATCGAAGGGAGTGACGATTGCGGATCATTTCCTTCAAGAGTATCTAGTAACCTGGAAAGGGCATCCGTTGTCAGATGCTACCTGGGAGACGCGACATGCGTTGCAGAAGTCTTACCTAGAGTTTGTCATCAAGGACCGATGACTTGCCAGAGGAGGGAAGGATTGTTAGAGTCCAGTTACGACTCTATCATGACCTTGGCACGGCCGGTCACCAGAGGGCCTGAGGCCAAGTATTGGCAAGGGCCGGTGACCGAGGAAGACATCTGTCCCAAGTTGGGACCGGTGCGTCACGAGTAGTGACCCGGTGTGGCCGCCTGACAAGTTGTCAGAGATGCGGTGTGTCTTGACCGTCGGGACCCTAGCCGTCAGTGACGATATGCTAGCCGGCAAGTAGACGGGGTGACCAAGAGGGTCATAGGTCTTTGGCGGGGCACGAGGGTGGTACCCTATGAGTCACTCAATATTCATAGTTCACAGGGGCCATGCATGCCAAGTGGACTGATCACCCACAGGTGGATGCCATGTGCCAGTGACGGGAATAGCAGGTAGAAGGACTCAAAGAGGGGGGTGCCTATGGTTGGGAGGTTCATTCTACACACCGGCTTCTAGGATTCACGAGTTTGGAGAGACTGGCTTGTGACAAGTATGGCGCCAAAAATAGTGGCAAGACTTAACGTATGTATCTATGGACTGTGTCCATAACATTAGAGAGGCAGAAGTCTTCTGTTTTTATTTCATGGTGCTCAATAATAACAATTTTCAGAGATATGCTTTTCGTCAAGAGTACCTTGTCCATTGCTAAAAGTAATGATATGCAGTTCGTATCTTGTAATAAGACTTCGATTCAGAATGTTTGACACATACCTTGTAAGCTAACTTCTTATTTTCTTTGAATAGAGAAAGAGAAGGGTAAGAAGGGTTGGATTTCAGCTAAATTAGAATATGATCGTAGATTAGGTGGATTGGAAATGTGTAGATCACAATTTGACTTCTTGCGTCCAGAAGTATGTTTCTTAGAGAATAACATGGTATTTTTGGTGTCTCAGAATTTGAGGTCTTGAATGAAGATTTTAGGAGCTTTGGATCACACCTGAAGGTAAAAAAAATCTCCTACATTGAAATACTTTACTATGCTGATTTTGATGGTTGTATGCCCTGTAACTTCTTGTTGTTCAAGTTATGGCCATTGTCCAAGAGAATTTGAAACCATATTCAAATGTGTACATTGGAAATATGCAAATTACCAACCATTGTCTTTTTAGATTTGTAACTCCTCTAGCTATTGGTTTTTCAAATCTCTATGAGCTGGACTTGAGAAGCTGTATAACACAAGAGGCCCAGAATGTTGAATAACTTGGGAGAGCTTTTTATGTTGTTGATCCAATATTCCAAGTGAGTATACTTGATTTTGGTTCATGATACTGATTTTCTAATTTCTGTAGAAGGTTTATTCATTGGTTTATTGTGCATGGAGATGGTTCGTTAGTGAGTCTGTTTTCTCAAGTTGAGCCTATATAAGTGATTTATTCTGGTTGGATAAAGATAAATGATGGTTATGTTGATTTAAAGAGTAAACATCAAGAAATGCTGTGTTTTATGTGTGCTTGTTGTTTGTATCCTATGTCATAGATTTGCGTTGGCCAAAGTGGAGGTAGAGACGAGCCATTTTAGGAGAAATTACCATAACCTATTGCCTATCTCCATCTCATCCAATGTGTGTATGCTGTCCAACGTGAATGGACACCCTATGTAGCATCATCTTCAAATGGAGGCTTTTTGATGTCTTCTACGAGGTGGTTGTGCACGACTTTCATCTCTAAACCATGTCACTCGAGGGCAGATAAGAGAACTTCTTCAGCTGGCCCTTGAGAGGGAATCATACTCCCTTATTCACTCAAGCGCTCAAGAACACTTGTATATTTTGTATTTAACATGGTTATTTGAAGATGTATTTGATGAAGCCATTCAAATGATCTATGTGTTGTTCTATATTTCCCTCCTGCATAGTAGAATGATATTTTCATGTGAGATGCTTCCTATATGAGAAACCATGCAACAACTAAAAACTAAGCAAGATCATTGCAAAAATGAGTATCGTTTATGGAAAGTAGGTCGAATGATGCTTTCTAATCACAAAGAATAGGAAAAAGAGAAGAAAGAGATTGATGACCCGAGTAATATAGAAGAGTACTATGTCAACTTTACTCTCAAATGTTGCATGAACGTACTGTTGAAGAGTAATGCCTATTTTACACATTTGGCTAAGCACTAATGTTGTTATAAATTGTACATTACTCATGGGGCATGTTATTAATTAAACACATGAAACCCCCTATTTGTAACTTTAATAAGTTAGTGCAAGTGGCCCACTTGGCCAAGTAGCTCACTCATATGGTTGACACCTATACATTCCATGCATGTACATGAGGTGCTTGCCTTATAGGGGACTTGGAGGACCCACATCCCCCCCTCTCTCTCTCTCTCTCTCTCTCTCTCTCTCTCTCTCTCTCTCTCTCTCTCTCTCTCTCTCTCTCTCTCTCTCTCTCTAGCAATCCAATTCTTCTAACTTTTGGTGTTGTGAAGTGCTTATGCTATTCTCCTTTTATTTGATGTTTGCCATAGCTAAGTTTCTCAAGCTCTCTTGGTTGATCTAGTATTGTAGTTAAGATATTCCATAGGTAGGTCTTGCAATTTATCATGGCATCAGAGTAGGTTGTCTAGCCTGTGAGTTTGAGAGAGAGAAACTTCGGTGCTTAGATTCTTGAGAAGGTTATGATCTTCTAGAAGCATCTAAACTTTGTAGGAGGGCACCTTTGATTTGTGGGAGTCAGATTAGGTTGAATCTTGAACTGTTGGAGAGCTGTTGACAAGGAGAGTGTGATCATCCAAAAGCTTTCTAATTTTGGTTGAGTTTTGGGAAGACTTTTCGGAGGAGCTTACACAAAAGCCGGGCGCACTTTTTGTAGGGGCTTTTGGTTTTTGATCCAGTGGGATCTAGTGCTTGTGCTTTCAAGGCCATACAAAGCGGCAAAGTCAAAAGCAGGAGTTGAAGGGTATCCTTGAAGTGTCTACATACTCTAGTTTGGAGTGAAATTCTAGTTGATCGAAGTTGTTTATTTTTTGATTCCTTTCAAGTTGAGCTTTTGTTTGAGCACAGATTCTAGCATGGGTAGTCTTGGAGAGAGTCTATTGGGTAAGCAGACTTGATGGCACTAACTACAAGGTGCGGAAGTTCATCTTGATGGACAAGAATTGCGAGGAGATAGTTACATGTAGAGAGCTTGTACCTTACATTTGAACTTGAATTGAAGGACTACATTAGCAAGAGTCAGAAGGCTCATAAGGTGATCAATCCTTCTATCAAAGACAACATTATTCCTCACATTTGTAATGCAAGGGATGCAATGGAAGTTTGGGGTGTTCCTAAGTCTATGTTTAAAATAGTGGATTCAGCCAGGCTCGTATACTTGCAAAATAGGTTACATACTCTCAAGATGGAGGTAGGTGCAAAAATCAACGAACATATCACAAAGGTCAAGGACCTTATGGACCAACTTGCTTTAGTAGGAGAGATAGTAATTGATAGGAGTATTGTTTTCATAGTCTTGAATATCTTGTTATTCAACTATCAAGACTATGTAATGTCCCTTTCTGTTAGGGAGAAACTCCCAACCTTTGGGGAGTTATGTGGTCTTCTTTTACAGAAGAAGATGAGAAGGACGAATCTTTCTGAAAGAGAAGATAATCCATAACATCCATTTGCTTTTAAGAAAAAGCATAACTTTCAGAAGAAAGGCAAAGGCAAGGGGAAGAACTCAAAGCAAAACTTGGAGGAGCAAGTGTGTTGGAGGGTTTGCGGATCCCAAGGCAATCCTAACCCTAGTTAATAAGTGAGAGGGATTTGACACCCTGCGTGTGTAAGTCCAACCCGATGATCACATAGTTATTTGATTGATTAGTTAAAAGTTAATAAAGGACTTTATGCCTTTTTGCAGTACTTTTAATGTCGCAGGGCCTAAATGTCAAGTTAGTGAATAAAGTTGGGTTTCCCTCCAATTTTAATGGTTCTCACACTTTTTTAAATTTGAATAAAAAGAGAGGCAAGACTGGACCAAGAGGATTCAGAGGCCAGGGTCCTCCTCTCTACTATAAAAAGAGACCAACTCGAGTTGTTCCTCATGTTTATTTCCTCATTTCAATAAAGCAGATTGGTTCTCTTTAGAAATGGATTGATGAATGTCCTTGCTCTTCCTTTCTTTTCCTCCATTTCTCATGCTTCCTTTGTATTTGCTAATTGTTGGATTTGATCATTATTGGGATTGCTATTTATTATGCTTTCTGTGAGAGAGAAAGGGAGAGAGAGAAGAGTAAGTTTCTATCATTGTTGTGGATTTAGGGGTAATGGAAGTAGGGTTAATGGATGTAGTGTTAATGCTTAGTGTTAATGGATGTTAGTGTTAGATCCTCCATTCATGTTGAAATCTAAACTATACTATCGCTCTCATGGGAACGAACCTCCGCGTGACAACTAACTCTGTCTCTTTGATGCTAGATTGACTAGATCTTGGATTCAGGTTAGGCAAGGAAAGAAACCCACTACAATTTTGGCGCCGTTGCCGGGGAGCTATGCCAATTTTTCAGTTTGCAGCATGTTTGGTTGATGGTTAGCTTGCATTAGGAATCTTGTCGTGGCATGAATAGTGTTAAATCTGCATTTTAGGGTTAGTTTGTGATTGATTTTGCTTGATTTGAGTGGATTTTCTTGTTTGAAATCTAATCTGATTATTAAACAGGAAAAGCTATTCAGATCACCAATCTCAAGATCCATTTGGATCTGAAATATCAGAGAAAATAACAAAAATCGGTCAAATCTGCCAAATTTGGTCAAAAAGAGACAAAAAGTGTCATCAGAGCTCAGAACTTTTTACCCTCTTTTAGGAAACCTTCACCGAGTTGCAAACACCTTCGGTTTTGTTTACAATACCTTCAGTTTGAAGGGCGAAGATTAATTCCCAGCAGATTTCTAGAAACATAAAAAAACCACCAAAAATCACCAAAAATGATCAAAACCCTAAAAAATACAGAAAAAGAACCTTCGCCCAATTCACTGTGCTTAGATGTGATTCAGATCTATATACGGCCAGGTCGGCGAAGAATAATACCAAAAATAGAAAGGGTTTCAGAGGATCAGTTGTCATATTGTCATATTTTTGCCAAAAAGTCATTTTTTTGCAAAATTACTAGTATTACTCTTGATCCTTCGCCAGAACCTTTGCCGAGTTTCCAGAACATTCTATTTATAAAAAAAATACTATTTTTGAGTTCGGCGAAGATTCATCTTGATCAGATCACAAAAAATCTTGATTTTTACCCTCGCCAGATTACAGAAACTGTATTTTTTTGTGTCAGAAACCTTCGTCCGGTTTTCCATAATTTTATCTGTGTCAAATCTTCCATCTGAGAAGTCGGCGAAGGTTATTTCCCAAGAAATTGCCAGAAAAGTGTTTAGAGGATTTTTTTTCCCCCCCCAAAATAGCACTGTTGAACCTTTGCCAAGCCAACCTTCGCCTAGAGAACCTTCGCCAGTCCTATTTTTAGTTTCCGATTTTTCAGATCAAGTCTCTGTCAAAATTTGGACCAAAGTTGATATATTCTGAATTGGATTCTGAGAGATTTATCATTTTTGAGAAGTATCGATTGATAGAATTTCGGAAAGTTTTTCATCATATAGAATCAGATTCTTGAAAAGTGGAATAGAGCTAGCAAATCTAACCTGAGATAGTTTTTTGAAAAAATCTATATCCAATCTCATTATCGATTTGATCTAAATTTGTAAAAATGGCTGTCCCTGGAGCTGCTCCTGGAGGTGCTCCAGATTGGGAGATTGTTAAACGAGCCCTTATCACACGGTTCAAACCGTAGAAGTTTATGGAAGACCCTTTCCTACTTATAAGTAAAATTAAAATGGGAAAGCGGGAAATGGTTAAAGATTACATCAAAAGGGTGAAACGTCTTAGATCTGAATGTGAACTTGAGCTGATTAATGAAAATGCCATGATTATGTGGTTTTTGTCAGGTCTACCTAAACGGATCAGACGTGAGCTGAAACGCCATAATGAGTACGCACTTTTGCAAAATGCTATGGACGATGCAATTCGTGAGGAGGATGTAGATTCAGATGATGAGCCGAATGTCAGTATGTTGTCTTATACAACAGGGCAAACTACTACGACATCCACCACTATTGCATCAACGAATGCCAATGCTATTGCAGAAATGATGCTTAATGAGTTCGAGAAACTTGGGAAGACCCAGCAGAATCAGATGGAAAAGTTGCAGTTGCAATTTGATGAGAAGATCAAAGCATTGGAAAATTTCCACGGAGAAGCGAATAAGGAACCTGAGAAGTTTGCAAAGACTTTTCCTACCAGGGAAAATATCTGGTGTTCTATTTGTACAGGAAATCACACAGTGAACGAGTGTCCTCAATTGAAAAAACGAATGGACATCAATGTTTGCCATCTGTGTAATTCACTTGACCATGAGAATGCTTTTTGCAACTTCAACCCGCGGATCATTCAGCAATGGTATGCCCAGATGGGATATCGAGATCCACAGTATGGAAGAAATTCAACAGCAAGACTGCGACAATCTACTCTTGGATACCCGGAACGGCTAGCTTTGCCTGCCCCACCAAAACACTCCGCTCCTCCTGCCAATTTGATGGAACCAGAACCTTACGAAAGTGCTAAGCAATGGAGCTATGGTAATGATCAGGAAGGTGGATCTTCAGAACAATATGCCATTTATGCTGCCACTCAACAACAAGCCTCGAGAAATTGGACCAGAGTACCACTTGGATGCTTTTCATGTGGAGAAAATCACAGAGTTGCAGAATGCCCAAATAAAAAAAAATTTGTACAATTCTGTCATGATTGTGGATATGGGCATTGCTATAAAGACTGTCCAGCAAGACCGAAGCCACCACCAGCTATAGCACCTGTAAATTTGATAACCATCAAGCAAGGATCAGTAGCTCAGAATAAACCAAGTGCACCCTTGATGGTGGTCACCAGAGCACAAATGCAAAAAGAACCAGTAGTGGATCCAGTACCTGCTGATTCTATACCATTGAACGATACACCAACAACATCGGGAGTCTATCCAAATCTTAATACAGAAAAACGAAGATATCAGGATATGAGACAATGGATTAAACATCTGCAAGAAGAAGAGGAACTTGAAGCTGCTAAAGCAACAACTGAAGTTTGATCTTCACCATTGTAGCCTCCAAGAAATTTACGTACGGATATAAATGATCAATTACATCATCACGAAGAACCCTTCAAGATGACTGAACCGGAAGCACCGCATACAGAATTACTTATGAACATTTTGTCTAGCAAGATCAATATTTCATTGGGAGAGTTCCTAAAGTTGGTGCCAAAAGCAAAAGAAGTCTTAGCGCAAAAGTTAGCTCAAGAAGAACCAGAAGTCCATCAGGAGCCGTTTTTTTGTGCTGGATTTGAAGAATCTAACGATGTACTCCATGTTGGAGCCGCTTGGGAAAGTGAACAAAAGAATATCACTCTGCCGATACAACATAGACAATTTTCTAAAGAAGCAGCTGTGATAGATGGCGGTTCAGGAGTTAACTTGATTTCTACAAAGCTATGTACAAAATGGGGCCTTACAAAGATTAAGCCTACTACTTTTGCTATTAAGCTAGCTGATCAAATGACAGTTCGTCCACGAGGAATGGTGGAAGATATACTTGTTAAGATTGCAGGAGTACAGTTCGTCATTACTTTCGTCGTGATGGACTTACCAGAAGCACCAAATGTCTACCGAGTTCTATTAGGACGTCCATGGTTACGAGTTGCACAAGTAATTCATAACTGGGGTACCGGAAAAATCACTTTTGAAAATCGTGAACGTGCAGTTAAAGTTGATTTTACGACTTGGACTATCAAACTAGTGGTTCAAAAAGCGGATGACGATTCATCAACAACGGATCACACTTGTGATCGACCAAAGAAAAAATTGGGAGTTTACTACGATTCTCAAACGGATATCGTCAATTGGAACGAAGCTCTTGCAACAATTGATTGTACAGCAGGATATATGTGTCAACAAGATATTCAATCAGAGATGAGCGAGATTTTCTTATTAGATCGAACTTTGGATACGCCAATTACGTTTTCACTAAATGTGCTGAATGTAGCTTGGATATCAACAGAACCTATACCAGATCCAATTGAGGATGATCTCATACTAGTGAGCCATGCCTTAACTTATGATGACAATGCAGAACTTACAGATGAACAGATTCTACATCATATGGATCCGACCAGATTTGGAGTGCGTAATGTTCCTGATGAACCAACAATCAAATCGCCCAAAGCAGTTATATTGAAGGGAGACAGGATCACAAGTTTGATGACGAAGAAACAAGCTAAGCAACAATATAATACGGTCATGAAATGAAAAAATCCCCCTCAAAAGTTCGATTCAAAGAAAGTGCCACCTCTATTGGATAAAGGCAAAGGAAAAGTCAAGAATGATTCTTCAAGTCAGATTTCCAACAAGACATCATCGTCTAGGAAATCTTCGTCTGTGAAAAAAGATTTATTATCCCGAAAGTCATCACCTCCACGATCAATTCCTGCTAAGAAGGCTAAACGAAGATCCAAGACAAGTCATTTCGAAAAACAACGAGCAAATGTAGTCCAGCATGATATGCCAGAGCTTTTTAAACATTATACACTGGATGATGTGGTTATCATGTTACCTAAGTGAACCTGAAGAACACATGCCGGAATCTAAAGAGGTTTACGATGGCCTAGCTAGGATGCAGCCAATGAATCTTGCCGAACCTGGAGAACCGAAAAAGATTGTACAAGTGGGATCACAACTTACTCCTGAACAGTATCAAGCACTCCATTTGTTACTTATTAAGTATCAAGATTGCTTTGCATGGACTTATCAAGATTTGAAGGGTATTCCGACATCAGTGATTGAACATACCATATCTTTAGTACCTGATGCAGTAACAAAGTTACAAAGTTCTATCGCTGTAATCCTAATGTGGCAGATCTGATAAAGAAAGAACTTCAGAGATTGCTTGACGCCGATTTCATTTATGAGATCGAGCATACAGAATGAATTTCACCGATTGTCATTGGTCCTAAGAAAAATGGGAAATTGCAAATCTGTGTGAATCTCAAAGCATTGAATAAAGTGACAGGGAAGGATCACTTTCCATTACCTTTTACTGAAAGCATTTTGGATCGCCTTGCTGTAGTGGAAGTTTATAGTTTCCTGGATGGATTTAGTGGCTACAACCAGGTTAAGATTGCACCTGCCGATCGCCACAAAACTGCTTTTGCAACAGAATGGGACACCTATGCTTACAAAGTAATGCCGTTTGGACTCTGTAATGCACCAAGTTCATTCCAAAGAGTAATGCAATTTGCCTTTAAAGATTATCTACAGAAATTCCTTGAAATTTACTTGGACGACTTGGGAGTTCATAGCACAGATACAGACCACCTGGATCGATTGGAGAAAGTATTTGAAAGATGCCGCAAATATCAGATTTCTCTAAATCCAGAAAAATGCCAGATATGGGTTTCGCATGAAGTTGTGCTTGGACATGTGATATCAAGACATGGTATTGCCACCGATTATTCTAAGATCAAAGTTATTGTGGAATTGCCACCGCCAACAACAATTTGAGGAGTTTATGTGTTTATGGGTCATGCGAATTACTATCGAATTTTTATTATCTTCTTTGCCGATTTAGCAAGACCTATATACAAACTAACTATTGTTCCTATTTGGACAGTAGTGGCGTTAGAAGCCTTTGAAAAGTTAAAAAAAGTATTATCTTCAGCACCAATACTGCGTTCTCCAGATTGGACATTAGAGTTTCATGTTCATACAGATGCCTCAAAATACGCCATTGGATCAGTTTTGACGCAGCCAGGTGACTATAAGAAGGATTATCCCATATGATTTGCAAGCAGACAGTTTACAGATTCAGAGAAGAATTATTCAACAACAAAACGTGAAGCGCTTGCCATAATTTTTTTTGTTCGGAAATTTCATCACTACCTCATGGAAACGCACTTTGCATTTTATACGGATCATCAACCGTTACTTTACTTGGTAAATAAGACGTGTAATAATGGACGTATTGCAAGATGGTTATTATTATCGACTGCATTTGACTTTCGAATTGTGGTTAGAAAGGGAAAGCAACATTATCTAGCCGATCACGTTTCGCGAATTGAATCCGCACCAGTTAATATTGAAGTGGATGATGAACTGCGAGATGCTGCGTTGTTCTATGTTGAAGCAGTATCTGAGTGGGCGGCAGATATTGTTGAGTACCTGATGCTAGGACAACCGAATGACTCTTTGACAAAAGTACAGAAAAGACAATTGATTCATAAGGCTCAACCTTATCAATTAATTGCAGGGCAATTGTATCGTCGTGGATCAGATAATATTTTATGAAGATGTGGTTTATCGCATGAAGTACCAGATTTAATCATGTTTTCACATGATGGCATGGGTGGAGGACACTTCTCTACAGATATTACTGTTCGCAAACTTTTACAATCTGGATGTTGGTGGCCTACGCTTCATAAGAACACTAGAAAATTTTATTCAGACATGTGATGTCTGCCAGCGAGCACGACGACCTATTCGACAAAATTATGAACCCTTACATCCGGTTTTATCGCAAGCACCGTTTGAAAAATGGGGACTGGATTATGTTGGTCCTATTCATCCTGCTGCGCAATACATTATCATCGCAACTGATTATATGACCAAGTTGGTTGAAGCCAAAGCTGTCAAAGTGGCTGATGCGAAATCTACGGCCAAGTTTCTATATGAAAATATTATAATCAGATTTGGATGTTCGATCGGGGTACACACTTTGTTAATCAAACAATAAAGTGTTTACTGGAAGATTTTTTTGTTATACACAGATTTAGTACTCCCTATTATCCCAGAGGGAATGGCCAAGCTAAATCTTCCAATAAGATTCTTTGCACCATTATGACAAAGATAGTTGAAGCGAGTCGGTCTGATTGGGAACATAAACTGTATGCAACATTATGGGCATATAGAACCGTTTACAAATTAGTACAAATCAAACACCTTTTCAACTGGTTTATGGTCAAAATGCTGTTATGTCAATTGAATTTTTAATTTCATCTTTACGCATAGCAGCAACGGAACGATTAAATGATGATATGTCTTTACAACTCCGTCATGAAGCGTTGCACAAATTATGTGAAACCCGATTGATGGCAGTTCATGCCTTAGCAGCAGAGAAAGCCCGCCGCAAGGCATGGCACGATCGTCGATTGCACAAGAAAGATATGGAAGCAGGAGATTTTGCATTAAGTACAAAACCAAGCTGATCAAGGGTAAGTTGAAGTTTACTGGGGAAGGCCCGTATAAAGTGAAAGAAATCCTGAACTATGGCGCCGTAATTCTTGAGCACTTGGATGGAAAACGATTTGATACTCCGGTAAATGGCAGCCGATTACGCAAGTTTTGATAGCCTGCTCCGCCAGTTCAGCAAGCCTGATCTCAATATATTTTTTAATTTTATTTGTTTTTCAATTTTTTGTTTTCGGTATTAAATTTGCTGACTTTTTTGAAAAAAGACAGTTACAAAAATAAAACAAGAGAAAAAAAATAAAAATAAAGAAAGACTGATGAGCAAAAGTCAGGAAGTTATCAGCATAAGTAAAAGGAAACACAATATTTTTTTTTTATAGAAAATGCCTTAAAAAACCACTGTTTTGGGCAGATTTGGCCAATATAGTATCATAAACCTTCACTGAGCTCTCAGACTGTACATCCACCCTTGATTTATCTAAATTGAGGTGGGTGAAGGTTCATGACAAGAGAAAATTCAATTTTTGAGTTAGGCGAATGTTCAGTGATATGCCATTTTGGGAACCTTCGCCGAGCATCATAACCTCATTATGAACCTTCGTCGACCTGCTAGATGATCTGAAAATGTCAAAATTAGGTTGTCCATAGGTTCAGATTGTGAAAAAATGCATTTATGACAGTACCTGGGCAAAGGACCCTCCTGGGCGAAGGTTCATCCTTCGCCAGCCTTGGAAAACGTTCGCCTGATAGGATCAGATCCCTAAAAACCTTCGTCGAGATTTTAATAGCCTATTTTTACAGTACTGCACATGCCTGCAAATTTTTGTTCAGAATTGATCAGCCAAACTACTATTCAGTGTAATGGACCCACCAAATTCACCTATAAGTTGGCTGAATTCGATTCATTCCTCACTTGTGCTAGCGAAGCTCTTGCAAATTTTTCTTGTGACCAAAGCCTTCCAAATTTCCTGCATTGCCTTCTGATACACTTTCACGCATTTATGATTCCTTTCTGATCATCATGTCTTCCACCGATACTTCCCATTCCCCGCGCTATACTATCTATCGTGATGTCCGATGTACTACGGACATCATGTTTCTTCCTAGCACAAGCATGGTCACTCAGTGGATGACCCTTGCAGAGCCTCTACTCACTGCAATGGGTATTCATGAGAGCCTTTTCGGGTCGTATCAATATGGATTTCATCACTCTTGCTTTCAGTACGTGGAAGGAAGAGAAATCCAAATTCTATATCACTTTCCAGGGAGCCACACACAAAGTGCGCGTCACTGAGGCCACACTTGCAGCTATAGGAATATCATCTGGTATGTTGATAAAGTTGCAGAAGAAGAGCAATTTGGTGGACTTGATCTATTCACCGCAACCCTATCATCTGATTCGATGTTTGGTGGATGGTACATTGATTCTGGAGCTTTGAAGCACATGACACCTCATAGACATTGGTTCCAACACCTACAAGGAGACAGATGATGGTCAACAAGTTTGTCTTGAAGACAACTTGACAGATCAGGTGAGGGGCAAAGGTACAGTTCTAGTGAAGCTGTCATCAAGAAAAGTGAAGGTGACAAAGAGTGTGTTGCATGTACTAGGATGGCCAAGAACTTGCTATCTGTTGGTGCCATTACCAAACAGAACATGGTGGTGGAGTTTGATGAGTCTAACTGTTTGGTAAAAGATAAAGATCATAGTTTCAAGGTGGTAGCCAAGGGAATGCAAGAAGGGGGTCTTTACAAGCTTTACACAACCATTCCTAGTCAAAAGGCCTTGTTAGCAAAGGATTCTTAATAGGATAAGCTTTGGCGCGAGAGGTATGGTCATTTAAGCTATCAAAGTTTACAAGTATTGAACAAGCACAATATGGTAGTAGATCTTCCTAGTATTAAGTCTTCTTCAGATGCATGTGAGGCTTGTGCACTAGGGAAGCAACAAAGGCGAAGGTTTCCAAAGGGAAAACTACCAGGGCCAAGGGCATTCTTGAGCTTGTGCATTCAAATTTGTGCGGTTCCATAGTGTTCAAATACTTCAAATAGTGGAAAGCTTTGTTAAAGAATCACATAGGAAAGATGCTAAAGACTCTTAGGTCATATGCAGGTGGTGAGTACACTTCTAATGAGTTTAAAGACCTTTGCAAGGCATGTGGGATAAAGAGGCAGTTTGATGCTCCACATACACAGCAACAAAACGATGCGGTTGAGCAAGAAGAGAGGTCCATAGTTGAGTGTGCAAGGAGCATGCTCAAGGCAAAGGGGGTGTTGAATCCCTTTTAGGCAGAAGCAATAACAACTATTGTTCTTTTTATTGAATAGAAGCCCAACCAAAGCGGTTGAAGGAACCACGCTTGAAGAAGCATATAGTGGCAACAAGCCCAAGGTGGGTAGCTTTCAAGTATTTGGGTGCACAACGTATGCACACATACCTAAGGATTGAAAACTCATTGGAAAATTTATTCACTTATGTAAAATATGAGTGATGCTATCAAAATGGCAAGTTAAACTCTCTCTCTCTCTCTCTCTCTCTCTCTCTCTCTCTCTCTCTCTCTCTCTCTCTCTCTCTCTCTCTCTCTCCATGGGCTCCACCCTCTCTCTAAAATAGTGAGGATCACATATGAATTGTCTCTTTCCCCTCTCCCCAAGTGTGGGGACCACCCTCTTTCTCTCCAAGTGAAGACCATCTATGCCATTCCACACTCTCTCTAAAAATGTGAGGACCACATATGACTTGTCTCTTTCTCTCCTATCCCTTCTCATTCTTTCTTTCTCCCTCTCCAAGTGGGGACCACCTCTTTATATGGCATGTTTTATGAATCATTTTATGGGAGTCCTTCCAACATAGAAAGAAACCCACCAACTACAAGTTTGATCTTATAGTGCGAGCCTCATGGATGTTGGGGGTATTCCCAACAAAGTGTAAATAAATAAAATCCTCCAATAAAATGTGTTGCGAGGGCACAACATCCTGCGTGTATAAGCCCATGGCCCAATGAGCACGCAATTATAGTTGTAAATAAAATAAACTTGACTTGGGCCTTGGAATTAAAATAAAACTAGAGGCCCAATGTCATTTTTAAACTTAGAGATTACTTTTTAGAGTTGGGTCCAAATTGGGACTCACATGAATCTTGTGATTTCTAATGTACTTTTTGTGGACCCTTGGATCAAGTTGGGTCCAAGATGAATGGATAGGATCATTGTGAATATTAGCCAATAAGATTGAGGGGCAAGGGCCTTCCCCATTTTATAAAAAAGCATCATTTGTATACTATTTGGATGCTTAATGAGGAGGAGGAAACTCTACCAATTTTGAAAGAGAAGCATCCTCATTTGCAATTCAATGCTTGCTATTGCTCTTGTTGTTTCCATTTGCTTTCAAGTTCATGCTTGTTGGTTTCAATAGTTTAAGTTTCTCCTTTAGCAAGTACAATGTGCATTTGAGCTAACCTCCACCCTCTCTCTCTCTCTCTCTCTCTCTCTCTCTCTCTCTCTCTCTCTCTCTCTCTCTCTCTCTTCCCTTCTCAATCTCTTCTTCTCCATTCCTTCTCTTCAACCAAGACCATAATGAATGCTAGTGTAGAAGAGTAGAGTTAAAGAGGAGTAGTATAGTGGTGAGTAGAGCTAAGGGAGAAAGTAGGAAACTAACTAAAAGTAGCATCTAGGCTTAGTTAGGTACCTATCCAGTGATCTAACCTTTGTTGACAGGCGGAAGGGCTATACTACAAGAGATCTTCGACCCCATAGTGGCGCCGTTGCCGGGGATAGGTTTTCACTAACTAGTTTAGCTGCATTTTAGCTATTTTCCTGCTTTTTAGATTAGTTTAAGTAGATTTGTGGGAGTTAGAGTTAGTTTTCTGTATTTTTTTGTGTTTGGACTATTCACAGCTAGCGGAGGAGGTGTGAGAGGGTAGAGGAGGCCCTAAATAACCTCTAAGGGCTTGAAACCCAAACCAACCATCCAAAAAACTCAAAAAACACACCAATCTGCATTTTGGAGGGAAAAAGAGCCAAAAAACTCATCAGATTTTTATATCTCCAGAATTAGTGGGAATTAACCCTTGCATGAGTGGCAGCAGCTCCAAGGTACTGTCCCTAGCAGATTGTAAAAATAAGAGAAAAATCATAAAAAATTTAAAACAACCTTTGGAAAAATCCAAAAAAATTCAAATCTTCATAAGAACTCTCGCAGAGCCCTCTGAAGTTCCATCTCAGTGAGACCAGGACACAGAGAAGCTTGCGAGAGTTAGTTTGATGTATAAGTGCCTGTGCGAGAGTTCCCAATGAAAGAAAAGACGAGAAAGTACCAGTGAACCTTTGCAGACAGTGAAATTTTCAGTTCCAGTGGTCAAGAACTCTCGCAGAGGATTCTGAACTTCCATCTCAGTGAGACAAGGACACATAAGAGCTTGCGAGAGTTAGTTTGATTCCAGTGAGCAAAAAATTGGATTTAAGTGCAAAAAAATTACTAAAAAGTTAAGATCCAGCAAATCCTTCCCATAAGAACTCTCGCAGACCCTCTCAATCGATTCAGAATGTCAATTTACATCAGTGATGAAGCCTGCGAGAGTTAGTGTGAAGATCTAGTGAAAATCAAGCCAAAAAAGTGGTTTTGAACCCTCGCAGATAGTGAAATTTTCACTTCTTGCGAGAGTTAACTCTCGCAGAGAATTCTATAGTGAGATCTGACCCAGATCTAGCTACTGTGAACCTTGCGAGAGTTACTTCCCAGAGATCTGAAAGATGTCAAGTTTTTCACTTGCAAAAACAGCCAAAGAACTCTCGCACAACCAACCCTCGCACAAGATAAACCTCGCAGACAAGATCAATGGAAAGATCTGCATCAGATCCAGCTACTATCAAAACCTCAGGTCAATCAGTGCAAGGAGTAAAAAGTTATCAAGGAAAAACCACCGTAAAAGGCCTAAAATTCACTTCCGACCGATCAAATCGATCAGATCCTTGAAGATCCAGACTGCATCCTATTGTATAAGCAAGATCCAATCACTTTGGAACCCACCATCAGATGAATCTGAGATCGGGACAATCAATAGCACGAAGGATAGCAAATCAAGCACCACACTTTCCCAGATTAGCAGTTGTGCAACAAGAGGCAGAACCGGAACCAGCACCAATGGATCCAATGGGCCAACACGCACCTATCGCTCCCTTGCAAGCAGTCCGGAGAGCACCACGGATGGAAATACCAAAATACGACGGATCATCAGATCCCATCCGGTTCCTCCAGATCTACGAGCAAGCTTGTGAAATTTACGGCGAACGGACACCTGCGGAGAAGCTGATGTTATTCCCTATGTCCCTACTGGCAGTGGCTTAGGATTGGTTTTTCAACCTGTCAGAGGAAGAAAAATCCACCTGAAAAGCGGTTAAAGCGGCTCTCATTACGCGCTTTAAACCAAGAAAGTTCCTGGAAGACCCGTTTCTCCTACTGAGCAAAGTCAAGATGGGAAAACGAGAAAAGGTCCGGACTATATTGAACGGGTCAAACATCTACGATCTGAGTGCAGTGCAGTCCTAACTCCCGATCATGCGGTGATCATGTGGTTCTTAGCCGGATTACCACGAAGCATCAAAAGAGAACTGAAACGACAGGAGCAGTACGCTACTCTGCAAGAAGCGATGGGAGATGCCATCAGGGAAGAGGATGAGGGATCTGACGATGAATATCCTACTCTCTCGATCGCATCATCATCATCAAATGCATCCGCTCTATCCACAAAACTGCTGGGAGCAAATGACAAAATTACACAAACAACAGATGGAACAACTTACGGTGCAATTTGACCAAAAACTGAAGGCCTTACAGGGATTTGTAGCAGTAACTCCACATCAACTGGAACCAAACCAGCTGTAGTATCCTCGACGAGAAAATGTATGGTGTTGAGTATGCACGCAAAACCATACAACGAACGAGTGTCCAGTCCTAAAGCAAAATCTGAGACTGACACATAGATTTCGCCATCTGTGCAATGCAACATGGCACAATACGACATTTTGTCCGTTTAACCCCAGGGTTGTTCAACAGAAGAGAAGTCCTTATCAGACTTTTTATCCTTATCATCAAGGGGCACCTAACGTGGCCCCAAGGTACGGCGCACCCAATCAACCACAATGCATGGCCTTACCTGCTCCACCAGGGCCAGCCAATCAACAAGTGGCCCATGTAAACCTGACAACAGCGGAACAAGAGATGCAATCGCCACCTCAACCTGAGCGGCGGCAGTGGTACGGACCAGATGAACCATTTATGGATCCTACCATAAATGAATATGTTTCGGCCTATGCAGCTCAAACTCAACGTCAAGGTGGAAGAAATTACGGTTGCTACGGATGCGGCGAAGGATACAGGATTGCAGAATGTCCCTACAAGGGACAATATACAACCTCCTGCCGAGATTGCGGTTATGGACACTGTTTTAAGAATTGTCCATTTAAACCTGGAACCAGTGCACCTCTTAACCTCATTGCCATACAGCAACCAACAGTTCCAGCAGGGATGCCATCGAAAGGTCGACAAGACCACGCTCCTGTGTTAGTTGTTACGCGAGCACAGAAGAGGAAGGAAGTGGCCATCGGTCACTGACGACCAACCCTCAACTTCAGCGCCATATCCAAATGTGAGGGAAGAGAGAAGACAATACCAGAAAATAAGACACTGGGTACAAAAAGCACAAGAGGAGAAAAAAGAACAAGAATGAGACAATTCCACAAAACCTCCAGTCGGCGTCGAACGGGAACCGCAAGTGGGCTCACCACTGCGCACTGATCAGAATGATTGATTGCACCAACATGAACCACCTTTTCACATGGTGGAGCCCGAGGAACCACGCACTGAAAGGCTCACACTTTTGCTGTCAAGCCATGTTAGTTTACCACTCGGAGAACTACTGCGGATTGCACCACAAGTGAAAAGCCTTCTAGCTGAATGGGCCAAAGCGGATGAGGAGCCAGTAGCGCATGAGCCCATATATTGTGCGGGCTATGATGAAACAAGTAACGTCCTCCACATCGGAGCAACATGGGAAAGTGAAGAACACAACATCACTTTGCCAATCAAACACAAGAGATACGAGGACGAGGCGACAATGGTAGATGGAGGATCGGGTGTCAATCTGATCTCCACTATTTTATATGAAAAATGGGGTTTACAAGGATTGAAACCAGCCAGATTCGCCATCAAGCTAGCAGATCAATCCTGTGTGAAACCAAAAGGTGTAGTTGCCGATGTTCCCGTAAAGATAGCAGGCATGCAGTTTGTGATTACTTTTGTGGTCATGGATATACCTGAACCTCCATTTGCATACCGTGTTTTACTGGGAAGACCATGGTTGAGGACTGCGCAAGTAGTACACAACTGGGGTACATGGAAACTCACCTTCGAGAACAGAGAACAGGATGTAAAGGTAGATCCAACTACATGGGCGGTGAAACCTATTGCACCCAAGGTTGATGACGGATCATCCACGACAGATCATACGATTGATCGCCCAAGGCCAACCAAGGGAGGTCACTATCATTCAGAGACGGATGTCATGAGATGGACAGATGCATTAGCAACTATTGACTGCCAGGCATGTCAATATGAATCAGATCCAGAACTGAGTACATCTTCACCCAAATATTACACTATGGACACACCAATCACATTTGGGGTGAATATGATAAACGTAGGATGGCTGTCAGTGGAGCCTATTGAGAACCCAGTGGACGATGATCTAGTCCCTTGGCAACATGCTCTAACTTATAATAAGGAGGTTGAGCTAACTGATGAACAGGTCCTACACCACATGAAATCAGATCGTTACGGAACCAAGAAGGTACCAGCTCAACCACCACAAAAGTCTGCTATGGCAAAAGTCTCAAGGATCGATCCACCCAAGGCACCTATGAATAAGAAAAATCAGTTGAAGCAACGCTACAACCAGGTGATCCGATGGAGTGACCTACCCGAAGAGGCAATAGCTACAGTAGACGTTGATATTCGCAACCATGAGGCGAATATCACAAGTCCCGAAGAAAGACAACAAGGATGAACCCACCAAAATGACAAAAAAGAGCAAAAAGAAGGTGTTGGATTCCTTAAAGTCAATCAAGTTGGACTCAGATACAGTGTCATCTTCTACATAGGTGACAAAAAATAAAAAAAATGACCTGTCGGGCCAAGATCAATATGCTGAAAGAGGAATCTCGACGAGCTCCAGTTCACGAGATGCCTGATACTTTCAAGAATTATACATTGGATGACGTGGTAATCATGATGCCGCAAGCCCAACGAGAACTTGATCAAAGTCAAGCACCAGCGGAACAAGTCTTCGAGGGACCTGCGCGAACACAGCCGATGAATCTTGCGGAACCAGGAGAAGAAGAAAGGATAGTGCATGTGGGAGAGCAGTTAACACCCACGCAATTCAAGAGACTACGATCCTTGTTGGTGGAATATAAGGACTGTCTGTTTTGCCTGGAGCTATAGTGATCTAAAGGGCATTCCGCCAATAGTAGTCGAACATACCATACCCTTGGTGGACGGAGCAGTCCCCAAGGTGAGCCTTTTACTACCGCTGCAACCTGAATTATACAGAACTAATCAAGCAAGAGTTGCAGAAGCTGATGGATGCAGATTTCATTTACGAAATTGAGCACATGGAATGGGTATCACCAATAGTTATAGTACCCAAGAAGAATGGCAAAATGCGGATCTGTGTGAATCTGAAGGCGCTTAATGCAGTCACCAAAAAGGACCATTTCCCTTTACCATTTACGGAAAGTGTCCTCAATAGAGTAGTTGGCGACGAAGCCTACAGTTTTCTGGATGGCTTCAGCGGCTACAACCAAGTGAAAATAGCCCCCCAGGACCAGCACAAGACAACATTTGCTATGGAATGAGGAACTTATGCCTATAAAGTGATGCCATTCGAACTTTGCAATGCCCCAAGCACTTTCCAGCGAGTCATGCAGGCGGCATTCAAAGATTATTCGCAAAAATTTCTGGAAATTTTCTTGGACGATCTGTACGTGCATGGACCAGATTCAGAACACTTATCCAATTTGGAAAAGGTGCTACAAAAATGCCGCGAATACCAGATCTCCCTGAATCCAGAAAAATGTCAATTCTGGGTGACACATGGCTTGATACTCGGCCATATAGTGTCAAGACACGAGATCACCACAGATCTATCAAAGATCAGGATCATTATTGATCTACCACCACTGGGGACGATCCGCGAGGTCTACATTTTCATGGGTCATGCTAACTATTATAGGATCTTCATTCTTGATTTTGCGGAGTTAGCCAGACCAATTTACAAGCTCACAACGGATCCACATTGGAATGAGGAAGTTCTAAAGGCTTTCCAGAAGATTAAGGATGCATTGGTCTCAGCACCAATCTTACGACCATCCAATTGGTCCATTGAGTTTCACGTGCATACGGACGCATTGAAGTATGCAGTTGGAGCAGTCTTAATCCAGCCAGGTGAACACAAAAAAGATTTTCCAATCCGGTTCGCAAGCCGACAACTCAGTGATACCGAAATGAACTATTCAACCACAGAGCGGGAAGCACTGGCAATGATCTATGCGGTTAAGAAGTTTCGACACTATTTCATGGCCACACATTTTGCTTTTTATACGGACCATCAACTCTTGTTATATCTTGTTAATAAAATTTGCAACACTGGGAGAATCACCAGATGGCTCCTTCTGTTGTTGGAATTTGATTTTCGGATAGTAGTTCGCAAGGGAAAACAACACTACATGGCAGATCATGTGTCACGAATAAAGGGAAAGGAGATTGCCACCCAACCCGACGATGAGTTAGCAGATGCTACCTTATTTTACGTGGACACAGTACTAAAATGGGCTGCCGACATTGTTCAATATCTAATGCGGGGCCAACCAGACAAATCACTACCAAAGGCGGAACAACGGAAGTTGATCTTGAAGGCTAGAGCTTATCAGCTGATTGCCGGGCAGTTGTACTGAAGAGGTCCAGACGGAATTTTTCGGCGGTGTATTCTTCCTCATGAGGCCACCCAGATCATTTCGCTTTCACATGAAGACATGGGTGGGGGTCATTTTGCATTTGACATTACAGTTCGCAAGATCTTGCAATTAGGATGTTAGTGGCCAACGATTCATAAAGATACGGAGGAATACTTGAAAAAGTGCGATGTGTGCCAAAGGGCAAGGAGACCAACGAGATTGAACTATGATCTATTGCACCCAGTCTTAGCCCGAGCACCATTCGAAAAATGGGGATTGGATTATATCGGTCCAATTCACCCTGCAGCAAGGAGTTCCCAGGCTCGATACATAATCGTAGCCACAAACTACCTCACCAAATGGGTCGAAGCCAAGGTAGTAAGAGTAGCTGATGTTAGGACAACTGCCAAGTTCCTTTATGAAAATATCATTGTGCGCTTCGGATGCCCGGTGGAACTAGTCAGTGATCGCGGAAGCCATTTCATCAACGAGACCATCAAGGTCCTGTTGGAGGAATTCTTCGTGATCCACAGAACCAGTACGCCTTATTATCCTCGGGGTAATGGGCAAGCAGAATCATCCAATAAGATCCTGTGTAGCGTGCTCACGAAAACAGTTGAAGCTAGCAGATCAGATTGGGAACACAAGGTGCATGCTGCACTGTGGGCATTCAGGACAACATATAAAGGGAGCACTGATCAAACACCCTTTCAATTGGTATATGGTCAGGATGCTGTGATGTCAGTAGAGTTTTTAGTTCCTTCATTAAGGATTGTCACTGCGCAACGTCTTAATGAGTCCAAATCTCTATAGCTACGCCACGAAGCTCTGCATAAACTCTGTGAAACACGCTTACTAGTTGTGCATGCACTGGCAGTTGAAAAGAAAATACGCAAAGCTTGGCATGATCGTAGATTACAAAAGAAGGATCTTCGTTCAGGAGATCTGGTCCTGATGTATAAAACCAAGGCGATCAAGGGGAAGTTAAAATTCACGGGCGAAGGTCCTTATAGGATCAAGGAAATTCTTAATCATGGAGCCGTGAACTTAGAAAAACTAGATGGGACACCATTCGACACATCCATCAACGGTAGCCGGTTGCACAAGTACTGGCCACCACAGTGAGACAGATCCAGATTGGGGGTGGCACGTTACAAAAAGCTAATCTGCTCAGCCATCACCGCTAGATCTAAGGAGATCAAGCCAAATCAAGCTAAATCCATCAAGATTCAGCCAGATTTGGCAAGATCGGGCCATGGGCTTATACACGCAGGATGCCGTAGTCGCGCACTTTCGCCTCAAGAAGTGCGCAGGCAAAGTTACACAACAGGGGGCCTGCTGCGATTCGCTCACGGTTGTTGGGTTTGATGGAGTTGGTTAGTTCTCGAATAAGAAAGCTATGCCAGTCGTATGGCACAACGGAGGGATTAGGAAATTCCAGAAAGGATCCCACTATCTGACTCAACAGTGTAAACTGGATTCTGTCCTTGCAAAATGTTGAAATAACCAGAAAGTTATTCAACAGATGCGCAGCCGCCTGAATGACGGGTTCCGTGATAGCTTTTATCAGGTAACCATTGTTAGTCTGGATGAGGATTTCTGGTGTGGTTTGGGTGACGAATGGTTTGATCAGAGCTTTGGCGTGGTGATGGGATTTGGGTTGACGATCACCGGACATAATGCCAACGGTGATCATCGAGTCGGCGTTAATCCTGACCTTGTACATGGTACCTTGGTACAAGAAGTGGAAACGAGCCTTGACCTCGTCCCAGGTGGCGTAAGCGTGAAGGGCGAGGCTCATGTTAATCTTAGAATGGAACAGTGCCGGGTAAAAATCCATTGTTTCAAGGAGTGGGCCGGCTGTCTGTAGCCATGGTTGGATCAGACCGTCAACGGGTAAAGGCCACATCTGTGTGGCCTCAGGGATGTCACGCTGGATCACATGTTTGGCGCCAGAGTCTTCAGAGGATGAGGAGGCCATGTTAGCAATGATTATTAGTGGTCGAAAAAGTCGTAGAAAAAATGATTAAAAATGAAAAAAGACGGGGAAACAGTAGAAACTGAGAATAATGAATGTTGGATGACAATGATTGTAGTTCAGAGCGCAGATTGGTGTTTAATATGGGCAGATGACAACTGGTAGGAAGTTTGGTCGAAAACAGAAAACTTGGTATTTTCAGTGGAAATTTCGACAGAGCTTCGCTAGCAAAGGTGACAAATGACTCGAATTCAGCCCTTATATAGCAAAATTTAGAGTGCGTATTAGGTGAAATCCACTTTCCCTTGTTCAGTTCTACCCAAATTTTGGCGGCCACCTTCTTCACAAAATTCTAAGACCTCAAGGAAGTCTGCGAGAGTTTAGAAGGTGATTTGACTGTTATGTGAAGGTTCTGCGAGGGTTTAGGCTGTCTGCGAGGGTTCAACTCTCGCAGGAAGTCATCTCTCGCACAACTTGTTCCAGTGAGTGGATTTTCAAGATCAGACCATGTAGGCAGGCTAATTTCACTGCTCTGATTCCATTTAGACACCTTGCGAGGGTTGGTAAGATGATCTTGATGCTCTACAAGGGTTCTGAAAATCCTGCTTCTGGGAACTCTCGCAGAGATTTTCATGGATGCATCTAGGTCAGATCTGGTAACTGTCCAATTTTCAAGAGCTATCTCCCAGGGGATCTCAAAAAATCATGAAAAAAGTGCTCTTTCAGAGTGTTTTTTTGACGAGATCTCGAGATTTTCTGATTTTTAACTTTTGTAAACTGGTAATCAGCTTCATCCAGGCTTGATCTGACTGTTGGTAGTTCTCTGGAAGTTCTGATGGATTCTTGGTAGTAGATCCATCAGTCAATCTGATGATCTGCTTTCTTTTTTATCCTATCAGGATCTGGATCCTCCTTGGATTCTGATGGATTTCCAATGAGCACGCAATTAAAGTTGTAAATAAAATAAACTTGACTTGGGCCTTGGAATTAAAATAAAACTAGAGGCCCAATGTCATTTTTAAACTTAGAGATTACTTTTTAGAGTTGGGTCCAAATTGGGACTCACATGAATCTTGTGATTTCTAATGTACTTTTTGTGGACCCTTGGATCAAGTTGGGTCCAAGATGAATGGATAAGATCATTGTGAATATTAGCCAATAAGATTGAGGGGCAAGGGCCTTTCCCATTTTATAAAAAGGCACCATTTGTACACTATTTGGATGCTTAATGAGAAGGAGGAAACTCTACCAATTTTGGAAGAGAAGCATTCTCATTTGCAATTCAATACTTGCTATTGCTCTTGTTGTTTCCATTTGCTTTCAAGTTCATGCTTGTTGGTTTCAATAGTTTAAGTTTCTCCTTTAGCAAGTACAATGTGCATTTGAGCTAACCTCCACCCTCACTCTCTATCTCTTTCTCTTTCTCTTCTTCTCCATTCCTTCTCTTCAACCAAGACCATGATGAATGTTAGTGTAGAGGAGTAGAGTTAAAGAGGAGTAGTATAGTGGTGAGTAGAGTTAAGGGAGAAAGTAGGAAACTAACTAAAAGTAGTATCTATGCTTAGTTAGTTACCTATCCAGTGATCTAACCTTTGTTGACAGGCGGAAGGGCTATACTAAGAGAGATCTTCGACCCCACAATGGATTACTATGGTTTCAGGAGAATGGTTATCTTATAGATTTTAGATTTCTACATCCAAGGGAGATGATGTGAACCTTTTCTTTCAGTTATGCATACATGGTTAGATTGTGACTATTTAATGGAACATAATTTGTAAGTTATCTCACACCTGGATAACAAGGAATCACAATTCAAACCTTTTTGAATAAGTTTGCAACTCCAATTAGGAAGTTTCATTCCCTTTTTACTTTTTTCCAATATTTGAAGCCTTTTTGTAAAAAGTCGAAAATTTGTTTTTTCTACAAAGTTAAAAAAAAAAAAACTTTGCATGCTAACAATTTTGACCTCCAGAGTTAAAACTCAAATTCAGCTGATTTGAATCAATTGGCAACTTTTACTCATATGAATCTAGTATGGTGGAAGCTCGTGTGAAGCTCTTGAGAGTAGAAATTATTAATACAGAGGAGTTTGTCGGATGGTCAATGTTTTTTGTGTTTTCCCGTTGATTTTAGTGATGATTACTATGATGATTTATCATACAAATGCATTAAAGAAATGTTGGCTGGATAACTGTTGACAAGTTATTGTTTTCAAAGGAGGTATAAAATAGATGGTTTTTGTAGGGACACAAAACAATACATGGATATATTTTCAAAGGGATTAAGTGTCACGTATAATCAATTGAAGGATACATGCACAGATCCACGTTATCATCTTCAGGGTTTACATCACCTTCCATCTAAAGGTATTTGCTTAATGTCGTTGTAGATTAGTGGGTGGAAAGACAAAGAAAAAATCTCACTTTCTCTTGTCTGGAAAGTGGCTACTTCAATTTTGTTTCATATTGAGAGGAGCGATTGGGTGAGTGAGTTCTCTTCTAAGCTCATGATATGGTTTCATAAATCTCAATTGGTTTTGGTCATGGTCCATCACTTGGCAGGGAGCCCCTCTTTGAAGTTTGAGGAAATCTGTGGTATGTCAAGTTGCCCAAGGTGGTCCCACAGTAAAGTGACTATATCATCACGTTGTTGCTTTTGGGCCCTCTCCCCTTGACATCCAACAATTTGAAATGGACCTTAGTTTGTGAAAATAGTGCATGAAAATGTGAGAATAGCATTGTGGCGTTCTCATTTTTTTTGATGATAATTATAACTTATTTGGAATAATTTGGTGCAAAGGTGGGGTTAATCCGTTTAGGTGCCAAATTCTGGACATGATCTAGGAATGCCATAAGGAGCTTGTAATTTTGAAATAGTTGTAATCTTTCTTTGTAATATTTTGCTTCTATGAAATCAACCAATAAGAAAACTACCACCCGAATTTGATTAGATTGAATAACCTAGGATTTGTGCTTGGGTGGTGAAAGCCAATAACATTTGCACAGAGAGTGACAAAAGTGAGTGTTGTTTTAGTTCATGCAATATTTTTATGATGAACCACTCTAGCTCCAAGCTTGGGTGATCTTAGCCTGTAGAATAAGCATCATAGAGCTTTCATATTGAAAGAGATATATTTAAGCCTTGCTAAATTTTTTGTTGGTGGCCCATGTTTTTGGATGAGATATACTCGAACTCAATCTTTTTCTTACACACTGGTGTAAATTGTGCATTTGAACAAAGGATGTTTTTTTAAAAGTCTAGTCAATGGTGAAATATGAAACTCACTACAAGGTTAATAGGGCTTTTTATGATCATTTGCTACTATAGTCTTACACTGAACATTTGACAACATATTTGACTGCAGTATGGAATGGGAGAAAATATCATTTCAAATCTTGTTAAATTAGTTAGTTTATGCCTCATAGCACACGCAGAATATTTGGAGGCCCTCATTTTTTGGTTAGCTCTTGAACAGGTGCCCTTGGCCCATTTGATATGTGAGATAGATTTTAACTCGAGTGTCACATGGTGTAAAATCAAACAAAGGAGATTAATGTATGACCAAGGACATGCGGCAAGTCACCATAATTTTTTGGGCAAGTGTAATTGCCAAGGAAAACCTTGAAAGAATGTAAATGGTATCTCCTACATCTGTCTTACTTTTTCTTCTTCTTCGAAGGCATTGCTTGCTATTATTTTCGTGCTCTTTCCTCTCCTCCTGTGGTTCTTGTCCAAACTTGTTCATACTAATATTTCAACAATTTGCAGTTCAAATGTAATCCTTTGATCTATGTGACAACTTGCACACCAATAGAGGGATGAAAGGGCTTGCTCATATTTACAACATCTTCCAACAATTGTTCCACAACATTAAAAAATCGTTGAAATGTGCTACGACATTTGTTGACAGCCTATGCTCACCACATCTCAAATGTCGGGTATTGCGAAGTTTGGTATTATTTACTTTGACAATATTAAAGACCGAAGAAGGCTAATCATATAAAAAATGTTGGGATGTTCGGTAAGATTGTCTTGAAGTGATTACTTGTTTATTTTCATAGTGTTTCTTCCATATACTTTATATTTTATGTTGGTGATGAGTTATTTGCTCCTCTTGCTTATGTTAGAAGAAAATGACTTTTGGTAAAGTTTTTCAAACACGAGTATTTTCCTTGGTTTGATTTCAATTTTAGTTTTATGAAGTGTCACCTAAAATAAAACACACAAATTATTCCAATGTAAGTATTTTTGTATTTTGATATTTTGAAAGCTAACGATTCTATGATAGGACGCTAAGCCTATCGATGTTTAATATATTTATTTTTGTGTAGCTTGGAAATGTCCATGATTGAATGATGGTGTCTTGCCATATTAACAAAGATTGAGAATGGTCATAAGGGGATTAAGTTATAAGAATAATTTTCACCTAGGCATATTTAGATCTTGGAAGAATGATATTTTGAAAATATATAAGTTGGTCCTATGAATATATAAACACATTTTTTCTCGGGGAATTGAAAGTGATTTATGATTTATGAATTTGTTTTAGGTATTGATATCATTTTTGTACAAAATGCCATATCATCTTTTGAAAATCATATGTTGCCAAAGCATTCTAGCTCTTCAAGCTACAAGTTTTTTTAACAAGCTTTGAAATCTTTCCCCCGCTTAAACAACACTACGTTCATGTACTAATCCCAAGGATGACAAAGGCAAGAGCCATGATAAGTACATCTTCAATCTTTTGCATTTCTATTATCTCTCTTTAAAAATTTTAGTAGTTGCAGTTTAATACTTTAGCTTGGTACCTTTAGTTTGGGCCGCACTAGCCCACAATCTTACCAAAGCCAGTTATCATTGATTTTGGCGACAAGGCTAGTCGAGTTGGGACGTAGATGATTTTGATGTTTGGTGGGTATATGACTCTTATCCAACTACTTTTCACACAATCATATCTTTCTCATAAAGGAGAGATATGTGGGAATTTAGAGGTCCAATGAATTGTGAGAGGTGGAATCTATGAGGTTTAATGAATTTGAGCATTCCTCGCTAGATCTCAAGCTAGTACTATATGGGAGTGTGCTCTCCTTGTACATATAACTTTTTGAGAGAGAATGTAAGTTTCACTTTGGAGCATTTTTGGTCTATTCTCTCTCTACCTGAGAGCAAGCTCTCTTTCTCTCTCTACCCAAGAGCAAGCCCACTTTCTCTCTCTACCCAAGAGCAAGGTGCTTGGATTGGGTTCTCTTAGTGATTTTCATTTAGCTTTTTTAGATGGATATGCAAATCTTGCTTGTCTATGAATGATCATAACTTTTAATGTAGATGAGAGCTTGCCTTGATTCAAAGTGTGGTAGATAACTTGTTCAATCTCGATTTGATCCATCATACTTTGAACTCACATGCATGGAGGTCGTGGTAGATCTTAGTAAGTGTTGGAAATTAAGCCCACAGTTGTCTCCTTGGTGAATGATTAATTTTTTATTTCATGATTCTTCCTGCATGTTTATTGATCAGAATATATAAGATTTGATCCAAATTTTGAATAGGACTGGCGAAGGTTCTCTAGGCAAAGGTTGGCTCGGCGAAGGTTCAACAATGTTATTTTGGGATAAAAACTCTCTGAACACTTTTCTGACAATTTCTTGGGAAATAACCTTCGCCGACTTCTCAGATGGAAGATCTGACGTAGATAAAACTATGGAAAACCGGACGAAGGTTTCTGACACAAGGAAATACAGTTTCTGTAAAATCAAATTGATCAAGAAGAATCTTCGCCGAACTCAAAAATAGTAATTTTCTATAAATAGAATGTTTTGGAAACTCGGCGAAGGTTCTGGCGAAGGATCAAGAGTAATACTAGTAATTTTGCAAAAAAGTGATTTTTTTGGCAAAAATATGACAATATGACAACTGATCCTCTGAAAACCTTTCTATTTTTGGTATTATTCTTCGCCGACCTGGCAGATAGATAGATCTGAATCACATCTAAGCACAGTGAATCGGGCGAAGGTTCTTTTTCTGTATTTTTTAGGGTTTTGATAATTTTTGATGATTTTTGGTGGTTTTTCTGATGTTTCTGAAAACCTGCTGAGAATTAATCTTCGCCCTTCAAACTGAAGGTTTTGTAAACAAAACCGAAGGTGTCTGCAACTCGGCAAAGATTTTCTGAAAGAGGGTAAAAAGTTCTGAACTCTGATGACGCTTTTTGCCTCTTTTTGACCAAATTTGACAGATTTGACCGATTTTTGTTATTTTCTCTGATATCTCAGATCCAAATGAATCTTAAGATTGGTGATCTGAATAGCTTTCTCTGTTTAATAATCAGATTATATTTCAAACAAGCAAATCCACTCAAATCAAGCAAAATCAATCCGAAACTAACCCTAAAATGCATATTTAACACTATTCATGCCATGACAAGATGTCTAATGCAAGCTAATCAAACATGCTGGAGACTGAAAAATTGGCATAGCTCCCCGACAACGGCGCCAAAATTGTAGTGAGTTTCTTTCCTTGCCTAACCTGAATTCAAGATCTAGTCAATCTAGCATCAAAGAGACGGAGTTAGTTGTCACGCGTAGGTTCGTTCCCATGAGAGCAATGGTATAGTTCAGATTTCAACATGAATGGAAGATCTAACACCAACATCCATTAACACTAAGCATTAACACTACATCCATTAACCCTAAATCCACAACAATGATAGAAACTTACTCTTCCCTCTCTCCCTTTCTCTCTCACAAAAAGCATAAGAAATAGCAATCCCAATAATGATCAAATCCAACAATTAGCAAAATACAAAGAAAGCATGAGAAATGAAGGAAAAGGGAGGAAGAGCAAGGACGTTCATCAATCCATTTCTAAAGAGAACCAATCTGCTTTATTGAAATGAGAAAATGAACATCAGGAACAACTTGAGTTGGTCCCTTTTTATAGTAGAGAGAGGCCTCTGAATCCTATTGGTCCAGTCTTGCCTCTCTTTTTATTCAAATTTAAAAAAGTGTGGGAACCATCAAAATTGGAGGGAAACCCAACTTTATTCACTAACTTGACATTTAAGCCCTGCGACATTAAAAGTCCCGCAAAAAGGCCTAAAGTCCTTTTATTAACTTTTAACTAATCAATCAAATAACTATGTGATCATCGGGTTGGACTTACACACGCAGGGTGCCAAATCCCTCTCACTTATTAACTAGGGTTAGGGTTGCCTTGGGATCCGCAAACCCTCCAACAATCATTCCTACAATCCTCCAGAATGTAGACAGACACTGCTGATCTACATTATAGACTATTATAGCATTCAACAAAATCAAACCAATGTGCGAAATTGAATAAACAAGTGAATCAGATACACAAATAGTAACAGACAAATATTCATTCGAGATCATACAATCATTCAGAATAATATGTGCATAACAGCTACAATATTATCTATTGATCTTCTGATTTTTCAAGCACTATGTGACAGACCACACAGTGCATTGGCGTGAAAGATATACAATTCTCTCACGAATAATGTCTCGCTTACTAGCGGACTTCTGGATCTGCTGATCCTCTTACAAAATTGTCTCGCTCACAAGCGGACATGTATTTTGTATTTTTTGTCTTACAATATTATGCATCAAGCAGAAAGTATATAGTTCGCGAAGTTTTTTGTGTCACGTCGTGTAACTTCCAGATAAAAAAGATTAAACATCTCTAACTAATTACGAATTACAAGAGTGGCAGATTAGCCATGATCTAGAGTACTTATGCTGATGTCATGGTATTTTATCAAATACTTGTACCCTTTGGTACTTGGCTGATCTTCTTGGTCGTTCGTGGAGCAAGAATGATTTTGTGTCGCGAAACAATTTTGTGTCGTGTGTCGCGAAATTGTTCGCGAACAATTTTGTTTTTTTGTGTCTTTTTCTGTCAAAATCAGAGTGGACAGCTAGCAAGGCTTTGGCAATAGAAACATTTTGTTTCTTCAGCTCCCTCTCAAAGCATGATAGCTTGACGACTCCAAGACTACTCCTCTATTTCTCAAATAGACCTTTGTCTAAGGCCTTTGTGAAAATGTTAGCTACCATCTCCTTTGTTCCAATGAAAGTAGTCTACAACATCTTCTTCCCAATCAGATCTCTTATCAAGTGGTACTTGATTGCAATGTGTTTCATCCCTGAATGAAACACAAGGTCTTTTATCAGATGTATTGCAGATGTGTTGTCCATATGCAAAATCGGAGGTTCATTCTTCGTTTCGCCGAGTTCGTCGAGGAACTGTTTGAGCCAAATTATTTCGTTGGCCATCTTTGCTGCTGCAACGTACTCAGCTTCATAGGATAACTGAGCCACAATGGTCTACTTCTTGTTGACTCAGAGAATTGATGTTCCTGATGCGGTGGTGCATTCTCCAGAGATACTTTTGCAGTCGTCCTTGAGAGATGCCCAGCTAGCATCACTGTAGGAAAGCATTTGGAACCCTGCATCACGACAATAACACAAACCAAAAATTTGATGTTAATTGAAGATATTGCAAAATTCGTTTTGCAATCTTCCAATGAGTCGAGCCTGGATTTGTACAAATCCTGAACATTTCATAAGCAATGTCAGGACATGTGTTATCTGCAAGGTAGATCAACAATCCGATCAGCTTCTTGTATGGTGTAAGCTGCCTCAATTTCTTTTCTTCTTCAGTCCTCGAACAATTTTTGTTCGTCAGTACTGTTCCTGCAAGCATTGGAGTATTCGCTTCTTTGCAATTTAGCATCCCAAAATCTTCTAGGATTTTTTGGGTATATCTGGACTGATGAAGGTACAATTTACCTCCCTCATAGTCCTTGTCAATCTATAAGCCAAGGTAACACCTAGCTTCTCCCAGATCTGCCTTCACTTCAGCAATAAGCTTCTCACTCTTGCAGACTATCAGAGTGTTGTCCACATACACAACTACAATGATGATCTTTCCATCTGTAATTCTCACATAGACATTGGAATCAGCCATTAGTGGCTTGAATCCTAAGGATTTCAGGGCTTGATCTTTCTTCTTGTACGATTGTCGCGTTGACCGCTTCAGACCATAGATACTTCTATGCATTCTGCATGCATAAGTAAGAAGTGAATTCGAGATATAGCCTGGGGGTTGATTCATGTAGACCTCTTCGTCTAGCTCACCATGTAAGAAGGCTGTCTTTTCGTCCACAATGTGAATCCTAAGATCATAAGCAGCTACATATGCAAATAGTAAACGTAGGGACAAATGTTTCATGACAGGAGAGAAGGTCTCATAATAGTCAATACCATATCTTTGAGAAAATCCCTTCAGTACAAGTCTTGCCTTATACTTTGAGACATCTCCATCTGGTCCATACTTTAGCTTGTATACACGTTTGCATTTTACAACCTTTTGCTTATTTGGTAATGGCTGCAACGTCCTTCTCTGGACATTCAATTGCTTTCTCAAGTGTCTGTGGTTCGCCACTGAATCCACAGAACTCTTCTGATGTAGAAGCTGAGCTGCCTGGCACATATCTTGCTAGCGCTTTTTGTTGTCTTGTCGACCTTCTAGGAGATCCTCCTGGAACTACAATGCCTTTGCTTTTGTCTGCTCTGCTAGGTCCGGAACCATTTTGGTTTACAGGTACTCTAGCAGTAGGCTGCCTCTCAAAACTTTCTTCGTCCGATTCGTCACTCGAATGCAAAGCGACTCAAACATCTTCATCTGAGTGTTCGTCCTCTGCTCCCTCTGTCATAGTTGGTAGATCATAAACCGTCTTTCAAGAACTTCATAACTGACAGGATCATCGTTGGCCATCGTTCTGGTCTCATCAAATTTGACATCTCTGACTATCTTCACTGTATTTTTCTCTGGCATATAGACTTTGTAGTATGACAAATTATTGTCATATCCTACAAGATATCCCTGTTCAGCTTTCTCATCAAGCTTCTTTCAAAGCTTATCAGGCACATCTGCATAAGTTGCACAACCAAAGATACGGACGTGAGTCAGATTGGGTTTTTTACCCCCCCATAATTCGCGTGGTGTCGTGTGAGAAACACTAGACTTTCTTGTCATGTTCTGAATGTAAGCAGCTGTAGCTACTACTTCAGCCCACAACACTCTTGGAGCTTTCGAGTAGGCCATCATGCATCTGGCACCTTCCATTAGGGTCTTGTTCTTTCTTTCTGCAACACCGTTGTGCTGCGGTGTGTAAGATACAGTCCTTCTGTGAATGATACCATGATCATTGTAGAAGTCAATGAATTGATTATTCTCCACCCCATGATTCGATCTTTCTTCACTCATTTTTGAGCTCTCTGGCTCCTCGACATAGGACGAACTATTATTGTTCTCCTGTCTGTTTTGTGCTGATTTGTTAGGCTTGGATTCAGGCGGCAGTCCATGGCTGCATGACCTTTCTTGTGACAATGGATACACTCCATTTTTGGATTGAGCCAACACGAATCGACGGTATGTCCTTCATGTTTTCATCTCACGCAGGTCTTCTTGTTTCCACTTTGCTATTTCGACCTTCCTTTATTCTTCCATTTGCCTTTGCTGGTTCTCTGTTCACTCCTGCAAAGTATCAGAGTGTCGTCTACATATACAGCCACAATGATGATCTGCCCATCTGTAACTCCAACATACACATTGGAATTAGCCAAGAGAGGCTTGAATCCTAATGATTTCAGGGCTTGATCTTTCTTCTTGTACCATTGTCGGGCTGATTGTTTCAGACCGTAGATGCTTCTTATGGATTCTGCATGCATAGTCAGAAAGTGAATTCAAGACATATCCTGGGGGTTGATCCATATAGACCTCTTTGTCTAGTTCGCCATGCAAGAAGGCCGCATTCTCGTCCATAATGTGGATCCTGAGATCATAAGCTGCTGCATATGCAAATAACAGACGTAGGAACAAATTTTTGACAACAGGAGAGAAGGTTTCAAAGTAGTCAATACCATATCTCTGAGAAAATCCCTTCACTACCAGTCTTGCCTTGTATTTTGTGATGTTCCCATCTGGTCCGTATTTGAGCTTGAAGACCCATTTGCATAAACTCCAACGTCCCTACCTGGTTCTTCCTCATGGACTCCATCTCTTCGTTCATGTCTTGAATCCATCTGTCCTTTTCTGGACTATCAATCGCTTCCTCAAAAGTCTGTGGTTCGCCACTCAATCCGCAGAACTCTTCTGATGTGGAAGCTGAGCTGCTTGGCACACATCTTGATGGCGCTCTTCGTGGTCTTGTCGACCTTCTAGGAGATCCTCCTGGGACAACAATGCCCTTGTCTTTGTTTGCTCTGCTTGGTCCGGAACCATCTTGGTTTACAGGAACTGCAGTCGCAGGCTTCCCCTCGAATATTTCTTCTTCCGATTCGTCGCTCGAATGGGAGACGACTCGAAAATTTTTGTTTTCGTGTTCAACCTCTGCTCCCTCTGTCATTGGCGGCAGGTCATAGTATTGTCTCTCCAGAACTTTGTAGCTGACAGGATCGTCATTGGCCATTGTCCTGCTCTCATCAAATCTGACATCTCTCACTGTTTTCACAGTGTTCGTGTCTGGCATATAGATCTTGTAGTATGACAAATTGTTGTCATAATCTACCAAAAATCCATGCTCGGCTTTCTCATCAAGCTTCTTTCGAAACTTATCAGGAATATGTGCATAAGCTGCACAAGCAAAGATTCTGACATGAGACAAGTTGGGCTTTCTACCCCACCATAGCTTATGTGGTGTCATGTGAGGAACACTAGACTTGCCTGATATGTTCTGGATGTATGCGGCTGTAGCTACTGCTTCAACCCATAGTACCCTTGGAGCCTTCGAGTAGGCCATCATGCATCTGGCGGCTTCCATCAGGGTCATGTTCTTTCTTTCAACTACACCATTGTGCTGCGGTGTGTAGGCTGCAGTCCTTCTGTGAATGATGCGACGATCATTGCAGAAGTTAGTGAAGCAATTCAAGGTGTATTCGCACCTCGATCTGTCCTGATCTGCTTAACCTTGTTGCATATACATCTCTCAGCCCAATTCACATATTCTGTGAATTTATCAAGTGGTTCAGATTTATTTTGAATAAAATACACTCTGACAAATTTACTATAGTCATCAATGAAGGTTATATAATACTTTGAACCTCCTATTGAGATCACATTGAATAGTCCGCAAATGTCAGAATGCACTAACTCCAGAATCTTAGTCATTCTGTAGGAGTCTTTGATGAATGGAGCAGAATCAATCTAGAGATTAGAGAGAGAAAAATAGAACCATAAAAGAAACGGTTAATGTTTGCCACTTTTAACTTTGCCCATACAAACATACAATATTCCCATACATGTAAGTAGTCCTTACTATTGATACTCTACACTATGTCAGAAGTCGTCCTAAGTCATGCAATAGCTCCACTTGCCATTAGATGTGTGAGTGGGTCCTCACAAGGTTACTAAATAAATTTCACAATCAAGTTTATAATTCTCCAAATTAGTAACATCACTTTCATGTAAATTCAGTTTACATGAAATACTGGGTGAATTAACACCTAACACTAGAGATCAAAGTTGAAAAGTTAAAGAAAACTCACAATTATAGTCCAAAACTATCCACAGTTTCTTGTAGACAATTCATAAATGCTTCTTGGTACAAATACTCTTAGAATATCCAAGATTCTAAGGCATAAAAGTTCATCCAACTAGAATATCTAGGAGATTCATCAAGGTTAAAATGATTTTAACTACCCCAAATACTTTCTTGAGTTTTATGTCCCAATTTCCAGCATTACATGCAAGAAAATAACAATCATCTAATCTCAATAGATTTGTCTCTCTTTAACAAATGGAGATCTAGGATGAAAACCATACACAAGCACTTACAGAGCATAATATGTAGCAAAGTACCATTCCCTAAACTAAGAAACTATCCACAAGTAAACATAATTTATTTTACGAGGATGTCTGTGTGAGAGACATAAGTTCTCAAAACATTGGAGTGAAGAGATTTAGATTTTCAAATCACTTATCTAAATTCTTGGCTCATTCAAAAGATTAAGAATTACTCATCATACTTGAGAATCATCACATTTTTTTGTAATTCTCTAATAATAATTAAGTATTTACTTATGATCGACGCGTCACTTAGAAATATTTAGACTCTTATGATTTGTCAATCATATTTTTCTAGAATCCAAAACCAAACTTAATCATCAAAGAATTTTGGTATATGTATAGCATGACTCTAAAAATATAAGAATCATTCAAAAAAAAAAATTACCAAGAAAAAATATTGGATTTTAAGAATATTTTTCAAACCAGATCCTTAACAGAAATGTGAGTTATTCATATTTTACACTCATCAGTTAATCAAAGACAGAAGGCATATCAAAGACTCATCAGTTAATAACCATCTTCAACTACAATTTTTTCAGATTACTATTTAGAACTGAATCATATGTCCTCAACATATCTTCCATTGTCTTATTAGTCCTTTCTATCTGGCCGTTTGATTCAAGATGACCAGAAGAACCAGAACTAAGGAAAGTTTTCAGTTTATGCCAATCAGAAGTGACATGTCCATGTCCCATTACTCTTCTACACATAGATTTCTCTAGAATAGAGTCTCTAACATGGATCCTCTATTCATAGAATTGCTATTGATAACTCTACACATGCCTTGATTGTCCCAAACCTTGTACTAACTCTATTAAGTGTGTTCTGGGCCTCACAAGGATATTAGTTACTTTCGGGTCACGTTCCAGTATGACGTGGCATAACTAACATCTTGTTTCACTGGAGTACCGTGTATTCAAGACTAGGAGTATACTGAATCCTATGTACTTGTCATGGACATAACATTCTTCCCTCCTTAAACTGCTTCTATCCTTAGAAGCTCCTCAAAACAAGAAAGAATTATAGGAACACCTAGAAAATCATTATCCTTAATCAGACTTACTTATTAAACAAGTACTCAGAGAATTTTTTTTTTCAACCGTTAATCTCTGCTCTGGAGTACAAACTTTGGTTTGAAAAGTACACTAAAAGATATATATTTTCTCAACTGGGTTACACTCAACACAAGTTAGTAACATCACCTTAATGTAAAACACTTACATGAACCACTAAGTGAAATATTACCTAACTTAGGAGATTAAAGTTAAAGAAAAATAATAATTACAGTCTGAAATCATCCACAAACTCAAGCAGACAATTCAAAAATAGCATCCACTAGATAAATTAAATTTTCCACAAATAAAATACTTATCTTGTGAGAATGTCTGTGAGATCCATAGGTTCTTAATTAAAATATTGGAGTAAAGAGATTCAAAAAAATGATCTAAATTCTTACTCAATTGATACATCAAGACTTAATCGTCGCACTTAAGAATATGTTTGGTTATCCTCTACAATGTTTGCAGAGAATCTACTCCATGTTTAGCACAATGTTTGCTCGGTTACTACAACATTTGTTGAGCATCTACTTCTCAATGACCAGTGCTAGCACTGACACTACTTCTCAGTTCAACACTAGTTCTCTATCTGAAACTACTCAATGATAGCTCGATTTCTGTCTGACAGAGTTTCAACTGGCAAGGAATCATGTGACTACAATCGATTAGGCAATGGGCTCAGTCACAGATTTGGTTTTGTAGTATAATGGTGGTGTGTCATGCCTGTCAGTAATGCACACCTACAACCTAATTTTGATCCTTGATTGACAATGGAAGCTGATCTTGGTTATAAGATCTGTCAGGAATCGATTTCCTACGGTTCCACAAACTGTTTCAGTTCTTTCTTTATTTTTACAGATTGTAGAGCATTCCTAAACTATTCTACTCAAGAAACAAGGAATTAAATTGATTCTACTCCTACTAAAATCACAAAATAATCAACACAACTTCTAACTAAGCAAATGGGAATCCTACAAAGTGCTTGCTACAACTGTTACTCAACACTTCTAAGAACTCCTCCTCAGGGAGCCAGAAACCGGTAAACATCAAAATTGAGTGGAAGGGTGGATCAGTCTCCAAGTCCTGCACGTCTACTCGATACTAAACCCAAACCAATCCTTAAAAGAGAAATCAACAACAATCGCATTCATACATCAGTACTCAAACTAGATGCATGAAGATGGAGCATGGAAGGAAATGCAAGTAGTAAAATCTTCAATTCAAAGAACAACAACATTTCAGTACATAACACATGCTTTGAAACTCGTGGAGGAGGCCTCTATCTATACCCACGAGCTGTTGAATCCAATTGTATCATTTTTTGGATTCCACCTCTTGCAACTGAGTGAACCCCAATCTATAAAGATTTGAGTTCCACCTCTTACTTGATAATAGGACGCCTCTTTATTTAAAAAAACATAACTTAAGTTGAGATAGTCTAAATTGCTAGCTCCCACATGGCTATTTATCTTTTGGGAATTACCATGGGGCTCACAACTGTACACTTTAGCCTAGCACTTATATTTCTCGTGCTCTCAGACTCGGCTCTCAACTTCATCTCTGCTAGAAGGCCCTTTGAGTGGAGAGGTTATGCATCGACACCTCGGGGCATGGCATCAGCTAACATTATCCTCCCCCTATAGTGTTGCAGGTCCCACTGCATTGCTTTAGCTTTGACAAAACATCAAAGTCGCAGCAGCTTATTAGGATAGCCCTACGTAACCGAGAGTCTCTTGCTTGTTTTTTTTTAGCATTTCTTCTATCAAGAGATTTCTCGTAGCCGACCTTCTTTCCGATGGCTTCAAATGAAATGAATCTTGTCTTTGCGGACCACGAAATAGGTCCCAGGTATGGCCTTATTCCAAGTATGAACTTATTTTCATACCACTTCTCAATCATCTACACGTACTGACTAGAAGTAAATGCGGCTCGAAAATAAAGCCATGCCATCATTAGATGTGCATCTTCTGATTGCAAAGGTTGATTGACGTCTAGCATTATGGGCGGTAGCCCCTTATCCTTGTAGCACTCTAATGTCACGAGAAAGGCTATGGATAAACAATAGTTTGCACTTTCTTAGACTACGAAATCTACACTTCCCCTATAGGCGTATCCAAATTTTACTAGCGCATCTCGATACTTTACAATAGTTGAGCTTGAGTCAATTCCTAGAATAAAAGGCCAATTGACTTGTCGCTTGACTGGTTTCGTTTTCTCCCAAGGGTTTGATTGGCACATAATAGGGGTCGACCCTTTTCCAGCTTGGTGCCCTTAGGTACTCCTGAAGCTACTCATTATTGTTTAGCATCATCACAATCCTCCAGGAGGGTTGTGATCGTAAGGCATTCACGAGGCTGCCGAGCTTTGGATATTCTTCCGTAGTTACTTTCTTTACCCCCCCTCGTTCTCCTTTCTTGTAGGTCTTCTGGAATTCATCAGAATCTTTCCGATCATCGTACCGTCTTTTGATCTTTTCTATGGATTTCTCGGATAGCTTCCTTGAGGGCCTTGCCAAATAGTCGTCCAAGGCTGTGACACTCTTTGTATCAAGAATCCTTGGTGTTGAACCCTCAGACCTTGATTAAACGAAGATGTCGTCTTTTTCTTTGGAGGGGATGAAGAAAGTCCCATAGAAGGCTGCACAATATCATCAAGTGGATCTTGATCAGAAAAATTAAAGTCAGATGGTGATAGAGGCAAAAATGGTTTACGAGTAGAGGGTAGTGGGTTAGTTATGAGGTTATATTGAGTTGTTGGTGAAACAAACTATTTCAGAAAGTAGTCATCAGATTTAAGAGATGATGTGGTGGGTATGGTGTTAGAAGTGGATGTGGAGGTGGTTGAATAAGCAAATGGAAGAAATGAAGGCTGGTAAGATGAAAATGGTTCAAAAAAATAAGAAGGCGAGTGGGGCCTTTAAGTGTAAGTGGAGGAGTCCATGACAAGTTTGTGGAGAGAGCCAGCTGTGGAACCTTGATATGGCATGCCAAAACCAACACCTCATTGGTTGATAGATCGGCTTTGCTCAGGTGCTCCGACATCATCATTGTGGTCGTCTTTTTTCTACATTGATACGCTTGCGTTGAGTCTACAAGACGTATTCCAAATGAGGTCCATCTGTTGTTTAGACTGGAGGAGTTCCTTTTGGATCTTGTCAATGCTTTCTTTGAGCGCTGACAACTTCTTGTTGTTCTCTTCTTCTGAAATTTGATGGTTCCTCTTCAAGGTTTCGTGTTTCTAGATTAAGAAGATGTACTTTTCCATTTTTCTTGCCGCTTATGAAGATGGAACTGGTACATTATATCTTTTGGCCTAATTGGTTTTATGACTTGACTGTTGTCATCACGTCAGTTAGTCTCTTATTTTCTTGATTCAGGAGATCTAACTGGCGCTTGAACTGGTCTTTCACCTCTTGAAGAGACTGGAGCTTATTTGAAAACTGGTTCTGCTCTTCCAATCTCTTGGCCCTTTCATTCTGTAATTCTTCCAAAGCTGTCAACAATACTGCATCTCTTAATTGCAGGTCCTACTTTGCCATTCTGAGCTCGTTTGTCTGTTGTGCTAGTTGGTCTACCAACCAATGAAGGTGGTATGAGGTCTCAGCATGCCACTTCAAGGACTCCTTGGCTTTTTCGGGCAAGTTGTCATAGGCTGGAAGGGTGAAAAACTCAGTAGGAAAACGATCGTAAGTAGGAAAAGAAAACTAAGAAACTATGGAACGTCGTTAATGAACAGTATTAGAGGTGGTAGGAATGGTAGCAACAGGGGTAAGAGAGACAGTAACGGGTGTGGTATCAACAATGGTGGTAGAAGTGGTGGAAGTGGAGGTTAGTGATTGGACTGGTGCAACTACCTTTGGAACTGTCTCCACCTCCTCTTCTACAAGATCACCTTCATTGAAGTATTCAAGAGCATCTACATTGATGAAGTCATCTTGCTTTAGAGTAGAGGGGTCTTCAACTTTCTCTTCGACATTTGGGCTTTCCTAGACTTCCACTGTTACTTTCCTAGACTTCCATTTGGGCTTTCCTAGACTTCCACTATTACTTGAGCTGCTTGATCTTAATCTTCTACCCTTGTTTCTTGATCAGGTTCAACTTCTCTTGTCTCATCTGTTGTGTCTTCGTGAGTGGGATCAGCTGCAATTGTGTCTTATGCTCATGTAGTTGCAGGTATAATAACGTGAGGTGGTCCTGATGGGGACTGAGATTTTGAGCGTCAAACAGGTGATTGTACTGGTGGCTGCTGGGTACTATGATCTGGAGTTGAGATGAGGAGGCAGCATGTGAGGTTCTTTGTCATCTGGTGCGTCTCGTCTAGAGGCTACCTTCTTCTTCATCTTCATTGTCCTCACTATTGGATGGAACATCTTCGTACCCTGCCATCTCGTCTTCTATTTCCTTGGAGTCAGCTTCTTGATCTTAGATGGCGGTGGGCTATCGGACTCCGTCTCTAATTCAGGCGCCAGTTTGCTGGCGGTCATCTTTATCCTCTGCTTCTTCGGTGGTGACGTAGTATCAGCAAGTTGAGAGGCTAGTGGTGATCACTGGTCGTGTCTTTTCTTTGTGCGACGTTCATGAGCTGCAGCAGCTTGTTGGGAAGATGTTAGCTACAACATCTCTTGGAGTCAAAGCAAGCTTCAAGTCGATAGAGGATTGATTGTGAGCTAAATCAAAAAATATGTAGCCCAAGGAGGTAACTCTTTTGTAAGGCATAGATCAACTGTCTGGAGATGAATTCGGCCCAATTATACATGTTTTGGTGGGTGTCATAGGATTATCCAAGCATGGCAAAAATATGGAGGGGAATCCACAACAAATGTGCCTTGCATGTGTAGGTGTACCTGGTGAGGTGTCAAGGAACTTGGCATAGGATTGTTGCAGCATGTTGATCAGCTTCACCGGTTTCTCTTTATGGCCACTTGGGAAGCCAAAGGTTGTAAGACATAGAGCTAAAGATTGGGAATATCAATGCAGAACATTAGCTGTTTTTGTCTACAATGCTTTCATAAGCTTGGTACATCAGGTAGAGGCTCTGATGTACCTTCCACTTAGGAATTTTGAACTCGAACAGCTGGAAGAGCATCTCTACTTGTGTGTACAGATCATGGCACTATCTTCACATGGAACTAATTTTAATGTCGGAGGCATCTCTGGTACCTTTGTAGGATGATTTGAACCCGATTCAGCCATTTTTTTTGTTTTTTGTTTTTTTAAACTCTCTGTAGTTGTGTCGGATGCAAATGGTTGTCGGATGTACTAGTGTATGCAAATGGATCGAAAAAATAAACTGGATAAAAAAAGATCAACTGTAATAAAAAAAAAATCAGATGTATCAAAAAAATGAAAAGACTCGAAAAAATGAAGCGTATCGAAAAATGAACAAAAATTCAAAAAATAAAGTGTAGCGAAAAATCAATGGGTCGAAAATTCAGTTTGGCGGATAGAAGGTGGCAGATGCAATGAAAAAGAAAAAGGAGGGGCATCAGATACATACAAAGGAGACTTGGCGGCTGCAACTGGCAGATGCAGATGGGATGGAAAGATGGCAGATGCACTTGGCGGCTACAACTGACAGAGGCAGATGTTGTGGAAAGATGACGGATGCACTTGGCGGCTGCAACTGGCAGATGCAAATGGGATGAAAAGATGGCGGATGCACTTGGTGGCTGCAACTGGCAGATGCAGATGTTGTGGATTCATTTGGCGGCTGCAATTGAATTAGATGATGGCGGATGCATAGAACAGTTGTGTCAGATGCATGCGTGTGCAGAAGCGATGGAGGATGGATGAAATAAAAGATACTATCATAGTAGTCAGTTTGCAGTTGAAATCGACTGAACCGAAACAAAAAATATGAAAAGCGCTAGAGATTTGTCAATCAGACATATTTATACTAAAAAAATTTAGGGCAGACATCGGCTGCAATCTGGCGGATGAAATTCTGGGTCGAAAAAATGACAATGGCTCAAAAAAATTAGAATGGATAAAAAATTTGCTAAGTATCAATTTTTTTTTACAAAGACTCGAAAATGGTAAGTATCGAAATTTTTTTTACAAAGAATTGAAAGTATCAAAATTTGAAATGACTTAGAAAAAATCTCGAATTTTTTGAGTCGATACAGTATCGAAAAATTCTAACTTTTGGTATCGAAAAATCTCGAATTTTTTGAGTCGATACAATATCGAAAAAATCTGAAATTTTTTTTGAGCCTTCCTTCTTTTTGTGTGTTTTTTTTTCGAAAAATCTCAAGTATCGAAAAATATACAGTATCGAAAAATATGAAGTATCGAAAAATTTTAAAGTATGAAAAATTTACAAGGGATCGAAAAATGGCAAGTATCGAAAAAATTACAAAGGATCGAAAAAATATTTTTCGAGCCCGTGCTTGAAAATTCAAGTCTTCATATATTTTTGTATTTTCCTAGAGTAAGTATCAAATCGATGGTTTTCTAAAAATTTGGGTAGGAATATACAGGGGAAAAATAACTCTAATCACTATACACAGGACGATGGATCAGAGGAAAAAAATAGAAGAAAAAAGTAATAACCATGAAGTCCATCTTAAACAAAATCTATCATAAAGGTGTCTTTATAGTATCGTCGTAGTCAGCTACCATTGACTAATGTGTCAAGGGGTATTTCTAGCGTTTCTAATTGCACGACACCATTTGTAAAAAATTTCTGGACAACGTAAGGACCTTGGCTACGGAATTTCAATTTTCCTGAATGGACTTTGGAAGATGTGTAAAGTAAAACTTTATCACCATCATGAATATCCTTAGTCTGGACATGATGATCATGCCAAGCCTTCTGTCGTCATTTGTGAACTAACTGTGCATGGTAGGATATAAGTCGTGTTTCACACAGTTTTGTCAACGTGAAAAGTCGATTCTGAATTTGGTGTTGATAAGCATTATTGTCACACAAGTCAATGGCATAAGCTGAAGTGACGCGTAAGGACGGAATTAAAAATTCTATTGGCATAACAACCTCTTGGCCTTATACCAGCTCAAATGGGGTTTTCCAATCTATGGCTCGCTTTGGCATTGTGCGATATGCCTAGATAGCAGAGAATAACTTTGTTTTCCAGTCTGATTGACTGGTTTCTACTATCTTGTTAAGACTTTACAAATTGTTTTATTGGTAGACTCAACTAGTCCATTGCATCGAGGATAGTACGGGGGGGTACTCTTTCGATGTATAACGAAGTAATGAGTCAGTAAACTGTTGATTACTTCATTAAGGAAATGAGAATCTCGATCACTAACAAGCTCTATTGGACAGCCAAATCGAGTGATGATGTTTTCATAGAGGAAGCATGCTACAAACTTTGTGTCTGCTTTTTCGTGTTGCTCTAGTCTCTATCCATTTTGTTGCATAATCAGTGGAAATCAAGATGTATCATGATTGTGTGCCACGGGCTGATGGGCTAATGGGTCTAACAAAATCAATACCCCATTTGTGAAATGCTTCGCTTTCAAGTATTGGAGTAAGGAGATTGTGGTTGGCTTTTTTGGTATTCTTTGTGTGTTGGCAAACGTCGCAAACTTATATATAAGCATAAGTATCTTTGAAAAGGGTTGGCCACCAAAATTTTGCCAAAAGAATTGCCCTAGTAGTGTATCGGACAGGTTGAGTTCGAGTTCCTGTTGATTTTCTGGTTGAAGTCTCTTGTGGTGAAATTCGACTTTGTGTCGGCTGCTCCTGAGGTGCATCTTCTTTTGGATCTGACTGTATAGAATGACTGTTGGAAGAAATCGAAATAGACTTTCGATATGTATCAGTTGTCAGGGCAGAAATTGTAGACTGCATCTGGTCCTTACCTTTCAAATCAATAAACTAATCTTCAATGTAAGTCACATCCATGTTAGTGAAAAATTTACAGGTCTCTATATTGTACAAGTGTATACATTCTATCATAATTACAATAGCCAACAAAAATAGTTTTGAACAAAAATAATTCAATCTTTCTGTTGTCCTTTGGGACATGAGCATAGACAATAGATCCGAATACTCTCAAATGTTTCAATGAAGGCTTGGATCATGTCTAGGCTTCATGAGAGATTTTGATGTCAGGGAGGTCTTCAGTTATACAATTCTGCACGTAAGCCATTGTTGATGCAACATGTTGCTAAAACGATTTGGACAATGAAAAAGCATGAGTTATCATGCATTTGGCAGACTCGACTAAGGTCATGTTGTTGTTGTCTGTCAATTCAGTCGACTGTGGAGAATAGGAAGCAGCAAACTGCTGCTCGATGTCGTTGGCTGAGCAGTAATCCTTGAATTCATTTGAGATGTATTCAACGGTTTCATTCCTAAGAGCTTTGATCTTCTTGCCTATCTGCAACTCAACATTTTCTTTGTATTTCTTGAAGAACTAGAAGGCTTCAGATTTCTTTCAGAATAGTCATCTATAAATGTAATAAAGAATCTAGCACCAAGCAGTGACGGTGTTTGCATTGGGCCACATATCAGTATGTACAGTGTCTAGCAAATCTTTAGATACATGTTCCTGATTTGACTTAAATGGCCTTCTTCTTTGCTTTCCTATGATACAGTTCTGGCAGACAAGAGGGTCGACAATTCGATAGTCTAAATCAAGAACTGAAGAATGTCTAGACATGTTACCTATCGATACATGATTAAGGTGACCAAGTCTATAATGCCAAATCAATTCATTATTGATAGATGCTAAATTGCTTAAAGGACAATCAGTCACAGAATTACAATGACTAAGCCTATAGAGATTCCAAATACGTCTTATATATGCTCCTCCTCCTCTCTACAGCTTTTTACAAGCAAATAGTTGCTAAAGAAATCTGGTTTTGGTTTTTTATGACCCAAAGATAAAGAGTCATCACGAAGTAAAAGACATGATGGCATCCTCTTAAGAAGCCACGTCTGCAACTATTTAGATATATCTTTCTAGAGTAAGTAAATGCTTTACGGCTTCCGCAAGCACGATATATTCAGTTTCGTACATCCTTAAGAAATAGAGCTTTTCTATACAGTTGTGCTTTTACTTCCTCTTTTCGGAAAAAGAAACAATACTAGACCACATTAAACCTATATACAAATCAAATTAATACACCATAAGATGAAACCCTGTCATAAAATTGCACAATAAAAACTCTAACATTGCGGTCTTAGACAACATAGATATGCGTAAGATGCATGGTTTCTACGTAAGGATTAGAATGGCACGGATCTGCCCTAATACCTAGTAGAAACATTGGCAGTCTCTTACTTTTTTTTTAAATCATATCTTTCCTACACAGTGTCCCCATACCATGATTGTTATGCTACTCAGATGTAACAACCCTAGAAGCACCTAACTTTAACCCATCTCTGTGTTACTCTAGACTCTTGGTGAGATACGCTGACAGTAGTGCATGACATACCTCACAAGGTCACTAGGGTCAATATAGCATGGACTTGCTCTGATACCTGCACACGTGTCCACACCAAGTCTTTTGGCTAAGTAAAACTTTAAACGGTTAAAATTTTCATACTTCTCTATGTTTAAAATGAACTGATAGAGACCAATTGACCGTAAGTTGATCAATATGGCACTCGCCCTCCTGGTACGGTGATATAGCGGCTTGGCCTATCGCTAATACACCGTTTGTCTGGGAAGATTGGACTAAGACTTAAAATGCTATGTGAAGCTGTTAAGTAGTATAGCTTCTTTTGGACATGAATAACAACCGTCGTTCATCTATAACACATCTTCCTCACTAAACTAACTTGAGCGGTTTTGTTTTGAGAGATGGTGGCATGTGACGTCTTAAAAGTGGTTATGCTTTATGGTGCTTTACAGTACTGTATTTTACTTTTCAGCTATACTTTACCTTGTTGGATTATGAATTAAGTCTTTAACAGATTTCAGTCTTGCTTTTTCAAGAGGAACTAAGTGCAGGTTTGTATCTCTCTTTATGCACCCTGGTGGTGTAAATCCCACTATTCCTTGGTTGGGATAGTGCTGAAATTTTTACATTTTATCTGATTCATAAGCTAACAAAGGTCTGTTTTTATGATTTAGTCCACAGGTTGGTTTTAGGAAGCTGTTTCTTTGGGTTACGGGGAGCCCCTGCCTCCACCTAGCCATTTTGTTCAGACTCACATTTGTTGTATGAAAAAGGTCGTTGATCTGCATAAGTATATTATTAACACTGATAGGACCATCAGCTCTTCTATTGTGGGCCTGAGGATAAGATTCTCTGCCTGATTGACCTTCTTGAAACTCTTGACTGGGTAAATATTTATCTTGAGTTTGTTGAGAGAAAGGGCCTTTAAGCCTTGTGGAAAATCTTTTTAGCTGTCTTAATGATTTTGTAAAAAAATTCGAAGAAGAGGAAAAGTTCTGCAATAGAAAAATATTCATGTGCTTGGAAAACGAAAATGGTGTTTCTCCTACTGTTACTACCCCTTTTGCTTCTGATGCTCCACTTTTCCCGCACCCTCTTGTCTTCTCTGATGACCTTGACGAAGACAATGCCTCTCAACTTGAGATCTTCTCCCAAGACATCTGCGATATTGGTGACTTTCTTCCTATGAATTTTGCCAATCCAAAAATTGTCAAGTCCCTTTCGTTCCTGCCAAAGTCATTGAATATAAATCTACCCTCACGTCTTACAAACTCTGGAGTCTCCCTTCTGTTAATTTTCTTGCACCTATTCCTATTGACCTATGGATTCTGATGACTCATCTAACAAAAAAAGAAATACAAGTCTGCAAACTGGCCACACTACATAAGAATCCTTCACTTGAGACCCTTGTTTCTTTTGATACCATCATCCGCATGAACAAATTCGAACCGTCCCTATGCCCCTTTGAGCAAACCTGGGCCAGAACCAGAGGACATTTTGAGACTGATTTCATTAGAATGAACCTACACCAAGCTAGAATCTAGAACTGGAAAAGACCTTTTTTCAAATGCAGATGTGGTGATAAATGCAAAAATAGTTCTTCCATTATCTGGTTCGACCATGCTATATGGTTCATCATGAATAATCTTGCGAGGTTTTTTTACTGGTGCCTCCCTTCATAAACAGATTAATGCGTTCTTCATGTGGCTAAACAAACCTGCTAGAGATGTTGTAAAAATTGCATATTACTTTTCTCTTTATCCGCCAATATATGACTGATGCTTCCATCGAACTTGCTAAAGACTCCTCCGCCAAACTGCTTGCACCCTTAGGAGATGCTAAAAATATTCGAGAAATAGAGCGTCCGTTTAAACGGCCTAGCTTTTCTACTCTCCAAGACAAGTACTTTTAGGACTCTAAACTTCTCTTGTTTGTTACAACAGTACATTGCGACAATGACCTATGAAACGATAACCTTATAAGAGTTATAGATCGGTCTATTTGAAGCCAGATGTATGTATTGTAAATAAGGAAATGATAGTTCTCTTCTTTTATCAAATTTTGAGAGGCATATAAGGCCGGAATTTGGATCGGAGGCGATAGATATATTTAAAAAGTTGGTCTTCTTATCTTCCGACATTTTTCTTTCTATATCTAGAAAGTCTAGAGGATAAATCCAAGAAGGGTTTTCAGGAGTTCTCATCTATGTTTTGTCCATAAAGAGCTCGATATTAGGGTTATTGATGTAACATATATCATCAATATACCTGAAAGAGTGTCAAAAATCATTCATAAAAGAGGAGAGACCTAACCTAGCAAGTCTCTTCATAAATTGTGCTTCAAAGAAGGATAAATACCAATTACATCAGGTAGGTGAGCATGAAAAACCCATAGGAATACCGCGTACTTGTCTCCAGGTTTTGTTTCCTAGTCTGACAACACAGTTATCAATCAAGAGATCGTTCCATTGATAAAGTAGATTTATATCAAGACTAAGCCATTCTTGCGTGTGTTTTTTTATCCCATGACCAATTGAATGCTTCGCGTGAGTGATTTCATTTATAATAAATAATGTCATATCTTAAGTATTTGAAGGCGTATTCAATTGCCTTTTTCATAATTGTTTTTAGTCCTTCCGGGCCATCTAGGGGTATATTTTCGTAGCATTTTGAGATATCTGCAACCCATATATTGGTAATCCATGAGGGTAGATTAAGATAGACGTCTATGGAAGACTCACATTGCCAATGTTAAATTGTATCTGATCTTAAGATACTCTTGTATGTAATAGCCTTAAGGCCTGCACCTTCCATGAGGAATGGTGATAGCATACTCAGAGCTCATGTGAGAAATTTGGCCAACTTTGTAAAGCAGCAATCGTGAGCATTGGTAATCCATCTGAATGAGTCTTTGTGAGCTTTAAAGGTGCAGAGAAGGTAACGTAAGGAATTTTTTCCAAAAATATATCAGGTAACGAAGAAGTAATGTTTGTTATGTATGCCAAGGAATCCTCGACAGAATTAGATTGATTACTGGAAAAAAAGTAAAATCTGGACTATTAAGTCTTTTTATGGCCAATTTTTGTGCAAAGAATTTACACATAAAGCAAGGGTTATGTTGTGCTTTATCAATACCGTTAACGTAAAGAAAGCTGGTAAGCCATTGCAGTTTGTCCTTGGCAATCCTAGTTTTAGCAAGGGTATCAGTATTTCCATATTGCCATTTACTTTTCTAATAAAACTCAAATGCGATATTTCTACAAAAAGTGGCATGTTCGGTTTTAGTGATATCATCTACAGAAGAATAAAAAGGCAGGATTCTCATCAATTTAAAACATTTGTCGTAGAGTTCCAAAGCAACCTCATTTATATTAGCTTGCCTTAGCTTTATGTGGTTTAGGCCTTTTTCTAAAGATTTTTGCAGAAGAGAACTTCTAACAATACTACAATCTGTACAAACGACATGGCCAAATTTTTCCAAAATAAAATTTTTGAAACGATTGAAGGAGTGACATTGACATGGATGAGGGTTATCTATATCAAATTGGCAAAAAACATCATAAGGAAAGTACCATTCACATTTAACACTTGGTAGATAAGACCAACCCAAAGTAATCTCATAAAAAAGTTCGTCCACAATACCAAAAAGTCTGCGTAAAATGTGAGCGTAAAAGTGCTTCACATAGATAGACTCGAAAGCTCTATTTTGGTAACATAAATGTAGAAAAAGTCTCCTTGTCTCGCTAGTGGTGGAAAATTGGAGATGCCCGATTGCCGAAGTATTGATTTGCCTTCTAACAGTTCCTTCTTCGTCCTGCACAACGATTAGGATCTATAAAACTTCAGTTTCTTGACTGGTGAGTCATCTTTGCTGCCATTGCTCTGTCCTTCCTTTGCCTTGAAATCTGAGAATCGCTTTTTCTTTCCAATTCTAAATCCAAAAATAACGAAGTTTGGATTGTTAAGATTGAGAGGGCCTGCCCTTGAATAAATCGTTGGTTTTCTTGCTTGAAGTCCAGCGATGGTGGACAGCCAGCGATGGACAGATAGCTTCAATAGCCAGTTTTCTTCTACTTTCATGCATGTTACTATCTAAAGACAAGTAGAGGAACTCTAATGGGTCTTTCTTGAAATAATGTGCTTTTAACGGAAATTGATTTTACATAATGTAAGTTACCGCATTCATTCCAAATAAATCTTATATATGCTCTTCTCTACAGCTTTTTACAAGCAAATAGTTGCTAAAGAAATCTGGCTTTGGTTTTTTATGAACCAAAGATAAAGTGTCATCACGAAGTAAAAGAAACGATGGCATCCTCTCAAGAAGCCACATCTGCAACTATTTAGGTATATCTTTCTAGAGTAAGTAAATGCTTTACGGCTTCAGCAAGCACGATATACTCAGTTTCGTACATCCTTAAGAAATAGAGCTTTTCTATACAGTTGTGCTTTTACTTCCTCTTTTCGGAAAAAGAAACAATACTAGACCACATTAAACCTATATACGAATCAAATTAATACACCATAAGATGAAACCCTGTCATAAAATTGCACAATAAAAACTCTAACATTGCGGTCTTAGACAACATAGATATGCGTAAGATGCATGGTTTCTACGTAAGGATTAGAATGGCACGGATCTGCCCTAATACCTAGTAGAAACATTGGCAGTCTCTTACTTTTTTAAAAAATCATATCTTTCCTACACAGTGTCCCTATACCATGATTGTTATGCTACTCAGATGTAACAACCATGGAAACACCTAACTTTAACCCGTCTCTGTGTTACTCTAGACTCTTGGTGAGATACAACTGGAAAGCATGGATATGTTCAGGAGTATGGACAGTAGTGCGTGACATACCTCACAGGGTCACTAGGGTCAGTATAGCATGTATTTGTTTTGATACCTGCACATGTGTCCACACCAGGTCTTTTGGCTAAGTAAAACTTTAAATGGTTAAAATTTTTATACTCCTCTATGTTTAAAATGAACTGATAGGGACCAATTGATCGTAAGCTGATCAGTATGGCACTTGCCCTGATACGGTGATATAACGGCTTGGCCTATCGCTAATACACTGTTTGTCTGGGAAGATTGGACTAACACTTAAAATGTTATTTAAAGCTGTTAAGTAGTATAACTTCTTTTGGACATGAATAACAACTGTCGTTCAGCTATGACGCCTTTCTTCCTCAATAAACTAACTTGAGCGGTTTTGTTTTGTGGGATGGTGGCAGGTATCAGCTGGACATCTTAAAAGTGGTTATGCTTTATGGTGCTTTACAGTACTGTATTTTACTTTTCAGCTATACTTTACCTTGTTGGATTATGAATAAAGATTGCCTTGTTAGAACTAAGTGCAGTTTTGTATCTCTCTCTCTCTCTCTCTCTCTCTCTCTCTCTCTCTCTCTCTCTCTCTCTCTCTCTCTCTCTCTCTCTCTCTCTCTCTCTCTCTCTCTCTCTCTCTCTCTCTCTCTCTCTCTCTCTCTATTTTATGATGATGTACTCCTTAATGTGTTATGGAAAGAGCCACAAGAAAATGAAATTAGGCATGTTTAGGAGTTACAAGAAAGGCCCTGAGGGGCCAAGCATGTCACTCCTTACCAGGGAGTGTCATTTGCATGGGCTACTTCCATTGCGTAATGTGCACTACATCTTTTTTTCACACGACTATTATGGAACATAATCAACATCTGAAAAACAGAATCATCATAAGCAATTGTGCTGCTCGATCTGCTTTTTAAGTAGGCTAAAAAGTGGGTAGAAAAAGCCTTATGTGCCCATTATATAGATGGAATGGTGTATTGTAGTTTTGCCGCATTTTTGTTGTGTTTTAGTAGCTTTAGCTCTCTTTTATAATGACATTGTCTCTAGTTGTTAATATCATTTTTTTGTGCATAAGCTTTTCATTCTTTACTTTTTTTTAAGTGAGGTCAATGGAACATAAGCTCCATAGTAGCTCCTCGACAACGTCGCCTACAAATTTAACAAGATTCTGTGCGATTTATTGAAATCATGTAGGAACAATGCTTTAAAGGGCATGTGTTGTTGTGAATTTGCCCTTCATTAAAAGGCTGATAAATTTCAGACCTTCGAAGTTAAGTTGCTAACTCTAAGATTCAAAGTAAAGAAGGATGTGGTGATGAACATCATTTTTATTTTCAACATTTCCAAAATGTCATATATACCTACCTGCCTTCAAAACACAAGCCCACTATGCATTTCATCGAGTTTTCTAGCATGAAGGGTTCTTCTCAAAAACGGATGTAATTTACATTTAGTACTTTTTTGGCTTTATTTGAAAATCAAGGGCATTGAAAACCAAAAATTCCGAGCTTGGCCATCGTCATTTGATGCACTACGACTTTGGTCGTATATATAGGATAAAGCTCATGCTCCGGGTGGCCTTTTGTCTATGTGAGCCCTTGCTTGAGGGTGAGAGGTTAAGGGCCTGAAGGGACTTTAAGCCCTTGGTCGAGGTCATTACTTAACGTAAACAATGAGGGCTTTTCTTTTCTTTTCTTCCCTAAGCTTTTATGGGTCTAGTTCCTTGTGAGGGCTCACTCGAGAGCATTATGGTCCATAAAGACCTTGCTTTTTGGCCGTGCCTTGCAAAGGCATTACTAAGTGTTCAAGTTGGTCAATGTAATTTGTGCAAAAGTCAATGTTAAAGTAGGTGCCTAAAATTTTGGAGGCGGGCTATAGTAAATGATATGTACTTCACATATTGGCTATATAGGGAAGGAATAATTTATTCAAAGTGGGCATGAGGCCAAATAAAATAATGAGTAATCATGAATGAACATAAACTCCATTAATATTAGCACAAGATTATAGCAAAATAAGATCGTTACAATGAGGCCTTTGTGGTACACATAAGTGTTCTTCTTAGCTTTTTGTCTCAATATCAATAAACTATTGTGACGATTTACTAAGCGCCTGAGTTGTCACTCTTAGGTGATTTTTAACACTATCATGAATTTCTTTTATTGTTTTTATTCTTGTTAAATCCAAATTTATTGATATTTTTATTAAGGATTTGAATCCTTCATGATGCAAAATTTCTTGTGATATGTGAATCATCTTGTTTTACCAAGCCAGCCTCTGAGTATTGTCCAAAAAATTCAAAGCAAGAGTGGAGGCATTTCCCAAAAGTCAAAAAGTATTTGCCCACATAATAGTCTTGGTGTGGAATGATGGGATACTTTGCCAACAAGCACGCCAACTTCCAAGCCAACCCTTTATTCCATCCTTCTGGAATCCCAAAATCAATCAATCTCTCTCTCTCTCTCTCTCTCTCTCTCTCTCCTTGTACATATATATATATATATATATATATATATATATATATATATTCCATTGTTTGTAATTGCTTTTCAATGGATTTTTTACGTTGAAAGTTCAGTCTTGACTATTGGGCTGCTGTTGATACGATTCCATGTCTTGTCTTCTGCTGTTGCTAATAACTCTGCCGTTGTGCTTCTGGAAGAAAAGTAAAGCCCAATTTCACAAAAAAATTAAAGGACGGAAAGAGAGGGCATAAAGTCCACACAGATAAAAGAACAAGGACGACAGCAAACAGAGGGAGGCAGGGAGAGAGAGAGAGTGATGTCATGGTGAAAGGCATCCGACTTTGAGTTTGAGGCTTGAATTTGCTAGCAAAGAAAGGTGAAAAATTTCTGCCAAATGTCACGTGAAGGTGGGTTTGAAAATCTGCCCGTCAAGTTAAAAAGGCTCAATGAATAAGTCAAGACTAGGGCTTTGTCAAAAGCAAGCTTTGGCAAATGCCTATTTGTCATAGTTAATTGAAAGCCATTTCTTATAGAGCCAAAAGGTTAATTTGAAAAAGTCCAAAACTTCAAGTTAGGACTTTAACAACTTAAATTGAAGACGGTATGGCCTAGAACTAGGTTGCTCTTGGCCAACACTTCTCAGCCATGTCGAACTTTTCTCTCATCCCCGCTGCTATGTTCTAGGTCTCCACTGTCCAAAGGTGGGTTATCTGCTATAGCACCCCCGAGCCGCTGGAGCGGTGAGGGTGGTGTAGCGCAGGTATCCCAAAGGGAGCCGGGAACAACGACTTAGTTTCCCAGCCTTCAACTCTTGCCGTCCAAATCGACTTGACATACACGTATCCAACTCGCCAACAACGATCAGACTTAACCAACTTGAAGTTCCGAAACCAACATTGAGATCCAACCTGGCACCATCCCAGATCAGGGGTCCCGATGTGGGTGACTTCCCTCCAAGCCAGCCAACTTGAAGTTCCGAAACCAACATTGAGATCCAACTTGGCGCCATGCCAGATCGGGGGTCCCGATGTGGGTGACTTCCCTCCAAGCCAGCCGCCCGACGTACATCAAACTTAACCAACTCGAAGCTTCGTTACAAACGAGTAACGTCCATTCCAAGCAAGCGGTCTGACTTACATCAGACTTAACCAACTGAAAGCTTCGTCACGAGCATTGGGAGCCAACCTGGCAGTACGCCAGACTGGACAACCACAAACAGGTAGAGCCTGTTCCCCAAGAGCTTAACCCATTCACGTTCATGCAAGGAACACTCAGAACCACAAGCCGCGACAGATATGGAGACAACCAGTTCCTGGACCGAATGGTCCCGACAACATACCGCTGGCGCCACGGACCGAATGTTCCCGACAGCATACCGCTGGTGTCCCGGGATACGACCCTCAACTATGTGCCAGATCAAAAAGTTTGAAGCGGCCTTACAACTGGTGCTTTTACCGAACACTGAAACCCAGAAGGTAATCAGAGTCAATTTGAGGAAAATCCCACTTTATTAATAAATTTGAGAAGGTTACATTTCAAGTGTGTGACCGACCCTAGTCTCCAGGGAGCTGGCATGCCAAGGCGGGCGCCAGGACAACATTCCAGCAAGGGAGGCTGAGACTTGGTTGGAGCTCGCCCTGAGTCGCAACCCGCACTCCCCTCCTATAGTATTGGTGGGATTCACCACCTCCCCTCATACCAAGTACTCTACCTAGGCTGGTAAAGCACATTTTCTCTCTCTAGAATTTATTGATCCCCAGGTGTTGTAAAGCTACCTTTACAAGCTTTACTTCCGGCTTCACTGGTGCCAGCATTGTCCCCGGCGCCGCTTTCGGCGCCACTGTGACCAAAATCCAGCCGGCGCCAAGTTCCTATGGCTGAAATTCTTTGATTGGTTCTAGCGAAGTCCAGAGAGCTCAGATCGATGTGCAATCACCTCACACGATCTAGGCATGATTAAAGAAAGCCTGAGAATCAATAAATTCTAGAGAGAGAAAATGACTTTCTAGAGAGAAAATCCTAGAGAGAGAAAAATGTGCTTTACCAGCCCGCGTAGAGTGATTGCTATGAGAGAGGGGTGCCGAATCCCACCAATACTATAGGGGAGTGCGGGTTGCGACTCAAGGCGAGCTCCAACCAAGTCTCAGCCTCCCTTGTTGGAATGTTGTCCTGGCACTCGCCTTGGCATGCCAGCTCCCCGAAGACTAGGGTCGGTCACACACTTGAAATGTAACCTTCTCAGATTTATCAATAAAGTGAGATTTTTCTCAAACTGACTCTGATTACCTTCTGGGTTTCAGTGTTCGGTAAAAGTGCCAGTTGTAAGGCCGCATCAAAATTTTTAAGTTGGCACATAGCTGAGGGTCGTATCCCGGGACGCCAGCGGTATGCCGTCGGGACCATTCGGTCCGTGGCGCCAGCGGTATGCTGTCGGGACCATTTGGTCCAGGAACTGGTTGTCTAAATATCTGTCGCGGCTTGTGGTTCTGAGTGTTCCTTGCATGAACGTGAATGGATTAAGCTCTTGGGGAACGGGCTCTAACCTGTCGGCTGAGTTGGATGGCTTGCTTGGGTGGAAGTTACTTGTTTATAGCTGTCCAGTCTGGCGTGGCGCCAGGTTGGCTTCCAGCGCTCGTGATGAAGCTTTCAGTTGGTTAAGTCTGATGTAAGTCAGACCACTTGCTTGGAATGGATGTTACTCGTTTGTAATGAAGCTTCGAGTTGGTTAAGTTTGATGTATGTCGGGCGGCTTGCTTGAGGGAAGTCACCCACATCGGGACCCCCGATCTGGCATGGCGCCAGGTTGGATGTCAATGTCGGTTTTCGAAACTTCAAGTTGGTTAACTCTGATTGTTGTTGGCGAGTTGGCTGCTTGTATGTCAGGTGGGTTTGGATGGCAAGAGTTGAAGGCTGGGAAGCTAAGTCGTGGTTCCCGGCTCCCTTTGGGATGCCTGCGCTACATGTGGTATCAGAGCCGACTGGCCAGTCAGCTATGCGGATCTCACGAAAATGGCCACTGTTTGGGGTTCATCAAGACAACTGTTGTGCAAGGTGCTGCCACAGTGTAACCACGGGTGCGTCCACGATCGGGGTGGTCGGCAGAACAGGGGACTTGATGAGTCAAGGTGCTGCCCTTGAGGTGTAAGCACGGTCAGTTCTACTGTACGGGTTAACCATTGATACAGAGATGCTGCTCGAATTCGGGTGTAAAGCACGGGTGGTTAGCTGCCGGTGCGGGATAGCTGCCGATCGTTTAGCTATAAGGGCTATCGACCAAAAAGTGGTGGGGCGTGACTGAGGCAATGTGCTGCTTAATGGTGAAAGCACGGATAGTTGGAGGGGTGTCCTATGTGGACTGATTCTCCCAGTCTCCTCGTGTGAGTATGGCTAGGTCACCTTGAATTGGCCCCCATTTTGATCAACTTTCATTCAAAATTTGCCCCAAGAGAGAGGAGTGTGTGATAGTTCCCCTCCACTTATAAAATCAGCTGATCGGAATTATAGTAGAGTCCTTCGGCCAAAAAGCCTTTCCAACACTTTGCTTCCCATCTGCTAGGATTATGGCTCGATCCAACTTGTTGCCAGTCTCTGAAGGATCCTAGCCTTTCCCCTTTGCGGAAAAACCCAACTGATACTGGATATCACCCATGCTCAGTGAGTTTCAGTTCCGAAGGTGGCCGTCCCAAAATGAAGACCAACTGCTCCATATAAGATCTCCCCTGAAATTGCCCTTTCCAACTTTTGACTTCCTGCTTGCGTCTGGTGGGCGTTGTCGCAAATGAAACTAACCCAAGAGATAGGCTAGCCATCCATCCTTTGCAAACATTGAGTCGTTTCGTTGCCGTTCACGTGCGAGTACTTGAACTGCCAATCCGCCCCACAGATTCTGTAGTCCTCTTTGTTTGATGGTATTAGCCTTCAAAAGAAAGGTTCCTTCTCGAGCCATCAACTCCTTGTATCACAAGCAATCATGCAAACCAGGCAAAGCACGAGTACTAAGACTCACCACGAATACATGCAAGCAAGACACTCAGGCAGGTTTACTAACAGGTAACAACGACAAGGTCCCCCTTTGAGATGGTCCTGCCAACGGACCTTTGCCTGGCCGTGCCCATACAAATCGATCACAGAATCAACCCACATAGGACACGCCTCCAACTATCTGTGCTTTCACCATTAAGCAGCACATTGCCTCTCACGCCCCACCACTTTTTGGTCGATAGCCCTTATAGCTAAACGATCGGCAGCTATCCTGCACCGGCAGCTAACCACCCGTGCTTTACACCCGAATTCGAGCAGCATCTCTGTATCAATGGTTAACCCGTACAGTTCGAATATGTCGCCCCGCACCTCACAAGGTACAAACCGTGCTTTCACCTACCTAGGCAGCACTTTGCCTCATCCGTCCTACGTGCAGACAGCGCCAGGCCCGAACCGCGAGAACTGACCGTGCTTACACCTCGAGGGCAGCACTTTGACTCATCAAGTCCCTCGTTCTGTCGACCACCCCGACCGTGGATGCACCCGTGCTTACACTGTGGGCAGCACCTTGCACAACAGTTGTCTTGATGAACCTCAAACAGTGGCCATTTCCGTGAGATCCGCATAGCTGACCGGCCAGTCGGCTCTGATACCACATGTAGCGCAGGCATCCCAAAGGGAGTCGGGAACCACGACTTAACTTCCCAGCCTTCAACTCTTGTCGTCCAAACCCACTTGACATACAAGCAGCCAACTCGCCAACAACGATCAGACTTAACCAACTGGAAGTTCAAAAACCAACATTGAGATCCAACCTGGCGCCATGCCAGATCGGAGGTCCCGATGTGGGTGACTTCCCTCCAAGCAAGCCGCCCGACATACATCAAACTTAACCAACTCGAAGCTTCGTTACAAACGAGTAACATCCATTCCAAGCAAGCGGTATGACTTACATCAGACTTAACCAACTGAAAGCTTCGTCACGAGCGCTGGAAGCCAACCTGGCGCCACGCCAAATTGGACAACCATAAACAGGTAACTTCCACCCAAGCAAGCCATCCAACTCAGTCGACAGGTTAGAGCCCGTTCCCCAAGAGCTTAACCCATTCACGTTCATAAAGGAACACTCAGAACCACAAGCCGCGACAGATATGGAGACAACCAGTTCCTGGACCAAATGGTCCCGACAACATACCGCTGGCGCACGGACCGAATGGTCCCGACGGCATACCGCTGGCATCCCGGATACGACCCTCAGCTATGTGCCAACTTAAAAATTTTGAAGTGGCCTTACAACTGGCGCTTTTACCGAACACTGAAACCTAGAAGGTAATCAGAGTCAGTTTGAGAAAAATCCCACTTTATTGATAAATCTGAGAAGGTTACATTTCAAGTGTGTGACCGACCCTAGTCTCCGGGGAGCTGGCATGCCAAGGTGAGTGCCAAGACAACATTCCAGCAAGGGAGGCTGAGACTTGGTTGGAGCTCGCCCTGAGTCGCAACCCACACTTCTCTATAGTATTGGTGGGATTCGGCACCCCCCTCATAGCAAGCACTCTACGCAGGCTGGTAAAGCACATTTTTCTCTCTCTAGGATTTTTTCTCTCTCTAGATTTTATTGATCCCCAGGCTTCCTTTAATCATGCCTAGATCGTGTGAGGTGATTGCACATCCATCTGAGCTCTCTGGACTTCGCTAGAACCGATCAAAGATTTTCAGCCATAGGAACTTGGCGCCGGCTGGATTCCGGTCACAGTGGCTCCGGGAGCGGCGCCAGCTCCGGGGCGCTGCTGACGCCGGGGACAATGCTGGCGCCAGTGGTGCCGGAAGTAAAGCTTGTTAAGGTAGCTTTACAACAGGAAGCAGATCTGAATGAGCAACATCCTCCTGGAGAGCCTCACCAAGAAAAGCAGAGCTGAAGGTTTTCATTTACTTTTTTGGGAGAAAATTCCATACATTTTAAAATTAGCTAGTTCCATGGTATTACAGTGTCTTCAAAATTTTAATATCAATATGTTTATATAAATAGACCAATATTGCAACGTTGATATCTCAACGTATTGACCTAGATATGCAACCTCTTGAAAGACGTACTATTTTGAACGATAGTACGCAATTGTTGAAAGACGTGACCTTTTTAGACAATTGTTTGTGGTTGGCCGCCATTGTAATTGGGGGACCATGGATGAAGTGGCTTACATATTTATATTTTGGCTACTAAGCATACTTTGATACCGAAGTTGATACCAAAACGAAATCCATGATTGGGAAGAGTATTGCTTGAGATAAAACTTGCCTCGATCGGGTATTTGTCAAGGCACTTACAAAGGTATTATCCAAGGATTTCGTTCTCAACCTTACTATTATGTTGACATATGCCAGGTGGATCAGTTTCTTGATGCGGGTTGGTTACATAATATCCAACTTGATTTGAGCCATGTACATACCCCCCAACAATAGCCTTGATCGAGTATTGGTCTGGTTATTGGTCCAAGTATTGACAAAGCTAATATTGCATGGTCTAGTTCTCAACCCTACTATCACGAATAGTAGTTACCTTGGTTGGAACCCAAGTTGACACTAGCCACGCAACTACATAGCCGCCCAACATTGGATTTTGGTTCATACCTTTATAAGATTTCCAATTGAATTGGCCCTATGTGGTGTGGTGGTAAAAGGTTCTTGGTGTGGATTGTCCACCCAAGTTAAAAGCCCTCCCACACATGGGCGGTGTCCGTGAAAAAAAAAATCTCCATTTGAATGACAAAAGATGGGGTAGATTATCAAATTATTTGTTATAAAACAATGACATACTTTATGTATTGAGACATACTCTCTGTCTTGAAGGGGTGTAGCTCTTCACATTTTTCAATGGATTGGAAAATGATGGGTTGGTATGATCAACTTGAATGCTGCAACGCTTCATTTGAAAGGCCCACGTGCCCTTAAAATGCCAAGCCCCAAAAGAAAAAGCACAAAAAGACACAAGGAATAAAACAAAAAACAAAGGAGCCATCAAAAGAATGTACTGGGAAGTGGGTCTTTATATCAGGAGGAGTACATGGAGAAAATAGAGAGTTTGATTGTAGTAAAATTGCAATGGTAAGGAGTGGGTGTACTCGTTGGTGTTGTCACCGAGTGGTATGTGGGGTGGATTAATCGATGCAGCTGCTGTGATGATTATATACAGCAAAATGGCTGGTGGTGGTGTTGTGCATAATTGAGACCAAGCTGACAAGATCTGACCTTGCATCAGGACCAAGGCAAAAAGAAATTGCCCAAACTCAAAAGCTCTTGAAGCTAATGGTTTCTTTCATGAAGGCTGTACTTATAAACACCCAGAACTGTGCTATAACATCAAGGATGCCTAGTGCAAATGCACTACTCCTCACCCACTTTGATCAGCACATTAGGTGCAGGCTGCAGCAAATTCCTGTTTTATTCTAGCAACTGTTTTTTCCGTGTGCATCCTGATCATGGCTACTTGCTCAGAAGGATAGGAATTGCAGCCTTTTCAGCTGGCTGTGCAACAGTAGGAGGGCTTTGAAAACACGCACAGCTCAATCAAACTAGGACAATCCGAGAGATTCTTTCCAGTAGCTAGCAAATAAGGATAAACTTACAGCCTTTTTTAGATGACTGTGCAAGCAGGAGAACCAGCACTGTATCAAAATAGGATAGCTGTGCAAGCAGGAGAGCTTTGAAACACACACAACTCTATTAGAATAAGACAAGCTGAGGCATTTTGGCAGCTGCTTGAATCTGAACTGATGCCTTCTGCTGAGGAAGACAACTTGTCTGCTTCACAGCACCTCCAGATCAAGCAAATGATAGAGGATCAAAATCTATCATCTCCTTTTAGAACAGTTTTCTCTGTGGATGACTTCAAACCCATCAAGGTTTTGGGCCATGGCAACATGGGGACTGTCTTCTTGGCAGTTCTTCGCAGCACGAATGAACCTTTTGCCATGAAAGTTACGCAGAAGCAGGTCCTCAAGGCCAGGAAAAACACTAGCAGAATGGAAAGGGAGAGGGAAATCTTAGCCATGCTCAAGCATCCCTTCTTGCCCAGCCTAGTAGCCCACTTTGAATCCGATCAGCATGTCGTCCTTGTAACTAAATTCTGCTCTGGGGGCGATCTGAACAAAATCAGACGGCAGCAGGTGGAGAAATGCTTCTCAGAGACTGCCATAAGGTGATCTTCAATCCTGTGCCTAAATTTTTTTCTGTATCTTCTAGAATTGCAGCTCAAAAGCAGTCTTATTGCATATATAGAGGACATGATTAATTAATGTAGATAACAAGATCAATTGAGCCTGTCAGGTTCAATTTGTCAGTGCATTTTCTACCGTATAGCCTCGAAGAATAGCAGCTCCTTACTACAAACATATACCAAAGCATCAGTTTGTGTAGAATAGAGGACCAATAGAGCAGACCTGCTATAAGCTCGGCTTCAAATATCTGCACGCGTTTTTCTGTTGTAGCAGCCTCCAAGAATAGCAGCTCAAAAGCATGTGTGAATGCAAATAAATTACAAACGCTTAGATAGAGGATCAATTTTGCTTGCCAAGTAGTGCTCAGCATGATCGGCTAGCCTAATTATGCTTGATCGTGCGTTGTGCAGATTCTATGGTGCTGAAGTGTTGTGTGCATTGGAGCATTTGCACAGGCTGGGGATCATCTACCGTGATCTAAAGCCAGAGAACATACTAGTGGGCGAAGATGGCCACATCACACTAACAGATTTCGATCTCTCCCTGATCTGCCCAAGCATGAAAAAGAAGAAGCAGACTCTTGTAGTGGAATCCGCTATCAAGCTGCCAGCCACAAGCCCCAAGCAGGTACAGATGCACTGCAGGCCTTCCCTATTTGCATGCAAACACATTACAGAAATGGAGCCAATCTCATGTGTACCAAAAGTATTCCCCCAGGAAAGCAGCTCCAAAACTAAGATCAAACAACGCCCTACTAAGATCAAACCAGATCCTTCTGATGTCAGATCGAATTCTTTTGTGGGGACAGAGGAGTATGTGGCACCAGAGCTGGTCTGGGGAATTGGGCATGGCAGAGCTGTGGACTTGTGGACCTTTGGAGTGCTTCTGTATGAATTGCTCTACGATCACACCCCCTTCAGAGGATTAAACAAGAAGGAAACATTTTCTAATATAATCTCCAAGGAGCCAGAGATGCTTGGGCCTCCATCTCTCTTGAAAGATTTGATCTCCAAGCTGCTGATCAAGGATCCAAGTAGAAGACTGGGCGCCAGCTATGGAGCAAAAGAGGTGAAGGGTCATGCCTTTTTCCAGGGTGTAAGATGGCATCACCTCAAATATATCACACGCCCACCTGTAGTCCCCTCGCCTTTCTCACTGGAAGAGCTGCAGAAAAGGAAAGAAATAGCGCTAGATGAGCACCTGATCGAGCATGAACTGTCTAGCTCCAGTGACATAGTGCTGAGTGACAAAGGCAACTATGGAAGTAGCAACAGCAGCAGCAGCAGCAGCAGAAGCAGCCAGGAAGGCAGCTCAAGCAGTAGAAGCAGTCAGAAAAGCAGCTCGAGCAGTAAGACTAACTCGATGAAGCGGATGGATGCATCAGACAGGAGGGGTGACGCTAGTCCCAAGATCAATCTTCAGCTGGAACAAATCTGTACTGTAGGACAGAAGCTGCAGCAGCAGCAGGTATGCGGAAGCTCAGAAGGCTTGCAGGCTGATTCATGCACAGGACCAGCAGCTTCAGCTTCAGATCTAGATTCTATCAATGGTACAGACAGATCAATTGATTGGAGAGATTTCTAAGACTTATTCATCAATCTTGCTTCAATTAATCTGCAACTGTTTGTGATTGCAAAATCAGCAATCATGCAGCATTGCAGATCAAGTCAAGGAATTTCATAAGTTCTTGTCACTCTGCAGCTTACAATCATGCAACAGTGCAGATCAAGTCGAGGGATTCCTTAATATTTGAGCACTCTGCAGATAATAGTGACTACGGGGTGAGAAGAGCAAGGGATCAATTTCTGGAGAGCTTTGAGCTTATGAGGAGCAATGAGCTCTTAAGCAAAAGTAGCATCACAGAGACAGACATTGTGGACTAAAAATTGCAATCAAGCCAAAAAACTACTAGCCTTAATGAATCAAAACATCTAAAACTATTGGATGCATGCATCCTATATATTTCCTAAAATTTTTGACTAGATCTTGGGAAAAAAGATTTGGGAAAAGAAGGCTTTGATTCGAATCCGTTTGGAGGGCTTCGGATCTAGATTCATTGTTACCATTCTTCAAGTTGCAAAAACTTACCAAATCTCCTCAAAACAATCATGAAAATGTATGGTTAACAAAATTGTCCCTTGCTGTAACACAATAATTTCCAACTGCAAGAGAACATGCAATCTGATCAGATTTTCTACTTACAAATAGCTTCCTCCTGAACCAGTAAGATGGTTTACTAGCTCCAATAAAATGGTTAAAACCAAGATCCCTCCTTCACAAGCAAATGGCTCTTGAATGTGCCATGAGAAAGGCTTATTCCTCTTCGCAAAATTATGTTTATCTTGGTTAGCCATCTCAATTCCTCACCATATCAAGATGTCAAGTTTCACTCATACAATAGAAGTTTTTGGAGCTCAGGAAGCATCTTGTTCACCACAAAATATTTTCATGTTGTACTCTCAATTGTTGTGCTATTGAGAACATGAACAAGTGTAGAACTATCAAAGACACCAAAAAGGTTATAAGAGATAGAACCAAAAGCCCAACTAAAATTGAATTCAAATTAATCATGGCATTAAGTTGAAAGTTTTGACTTGGGCGTGTGCATGTGTCATTGCCTACCGATTCACAGTACCATCGAGATATCATGTAATCTTCTCGGTGACACCCAGTTTCATGTTTTGGCTGTTTTCTTCTAAGAATGATACGAGAACACTCGAACCATGTTAATTCATGAGTGTGCTAATACAATTGCTTGCCAAATCTCCATGAAGGTCAAAGAAAGACATACATTATTGTCTAAAGTAAGCATGGTTAATTCTACAACTTCACATGAAGTCACAAGCACCAAATCTCCTTAATAAACATTCGGTTTGTTTGAAGCTGTGATTTTTTCTTAAGAATATCTATTATCTTGCAACATTATCAACGATGTTATGAATGTACTTCACAAATTTTTTGGGAGAGTATGAATTATTTGATCATATTGTTGTTGATAATGATTCATCCTCATTATCTTTTACATCATGAAAAGAGATTTGAGTCTTCTCTTTTGACTCCATGCGTCACCTTATTTTTGCCAAACTCTATGCTTTTTGAAATCATGGAATCACACAAGTTTGATATATATCATATGATTCATTCTTGACTATGTCACATATATTTTTATTTCCTCAAAAAAATCATTGTGAGGCATCCAAATCAATAATTATGCTTTCCTTTTTATGTTGCCTTAACTTTTATGACATCCAACTTGACATAAATTGGATATTCATTTGAGCTTCTTTCTTTATCAAGCCTTCAAACAATATCTAGGCAAAATCTCACTTACACTTCTTGTGCCCATGAAAAAAAAAGTTGATTGTATATGAAAATCATTGAAAATTTACTTCATGTTGCCCCATATGCAGTTGTTGTCTTCTCTAGGATAACTTCCTAGGTGGCGATCATAACTTAAAATTCTTCTTCCCCTTGGAGCTATTTTCTCTTACATGTTCGCTTGTGCTAATTTGCACATCTTTTGAATTTGATCATTCTTGCACATATTTGTTGACTTTGTCAATAGTCCTTTCCAAAGCTCTCTCTACTTCAAATTCAAAATTTATGAGTACGTCCACCATGCAAATGCTTGCATCATCAGTAAAAAGGACCAAATGATGCCAACAACTAACATGAGATTCTTCTATATGAAGTCAAATGTAATTCAAAGGATAATCATTTTTATTGTGATGCTAATTGTGAGTACGTCTAGTTTGTTAGATTTCTTATGCTTAGCCTTAAAGAAAAAATCGTTAAATAATGAGCATCTTGAAAACGGAAGGCCGACAACATGATTTCAAACCTTCACATTTTTTTCCTTTAGATTTTTCCCTTGTGCCTTAAACGATTTAAGGCACCTTTGCTTTTTCCACCTTCTTCGCCTTTTTCGTGCAAATGTGACACACTGGCCAAAATGACTTAGAAACCATTCTTAAAGCACCTTCGCCTTTTTCGCCCCGTCGGGAAAAAAGCCACAAAGTGGCCAAAATGCTTTAGAAACCATTTTAAGGCACCTTCGGCTTTTTCGCTGCCTTTAGTCTAAGGCACCTTCGGCATTTTCGCTGTCTTTAGTCTAAGGCACCTTCCGCTTCTTCGTTGCCTTTAGTCTAAGGCACTTTTCGGCCTTTTCGCATCTTAAATCTAAGGGCGCCTTCAGGATTTACATACCTTAAGTCTAAGGTCACCTTCAGGATTTGCATACCTTCAGTCTAAGGGCACCTTCGGATTTTTTGGGTTTTTCCTACATTGGCAGACCAACGTCGACAACTTATCATCAACCCTAAAACAGTTGGAGAAACAAATATCCAAGGGCGGTTACCAACTTTGTACAGATGCAAAACTGGAGAAAATGGCAGTTAAGGCACAAGATATTTTTCCTCTGGACACTTGTAAATCTATATATTAGTTGAATCAAGTTATGTAAGGGTAATTGATTTCCTCTTTCAATCAGAGTTTTCTGTAGCCAGTGTCATCGCGCTCATCAAGCTGAAGTTATTACTTCAAGCCATTGTACTCACTATTGATATTAATCAGAGTGCAATTTTTGTCTCACTATTGCGTCGTTCATTTGCGCAATCTGTGTGAATTCTTCTACTTGAATATTTCTCCTGCTAACTGTTGCATTTCCGTTCCTACACGCCTCGATCAAATCCTTGAGCTTCCGCTGCCGCTCACGCCCCCGCTATTTTATGACATGGTATCAGAGCAGGTGTTTCAGTAATCTACATTTCTACTGCAGATTATCAGTCTTGTTTCTATCAAGACATCTTCTAGCAAACACGCAGCCAACAGTATACCTACAATCGTTGTTTCTACCAACAATCTCGTTCAACCAGAATGGATCCATCATCCAGTTCATCTCACATTGACAAACTCGATAGAGATAACTACCATCTCTGGAAATTCAAGATGAAGGTTATACTTCTAGCCAAAGAATTGTGGGACATTGTTGATAGCACAGAGCTCAAACGAGAAGATGATGCAGCCATCACCACCAAGTGGAGATTGAGAGATGGCAAAGCATTTGCCATGAACACCCTCAGCATCAAGTGATGTGAAAAATCTAGATATGCAAATTCAAAATTCCAGTAAAATTCTGGTAACGAACTGATAGAACTTTTTTGAGCGATTCGCGAACAATTTCGCGAAACTGTTATGATCACGAATAATTTTTGCTTAAGAAGAATTTGTGATCTAGTCAAGCTCTGCAACGAAACAAAATGAAGCGAACCAAGATGAAAGAGAAGAATTCACGAAAAGATCAATCAAGCTCTGTAACGAGACGAAATGAAACGAAACGAAACAAAACTTAAGTGAGCTTTGAAATTGATTTACACTTATAGCCAAGCGATCGCGAAGCGAAATGAAGCGAAACACAAAGCGAAAGCATTTGCAAATAAAATCAATTCGTGTGGGATTCATATATGATTGCTGGTCACTGCCGGCTATATCATTGTAGTGGGTTTCTTTCCTTGCTAACCTGAATCCAAGATCTAGTCAATCTAGCATCAAAGAGACGGAGTTAGTTGTCACGCGTAGGTTCGTTCCCATGAGAGCAATAGTATAGTTTAGATTTCAACATGAATGGAGGATCTAACACTAACATCCATTAACACTAAGCATTGACACTACATCCATTAACCCTAAATCCACAACAATGATAGAAACTTACTCTTCTCTCTCTCCCTTTCTCTCTCACAAAAAGCATAAGAAATAGCAATCCCAATAATGATCAAATCCAACAATTAGCAAAATCCAAAGAAAGCATGAGAAATGGAGGAAAAGAGAGGAAGAGCAAGGACATTCATCAATCCATTTCTAAAGAGAACCATTCTGCTTTATTGAAATGAGGAAATGAACATCAAGAGCAACTCGAGTTGGTCCCTTTTTATAGTAGAGAGGAGGACCCTGGCCTCTGAATCCTATTGGTCCAGTCTTGCCTCTCTTTTTATTCAAATTTAAAAAAGTGTGGGAACCATCAAAATTGGAGGGAAACCCAACTTATTCACTAACTTGACATTTAGGCCCTGCAAATCCCGCAAAAAGGCCTAAAGTCCTTTTATTAACTTTTAGCTAATCAATCAAATAACTATGTGATCATCGGGTTGGACTTACACACGCAGGGTGCCAAATCCCTCTCACTTATTAACTAGGGTTAGGGTTGCCTTGGGATCTGCAAACCCTCCAACAGTATCCCCCACCAAACCTGGTGGCGATCCCACGACACCTGCAATATGCAGTTATTGGGGACTTTTATTGGCTTCGCGTCGAATCTTAATTAAATGATATTGCACCTTCTCCATAGAGCCAAGGCGTGCAGTATTGAAATCCAAGTTGTGTGGCAGGAAACAACGGTGGGCTCCGGCAATCCACTTGGAAGCTGTCCATGAGGTGAAGCGGGATTCCCAAGAGCCTCCCATCATAGCTGCGCGGAAATACAGTCAAGCAATCGGTAGCTGATCTTTGATTTGCTCTGAGGCCATCGGCTTATTTGGATCGAATGCCAGGGTAGGAAGGCAATCATCCTATTTAGTTGCCACTGATGCCAACAGAGTTAGATCTTTAGCAAACATTGCTAATTGTCGCACCATTGGATCTGGAGAGTGGACATACTCTCTATGATATGCTTGTAAGGCATGGTGGAAGTCCACTGAAATATTCCAGCTGTAAGGTTGATCGATGATTGGCCAATTGGGCGTATGGATGGTGATTTTGTCCATAGCCAATCCCAAATCTTTCCATTTATGTCTTCGCAGCATTGGCACGTAATAAGGATCTACCTGCAACTGGCGAGGGGTGGCAACGTAACTCCTAATTGATTCCGGAGTTTTCTCCAAAACCGTGATTCTCCATGCCGGCTGCTCGCCCAATGTAGGTAGTTTGTCCAATTCTTTGTCGGCCTCGATCTCGGAGGTCTTAAATTTCAGAACCCATCCACCACGCGAGGACTCATGCGGATGTTGCTTTAAGAAGGTCTAGATTTGGTCCTCGACGCTGATGAGCCTTCTAAATAAATGGCTTGTCCTTGATGAGGATGGACCCGCTTGTACTGCCAGTATGGTTGCCGGTTGATCTGCTAGATCTAGAGCTCCCCCCCTGGTCCATGCTCGAATCAACCCCTGTATCCATTTGTACAGCTTCTTGGCGTGAAGGGGAGAATTGCGGCATGACCAGGACAGGGATTTGTGGTCTGACTTCCAACACTTGAGCGGCTGCTTTTTCATAGATGGTGATGGTCTCTTTTGCCTTTGCCAACTCGGTTGAAGTTGCTCCTTTGAGCCTATCAAAGCGGCTTTGGAATCCCTGAAGGGCTACTTTGTATGTTTCTACTTTCTTGAATAAATACACAATCTCCATCGGTGTGACCGGATGATCGGGTATTTGCGTTTGCAGATAGGCATCACGCTCAAGGGTGGTCGCATCCAATTCACCTTGAAGCCGTGTGCGATCTTGTTCGACCATCTATAATTGCCCCTTCAACAGCTGCACCTATTGCTTGGCATCTTGCACTGCCTTATCTACCTGATCCTATGCGGTTGTCAGGGCGTTTTGTAGGGAGCTGATCTAGGTTTCCAAGCGATCAGCTTGTTGCTGGGCCAAATTCTTTTCGCTTTCAGCCTTTTCTTCATGTTGTTTGGCTATCTTCAACTCTCGATCCAGCTGGACAATTTTCTGACTGATCAAAGTGTTTTCGGATCTTAGATCAGAGATCCTCTGCTCCCTTCCCTTCTTCTTATCCAGCATAGACTGGATCACTTGCCCAAGGCTTGAAACCAACCCTAGAGCATCACCAGAATCTACGATCGTGGAGGTGGCAGCAGCAGGAGAACCTGATGGTACTGTCCTTGGTAGGCGTGAAATAGGTGCCAAGGTCTCTTCTTCTTCAAAAGTATCCTCTTCTTCAAACCCTTCAGGCACCGTGGTTTCATGGATATGCCCGAATCTTCTTCTAGGGGATTGGGGTTCAAAGGACGCTGGGCTCTGGGGCATTTCAAAGATGTCGGTGGCCCCAAAGGGGTCGGAATCATCGAACATATCCATGAAGAACTATGTGTTGGGTGAGGTTGCTTCGGTGTGCGGGGCTGAGGCGGCCTGGGCAGCTGTGATGGGAATGGTAGGCCCAATGGTCACAGACTATCCTTGTATGGGAGCAGAGGCGAGGGGAATGGGAAGTTCAGTGTGAACAGCAGCAGGGGGTGGAAGCGCAGTTGACGAAGTATGCCTAGTGCGACGTCGTGACGCGGAAGGCGAGTCAGAAATTAGGATCTCGCTGCGTGGACGACGACGACTATGAGAACTTGAGGCCTGATGGGATGATTCTGCCGGTGCTTCTTCGTAAACCGAAAGCATGAAATCCAGGTGGAAGCCATGGATTCTGTTTTCTAAGTGAGAAGCGGCTAAGAGGGACAATAAAGAATCAATAGCAAGCTGCTGCTTTGTATTGGCCTTAATAGCTCGCTTGAGCTCACCAGAAACAGTCTTGAACCAGTTATATGGTTCAAGAGGGGCTTTGGCCAACTTGGTGTGGGACTCCACTATCCTGTGAAGGATTTGAGATGTGATGAGATCTTTCCTAAGGTTGCCAACCATCAGAAAATGATTCAACAGTTGGGCAGCTGCGTGGATGGAAGCCTCAATGATGGCTTCCAGAAGGTAGCCATCATTAGTCCAGTGCAGATCATTGGTGAGGTCAATGTATGGCTTGATGGCCTATTTGGCGTGCTTGTGATTGGGTGAGGCTTGCATTCCGGGTGAGATTCCTATAGCTACAAGTGCGGCCTCAGTGATGCGCACCTTGTGTGTGGCTCCCTGGAAGGTGATATAAAACTTGGATTTCTCTTCCTTCCACGTACTGAAGGCAAGAGTGATGAAATCCATATTGATGCATCCCGAAAAGGCTCTCTCATGAATACCCATTGCAGTGAGTAGAGGCTCCGCAAGGGTCATCCACTGAGTGACCATGCTTGTGCTAGGAAGAATCATGATGTCCGTTGCAGATGGGACATCACGATGGATAGTATAGCGTGGAGACTGGGAAGTATCGGTAGAAGACATGATGATCAGAAAGGAATTATAAACACGTGAAAGTGTATCAAAAGGCAATGCAGGAAATTTGGAAGGCTTTGGTAGCAAGAAAAATTCACAAGAGCTTCACTAGCATAAGTGAGGAATGAATCGAATTCAGCCAACTTATAGGTGAATTTGGTGGGTCCATTACACTGAATAGTAGTTTGGCTGATCAGTTCTGAACAAAAATTTACAGGCATATACAGTACTATAAAATAAGGCTATAAAAATCTCGACGGAAGTTTCTAGGGATTTGAACCTATCAGGCGAATGTTTTTCAGGTCTGACGAAGGATGAACCTTTGCCCAAGAGGGTCCTTCGCTCAGGTATTGTCATAAATGCATTTTTTCACAATCTGAACCGATGGACAACCTAATTTTGACATTTTAAGATCATCTAGCAGGTTGGCGAAGGTTCATAATGAGGTTATGATGCTCGACGAAGGTTCCCAAAATGGCATATCACTGAACATTCGCCTAGCTAAAAAATTAAATTTTCTCTTGTCAGGAACTTTTGCCCACCTCAATTTAGATAAATCAAGGGTGGATGTACAGTCTGAGAGCTCAGCGAAGGTTTCTGATACTATATTGGCCAAATCTGCCCAAAACAGTGGTTTTCTAAGGCATTTTCCATAAAAAAAATATTGTACTTCCTTTTCCTTATGTTGATGACTTCCCGACTTTTGCTCTTCAGTCTTTCCTTATTTTTCCCTTTTTTCTCTTTTTTTTTTTTTTTTGTAACTGTCTTTTTCCAAAAAAGTCAGCAAATTAAATACTGAAAACAAAAAATTGAAAAACAAATAAAATTAAAAAATATATTGAGATCAGGCTTGCTGAACTGGTGGAGCAGACTGCCAAAACTTGCGTAATCGGCTGTCATTTACCGGAGTATCAAATTGTTTTCCATCCAAGTGCTCAAAAATTACGGCACCATAGTTCAGGATTTCTTTCACTTTATGCGGGCCTTCTTCGGTAAACTTCAACTTACCCTTGATCAGCTTGGTTTTGTACATCAATGCAAGATCTCTTGCTTCTAGATCTTTCTTGTGCAATCGACGATCGCGCCATGCCTTGCGGCGGGCTTTCTCTGTTGCTAAGGCATGAACTGCCATAAATCGAGTTTCACATAATTTGTGCAACGCTTCATGACGGAGTTGTAAAGACATATCATCATTTAATCGTTCCGTTGCTGCTATGCATAAAGATGGGATTAAAAATTCAATTGGCATAATAGCATCTTGACCATAAACCAGTTGAAAAGGTATTTGATTTGTACTATTTTTGTAAGCGGTTCTGAATTCCCATAATGCTGCATACAGTTTATGTTCCCAATTAGACCGACTCGCTTCAGGTGTCTTTTTCATAATGGTGCAAAGAATCTTATTGGAAGATTCAGCTTGGCCATTCCCTCTAGGATAATAGGGAGTACTAAATCTGTGTATAACAAAAAAATCTTCCAGTAAACACTTTATTATTTGATTAACAAAGTGTGTACCCCGATCATTGACAATTTCAATCGAACATCCAAATCTGATTATAATATTTTCATAAAGAAACTTGGCCGTAGATTTCGCATCAGCCACTTTGATAGCTTTGGCTTCAACCCACTTGGTCATATAATCAGTTGCGACGATAATGTATCGGGCCTGAGATCCTTGTGCAGCAGGATGAAAGTGTATAACGTTTAAAATGCTCTGGCATATCATGTTGGACTACATTTGCTCGTTGTTTTTTGAAATGACTTGTCTTGGATCTTCGTTTAGCCTTCTTAGCAGGAATTGATCGTGGAAGTGATGACTTTCGGGATAATAAATCTTTCTTCACAGGTGAAGACTTCCTAGACGATGATGTCTTGTTGGAAATCTGACTTGAAGAATCATTCTTGACTTTTCTTTTGCCTTTATCCAATAGAGGTGGCACTTCCTTTGAATTGATCTTTTGAGGGAGATTTTCCTATTTTAGGACCGTATTATAATGTTGCTTAGTTTGTTTCTTCGTCATCGACCCTGTGATCCTATCTCCCTTCAATATAACTGCTTTGGGTGATTTGATTGTTGGTTCATCAGGAACATTATGTACTCCAAATTTGGTCGGATCCATATGATGTAGAATTTGTTCATCCGTAAGTTCTGCATTGCCATCATAAGTTAAGGCATGGCTCACTGGTATGAGATCATCCTCAATTGGATCTGGTATAGGTTCCGTTGATATCCAGGCTACATTCAGCACATTTAGTGGAAACGTGAATGGCGTATCCAAAGTTCGATCTAATAAAGAAATCTCCCTCATCTCTGATTTGAATATCTTGTTGACACATATATCATGTTGTACAATCAATTGTTGCAAGAGCTTCATTCCAATTGACCGTATCCGTTTGAGAATTGTAGTGAACTCCCAATTTTTTCTCTAGTCGATCACAAGTGTGATCCGTTGTTGATAAATCGTCATTAGCTATTTGAACCACTGGTTTGATAGTCCAAGTCGTAGGATCAACTTTAACTGCACGTTCGCGATTTTCAAAAGTGATTTTTCCGGTACCCCAGTTATGAATTACTTGCGCAACTCGACACTTGCATAGTTCAAAAGTTTAACTGTTTTTAACACACCTTCGGCTCTTTGTGAAAAATGCGAAGAGAGAGAAAATCCCGAAAGTCATCTATTTTCATGCGTTAAACTATTTTAAAGACATCACCGTCTTTTTGAGGGCACCTTCGGCTTCTTGCGAAAAATGAGAAGAGAGAGAAAAATCTCGAAGGTCGTCTAAAATAAACGAGGAACGTTCCAGCAATGTCCTTGTCTGCGTCAACGATGCTAAATTATTGACCGTAAATACTGTGTACAGTTGTCACAAAAGCCATATACTTCCAAGTACAACGACTTTCCTAATTAGGTGACAAGCATTCAATGTAATTAACACACAGATGAAGTCTATAAATAGATCATCTAAGCACAGATTACGTGTTGCTCCGACCATGAGACACATTATTTGAGCCTCCCAATTACGCCATCATTTTTTGTTGTAATTGCTATTTTGTATTGTGCTTCAGTGTAATATAGCAACAACTTGCTTTTATCTGTGTACAACATAGATGAATGCTTGTTCTGATTGAATGCACTTTCATTGTTGTTTGATCGCGCTTGTTTACTCACTCTGATCAGAACACGGACGTCTACAACTCCTTCGTTTTTTATCAGACGATGGCTGTCTTAGACGCCCGAGGAGCTCGCGTTATCATATTGTTCTTTCATTTATTTCAGAACTATACTTCACGTTGAATTTGATTTTAGTAGTACCACATACAAACCATCTCTAATCTCTTCGGTGGACTGTACTCTTGTTTCAGAGTATGAATTAATTTTTAAAATCATGTTGGAAAATTAGAACACTTAAAGTTGTGATTACATTTAGCATAAGTTGTCTATTAGATTGTTTTGCATTGCATTTAGCAGCTGATTACAACGGGAGAGCTGTTCTGCAATATTCTTGCTCTCCTTTCTGTTCGCGTTCTTCTATCTCCCTTGCCCCATCAGTAAGGTCCTCAAATCCACTTTTTTGACATGGTATCAAAACCTAGGTACATGCATGCTTGAAGTTTGATCTCCATGAAGCAAGATTTTGAGTGAAAAATCTAGGTTAGAGAGTGCTCTTGCATCCCTTTTGTCTTTTGGCTTCAAATTGGCTAATGATTGCCAGTTCTGATGGATTTCTTGGATCATATGTGAAAATTTAATGTGTGAAAAAGTACAGGCCACGTGTGAGATGCATCCACTTTGGAAATTTGTAGCAATCTTAATTTTGATCCACTGAGTCCAAGGAGACATTTGTTGGATAGAGCATCAAGTGTAGATTGAGAAGACCAAGCCCCTAAGGGTTGTTAATGCATCTTGTAGAAAGAGCATCAAGTGCAGATTGAGAATCCAAGCCCTCCAAGAGTTGTTGATGTATCTTGTTGATGTATGGATCTAATGTTTGAGGGTTGGTAGGTTTGCCCACATGATATTTTTTTAGATTTTTTTGGCTTAACTCCCTTGATCTCATGTGTTATGTCCAAAATTTAAAAGGTTCTTTGAAAGCTAGTCAAGTGATAAGGAAATAGGACATTGTTTGCAATCAAATCTTTTCAAATCCATTCCATCTCTAGAGTCATTGGTCTTTTTCAAGTCCAATATGGATGATTTGATCTAAATTTGGTGTGGTTTGGTTGAAATTTATTGTGCTTTGATTTTGCATTAGGGCCCTTTTTGAACTCAAAAAATTTTGAACTCAAAAAGGGCCTCTTCACTAATCTGGATTAGTGTTAATGACGACACATATACCAATAAAAGTGTGACAATTGAGCAGGAATGGTCCATATGACATGGCAAATTCAATGGTGCAGATTAATCAAGTGTGGGACCACAAAGTACACCTCTAGCATTAACCCTACATTAAGCCTACATGGATACACTTGAAAGTACCTAGTAATCAACAGTAGCTACACACAGTACCTAGTAGCCAACAATAACTACACAAATAGTACCTACTATCATATAGACTACTACTAAGAGCTTGTTTACCTATTTACTAAACTATATAGATAGAAATGTAGTTTTAAGCAAAAGTGTGAATTTTGGTCAAATAGCCTAAATTTTCAGCCTACTGTATTTTGAAGTGATTTATTTTTCTCTCTGAAATCACCATAAAGCATAGAAATCAGGCCTTCAAAGATGAAAATCACACCTAAAAAAAAAAAAAAAAAATGTACCCCGGAGGCCAATGTTTCATTTTTTTCTACTCTAAAATTGCGATTTTTGGCCGTTTCACTTCATCAGAAGGCCAAAAAAAAAAAGTTTCTTCTTTTTCATAATCACGGTAAGGCCTGCGAATTATGAAAAAAAAAAAAAATTTGTTTGTTCCGAAACATTATTTTTGGCCTTCTGCTGAAGTGAAACGGCCAAAAACCTAAAAACAAGTGTTTAGAAGTCAATTTGTTTTTTTCAATTTACAAACAAAAATGTATTCCAGAGGCTGATTTCTCATTTTTTTAGTCCAAAATCACGATTTTTGGCCGTTTCACTTCATTATAAGGCCAAAAAAAACGTTTCAGAGCAAAGGCCAAGAAGTCAAACGGCCCCTAATCGCGCCTTACCAAGATTATGAAAAGAAAATCACTCTGAAATGTTTTTTTTGGGCTTCTGATGAAGTGAAATGGCCAGAAATCGTGATTTCGGACAAAAAAAAATGAAAAATTGGCTTCCATGATACGTTTTTTTTTTTCCATCTTTGAGAAGGCCTGAATTTTATACCTTAACATGATTTCATAGAAAAAAAATCACTTTCAAATGGCCTTTAAAGGAGGTCAAATGGCCTAAATTAGCATTTTCACATAAAAAATTAAAATTTAGTTTCCTTGGACCAATTCAGAAGTATCAATTAAGTTATGACATGATATCCATCCGAAAAAGATAAATTATTTGGTACGTGAATGAAGAAACAAAACATTTCTATTTACAAAGCCTTGCTAGCTTTCAGCCCTCTGCCTGACGAAGATGTTCGCGAACACGAAAGTCAAGATACACGAAGCACAAAAGTTTCACGAACACCTAACGGGAAGACACGAACACGAAAGATTCGTGAACGAGAATCTTTTGCGGTCCAACACGAAAAAAGTCAGACGACGAAAACGAAACCAACGATGCGACACGAAAAACGTCACGAAACTTTCGCGGCCTTCACGCTCCAAAGTGTACTAGCAAAGATCATGTAAGTACCCAAACGTACAGATATCTGACCTGATGGCATGACGTCAGCAGATACACTCTAGGTCGTGGCTAATCTGCCACTCTTGTAATCTCCTGATTAGTTGTAGATGCTTAATTACTCTAATCTTAAAGGTTACATAGAACGACTATATACTTACTGAATGATACTCGACAGTATACATACAATGAAGTAGTCTGATGCTTGTAAGCAACCAAGACGAAATACAGACGAAAAATTCGCCTGGGTGCGAGACGAATTCTGTGATCAGGATCCATAGAAATCCACAAGTCCGCTAGTAAGTGAGACACCCACTCGTGAGAGAACTGTATTTATCTCACGCCAACGCACTGCTTGGATCTGCATGCAGTGCTTGAAGAATCAAAGAAAATCAATAGATGATCTTGTAGCCATTGTGCACATGTCTTCTTTTACATTGTATGATCTTGTATGCAAATATGTTTGTTGTTATTCGTGTGTCTGATTCTCCCATTAATTTCAATTCTGCACATTGGTTGAATTCGTTGAATGTTGCATTAATTTATAAACATAGATCAGCAGTGCCTAACTACATTCTGGAGGACTGTAGGAGTGATTCAGTTGGCAGTGTCCAGCGACCACATCTGAACTCCATCCGAATCGCATTAAGTCGTGGTTGCTTCGCCTTCCCGAAATCGTTTCACAACAGTTTTGGGACAGCGAACCATTTCTCATCAGTGGTATCAGAGCATATCACTCAATAAGGCAATATAGCCGACGATTATGTAGAGGATGAGACCAATGTGTTCTCATTGGCATTAGCGTCACAGATTGATGATGACGTGAGATGGTTCATTGACTCGGATCGAGTGCTACTAGGCACATGACTGGAAGGCGTGATTGGTTTGAGATGAACTCACCAATCCATAATGGAAAGGTCACGCAAGCCAATGGACAAGGTTCCCAAATTCAAGTGGTCAACAATGAACCGGTACAGTTTCTTGATGGTAAGGTAAAGGACATCCCCAATGTGCTTTACGTGCCTGGACTTACCAACTTGCTTGCTTTCTGTTGGGGTCATGGCAAATCAACGTTTAAAAATTGAGTTTGTCAAGGACGGTTGCTTGATGAAAGATATGAATCATGACTACAAAGAGTGGCAGCATAGTATCGTGACAATAATTGTGGTCTTTACAAATTGGATGTGGCCAAACCTGGCGAGTACGGTTTAGCTTCATCGATTGCATCTCAATCGGAATTGTGGCATTGTAAGATGGGCCATCTAAACTACGGGAGCTTCCTCTGATGGCTAAGCTGAAGATGGTAAGTGGTTTACCTGCATTACGAGATGAGCAACACTCTATATGTGAAAGTTGCATGATGGGAAAATACCGTAAGGGAAATCCAAGAAGGGTGGAACCGCAAGAGCGAAGAAGGCACTTGAGCTAATACATAGTGACCTATGCGGCCCAAGGACATTCATAGATGATTACTCAAAGAGGACAAGGATCTAATTCTTGAAAAGCTTTTCCATCAAAAAAGTTACTCAATGATACGCAAACAATTATATTTAAGATTATAACCGACCGAGTGGATTTTCATATTTAGATAGCTCTCAAAATTCTCTCACAAAATGGCTTATCACTCAACAAGAAGATAACATCCTCAATGGTAAGTGATATCATTTATTATAGACTTCTCATCATCAATCAATCAAAAAACATAACAAACATCAATACATACATTCAATTCTTACATTGCATCTACAATATAGATTTTACATATCCACTTTTACGAGTCATCATGCATGAAGATGAACTAAAGTTCGTCTTCAAACAAATGTTTAGCAAAAATCACCAAGAAGCTTACATTCTCTTGTTACATTGGTCTAAACTACAACAACATTGTTATAACACTCTTGAAAATGGGATTGTTGATGTGGTAGCATTCCACTTGAAGCATTCTTGATTTTTAGGAGCTTGCCCATCGGTGCTTGCTACTCTTATCGTAATCTAGTTGCTGCTCCTATTGTATTCATTCAATCTTCAAACGAATCAGCGAGAATCTCAAAATGTAGTGCTTTCTACTAAAATATTCTCCGCTTGGAGGAATCATACGAGTGAATTTTTCTATCCTTTCATATGCCACTTCTTTGAAGATCATCTGAGGCCAAATAATTGCTGTTTATCAAACACAAAAGCCCCATGATTTTCACTTTTAAGTTTAGAATACTCTTTGGACCAACAGACCAATTATCAGAGATAAATTCCTGAAATGTTCTGATTTGTACTTTTAATTCCCAAAACAAGGTTTTTTTGTGTTAAAGAAAGCATACTCATGTGTTGCTTCTAAGGTGATCAGTTCACCATAATCTACTTAATTAGGTCATTTGTCCTTTTCCCAAGGGGAAGTACAGGATTTATAAGTATGTACCAAAGATGCAAAAATAATTCCACAACCAGTTTCTAATCTTTTACAAGTGCAAGTGATATCATCACTTAGAACTCATGATAATCGAGGTCATCGGTAACTTGAATTCCGAGCATTGACTTCCAACATTTTGCACATGGTATAAGTCATCTTGCTTATGATAATGCGTCATAACTTAGCTCATTTTGCAGCAATATCATCAATCATTATTAGTATGAACATGAATCACCATAACTAACCTCATCTCTCAGTAGTCTCTTCAATCATAATCAATATGATTCATCAACCTTATAAAAATTAAATGATGGAGCTAAAGTTTGATGACAAATAAATGGAGGTCCAGACACCAAGGATGCCATCTAAACGGCATCTCATTCTCTACGCCAGCAGCAGGGTTGATTATAAGTGAAAATTGTAGCCACTCAATATGAGTGTTGCAAATAGAAACAGTCAGTACTAACGATTTCCATGTAGTGTCCATAAAAAACCGCAACAAATGTTCAAGATGTGATTCCAATTCCATTGTGGTTTTTGCTATTACCAATAAAATCCCATATGTACATATACATATAGGATTTTTCGATCCAGTTAACATCAAAATTTCACATACTTCCAGTACCCCATGGGAAGTACAAGGCGCATATTGTTCACATGGAAAAGCGACCTTAGAGCACAAGCATATCCCTCTAGCTCTTTAGCTACCAAGTGAACAAAACGTTCGTATTTCTTCAGCAACGACTCAATTGAGCCTTTTCAGCTATGTACTGCATTTCAACTGGGAAAGGTCACCGCAGGTACCCAAGCAAGATGTATGTTGATAACCAAAACCCAATTTGCAAAGACAAGACTTTACAGTTCCAGCACGAAGCTCACACCTTGTAGAGAGACTGAACATTCACAGGCCGTAACAATGCGTGTTCCATTTCCATATGTAGCTCATGCAAATCTTGAGCAAGGAAGCAAAACTTATTCACGTGACCTCTAGAAGAAGATGAATTTGGCATAAAGAATCAAACTCTTGCTCTACTCTGATATTAGGGTAGTAAATTTACTGCCTATTTTTGCTGTTTTATAATCCTCGCGAAGTTGAATGAACCTGCAAAGTGACATCTTTTATGAGCACAAACCAATATCAATTATCTCTCATGCATAGAAGCATCGTTACTTGACATACAGAGCATGCCCGTTCTGAACACCTTCTGGAACATTATCTTTACTAGTTTTTGTGTTGACAAAAGAATTTACTTCTTTTTCACTCCATACAGCCAGAACGACTTTTGTTCCATGCATATGTAAGGGAGCATACAAAGGTATGGAATGGGCATCATTGCAAAATAGTGTGATGGCATCAGCCTAGGATAGTGAATGTACAAAACTCTTTAATCAACTTCATACCTTAGAGCATCCTTTCGAGCAAGGCGCAGGCTTCCATCTACCAGAGTTGGTAAACTCTCCGGAGCGACAATAAATACGTTCACCATCCTATAGCACGAAAAAGAAATGCTTACATATAGCAGCTCTAGAGGCCCTCACAGTAACCAAACATGTCAAAAGTTAAAAGTCAGATTAGAGCATGGCAATCAAATTAGTGTAAGGTCTTACGTTCCCAGTGTCTCAAACTTTTCATCCACAGCAGGGGCTTTGAAATTGCGAACAAACTCAGCATACTCAGAAACATCTCGCTTTAAACGCAAACCTCCACTGCAGTAACATTGCTATCATTATTATGGCCACAAAAAGCTATGAGATGACCTATACTCAACAATCAGAATGCAATAAGCTCTGCATTACAGAAGCGAATCTACTTCTGATATGCATAATGCATGAAATAGCTACCTCTCAAGAAAGATGAGAGACTAAAGAATAGTTTACCTTGGACTGAGAGTAAATCGGTGCCAGTGATTGAGAAGGCCCTTGTACAAACGATTTCCCTGCAATTAAAATTATTTACAGAAAGATACCAGATTGATGATGACATTATTTGCGAAAGTTTTGCAGTTCCACAGCAAAGATTCTCAATGTTTAAGTGAATCATTACAAATCTATCCGTGTAGAAGCAATATCCAAGGGTCATCTATCTAGAAGAGTACCCACAGAAATACTACACTCTGAGCAGGAACAGACACAATAACTGGGATCCTACCAATTCGGTCATGAATGCCTGCTTGTTGAGCCCCTCTAATGCACTATTTGTAGCTTCCAGCATGCGAGCTAGATAAGCAACAACCCTGTTGAAGAAAAGGAGTTCAAATTTCTCTCAAGAAGAATGCCTCTAAAGCTTTAGTACATAGAGTATGTAGACATGGCTAGTGATAAACCTTGTGCATGCACTTGTCGGACGATGGTCTGGTAGATTTCCATCTTCAGGCGGTCTATAATCTGTCAACTTCTGTTCGGCAGCTAAAAGACGGTCCACCTGCAAAACATGTCAAATAAATGGTCCAGAAAAGTCTAGATTCTATACTCGCATACATTGCTCTGTGCTACTAAAACTTTCATTGATAATTATCACAAATGCAGTCCATAGAGGCTATTTATTGGGGACAAATTAGCAACAGGTTTGGGACCTATTACCCTTGGCAGAGTCCCATGGTCAAACATCTAACAGTAATACTTAACTGTTAAATAGATGCAGGGTCCTTAGGGCCCAAGTACTAAGGTTTACTGCTGATTGAACAAAATACCAAAGTATTGTAAAATAAGATTATGGTCCATAACTTTAAGCAGTTGCCAATGAAATGCCAGTGATTCTCTCTGCACTCCCCACAAAGAAACCATCCCACCATTGGTACAGCAATGGAAAAAAGGGAGGATGACACGGTAGATCAAGGATCATTGTATAATCACTCGACAAACAAATGTGAACGATGCATCAAAGACTGATAGTCAACTCAAAAGCCTGGTTCAGAAGCATATCCAAGCCGTGAAAGGTTCTAGCTAAAAAAAAACAAGGGTAAAGGTAATCATTAGTTGAAAACGATTCAAGAGTACCAATCTCCTGAATGGTGGCATGAAGGAGAATCATCTAGAAAATGAAAGTAACCTTGAAAACAACAGGAAGCTTCTGATCATAAGTGAAAGTAGTAATGCAAGCTTAAAATTAAAGCAGAGGCTTGTAATGAGCTAATTTGGCAGATTTAACGAGCATTAGTAGGTCTAGGCCACTGGAATATAGATGGGAAGGATTGAAAGCAAGAGAACAGAAAAGCCAAGGACTCCACACAGAGAAAACCAAGGAAACACTTCGTTTCTTTAACAGATAGATAGGACTGGTTCATACTTTGAAAACCATATCAAGCTGAACAGAGGGAGACAAATGGTAGTGCTATGAATCAAAAGGTCACAAAGTAGAGCATAACAATAATGTCAACAAGGTTGGAGAATGATTCATAAGATTCCAGAATGTCAAGGATCCAAAAGGGGAACCACCCCTTTCGTCAACAAAAAGTACAGAAAAAGTAAAAGGACTGACACTAGGAACAATAAAACCATCATGAAGATCAAAAAAAACTTCAGTATGATGCATAATGCGGAGGATGAAAAAGTGTAGAAGCACTAAGATCACATGGTGGTAAGGAGGTTGGAGGTAAACAAACAACATGATACTTTCATGAAGAGTAGAGACTGCATGTGTAGAACCAAACTATTAACTTGATTGCAAGAGATTAACTGATCTAATCTCTCACTCTGACATGCTTGAAACTTTAAAAAGTATGTCCCTGATGCTTGTCTAGATTAAAATGCCGAACAATATGTATTAATTCTATAAAAGAATTAAGTAATGTCTCTCTAGAAGTTTAAAACTCTATAGAAGACGACTACAGACTCTTAATGAAGGAATCATGGAAGATAAATACATATCACCAGCTTGCAAGTGAGAGACTCCAGAGGAGCAACAAGATATGAATGAAGATTTGTTGTAACCACAGATGCTACAATTGTAAAGCTTCTAGCCTATATTTTTCGTGCCCAAAACTAGCTCGTACGACAAGTACAATAACTTGAATCTGCCACACAATACCCTCCAATTGATATAAAATGATAATAAGTAGTTAACATCAAAATAGCAGCTTCAAAGCCCTCCAAAGTCCGGCATGAGGATCTTCAAGCATGCAATAACTCCAAACCAAAAGATAGGCGGATCTTGGAGAAGAAAAACACAACATTCAGTCTGCTTTATAACAAAAAACTCCAGGGCACCAACACAACAATCTTGATCAAAAACTTTGATTTTGTCATAATTCGAGGTAGACAAATCTGATTGACAAGCAATATAACATGCTCCAGAAATGTCTCCCAATAGGGAATATGAAGATAAACTTAAAAGTTGGACAAAAATTTTGTAGAGCATAAAGCAAATATTCCATTATTTGATCAAAGTTTGATGATATCTCAACCTCCAGAAGCTTAAACGCAGTATATATTTAATGATTGTATAGAGGCAGATAACAAGTACATCTCATCAAACAAGTACCAAAAACATTTAATATAGGGCTCTGATCAACATGTCGTCTGCAGCAATTCGAGCACCCCAGTCAAGACATTTCTCAAATTCATATGAGACTCTCACAAAAGCTGGGCACTTAAGATTTTTAGAAACCCTAGCTCTGATGGACAATTCTGATGAAAAACTTCCCGTGTAGTAGTTTGATGTTAGGGGCCCAGCGAAACCAACAGAATCAAAATATAATCACTTTCAAGAAGTTAGGACCCCAAGAATCAACTGTGAAATTTCTCCTTAACTCAAGGGAAAAAGTATGAGATCTCCTTAACGTCCCAAAAGTTGCCTTCCAATTTTGAAGTGCCCAATCTAGGAGGTCTGATAACTGTAGTGTTTGGCACCCACCCTCCTTGCCCAATAAAGTGCTCAGATAGCAAGTTACGAGCAAAAAGCACTAGATTCGTTGTGAGAGCTGCATGAAAATGACCATATACTGATCGAATTAAGAAAGAAAAGTGACAGTGACAATTTGATGTCCAATCAAGAACATTAAACTCATTAGAAACTGGCATATGCTAACTAAGATCCTAACCTATACTACTCTATGCTAAGGACCCTAGACTCTCAACGATCAACTGGCATAACTGTCACAAAGGGTAATTACAAGCCATTGCCCTGTTAGCCAGGGCCGGTCAAATGGTCAAATGCATCAACTATCAAATCACAAGACTAATCCTATTTAGAATCCCTTTTAGGGATCTCCCTCAAAAGTTCTACTCTATAAGGTTCATGTAGAGCTCCATTCCATGGGTCCCCATAATATGGGTTGTTCAACAGATTAGAGACTAAATGATGATTGATTGCAGGAGCCCATAAGCCCAATTACCCAAATGATAGCTTATAAGATCAGATAATGTACCCAGGGCCCAAATAACTGTCTCAAGCTCTAACCATGTACACAATTGAGGACTTACATCAGATGCTTCTAACAAGTCCCCATTACAAACTGGTATATATCTTTCCAAAAGATTGCATCCAACTTCCAGATGCAAATCAAACTGAATTGACGTTTGCAACAATTTATTGAAAAATTAAGCTTAGGAACTTGGAATAATCATGTGGTTTGGCCCAAGTTACTACAGAAAGGAACAACTGAAGCCCTGGAACATAGAAGTTCGAAGAGCAGTGCGATATTAGAGTACCCAGCATTAGATGAAGTATTTCCACATATATACATCACCAATCATCTCAGCAACATTCAAGAGAGTAATTTCAGTCCTTTTTCTTTTTCAGGTTGCAAAGGACATGAAAGCAGCAATGCATGTATAAAAAAATAAGGACACTTTCACCTCTGCCATGGTGGTATCAATGCACTGCTGCAAGCCCTTCAAAGCAGCACCTTCAGCATTTGACATGGCCGTTGCCATTTCTTCACAGCATGCAGCATGAGCTCCATCAACAGGTAGCAAAAGTCGTGCAATACTCGTGACAAAATGCTTTTTCAATCAGAGCAAGATTAAATGTCAATCACTACAAAGAAAGGGCATAGCCATCTGGATTCCTTACCATGGGAACCAATATTCTCAAGCTCAAAACAAATAAGACCCTCGTCCCTCTCCTATGAGTAAAGACATGATAAGAGAGATACCTGTTGGACCATGGCCACATTGGTAGTGGCTCGTTGGACTGAAACCATAAAAGCTCTTACACTACTTTCTCCTGCCGCTGCTGCTGCTTCTGCCTGCATATATATAATTTCAAATTATCGTGATTGTCTGCCCATCAGGCAATGCTTATTGAATGCATTTTGGAATGTCACATTAAATACCCAGATATTTAGTTCCTTGGTAAGAAACAACATTACCTTTAAAAGTCAAATACTAAACAAAGAGAGAACATGCTCATTGCTTGGTTTTTTATGCAACTATTTCTAGCCACCTTGAGATACAAGGATACGTACCATACTCTAAAAATTTTCAAAAGCATATTTGGAACTAAAAGCCATAATAACTCACTGCAGAAGCAGCAGCAGCAGCAACTCTCCTACTAACGCTTGATCCAATAACAAAGCGGTCCCGCAAAGCAGCAGCTTCATTAAGTGCATCTTGAGCTCGCTCCAAGCCCTCAGTTGTATATTGGCTCACCTGTAAAAAATCAGACTCAGTTCTGCAAATGCCCACATAATAATTACCTCCCTATCCTTCCAGGAAATAGAAAATAAATAGAGAACCGATATCTAACAAATAGAAATAGTACTGACTTCGACATGGATGATAATATGAAAACACCTACATAGCTCAGATTTTCAAACCTGGTCAAGAAGACAAGTGAATATTGCCCTGACATTTGTTGCCAAGGGTACAGGCTGCATCATACCCAAGCCACATGTCAGTGAATCTCTTATAGAAAAGCACAAGTACTTCAACAATCTACACATTCTAGAAGTCAAATTGGAAACCCTTTTCTAGCCACATAATTGACAAAAGCACTAAAGTATACAAAAATTTAAGATTGCTTGTGAAAAATTGCCTCAACAAGCTAACATGCACTGCAACAAGCAAGGGCAGAAAATTTCAATGAAAACAGAGAAAAATCAATTCATAAAATGAAAATTTGGTCAAAATTGATGATTACACAGTGTTCTCCAATAGTCTACTGAGCATTTACCTGACTCTATGGCATAAAAAAAATTATCCTACATAAGCTTTCTACATGAGCTTACATCCTCCACACGGTCAGTTCACAAGACAAAAGGATTACATAGCACAAAAACCTTACTCAAGTCTAAAAATTCAATCGAAGTAGCACATACAACAGTTTAAAACTCATGTAGAACCTGAAAATAATAATCTAATCCACTACGTATCCAATACCATCTGACTTATGATACCAAAAAGCTTGCATGCACAAAATTCAATTGAGATCCACGCGTAAGAGTAACATCGATCACGACTATCCTTATAAAAAATTTCACCTCGACCACTGTCAAATCATAAGAAAATTGATACATGCAACTGAAAACTGGTTGATATCGTCCTCAGTAAACTGCACCAGAGAATCAATGAAATTAGTGCCTTTAAATGCTACTCCCTTCGTGTTCAAGCTTTACTACTGAAGGTTTTCCATATTATTCCTTGCTGCTTCCACATAGGAATCGCTTTCATACTTATATGATGTGCACTACGAATTCAATCCTAACATGAACCCCAAAAAAATAGAAAACAACAGGGAAGAGGACATGCGACCATATCCAATCAGAGAGCAAAATCAATGCTCAACCCTAAGTGGGAGTCAATCCATAACCAACAGCCAAGGTCACTCACTTAGGGCCAAACCATCGTGTTTCATATCACCAATCTCCCATCCAAAAGATGCCATACCTAAGTCCTAGAGGACCGACCCATAGGCTCATCCCATAGTCCATCAAACTTAGGGAATGGATGAGTAAATGAATGTTGAAACGGGCAGGAGGCTGGATCCCGCTTGTCTTCAAGCCCTAATCCAGGGCACAAAGGGTGGACCCGGATTAGCTCCTACGGCGGGGTGGATCATGTGTGAGCGTTCGGTTACTTGTGCTAACCGTCACCTAGCGGTTTACGGTTTAGGAAGCACGGAACAGTGTAGCATGCCTATATCGTTGTCGTACATCGTAACGCTGGAGATGGCTAGTTTGGTGTTTTGTCAACGTTGTGTCGGAATGCGATGTCTAAAAGAGATACGTATCTACTTTGTCTTCTAACTCACATTGTGTCTGTGTTATGGGTCGTCTCCTAGAAAAGAAAGAGGTTATATGCTATCGTGCATGGTGAGGGGTGATATCCCTTGAGCAGTAGAGCTCTCTTCTCAACCTGAACATCTCTTGTAGCGTCAAAGCAACACACCACTAATCCTCTTATTTCTAGTGTGACTGGGTGATCTCAAAATAAGCAATAGTATTGCCCTCTGATCTAGAATACTAGGCACCTGAAGAGAAAATGCTCCTCCAACTCTACTTCTCCAATAGAGTACAACTAACAAATCCAATTCTCCCAAGGTTTACCTTGGAAGCAACCGACCTCTCTTTGAATTGTCCTAGTGTGAAGCGAAGAGCATGTGACAATCCAAGATGAAGGTACCATAGTGGAACAATGTCTCCATGGGGGTCAATCATAACAAAATGTTGTTGATAAGAAGCCGGCTTAACACCCAACATACCACTCCAAGCAAACACACACACACAGTTACACGTTATGAGATATTATTGTCCAAAATATGACCCTACAAGATCTATGGGACAATCACGTACGTATGCATGAGCAACTCTATCAAACTAGTCCTTTTCGACAAATTGTCTTTACAAAGTTGCCTATTTCATAAAATGCTTTTACAAAGATCTTAGAAAAGAAATATCTAACCATTAAGGTTGGGGGGGGGGGGGGGAGAGAGAGAGAGAGAGAGAGATGGTCTTGCTAGACTAGTTCTCTATCATTCTTTGAGTCACTAACCTGTGCAGTTAATATGTTACATCGATGAACTGCCTCTTCGTTCCACCGAATGAATTCTGTTACGACACCAACTGACATTGGAGGGTGAGCATATGCAGCCGATGCAACCTTGCTACCACGAGGCGCGACTCCTGGCAAATCAATAGGCAATGGATGTTCACCCTTCAATTCCATCATCTGAATGACACAGGCACAAAAGATGGAATAAGAAAAAAAGTTCACTTATTTAATGCATTTCCAGCCTTACTATGATCATTGGTAAGCTACTTTCCAAGCATGAGTAAAATGCCACAAGAAAAGCCTCTTTACTAGAAGTTACTTACATTACCTTGGCTTGGAAGAGTTGACTAATCGAAGCTTGTTCCAACTCAATATATTCGTCCCGATGCGTAGAAAATAGAGATTCTGCAAGCCCTATAAAGAATTCACAAAGAACATTGTTAAAAGAGCAAAATCCACCCATGTGTGGTTGTAGAGGGTTCTTGGTGTGGGATTGACCACCCAAGGTCAAACCCAACCACATATGGGTGGTCCCCCCCCCCCAAAAAAAAAAAACAAATAACAAGAGGCAACAAAGAATATGTCAGCATAATACTTGAGCGATTTTGTGACTTTCCCTTGTATGTTAAAAAAAAAAAAACAAAGCCAGGTATGCTCTTAAGAAATTGATTCTTACACACATACATGTCCATATGATCTCATGTAGAGAGCCTCATTTGCTGTCATTAATGTCTATGGTTTATGATGTGAAGTCATATCTATGATATTGTGTTCTTAACTTGGCATCGAAGCACTTTTCTAGCCTGAATTTTTTGGTAGCTGTTTTCCCTATCCCTGGTGACAGTTTTAACAGACAGTTAGCAGTAATACTTCTGCTAAACTTGGCATACAATTTGGCAAAAAATAAAATAAAAACAAAAAAATTACTGGATTTGTGACGGCAATTCCAACAGATTTAACCCTTTTGTTTGGCAACAGTTTTGGCATATCTTTAGCAAATTTTCCAACCACATTTGGAGGAATTTTGGCCTATCCTTTACAGATTTTCTAACCCCATTTGGTGGCAGTTTGCCCAGCAGTTTGGCAGCAATTTGGCCCTATTTCTGGTGGCCATTTACACCCCATTTTTGGCAGCTCCTATGCTGATTTTCCAGCACCTTTTCTAGTCTTATTTAGTGGCCGTTTTTTACCATATTTTGCTTATTTTCAGGCGCTTTTTCAACACCTAGTTTTGGCAAGATTTAAAACACATAATTGTTACCACTTGGCAGTTGTTGCAACTTCTAATTGGCATCAGTTTTGCTGATTTTCTAGCACTTTGTCCCAACCCTATTTGGTGGCAATTTTGCTGTCTTTTTGGCAAGATTTCTAGCACTTTTTCGCATGGCCTCCACCACATTTAGCAACAGTTCCTTCTACTTTTTTTACAGTACTCAGCCTAGACAGAATTTTGCATAGACCTACATTCAGGTAACAATTTATATCATCTCCCTCAAGGTTTGTGCTTCTTTCGTAATTTTTCCCTTATAGCTCGTGGTACCACATCTGCCTCTTAGTCTGATGAGACACCTCAGACTTCTAGTTATGAGTTAATTCTTCAGCAACTTCAGATCATGACAACCCGACTCGATCGACTTGAGGTACAAGTATCACCCCTCCAATTACTGTTTCTACTAGTGATTCACCTCCACCTGAGGTATCTCCTGCTCCATTTGCTGGTGATTTTTTCGACAATATCCAGCTTTCAGTTTATTTGGGCTCTTCTGATGGGAATGAGTTAAAGAATTGGTTCACTCAACTTGAAACCTATTTCTCTCTTTCCCTTGAGACTAATCTTCAGCATATCCAACTTGATGGCCGAGCAACTACTTGGTGGAGTATTTTCTGCCAGGATCCTTCTCAAGAGTATTATCCAGTTGGCTTGCCAAGCTTTGCAATATGGCTCTACATGATGTTTAGGAACTTACAACACACTGCAGAATTGGACTCAAATCAGCCCGTATTATTGAGCTCTTTTATCTTTTCCTAGATACATACCAAGATGAGCAGCGTTATTCCCACTCATGAAGAAGAATTACTTGCTCTTAAGAAATGGCATCATTATCTTTATCGTACTCATTTTAATGTTTTTTTTACCATCAGTCTCTTTGTTATTTGTTTACTCAAAAAGATCTCAGTGACCACCAGTATCGTTGGCTCTGGTTTTTACAATAACTTTTTCTTTTGATATTCATTATGAACCTGGTCTAATGATATTGCTGATGGTTTGTCTTAACTACCAACAATGATCCATATCCTTGTCACTGTTACTCCGTGGTTTGATCCCCTTCTTTCTGCCTCCCTACATTGTCCTGCTTTTCTTGATATTGATGCTTTTGCTTTTGTTGCATCGACCCATCCTCACCACTTCGGTTTTCAGAAGACTTTAGGTTGCATTCGTGACTACTTTTATTGGCCTTCTACAAAGTCTCACCTTGCTACACTTCTTCGTTAGTGTTCTTTTCGTCTTCACAACAAGCACTCTTGAGCTAAAAATACTGGACTCCTGTTACTGTGTCCTGTAGCATTGGCCTATCCCTCATCGCCAGTAGACTGATAAATCCATCTACCCGGCGTGGTCAAGATTCTTGTTTGGTGTTTATGGATAGGTTCTCAAAACATGCTCATATCATTTCGGCATGCCCGCGTATTTCTTTTTGAGAGCCAGCACTCAAGTCTGATCTTTGTCTACAACACTGGCAGCTTTGTGAGAAGATTTAGTGCTACAAGGAGAAGGACTGTGCTGCAAGAGGAGATTATGAAATCTGCCTCAGAACTCAGGTTGCTGTAGGATAGCAAAACCTGGAGACAATGATTGTTATGAGCACAACGGAAATCTTCTAGGAGAAGATTGGATCATCGGAGAAGAGTTCAGACCTGATCGTTCTCTGTCTATTGGACCTCTTTGCTGGTTGCAGAACTATTGTTGGAGTTGGATCGCTGCCTACAGTTCAATGGCAGACCTGAGCAGGACATGATCGCTGACCTGTTTTTGCTGATTGGATCGCTGCTACAGATCTGATCGCTAGAGTAAAATCAGATCTGTTTGCTGGCTGTCCTCCAATTGTTCGCTGCCTATTATTAAAACACTGGATGTAGATCTGCTGCTAAGTTTGCTCTTTCAGTAAACCAGATCAGATTGCTGTTATCTTTTGCAGACCTGTTTGCTGGAATTGAAAAGCTGTTGGAATCTGATCGCTGACTTGCAAGGCAGGTTATTGGAAGAGGACAGATTTGATCGCTGGAAAACAACAGGAGTGCTGAGGAAAAGATAACTTCAGTTCTGCAGGGACATAGGTTTCTACAAATCGTGAAGAACCAAGGAACACTGGCCAGGAATTGCTAGTGTTGGAGAGTTATCGCTGCATGTTGGAGACAGGTCACTACTTATCAGAACACTATTGGTAGATATCTGCAAATTGCCAATCACTGTTGGAAGTAATTGGTATACATGCAAAGAAGCATGTACATGCGCAGATTGCTAGCAAGGAATTGTTGTGTCTTGTAGTAGCAGATCACTGAGGTTTAGATCCTTGATGTAGGCCAGCACTCTTAACAGTTCATGGTGTCAAGGTTAGGTGGTCAAGTTGTGGGGCAGGTGACAGCTAGAACCTTAACCAAGTGTGGCTTGAGGGGGAGTGTTGGAAAAATCAATCCACACTCTAGAAAGAACTATCAAACAGGGTGGATAGCTCAGTGGTAGAAAATCCCATCCGGTATTTTGCGCTTTGCTCGGAAATGCTTTGTTCACAGTCAAGCTACTACATAAAAGCTTGCTCCACGTTATTACCGGCCTTTTCAGATATTACAGCATGTTAGCTAGGTTACTAATCATCTGTAGCTAAAGAGGAGAGAGATCAATATCATAGCTGAATAACAAATGACACAGATTCCCTATTTATAGCCTAAGGAACACAGTACTCTCAAGGCCCATATCACAAGAAGAGCAGCATGCCAAAAGCTCCAGAAGATCCAAGAAATCAATGCATCATCTAAAAAGACATGATGCATGAAAACAACAACAAATCTAGAAATAGTAGAGGCCCCAGCCGAAAAACTCATCCAGAAAGACCTCATATGTCCATACCAATCCATCATAGGATACACCAAAAACGGATGGAGAATCGGATGACCCATCGGAACTGGCCGCAAGTGTAATCCCAAAGTAGTGAGGAATAGAAGAAATGCACTGGAACGAGGAACAAGATCCGCAACATCGGTAGCAAGCATCGGAGCAATATCCACGTGTAGCTGGGAATGAGTATCAAAGCACATATGAGCAACACTGAAGAATATGGCGGCAACATCCCCAAAAACTATCCAAGAGAGGAGAAGGAACTCTCTCAAGGTACCCTGATGGTCTCGGAACACTAGAACAAAGTGGCAACTCAGCATCGGAGACCAAGCGATATGGAGCAACCCGAAAGGACGGGGAACCTGAAGATCACCCGGACAAACAGTAGCTGGAACGGAGGCAATAACCCAAGCCATCAGGATATGCCAAGCCTGACAATGAGCAACAATCCAAGGAACAGATAGAGAGCCACATGCATAATCATAGAGATATCCGCACCATAGGCGATCAGTAATATGGCAAAACCAACACCAATCAACAGGTCCAAATGAAAACCAAGCTATATGTAATAACCAGGAATGCCATATATCCATAGCTGAAAATGAAGCGGTAGTGTGAACAATAGGTCCAAATGAAATCCAAGCGATACGTAATAACCAAGAATGCCAAATATCAAGAGCTAAAAAGGAATCAGTCGCATGAGAAACCTCTAATGCATAAAAAGCCCAAAAGTGTATACCATTGACATGGACTGCAGCAAACCTATATGTAGAAATAACAGGAGACTGAAGGATGCCCGTGTACTCATCTAGAAAGATCCCAGCATATAAATACCCTAGATAAGTAATAGTGACCATCTGGCAAATATCCTCAGATGGAAAATGTGTAACGGTAAGGGCCAAAGGGGCATGAATCATGTCAGGAAACGTAGAAATATCATGAGGCAGATCACAAACCTCAAGCAGAGATCCATGGAGTAAAGCGAAAGAAGATACAACCTCATCACCAATAGTGAGGGAATCATCAAACGTGGACCCGTGAAGAACCCCATAGAAATCAGCAGGAACATCGGCCATAACGGACTCAAGAGATGGAGATATAGAGACCAATGGAGAAGATGCTGCACCAACCACCGAACCAGGAGGGCTATCTGAGGTATGCGCAAAAGCAGTAGTAGAAATACCACCAAGGTATACGGCCTCAATATCAATGAAACCAGGAATGTCCATTGAATACGATATCTGTGAATCAAGGCATATAGGCGCAAGGCACGCAACAACAACCTGTAAATCCGGAGCAGCATCAACCTGAGGAAGAGGACCCGCGGATGGTGAAAGTGAAGCAGCAACTGATGTACTCTGAATGGAAAGAAGAGCTGCATCGTGAGCCTATGGCAGGCTCCGCATAAACTGCTTTCCGGTAACCAACTGATAGTCACCCTGGGAATCAATACCAACATGTGAATGATGCTGACCAGCATGAATAAAGGAAAGTGTCTGCTGAGAGAGATCCACAGCAACAGTACCAAGTGAAGAGAACCAATCTGCACCAAAGATAATGTCATAGCGCTCCAGAGGAATGATGTAGAAATCAACTTGACCAGAAAAATCAGCAATGCGATAATCCAAGCCCTGAAACATCTGAGAACTCGGAAAAGAATGGGAACGAGCAACCTCAACACTGAGAGGTTGGGAAGCAGGAACAGGTGTACGAATCCTGGTGGAAATGTAACTGCTAATAAATGAATGTGTACTGCCTGTATCCACTAAAGAAATATACTCTCACCCCGCATCTAAAATAATATAACCCACAAATGGAAAAACATACGTAGGCATAATAACAGAAGCATCAATTGATAAGTTTTGGACTAAATATGCATCTAGAAGAACCGCATACTCATCTAGACGGGTATTAGCAAAATAAACTAGTGAGTATACAATAGGACCATCATGAAATGTATAACCATATGCCATATGGAGATCTACTGGAGTAGCCAAAGCATCTGAAAGAGCAACCGTAGACCCATGAATAATATCGAAATAAGGCGCATAGCATGGCGCTCAAGAACATGAGTAGCATCAAAGTACTCAACAACAATACCAAAGCATGCAACATCGGCAATAGTAGCAAGGCATACTATATCAGTATAAAAGCATGGAACAATATCATAGCATGCAACAACATCGGTAGCACCATCAAAGCATGCAACGACATCATCAATAGTATCATAGCATGCTATATCAGTATCGAGGACCATATCAGCCGCAACCTGTATATGTGAATCTAACTCACTATGGGATACAATGACGAGCTCAGGTAGAACAATAACTATCTCAAGTAAATCAGGCAACTCGCTCACACTGTGTGATATAGAATCATCCTCATGTGTATCGCTAGTAATGTGTGAATCAACCTCATGTTAATCGCTAGAAATGTGTGACTCTATCTCTAGTTGTCTTGCACAAGAAAATGGAACCTCGCATATGGAAAAATGCTCACGAGAGGAATCAGAAGGAGTAGAACTCTCAATACCTATAATACCACTCATACGAGCGACATGAGGAACAATTACAGAATTATCATCCAAAAATATAAGAAGGCGAAGTACTGGTAGAAAGTCATGCCACTCAGAGATAGGCGGATGAGAATGGACATAGTCAAACCACTTCGACCTAGCAAAACCCTTTAAGAGAAAAATTGCATCAAAAATCTTATTAGGACCTGGACAAGTTGGCCGAGAAGTATCAAAGTAATACTGAAGACATGTAAGCCATTTGTCGAACATATGTTCAGATGGTATAGCACTATTAAAAACAAAAAACTAAAGGGGATAGAGACCGAAAATCAGAAGTCATGATAAAAAATAAAATTAAAAGTAACGGAAAAGAATATGTAACCCAATGATTTAAATAATTTGGGTGGTTTTTATTTCTATATTTTATAATGGAGCGCATAAAACGAAGAAAAAGTCAAAAACGAAATCGACGATAAAAATGAATTATGGAATTGAAACGCAAATGGAACGGAAACTAATAACAAATAACGAAAGACAAAATGAAAAATGCGATGGACAACACAAACTACAAAATGGAATGAAAATAACAAAACAACAGCCACAGACAGAAAGTTAAGCCAGGCAAGACGCTAATCAAGTGGACGAACTGAAGGAGAGGACATAAGTCGTCACAACAGGTACGCCAATGAAAAGACGTAACAAATAGTGTACGTAGTACCTCGCAACTGCAAACGAGAGCGTGCTGAAAGCGGTACTAAAATGAAGAGATACCGGGCAGCCACCAAATAGAGATAAAAAATGTTTTTGGGCCGTTTTGTAGCTGGAAATTATGCGAAATGAACTGCGTATAGGCGTAGAAAGCTGCTGGAAATGTGCACGGACAACCACCGATCAAATCTGTCAAGGAACTGCGTTGGAGCTGGAAATTTTGCCAAGAATTGGGGCCAAAGGGGGCGCTAGACAGCCACCAAGTAATGCTACAAGAGATGCTGGAAAAAAATGCGTCGAAAAGGCTGGAAAACAGCGAATATGAAGACTGTAAATACCTCCGGACAGCAAATGTAAAGGCTGGAAAAACAGCAAGTATGAGGGTGGTGATGAGCCTGCAATCAAATGTGGATTTCGGGTAGCAAACGGAGGCAGAACGAAGTAAAACTTGGAGAGGGATGGGCGCTGGACAGCTTGCAAACAAGGTGTGAAAAATGGCTGTAAACGGAGACAAAAACGAACGAAAGTGACAAGTATGAAGGGACTGGACAGCCTGCAAACAAAAGTGAGAGAGGGTTGAAAATGGAAGGAGGAACGGATGAAAGAGATGAGGGAATTGGGCGCTGAAGAGCCTGCAAACAAGCTGGAAATGGGTGATGGAGGGTTGGAACTTGGGCGCCGGAAATAATCTGCCCAAAAATAAATAAATATATATATTTCTGGTTGTCAAATTTAGCGGAAGTACTTCCGCTAACTATTTGCTAAAGCTTAGCCAAGGAAAGTGCTCTGATGGGAGCTGGTCCTCCTCCAAACTGTGCTAAATGTTGCTGAAGCAAAGAGATGAAAGCCCTCAGCAAAGAGAGAATAAGAAATCACCAAGGAAAATGAGCGCTCAATCAGAAAATCAGATCTGAAATTCAGCAATCAGGAAAGTGCTCTAATACCAAGTTACGAACAAGACCACAATTATGCTATGGTTGATCTATGAAAGCAGGACATAAGCAGGAATTAGTCTAGAAAGCAAGAAAGAGAGCTTAAAAAGACTAAAGAGGAGAGAGATCAATATCATAGTTGAATAACAAATGACACAGATTCCCTACTTATAGCCAAAAGGAAGCCCTAAAAAGGAAGCTTCCAGTGGCAACCGCCCAACTAGGAGGGATAATAGTGCGCTCTCCAAGAAGGCCCCCACTCTCCAGTAATATGTCCAAATGTCCAAATAATGAAAAATAAGGCCCAAGGCCAACCATAAATGCTCTGAGTGTCAATAATGAATAAAAAAGGGCCCAAGGCCTGCTTATGCATAAAGTAAAGTAAATGTAAATGGACGTGGCGAATGTAATGAGCCGAGTCCATAACTAGGCATGTGATCTTTTTCATATGAGCTTGATACGTGGTATCGTTCTTGATATTGTGCGTCTACTACATTGCTAAATGATCCAGACCTTTTTCCCTTTCTTCCTATTGTTATCTTCAGGTGTGTTTCCAATATGGTTGACGGCATCAACAGGTTCAGATTTTTGTTCAATGAGATGGTCGTCCTCCTGAGGAGGCTAATTGGGAGTCCCTTGATGTGTTTGTGCACACTCTTTTACTTGCTAATCAGGCTCATGCTCTAGCGGCTACTATTCAAGATCCTTCACATCATATTGTTGCTTCAGCTAGCTTATTACCTTTTACCTCCAAATATTGGGTGTTTGGTACAATATAATGGGCCGGTTTCTTACTATTCCTATACAGCCGGTTCTTCCAACTTTTGCTCCTAATGGACGGGGCTTGTTTTTTTATCAGGGGAGTGTTATGGATATACAGGTCCGTATGATGTCCATTACATGCATCAATAATACATTATTATAGTGGCATCATTTACTTTCAATATTATTTTCAATATTAGCATGCTATTTCATATTGTTTTTAGTGGGCACGCACTTTTATTTGTATTTGATTGGCCTAGTCACATGGTTCCTAATTTGGGCCCTAATATTTGAATTTTCATATTTACCTCCAGTTATCTGAAGGGAGGTAGCTTTTGATTAGTATAACTAGCCACTAAGGCTCCTCGTTTGGTATCTTGTTATTTGGAGATGTGTCGTACTATTGCTCAGGTAGAGTTTTAGCCTCAGATATTTGTGATATTCAGATTATGTTCTTAGGTAAAGAGCCTCATTTGTTGTCATTAATGTCTATTGTTAATTATGTGATGCCATGTTTGTGCTATTGTATTTAAAAACTTTAATAAAGTCATGATTTTAATCTTTCACTCATATGGAATAGGAAGCAATGTACATTGCATAGTACTACAACACTATGTCAAAGAGAAACAACAAGCTTCATTTTTGGCAATAGGGTTAGAAATGCTTCACAACTATCCTTTGTTGATCAAAAGCAACAACAACTAGTCCATCTCAACGATATTGTCTTGAAGACCCCAATTCTTCCATAGATTTTCTTCAACAAAAGCCTATTTATCTACATAACAAATGATTGAAGACCTTTTTCCTTCAAAACTCCACCATACTACACAAGCTCACAAGAACTCAACTATGTGTAACCTTCTTCATCAAATCCAAATCTAGCAAGCGTTGAATGAGCAAAGTACATGCATCCATTTGCTAATGCATGTGTTATTATTAAAAAGTTTAACACAATGGCATAAAACCATCATCAAGAAGAAAATGGTAAATACACTATCCAATGGTTAAAATTTTCACAAGTACCCATCATACCAATGACTAAGAATAACCATGTTCTTACATAAGCACACGTAACTGATTCATCATTATTTAGAGTCGTTGCTTTGTCTAGTCATATGCCAATGGAAAATAGTGTCCAACCAAAATGGAGTGTGCAAGTAATAGTTCATAATGTCATAGGATGTGCTAAAAGTAGCCATTAGTTGGTTGATTGATGCACTTGCAAGGTATGAACTGTTTGACATCCAAGATATTTCATGGTCTTACAATTAACTCAACCAGCATCCTACAAGAGATGAACTTTCTAACATCCAAGATATATCATGACCTTACAATCTAATCAACTACTCATCCAAAACCCATCAGTACATTGGCTCTAACGTTTTAATGTGCACCAATTGTCAAGATCATGTGGAGATGAACAAGAAGAATATGTCACTGCAACCTTTTGGCAATCATTTATAGAACAATACAATGTAGAATCATGTAATTGATGGCTTTACAAAATATTAGAATAGAATATATTGCATGCAACCAACAGTTGGCGACAAATCTCCATCCTTCCAATAGCCTACTTAAAGACCTTTTATGTATCTAGTTTATTTGAACTTGCTATGCCCCATATTCATACAAACGTATTGGGGAACGTATATGTCAAATTCCAGAAATCTGCTAAATAAAATGACTCATAGGACCTGTAGTATAGATATTGGAACTATAATCATTGATGTGTACACTAATTAAGATCAATGACTGCCTATTCTAACTCTACACTAAAGGAATATGAAGTGAAAAAGCATCCCTCTGCTCCAGTCCGAGCAATTAGAATAGGAGACAGCAGAACGTATCTTTTCCCTATCCTCCAAAGGATGATAAAAACAAAGCAAGTCTCCAACTTACAAATCTAGTTATCCAAGTTCTTTTGAGTAATGGTTGCATCAAAATCATCCATCTTGATTTTAAGCTTCGGCACTAGACTGAAATTGTAAGATAACGAGCTAGGAATACCAATTGTGTGAACAAACTTTGGCAACGAATGAATTTTGTGAAGAAAACCATGGAACATAAGATGAAAATGATTGATGTAGAATAATCTGAAAAAATGCAGATATACAACTGTAGAAACAGAACTACAAAACAAGGTGTTAATGAGCCTATGTATACAAGAGAAAAGCTCTACAAGACCATGCTGATCAGTATAAGAAAGATGATGTAGGAACGAAAGAGCATGCAACAAAAGATGCAGAAATATGCATGGATAATGAAGAATGTTTGCGTCAGCTTGAGTGATAACCAATACCAGGAACCAACAATAGAAGGCGGCTAAATAGAGAAACCTTGATTTGGTTTCTTTTTTTTGATTCATTTCTTTCATTATATTTTTTTTGGCACTCATTGCCTTCCGCTAGGACCTGACATTCCCTATATCAATACATCACTTGAACATTGTCCTGTTAGTCGGGTTGAAGATCATGTATCGTCAGCGTATCGTATCTCTTTTGGGAGCAGCGAGACTCAAAGAGATTTTGGAATCAACCGAGCCTTGCATTTTACCCATCATAGATTTGAGGAGAACAAGAGATATCATGATTCTGATCCTATTCTAGAGGATAGAATCTTGAGGAAAACGTAGACGTTTCAGTACCACACCATCTAGAGAGAATCTCAGTTACCACTACAATTTACTACTAGAGGTCTGTTTGATGGACCTCGACTTTATACCGTCTTTTGGTGATGTTTGTCAAGTGATCTGAGGGGGAACTATTAGCCATTATTTCTATTCTTATGAGATATATCATTACCTATATCCTGGTGACATCTTGATCAGATTACAACATTGTGGAGATTGTAGTTACTTTGAAGTCCACGAACTCACTATTGATAGATCCAGGCGCCTTCTTACAGATGCTTTATCCACCCGCTATATAGAAGTGACACAACCTTCGCTAGAGATTCCATTACAATCACCAGGTTCTGCCCATAGTACAAATGCTTGAAATAGCTCAGGGAGAGAACTTCGACGAGTATGATTGGTAAGCAGTAAACGAGTTCCATAGGCAAGTGAGATAGGAATGCGATAAAGAATAAGTGTATACCCCTTCATCAGTTATATCTCTAGAGGATTGGAAAACTTCTATTAACTATGAACGTATGGTTTGTTGGTTGATGAAACATGTCTGGGATCACTAGTTTAGAATCAAGATTGAGACATGTGCAGCCATCCTCGTAGCAGCACGATACTGGAAGTGATGCACCCTGTTAAGTTATTCCCTCCCCTATGTTGATCCCACAGTGACGAAAAAGCCTAACAAATTTGGTGCATCTGCCGGGAGTTTACTTGATAGTGTCATTACTTGGATAGTTGATTATGCTATTGGTTAGCATCACACGAACTTGTGTGCTGATCCCATATAGAGCAAGATCTATTTTCGATAAGTTTCAATTGATGAGAGTTGTTACCAAGATACCCTGGATGGCAAGATCTTTGAAGTGATAAGTCATCGTAGAGTCACTACCACGAAACCGCTTGGGGGAAGAACTACATATTATGTCCCTGAACATCTTACTGTCTCCCAAAGTGGATAAATGTACACTAAGAGAACCTTTGTTGCATGACACCTTTCCGAATCTTGGTAAGAAAGGAGATGAGATGCTACCTGAGAATGAGTCGACTGGTCTAAAGGATGATGATACAGAGAAAGATCCACTTGAGAGGCGGTTGTGTTTTTAGAGATAGTACCCGACAGAAAAATATCCCCATTAGCAGCCTTTGAGGTAAAATCTATCAGGATGGCAGAAAGACCTACTGAACCATTTGTAGTCCCTAACACTGTGGGAGAATTACCCAAGCTCAAAGGGGCAATTCTTGAGTATCATGGAGCTCCATATGAGGATGTTGAGTTCCATATCAATGCCTTTTGGACCGCCTATCTTATAAACCGAATTACTGATTCCCACCATGAGATGATGTTTTTTGCACTCAATTTAACTAGATCAGCCAAGAGATGGTGTTATAGCTTGCCTAGGAAGTCTATTGAGACCACATAAGAATTTCTTAGACTATTTCTACTTGAGCATGCTCCACGTCGCACTCCCGATAGTCTATTGTTTACAATCAGCTCACTTCAACAAGGTGAAGGTGAAACAGTTCATCAATATCATCGTAGATTGACTGAATTAACGCGGCAAGTAGATGCCATGGTGCAATTACCCCCCCAGCTATTACTCGCTTTTTTTCTGAGAGGGCTGAGAAATGACATACAACTTGTAGTACGTTAGAGTAGCCCTCAGACTTTAACAGAAGCCTTAAGTAAAGCTGTTATAGTGGAGGATGCACAGATTGCCATCACTCATGCATCAAACATATCTAGAGATGTGAGTACATAAACCTTAAAACGGATGCGTGGGAGCATAATACATTTAGAGGTAATCAAGTCTACAATAATCCCCAGCCCTTACAAGAGCGGAGACTTCCAGCAGCTACACCAGAACCACAGCCACCACCCATACTTTGACATGAAAGAGATGCTCAAAGGATACATGGATGTCATGAATGAGAATATATCTACACTGGCCTTTGATGTGAATTTTCTAAAAAGACAACAAAATCCGTTGGGCCAAAGAAGGCCTTTTGATCAATCAACTGGCATTATATGTAGATTTTGCCAGGGAAACCACCTTAATCGAAACTGTCCCAACACTGTCTGTGCATTTTGTAAGAAGACCGGACACCAAGAAGACCGATGTTGGGCCCGTAGAGAAACTTTGACTACACCAAATTCAAGACCAGGGCTTGTGAATCATAGATCACAAGATGAAAGATTGGCCGAGAATCCTAGATCAATCAGTTTTCTACATAGGCCTTCGATATTACGACCACATGACAAAGGAAAAGCCAAGATGGAGGATGAACGTTCCCCAGTGAACCTGATAGAAATCGAGACAAATAGACCTGTGGAGGTGAAAGAAGAAATTCTGGTTGTAACCAAAAGTAAGCCAATATAGAAGTACCTACTACATCTTGGAAAAGAACTACATTAGGGGAAATATGGGCTTAAAATGGGCCTTTTAAGAAATTTCACTTTAGAGAGAGGTTACGTAGAGAGAGAATGCAAACCGGTAACTTCTGGTCGCCGTTTTCCGAGTTTTCGGCCTTGCCCGACGTTTAACTAGTATGGTTAACTTCAAACAATAGTTAGTTAAGCATGAGATGTAATAACTTCTCTTCATGCTCATTCCAAAATTCGGGACTAGAGCTTTAAGACTGAAAATCCTGGTGTGCTCAATGCAAAAACTGAAGCGGGAGTGGCATAACTTGTGAAATCACTGTATGCTTATAGCGAAATATGAGGCGGGACAATTTTTCAATGCGACATAAACATTACAAAAGTAAGTTATGCTAGATCTAATCATATTGATTTACTGTAGTTTGATGCATTTACATGATTGTAACTTTTAACAAATGTTATTTCCATTTGCATGTTGCTCTTCCGATGGAATGCACTCCAATAATTAAGAAAAATGCGAAAATTATCACATGTGACATGCCTAGAAACACCATTTTTTGCCCTAATTTTTGAATTTCATTTTCCCTCAAATTCTATATGAAGGGAGGTAGGTTTTGTCTACTATAAATAGCCACTAAGAATGGTCATTTAGTAGCTTTGGTCTTGGGCTTCTTGTAGGGGAGTTGTACTATCTTGGAAATCTTAGTTGGAGATCTGCCTGAGCTATCGGCGGCCATTGATATTCATACAGTTTCTTAGTTCAAGATGCTTTGTGAATGCTTTTTGCTGTCTTTTATGCATTATTGATATCAAAATCTGTGAATCTGTTCATAGCATGGTATTAGAGCTCTTTCATGCCAACCGAAATTTTTTTTGCAAGATCTACAACAACGAAAGCGAGATCTCTCTCTCTCTCTCTCTCTCTCTCTCTCTCTCTCTCTCTCTCCCCCATGGCGCCCCCTCTCTCCCGCGCTGCTGCTCGCCGGACCCCCCCACCCCCTCGCTCCCCTACCCCACTCCCCCCCCTCGCTGCCATCTCCTCTTCCACCCTCGCTGCTGCCACCTGCCCCCCACCTGCTGATGCTGCCATCACACTCCCTCCAATCGCACTCCCTCCCATCGCTGCTGCTGTTTCTGTCTCCCCCATCGCTGCTGCCACCTCGCTTTCCCCCATCGCTGCTCCACCTCTTCTTTCTCATCTCTCTCATCTTCTTCTTCTTCCCCTCCCGCTCTCTCATCATCTTCCTCTTCATCTTCACGCCCACACACAGTTCTTCCGGCTCCGCCATCTACAGCATCCATTCTTTACACTCCATCCAAATCAACTGCACTCTTTTCCTCTTGGGAAGCTGACCAAATGCGAGCAGATTTCCAGTTCTTGAACCAAGAACTTTCAGAGTTGAAAGGAGTAATGGTCTCTTTACTAAAGGAGAAGAACCTGTTACAGTCCAAAGTTGCTTCATTGGAGCAAGCGCTCAACACTAATCTACCACCACCATGATACGGGAGCTTGAGAGCAAAATTGAGCAGCATAAAGATTCATGGGCAGCAGTCCTGAAGAAAGGCACCAAGCCTGGCGCCCCCATTTCCTCCGTTATCTCAGCCACCATTTCGGAAGAGTGGTCAAGGGAACAAAAGGCCCATAACATCAGGGTTCACGGAATACCGAACACAAGATGCCATTGCCGAAGCTACGAGATTTTATCCGTTTCACTTCCCTAGAGAGTCGCCGAGATGCTTTGTGGTGCAGAGCTAAGCTACATGGCACCACTATCTATATGGATGACGACCTCACATATATCCAGGTAGAGGAGAGGCGTAAGGCCTTTCAGGCAGCCCGTCAGTCTGGCAGACGAGTCATTTATCGAGATGGACGAGTGCGCTTTCTTGAAAGCGCTCCTAGTAGACCCCAGTGCTAGGGATTTGGGGTGCCCGGGGTTGGGAGCACCCTAGGGCCCCATCCACACCACCTTCGGATTGGAGTGTGGAATTGTGCTGGCATACACTCATCTTCTACGGCAGGGGGACCTTACTGATTTTATTACAGACAAAGATGTATTATTCTTCATGGAGACACACGAGAGCCCGAAGCGAGGACTTCCCTCTTTTCCTGGATATAGATGGGACTCAGCATTCCGATGAGAGACTAGATCTGCCAGCGGTCGAGGTTCAGGTGGGGTCGCCTGCCTATACAGAGAGACTCTCCATTCGAGTATTGACTTCATCCGACATGACGAACAGGCCCACTACTTATGGACTCGCATCGTGGGTCAGGATATTGGTTTGGATAGAGATCTTTTTATTGCAGCATGTTATTTTCCACCAGAGTCCTCGTCCTTTGCTGAGGGTATTGGATCTCCATATCAAGACCTCTCACCAGATATTATCAGATTCTCAAAGCGGGGGCATATTCTCCTTACAGGGGATTTTAATGCCCGGACATCTTCGAGACAAGCAGAGTTCTTTGACACCACTGATCAGCTGCGTGTTTGTGCCCTCGACAGTGATATGCTTGGGGTTACCAGGACCTCCGCGGATAGTTTGGGACCTACTACTTCATATGGTGAGCACTTCCTGCAGTTTGGAGAGGCACATGAGCTAGCCATTTATAATGGCTTACCTTGCTGGCCACATTCAGACAGTTACACATGCCACCCTCACAGTGGAGGACATACTGTCGTTGACTATCTCATGGGGTCACCATCCTTTATACCCATAGTCTCTGACTTCCACGTTTCCCCCACCACCCTTTCTGATCACTCATTTCTCTCCTTCGATATCGGCCACCTTACACCCACTCATTCATCTACACTACCCATGCTTACCCGAGCACCCACGTACACATTTGATCCCACATACATGCCACTGTACAGGCAGTCCTTGGCTTCAATTTTATACTCCTTTGACACCCAAGCTGCTTATCTTACCACCTCTCTCCACACAGCTGCATCACTAACCCTCCCCATAAAACCACATCCCAAAAAGACTCGACGCACACCTCGACCACTACAATCTCCATGGTACGATACCGAGTGTCGTTCTCTTCATCGGTCAGTAACCTACTCACATATCCATGCCCCACATCAACTTCGATCTTCCCGACGCTCCTACTGTCATGTTCTCCGCCGTAAGAAGCGTTCCTATGATGATTCTGAAGGGAAACGTCTTATTGACCTTCTTTTCAGTTCTTCCTCAGGCTCTTTTTGGCGTGAGTTCATTCCTCGCTCTCCACCACCTCTCCTAGAGGACCTCCGCATTTGGACTGATTATGCTACCAGCCTGTCTACCGTCCCTACCGACTCACCTATCTCTATATCTCCACGACCATCTGAGTTCTCCTTCACATCCGACCTGGTACTTCCAGCCATTAACAAGATAAAATCCCACAAAGCTAGAGATATTGAAGACCATGAATCTGAACTCCTTTCCCATGCCTCTGACTTACTCGTCCCCACTATAGCCACCCTTCTTAACTCCACAGTTGTTTCCGGTTTCCCATCATCCTGGTGCACTAACATTATCCACCCCATCCATAAGAGTGGTGACCCCATGATTCTGAGTAACTATAGCACCATCATGATTGGGCATGTCCTGGCGAAACTATATGGTACTATACTATAGTCTGTTGTGAGCTCAGAGGCGGAGACTAGGAGACTACATGCCATGGGTCAGGCAGGTTTACGAGCCCACTATTCTACGGCAGATCACATCTTCACATTGTCGGCCTTGATTGAAGAGGCTAAGCACAGGAGACGGAGGGTTTACTGTTGTTTTGTGGACTTCAGGAAAGCCTTTGATTATGTTCCTCACTCATTGCTCATCCAGAGACTCCGAGACCTCGGCTTCTCCATCGACATCGTTCTTGCTGTGATAGCACTTTATGAGCGGGTCTTGGGATGTTTCCGGCATAGCAATGGCATATCCGATCACATTTGGAGCACTATTGGGGTGAAGCAAGGTTGCCCCTCTCACCGGTCCTCTTTGGTTTGTATATTGATGAGTTGGAGAGAGTCATTACATAGTTTGGTGGTGCTGGTTGCAGGCTTGGGGACATCTTGATTGCTATCCTCCTTTATGCCGACGATGTAGTATTGGTATCACCGACTAGAGAGGGTCTATAGCGACAGTTGGACTGCTTGCACGAGTTTTGCACCAGATGGGGCTAGGGGTGAACAATGGGAAGATCAAGGTTATGGTCTTCAACACTTCGCGAGCATTCATACCGCGACATGAGCTTACTTTGGGTGGACAGGTTCTAGAGGTGGTCCCTTCCTACACATACCTGGGAGTCCTTTTCTCAGGTCCTACTTTTAGCATGAGACAGGCCCCCACCCCCCGACTGGGGAACGGACATGCCTCCCTTTAAAAGCTAGAGCGATTTTGTTTCTGGAAGTCCATCCAGGATGCTCGCAGTAAGTGTCGCCTCTCTGATACCATTGTCACCCCCATGGCTGTTAGGGACCCAACTCTCTTGGGTCCCAAACCCAGACTTGAGACTGGACGATGACTGGGCCTGTAGACTTGACCGGTGACTCGTGAACCTGCATGGTTGCCACGTGTCATGATCCAGGAGTGCACATGGCTTGGAGTCTCTCTCCTTGGAGGTATACAAGGGGAGGAGGACTCATTTGCCATCCATTCTGTCTACCTAGGAGGAGGTGGATGGAGAGCGTGTGCACGGCTTGGATGTGTTGCTAGCGTGAGGCAGGAGATGGCTGAGAGCCTGGGCGGTGGTATGGGACGCCGTCTGGGATGGAGGTCGGATCCAGCTTGATACGGTCACAGGCCAGGGCATGGTGGGTGGACCCGGATTAGGTCCTATGGCGGGGTGGAACGTGAACCGTTCGGTCTCTTGTGGTTAACCGGCACCTGGAGGTTTGCAGTAAGTAAATTGGTAATATATGGTATCAGAGCCACTGGATGCTAAAAGCAGGTGCGTTGATCCGTAGTAGATTTCTTGTATTTTACGATGCTTCTGACGGAATTCAAAACGGGCTTAAATCGGGTTTTTTTATGCGCTTTTGTGTGTTGGTCCTTCTTCGCTGTTTTTTGTTTTTTGGATGAAAATTTTCGAAAAAAAACAGTGTGGGGCCCTTTGCAGTGAGCCACGTGAACTGTCCAGAAGCAGACAGGTGGCAGCCCTCCTCAACTATCATTTCCGCTCAACGTTGAGGTAACAGGCAGTGCCAAGGGGCCCCTCCCAGAGCAAATAAGGTAACGGGTGTTCTCGCTGTCTGAGCAGCGATGGAGTATACATCTAAAAACTTTGTATTGGATCCTCCTTAGCGATGCCACATGGCACTGTCCGGGTCAGGACAGGTGGCTCCTTCAAGCAGAAACCTGTTCCGCTCCCGATTGGAGGCTCAAATCACCGTTTCACGGGCCAGAAATGTCAAGTCGCTTTTGACTAGGTTCCGTTGGAAAACAGCGAGGGAGCCTTAAATTTGAATTATACATTCCAAAAATGGAATGTTAGCCAACTCTGAGGGTGAAGAGGGATCTGGCTGCCTACTGGCCAGAATTCTGGTGGGTGGCCAGTATGCTACTGTGGTGCCAAAGTGGCAAGGTATGGCCACTTGGCAGTTTGTAGGTAAGCATGGAGAGGGAGGGATACCTCTCCTATGCATGGTTTTTTCTTTTGAATTAGAGGTGGAGGTGGTGGTGCATCCTCCTCTTGCTCTCTCTTATTCCATTTGGCAGCCATGGACAATACCATTTGGTTTGTGAAGAGACAGCAAGAGTAGCTTTGTATCTACTTTCCTTGAGTAGCATTTGATTCTCTTCTATCATCTCTTCTTAATTCACCTCTCTTCTCTTTGAAAAAATGGAACCTACTCCTACCACAGCCTATGTCCCCTGTTCATGAGGCTACAGTATCTGCCTCTGTCTTAGACCCTGATGCCTTGATGCTGGCTATTAACAGTCTACAGCAACAGATTGTGAATATGCAAGCTACGCACAGTCGGGATCAGCAGGACCTCAAGGAATTGACGCAGCTAAGGCAATTGGTGCATCAACCCTTGTTTACTCCTGAAGTTTTTGCTCGGGAAAAGAAGGATAGAACCCCGAAGGCGGTCTTGCAATGGCTGGATCGATGGAATTCACACTTTTCCATGCACGATTCATCCGAGGATAACAAGATCAATCTCGCCATCATGTACCTGCGAGGTAAAGCAATTACCTATTGGCAAGATATAAGGGTGAAGTTCCTAGGAATTGGGAGGATTTTTGTAAGGCCTTTAAGGCGGCCTTCCTTCCTATTCTTGACAATTTTGAATTTTACCGTCAGTATGCAACGATCCATATGGGGTACCGGCCCTTGGATCAGTATTTACAAGAACAAGAGGTCTATTCTAGTTTTGCAACTAGAATAGATCCTTTGCTAGTAAAGTTGCATTTTATACTGGGGTTGCCAAGAGACTACCAGCTAGAGGTTAGGAGGAACCAGCCTCACACCCTCGAGGATGCTGTTCGCTTCGCCAAAATCTACGATGATACTCGTACGATGGCTAAGCCTGAGACTGGTGTCTTGCCCGACGTAAAAGGTAAGAGGCCTTTCTTTCCAAAGAAATCGAAAGATAACGCAAAGGAAGGGACTTCAGGTTCAGGGAAATCAATTGTACAAGAAATTGAGAGCTAAATCAAGCAAAAAAGCAGTTTTACACTTTTTCTCACCCTTAGTCTATGAAGAAAAACTATGTAACACACAGTTTGTCGTTCTTACATAACGGCTCACTCATAGAATTGAATGGAAATGTTGATATTTCTACTCCGTATATGCTTTCTGCTTTGGAAACTATTAAATGTATGGATATTGTGGATTGCAGTTCTTATTTATGTTGGTTAAAAGATTTTACTTACCATGAAGAACGTAGTTTGCAATTTTACAATCTCCAAATGGAATTAATGTCTAATAACCTAAAACAAAAAAACTTGCCGGAAGGTGAAATTTTTAGGAAACTTAGACAAGAATTTAACGATGTATTTCCTGAACAGCTTCCTGAGGGTCTTCCCCCCTCTAGGGGTGTTGACCATGGTATTAAACTGATTCCTGGTAGTTCTCCTATATCATTGTGTCCATATAGGATGAGTACTACTGAAGAGGATGAAGTTTATAGGCAACTGCAAAATTACCTTAAGATGGGCCATGTTAGGCCTAGTAAATCTCCTTGGGGGGCACCTGTGCTCCTTGTTGATAAAAAAGACGGAGGCACTCGTCTTTGTGTGGACTTTAAAAAGTTGAATAAGTTAACGATTAAAAACCGTTATCCTTTGCCGCGAATGGATGAACTGGTTGATCGATTGCATGGTGCAAAGTACTTCACCAAAATCGATTTGAGATCAGGGTATCATCAAATTCGCATATAGACTGAGGATATTGAAAAATCCTGGTTTAGAACTAGGTACGGCCATTATGAGTTTCTGGTTTTACCTTTTGGCTTGACAAATGCTCCAACGACTTTCCAGCAGATGATGAACGATCTTCTTCGTCCATATCTGGGAAAGTTCGTAATAGTCTACTTAGATGATATTCTCATCTATAGTAAGACCTTGGAGAAGCATGAGGAGCATCTCAGGACTGTCTTAAAGTTACTTAGACAGGAGAAGCTTTTTGCCAAGGAGTCCAAATGTGTGTTCTTCCAGAAAAGGTTGTTATACCTTGGTCACATTATTTCGGACCACGGGTTGGAAATTGACCCAAATAAAGTCCGACAAGTACGTGAATGGCCTATCCCTAAAACAATCCGGGAGGTTAAGTCCTTTTTGGGCTTTACGGGGTTTTTTCATTGATTCATCTTGAACTATGCATTAATTGCATTGGCCTTGACGAATGTCCTCAGAGGGGCTAAAAAAGTTAGCCGGCACAGTAAGTTCAGTCCTCCAGTTACTTGGACTGAAGAGTTGAATCAGAGTTTTGAGAACCTCAAATATTGTATAACTACAGCACCTATTTTACACATAGTGGATCCTAACAAGACGTATGTACTTGAAACAGATTCCAGTGACTATGCTATAGGCGCAGTCCTATATCAGGATGGTAGACCGGTAGCTTTTGAAAGCAAGAAGTTGGACCTTGCTCAAAGGCGGTATTCCACCTATGACAAGGAACTTTTCGCTGTCATTAATGCCCTGAAAGTTTGGAGACATTATTTGTATGGCTCCCAGTTTACTATAGTTACTGACCATCAAGCGTTAAAGTATATTAACGATGCGGTCGACCTTAGGGGTCATAAGGCCAGATGGTCAGAGATGCTCCAAGAATTTCATTATGACATTGAGTACCGGAAGGGTACTTCTAATAGTGTCGCGGATGCCTTAAGCCGGATTGGAGAGGTTAATCAGTTAAGCTTTTCTAAGATCCAATCTGAGTTGTATCTGTCCTTTAGAGATTTGTGTAAGACCGATAGGTACTTCGGTCGTATTTTGGCTAGACGTCCTGGCAGGTTCTTCTAGATCTAGTGATGAGCTTGGAATGCAGGATTCCAAGATTTCTCCTCAGGATAAGATACAAAGAGACTATTCCATTAGGAATGGGTTACTTTTCCGGAATGGAAAAGTTTGTGTGCCAAAAAATGATGATATAAGGGCCCAAATCTTGCATGAATGTCATGACAGCCCGTGTGCAGGGCACCCTGGCGCTCAAAGGAACTTTTACTGACCAAACTTAAAAGGTCAAGTGGAGGCATATGTTCGCAAGTGTGCGCGATGCCCAGTTAACAAAGCTGAAAGACTTAAGACAGCTGGTTTGTTAATGCCCTTGGAAATTCCTGAAAGAAAGTGGGAAAGCATTTCCATGAACTTTGTGGTTGGGCTACCTCGGACGGGGAAGCAAAATGATGCCATTTGGGTAATAGTTGATAGGTTAACTAAAATGGCGCAGTTCATACCAACCAAGCAAACTGTCAAAGCTTCTGAACTTGAACAACTTTTCGTGGAAAAGTTGTTCAGGTTGTTTGGTTTGCCGAATGACATTGTTAGTGATCGAGATCCAAATTTCACTGGCAAATTCTGGCAAGCGGTCTTTGAGAAATTAGAGACCACCCTAAGTTTGGGGTCATCAGATCATCCTGAATCGGATCCATCCTTTGTACCTACTGAACCACAGGCCATTGTTGATGTACGTCAATGTGGGCTCAGAAACCGGCAAGTAACTGAGTACTTGGTTCGTTGGAAAGGAAGTTCCGAGGACGATGATACTTGGGAGAAGGAACATGACCTTAAACTGAGATTCCCTGGATTCCTTCCTTAGATAAGGAATTTTTTAAGGAAGAGGGAATGTTAGGGACCCAACTCTCTTGGGTCCCAAACCCAGACTTGAGACTGGACGATGACTGGGCCTGTAGACTTGACCGGTGACTCGTAAACCTGCATGGTTGCCACGTGTCATGATCCAGGAGTGCACATGGCTTGGAGTCTCTCTCCTTGGGGGTATACAAGGGGAGGAGGACTCATTTGCCATCCATTCTGCCTACCTAGGAGGAGGTGGATGGAGAGCGTGTGCACGGCCAGGATGTGTTGCTAGCGTGAGGCAGGAGATGGCTGAGAGCCTGGGCGGTGGTATGGGACGCCGTCTGGGATGGAGGTCGGATCCAGCTTGATACGGTCACAGGCCAGGGCATGGTGGGTGGACCCGGATTAGGTCCTATGGCGGGGTGGAACGTGAACCGTTCGGTCTCTTGTGGTTAACCGGCACCTGGAGGTTTGCAGTAAGTAAGTTGGTAACAATGGCTTTATATGCGGCAGAGGCATGGTGTACAGGTCTCCCCTCTTCACACTGGGCAGTCTTTCACGGTTACAGACCACCATGCTAGCTCGGTTGATTCGAGCGAAGCCTTCTGTTCCACATGAGATTCTCCTGGCCGAGTTTGCAGTTCCACCTATACAGATCGAGGCAGCTCTTCAGCTCATTACATACATACAGAGGATACAGGCAGTACCAGAGATCGACAGACGATACATACAGGTTGCACTATCCTCCTCACAACATCTTCATGATCAGGGCTACAGGTTATCATGGTTCTCTCAGGCATCTCACCTCCTACTTGAATCACATGGTATCTCCATCACAAAGCTTCCCTCAGGCACCCACCAGTATATCAGACAATTCCTCTATCGTGCATATCTGGAGCGAACTTGGCATAACCAGTTAGGGGTTAAGCCAGCTTTCTACCAGACCCATTTCCTGGAGCGGGATGCATCGGGGACCCCGGTCATGCCAAGCTACCTGGATTCGGGACTATTACATTGCCTCAGATTCACACTGGGACAACTTAGGGTGTCTTCTCATCAGCTAGCCATTGAGACTGGGAGGTTCCTTGGTATTCCTAGAGAGGAGCAGATTTGCCAGTTATGCTCTCTAGGAGAGGTAGAGTCTAAGGAGCACTTTATCTTCTGATGCCCTGTATACTATGAGATCAGAGGGCGATATTATTGCCTGTTTCGAGACATGCCTACCACTCTACGCTCTCTCGTAGCCTATGAGGACCCACGATGTGTTGCTTTGATGATACGCGAGATGTTCATACTACGGAGAGATTTACACGGGACACCCCAGCCTTTTACCTCACATCCATTGATTACCTCATTCTTTACTATGCGGAGATTGCGTGCTTTAGTGCCTGAGGATGAGGATTATGACGACGACGAGGATGATAGCCACTCACATGCTCATAGAGATCAGAGACAGTGTACTCTCACCATCACATTACTACCAGGATCGCCAGACATCCTACGACACCGGCAGGCTCCAGTGCTTTCTCACGTTGTTGCTCGCATTTCTACAGCAGCAGCAGCAGCAGCACACAGTCTTGACATCTTGACATAGCTACATATGATTATTATGCACACACGTGTCTATGTTAGTTTTTAGTTTGTAGTAGATGTTTTCTGTATTATGGTTTGGAGACGTTTTATACGCTCCCATGGTTACCACACACTTGACATGTACTTCTTTAGTCTTATATGCCTTTTGGCATGAAAAAGACATTAATAAAGCTTCTTTCTTTCATTCTTTCTCTCTCTCTCTCTCTCTCTCTCTCTCTCTCTCTCTCTCTCTCTCTCTCTCTCTCTCTCTCTCTCTCTCTCTCTCTCTTTCTCTCTCTCTCTTGGCTTCTCTACTGACAGTTCTAGCTATGATGAAACTGTATGAGCAAGCTCTCAAATGTTTTCGGGGTGACACTGGCCTTTCAGAGCACATATGGAGTACCATCGGGGTGAAACAGGGTTGCTCCCTTTCACCTACACTATTCGGACTATATATTGACGAGCTTGAGAGGATCATTGAGCATAGCGGTGGTACAAGTTGCCGACTTCGGGATATTATGATTGTCATTCTCCTATATGCAGATGATATTGCTTTAGTCTCCTCAACTAGAGAGGGATTACAGAGACAGTTGGATAGTCTTTATGGTTTTTGTACTAGATGGGGTTTGCGGGTCAACACTGATATGAAGACCAAAATTATGGTCTTCAACACATCCAAGGCTTTCATGCAGCGACAAGAGCTTTTTCTAGATGGAGAGCCGTTGGAGATTGTGTCATCCTACACCTATCTCGGGGTTCTTTTCACTGGTCCTATGTTTGGTATGAGACATGCAACTACAGCCAGACTTGAGAAGGGACATGCCTCCTTGGTCCAGCTTGAGCGTGTTTGCTTCCAGAGATCTGTTCGGGATGCCCCGAGTAAGTGTCGGCTATTTGATACTTTTGTCTCCCCTACTGCACAGTATGCTGCAAAGACATGGGGCCCAAGACTCACCTCTGCTGATTGGGCTAGTATCTCACGCCTCCAGGTCCTTATGTTATCACGGGTGATACGGGATAAGCCCTCTGCCCCGCACCAAATTCTCCTAGCAAAGTTTGTAGTTCCACCTTTACAGCTTGATGCCATCTTCCGTCTCATCACATATATACATCGCCTCCGGCTGCTTCCCACTGATGCACAAAGATATCCACAGGCGGCACTCATATCATCTCAGCACCTCCACAGTCTGGGTTATCACTTATCATGGTTCTCACAGGCAGCAAGTCTATTGGATACATTTGGCATATCTATCACAGACCTCCCAACGGGTACACATGATTATATCAGACGGTTCCTCTACAGAGCATACCTTCGCCGTACATGGCAGGGCAAATTAGGGGTTAAACCTGACTATTACAGCACTCCCTTCATGACCAGGGCTATCAACTATAATGGTTCTCTTAAGCATCCCACTTCCTCCTTGAGTCATTTGGAATCTCCATTACATAGCTCCCTTCAGGTACTCGTCAGTATATCAGGCGCGTCTTATATCGGGCATATCTTGATCGTACTTGGAGGCGACAACTTGGGGTTAAACCCGACTATTACTAGACTCATTTTATTGAGCTTGACATAGCAGGGTTCCCAGTTTTGCCACACTGTTTGGACTCGAGACTATCACACTGCCTCAGATTTACATTGGGACAGCTCCGCGTATCATCACATCAGTTGGCTATTGAGACCGGGAGATTCCAGGGTATCCCGAGAGAGGAGCGGATTTTCCAGTTATGCTCCCTAGATGAGGTAGAGTCTGAGGAGCACTTTATCTTTAGGTGCCCGGTGTATTACAAGATCAGAGAGAGATACCACTATTTGTTCCGTGACACACCTGTCACCCTACGACCCCTCCTAGTCTATGAGGACTCCCGATGCGCTACACTCATGATACGAGAGATGTTTATACTGCGACAAGACTTGCATCAGACATCCCAACAACGTCATGTTTCTCAGCCTCAGATCACTTCTTTCTTCTCCAGGAGGAGAGGACGAGACCTAGTATTTGATGATGATGACTTACCTACCCACAGAGATAGGAGACAGTGTCCCACACATACTCATGTTGCAGCACGAGCTACTTGACTTATCACGAGGAGACCTCTTCATCCTCCTAGATGACGTCAGAGACCACCAGCGGTCCTTCATGCTGCGGCCCGTATTACATCTTTTTATAGCATCAGCAGGACAGGATTGGATGATAGTGTCACACCTCACTCATGACCTTTAGCAATATACATGCTCCCACATGTTTCATATATCATCACATCTATTTTAGTTCATAGCTTTAGATTTACTATTTCTGTTACTGCTTTGGAGACGTTTCATACGCTCCCACTGTCACCACATACTTGACATGTACATTTACTAGTCTTATATGCCTTTTCGCACATTAATAAAACTTTCTTTCTTTCTTTCTCTCTCTCTTCTCTCTCTCTCTCTCTCTCTCTCTCTCTCTCTCTCTCTCTCTCTCTCTCTCTCTCTCTCTCACGTGAGCGCGCGCAGCTGTCTCCATCGCGGCTGACATGGAAGTGGTATCATAGCGCTGACCTAGCATTGTCCATCCTGCTATCTGTCCATCCTGCTGCTATCATGGCCTAGCTCCCCCCACTCCCTACATTCCAGGCAACCTAAAGAGACAATCGCTGTCACTAAACCCTACTCCTCCATCGTTATTGCTTCTTGCACATCCATTGTTGCTAATGTTGCAAATACATCTATTGTTGCTGGAAAAACAGCCGCTACGCCTCAGCCAGCTTCTCAATCTTCACCTTCACCTTCACCTTCTCCTTCTCTACCATTTGCAATCCCCATCTCTCCGTCAAACCCTATTGCTAATAGTAAATCCACTATAGCCCATCCTTTGACCCCGAACGCCCCAGAAGATGAATCACTTTTGCCTCCAGCCTTTATGATCTCCGTCATTCGTGCAAATCAGTTACGTTCTTACGAATATCTCAACAGCCATCAAGGATAACTTTCTTCTCTTGAAGCTATGATCCATGCGGTGCAATCGCATCTTCAAAAATTACATTTGTCTATCGATGATCTCAAGAAAGAAGTTGCAGCCATCAAAATCGAAGCTTCTTCTAATTTGCTACTTCAGCTAAGATCCAACAGCTTGAAACTCAAGTGGAACAACATCATATTGTTGTCTCATCTTGGGCAGATGTTCTTAAAGGTACTAATACTGCTGTTCTACCACCTCCATCTCAGCTACGTTCACCGAGAGCCGTTTGCGAGAGCAAAAGGCTCTTAATGTCCGGCTCAGAGGTATTACGAACTGCCATGATGTTGTTGGTGACGCTAAGAAGTTTCTTAAAGAGAGTTTTCAACACCACAACAAAGATATGGAAACCTCATGGCGGCCTAAGGAAGATCCAAATGCTCTTGTGATACGCTTTGCATCCGGCATTGGTCATCGTGACGTGCTAGGGAAGAGATCTACACTGCGGGGTACCACGATATACCTGGATGAAGACCTCACTTTCATTTAGGTTCAAGAACGGAAAAAGGCAAAACAAGAGGCTCTAACGAATGGAAAGCGGATGATCTATAGAGATGGCATCATTAGATTTGTAGATATTAAACCTCTTGCTATTAATGAGATATCTGAGATTGTTCAGAGTTGACTTGAGAGTTAGAGCACTAAAGATATGCCCAGTTGAGCTTGTAAATGGTCTTCGTACCATATAATCCTGGACATTATTCTCTTTTTAGTTAGTTTGGTTTTAGTTATGTTGTTTTGACGGCATTGCTCCGTCTTGGTGCCATCCTATCTTATGTACTTGTCCGTCTTATGCGCCTTTTGGCATGGAAAAGACGTTAATAAACCACACCAGGAAAACCAACGTTATGATCTTCAATACCTCCAGGACCTTTATGCAGCGACAATTGTTCACACTAGGGGGACAACCACTTGAGGTGGTATCCTCTTACACCTACTTGGGGACTTCCTTCACCAGTCCTGCTTTCAGTATGAGACACGCAGCCACAGATAGACTACGGAAGGGGCATGCTGCTTTGGTTAGTCTTGAGTGCTTTTGTTTCAGGAAGCACATTTGGGATGCCCCGAGTAAGTGCAACCTATTTGATACTATTGTTGCACCCACAGCTATGTATGCAGCAGAGGCCTGGTGTACTGGAATTTCAGAGTCAGAGTGGACTAGCATCTCACGTTTACAGATCAGTATGCTTGCATGCATGATCCAGGCCAAACCATCTGTTCCTCACCAGGTTATACTTGCTGAGTTTGCCATCATTCCACTACGAGTTGAGGCTATTTTCAGGTTGATCACATATCCAGAGAGTGATGAGTCTTCCGGTTTCACGATATCCACGCATAGCTTTTCTCTCTTCTCAGCAGCTTCATTTTCAGGGTCATCAGCTATCATGGTACTCCCAGGCTTCTCGTCTTCTACACACATACGACATTGACATTTCTGATCGTCCAGTGGGTTCGCATCAGTATATCACAGGGGTTATATATCGTGCATATTCCCGAGTGACTTGGCGGGGGCCCTTGGGGGTCAAACCGGAGTTCTATCGCTCCAGTTTCCTAGAGCTAGACAATGTTGGGGTCCCAGTTTTGCCTCGTTATTTGGATAGCGGACTTTCACACTACCTCTATTTTTACATTGGGTTGGTTCAAAGTTTCCTCACACCAGCTATATGTGGAGACAGGGCGATTCTAGGGCATCCCTCATATGAGCAGACTTTGTCAGATGTGCACATTAGGAGAGGTGGAGTCAGAGGAGCATTTCCTATTCAGATGCCCTGTCTATTATGAGATTCGCGGACGCTATCATTGTCTTTTCCGGGATTCTCCAGTCACACTTCGCTCTCTCATTTCATATGTTGACCCTCGATGTGTGGCATTGATGATTCATGAGATGTTCCTGCTCCGTAGGGATTAACTTTAGCATAGTCATTTATTTCTAACACCCTCCTTAAATGACAATGCAAAAACTGAAATCTTCATTGTGTAACAAAACCAACACATGGTATCAAATTTAAAGCTTTGCATAAAGCTTCAAATCTGACTCTAGGCAACGCCTTAGTGAAGAGGTCCGCAATATTATCCTCCGTAGGACAATATTCAAGCAAAATGTCGCCATCATGAAGTCTCTCCGAACAAAGTGATAATGGATCTCGATGTGCTTTGTCCTCGCATGAAAAACAGGATTCCGTGCAATGGCAATAGCACTTTGACTAGGCATGTATCTTTTGATACCACACCCTCAGAGCTTGCTTCAGTCCATAAAGTGCGTTCTTGAGAAGACAAACTTTATTTTCTTGGCCTTCAACCAAAAAACCAACAGGTTGTTGAAGGTACACTTCCTCATTGAGATCACCATTGAGGAATGCTGTTTTTATGTCAAGTTGCCGCAAACGCCAACCAAAGTGGGCAGCCAAAGAGGTTACTACCCTCACGGTAGTCATCCGACCAGTAGGAGAAAAAATCTCCTCATAATCAATCCCCTTTTGCTGAGCATAGCCTTTGGCAACGAGCCTTGCCTTGTACCTTTCAATGGTACCATCTGCCTTATACTTGATTTTGTATACCCATTTAGAACCAATTGCCTTCTTCCCATGAGGAATATCAACAAGAACCCAAATCTGGTTCTTCATAAGTGAGTCATACTCATCTTGCATCGCATCCTCCCAACATTTTACTCCCTTGGCCTGCTCATAGAAAACAGGTTCTTCTGCAACATCTCCATGAGATGTAGAGCAAAATCTGAAAATCAGCATAGTCCACTGATTTTGTAGAGGCACGTGTCTTTCCATCATAAAATGAACTTACTTTGCTATCCCGCAAAGTCGACAACAGCCACCGTGGGACTGTTTTGGGCTGTCCAACAGCCATGTCTCTTCTTACAATTTGTTGTCCAAGATCCCCCGACACCGCACTTGGCTGTCCAAGATCTTCCAAAACTGGTCCTTGCTGTCCAACAGTTCCTGCAGGCTGATTATGAGCAACAATGGGCGGTTCTTGATAAACATTAGGCTCTAAACTTGATGAGGTGTTGGGCAGGTCGAAACTGGTTGATTGCTGCCCCTTATCTCCAGCAATAGAAGATGGTACCAAATCTGGAAAAACTTCAACATTCACACTATGTGGGCTGTCCGACACCCTTCAAGATATGAGTTGGGGCCACATCCAATGAATTCTTTTCATCAAAATGCACATCACGACTACCAATAATCTTGTTAGTGCTCAAATTGAACAGCCTATAGCCTATGCTTTCACTACTATAGCCAACAAAAATGCATTTGGAACAAAAGCATAAGCCGTACAACCAAAAATGCGAAAGTCAGAGATTGTAGGCTTCTTTCCATACCAAACTTCATAAGGAGTTAATACTTTCAATGCTTTAGTAGGACAACGATTGCTTATGTATGCTGCCGTTATAACCGCTTCAGCCCAAAACTTGTGAGGCAGCCCCTTTGCTTTGAGCATGCAACGGGCCATCTCCATAAGTGTGCGATTCTTTCGCTCAGCAACACCATTTTGTTGCGGTGTATAGGGAGTTGTCATTTGATGTAGAATTTCCCTTTTCTCGAAGAAATGCACCGAACGTATTCTTAATGTATTCCCCTCCTCGATCGGTGCGTAGGGTCTTCAAAGAATGCCCAAACTAACTTTCCACCATTGCTACAAAATCTTTGAAACGTTGAAAATCTTTGAAACGTTGAAAAACTTTCGATTTAGCCTTCATAGGATAGATCCATGTAAAACGGGAAAAGTCATCAATAAAAGTCACAAAATAGATGCACTTTCCAATGGATTCGGTCCTCATTGGACCACAAACATCACTATGAACCAAATCAAATTTATCAAGAACCCTTATAGTTCCATCAATTGGAAAAGGTTTCGTTTGAAACTTTCCAAGTATGCACCCCTCGCATACATGCCCTTCCGGCTGCTCAATAGTAGGAATGTCTTCTACCATATTAAATGTCTTCAGCTTCTTCAAACTTGCAAAGTTGAAATGCCCAAACCTTGTTTGCCACAATTCAGCCAAAATGATTGTGATGTAGAAGCAACAAGACATGTAGGGGGAATTCGTCGCTCATAGGTATCCATAATGAATAAGCCAACATGCATTGTTCCCGAAACAATAATCAAAAGTGATCTTTTAGAATCCTTGACAAGACACTTATCTTCTTTGAACTCAACAACTAGTCCTTGCTTCAACATAGTTGAAACCGAAAGAAGATTCTTCTTGATTCCCGGAACATAAAGGACATTCTTAATGTATTTTTCTTCATCATTAGAATAGAATAAGATGCATCATCCGCACATTGTACCTTACTTCCATTTTGCATTTTCACTAATTTAGTGAATGCTTCTTTGCGAGAAGTCATATGACGAGTAGCACCACTATCAATCACCCACTCAATGGGCTGAAAATCAGCAACTTGCAAAACAGAACCTGAATTCCTCATAGATGTAGAAGTACTAGTAGAAGCAATATTAGACACAAAAGCATAGTCTTGTTTGAAGAGATCACCACTAGCTTCAAGCTCTTGCTCCAAAGTAGCAAGTGTAGCACTAGTATCAATTCCTTTACTCTCCTCTTTCGCAAGCTTCTTCTTACAATCCTTGATGAAGTGCCCATACCTTTTGCAATAATGGCACTTCCCTTTCTTCTTTTGAGTGTTGACATCTTGACCTCCAACGGGCTTTTGCTCATCCTTGGAAGGAGGCTTCCCCTTTCCTTTTGACTTGCCTTTGCCCTTGCCTTTCGTGAAGAAAGCTTGATCTTGTTGAGTGTCACCCGCAAAGTTTTGCCTCGTTTGCTCCTCTTGAAGAAGTAGCCCAACAAGTTCATCAAAGGAGAGTTGTTGTCCCCTAAGGGAGATACCCAAAGATGAAACAAATGGAAGATAAGATGAAGGTAATGAGTTGAGAGTAATGGAAACAAATTGAGCATCCTCAATTATCTCATCAATATTGAGAAGCTCCTCACGAAGATCCTTGATCTTCGTCAAGTGATTGGTCACTTGATCCCCTTCTTGCATCTTCAACAAAGAAAGCTGATTTCTAAGATACACCACTCTTGCTGGATTTTTGACTCTATACATAGTATAAAGTGTATCCCACGCACTTTTAGATGTCTTACAAGACCTAATATGAGGTAAGATAGATCTTTTCACAGCAAGAGCAACCATAGAATGTGCTTGTGCATCCCTTCTATCCCACTTCTTTGTTCTTCCGAAGATGTAGAAGATGATGTTGATGATGATGATCCACGAGGTGTAGGAGGTGCCAAAGACGGAGGCCTTTCCTCATCACCATTGACCAAATCCCACAGCCCTTTTGCTTTGAGAAGATTCTTCATCATGTAACTCCACAAGTAGTTTGTGCCATCCAACCGATCTTCACTAAACAAAGAACCGATAGCTTCTGATTCTTTAGCCATTACCTCCAACAAGATTTCAGCTTGTAGTAGATAGGAAAGAGAGCCTTTCCACAACCAAATCTACTCAAAAATTTGCAGCAAACAAAGAGCTGAAAGTAGGAGCACAAGATGTCTTTCAATCTGCAACCAAAGTGCCCAAAAGATAATGGATAGATGGCTGTCTTTCTGCACAAAAAAAACCAGCTTCTTGAAAATTAGGTTAGCTTCGATTGAAGCCTACACCGAAACCCAATTAGGAAGCCAAATAGTGTGATCAACACACACTCCAATAGGGCTGTTGAAAGCGCCCTACTACTTGCTGAGAATCTGCAAAATTTCCAGCCACAAGTTGACCTAACCCTGAATAGGGTTTGCTGAATTTTGGGCGCCCTCCTACACAAATGCAAACCTGAAAACAAAAACAGCAAGATAAGAAGACACCACAACCAAAAATCAGTAGCAGATTTTTGGGCGCCCTCCTCCAAACAAAACTTGCTGAAAACTGGTTGCATAAAAATCAGATTTGAGATTCTGATTTTTGGGTGCCAAAAATTGCTCCTCCAAGATCTTTGATGGCCGCCCTCCTTCAACCTGAAAAGAGACAAAAAAGCTGATCCAAACTCCACTTGAAAAGATCAGCAAGATGCTGAAATTTCACAACAAAAAGCAGAGAAGCTCCTCTTCTGGTAGGACGCCAACAAACAAGCTTGTTGCGGATCCGGTAGCTCTGATACCATGTAGGAAAGCAAGAGTCAAGTCACCAAGATCTAGTTATCAATCAATCTCCACAGAAAACAAGAGAGAAGAGGCTGGGCGCCCAACTCTAAGAGAGAGAGAGAAAAAACAACAAGAGCAATGGAGAGCAATGCTTAGCCAAACTGTAAAAATGGAATACACAATGAGCATCTAAGTACTCTACCTGGATGTGACCAAATGCCACCAAATCCTAAGGTTAACCACTAACTAAATGTAGGGCACCCCCAAAAGTCAACATAGGGCGCCTAAACAAAATTAGACCCCTAAGTCCCACGAGTCAGTACATGACCAAAATTGGGTCCAACTGAACTTAAGACAAACTTAAGACGGCCTAAATAACTAAATACCCATGGTTACACAAATCTCGACCTTTTGGGTCAAAGTAACCTATGGATTAACTTTAGCATAGTCATTTATTTCTAACAGAGCAGATGCCGATATTTTATCAGAGGATGAGTCAGTATTATTTTACCTCGGGACTCTCATTGTGATAGTCGTTATCGTACTACCTCAGTTATGATCAAAATCTCAGGTGTTGAATCAATGAAGCATAAAAGACAGCAATAGACTAAAGCCCTACAAGCAATAGACAAGACAATAGGTTCTCCCACGAAGAGCCCAAGCAATACCAATCAATAATCTGAAAAATGAGTGTACAAATGCCCCTATAAATACCCTACCAATGAACCCTAGAATAGGAATTCAAAAGTAAAGGGAGGCAAAATGTGGAGGGAAAATAGTGCGCCCTCCTACGGGCCCCCACTCCACATATAACCATATAATAAGGGCCCAAGGCCAGTCAATGTCATAAAAAAGGACCCAGTGCGGGTCATAAGCATATAAAAAGGCTCTGGGGCCTGTACATGACTAATATAAAATGCGTAACCAGAAATATACATAAATGTAAATGTAAAGAGGCCTGCGGAATATATGCAGAGTAGCCCAGTAGGCCTGTATCCTGTAGTCTATAACTACCTCTGGATGACATGTTGGAGTTACCAGGAGACCTCATAGACCTAGAGCTCATGGGCGTAGACCCAACGCTTCAACACCAGTACATGCATCCTCTTCTATACTTACTTTCTTCAGCAGCATTTCAGTGTTGACATGATCTATCACATAGTTCGGATGGTTATTGTACAGTTAGTTATATGACACCCCATTGTACCATGTTTCGGACTTCCATGTCCATTAGCATTTTAGAGCATTTGAGAGATTCTAGAGTCTTTTATCTGGTCCTGATAGACCAATTATTTTAGCTAGTAGTTGTTGCTTGTTTATGGAGACATTTACATGCTCCTTTCAGTATCTATCATACTTGAGATGTATTTATTTGGTCTTATATGTCGTTTGGCATCAAAAGACGTTAATAAAGCTTTCCTTCTTTCTCTCTCTCTCTCTCTCTGGCCTAGCTCGCCCTACCCTGGTCGCACTCACCTCCCCTCTGACCTCCATCGCACTCAGCGGGTCTTCATGGCCAGAAAAAAGGGGAGCCCTCCCCTCCCTTCCCACCTCCTGTCTCACGGATACTTCTGCCATATTCACTAACGAACTTATAGAAAAGGCCATCACACGACTCCATTCCCATAAAGCCAAAGACATTGATGAGCTAGAGGCTGAACTTCTAAAGTATGCTCCCGACATCCTCTCACCCTTTCTCTCCATCCTATTCAACCGAGCTGTCACCTCTGATTTTCCCTCTCCATGGTCCACAAACCTCATTCACCCTATCCACAAAGGCGGGGACCCCATGAAAGCTGACAACTACCGCACCATTATGATCAGTCACCTCTTCGCCAAAGTATATGGTTCTATCCTACAGTCAGAGATCAGTACAGAGATGGATGCTAGATCACTCCATGCCATTGGACAGGCGGGTTTCAGACCGGGATATACTACATCGGATCATATCTTTACTTTGAGGTCCATCATTGAGGAGGCTAAGGCCAAGAGGGAGTGTGTATACTGCTGCTTTGTGGATTTCCGCAAGGCATTTGATTTTGTGCCTAGGCATCTATTGATACAGAGACTTCATGATCGGGGCTTTCAGGAGGATACTATACAGGCGGTAGTAGCATTGTCCAGGCGAGTTATTGGCAGGGTCCGACTATCAGGAGTTATTTCACCGGAGGTGGTCAGTACTATTGGTGTCAAACAAGGATGTCCACTCTCTCCTACACTTTTTGGTCTTTACATTGACGAGCTAGAGCATGTTATACGAAGTGATGGAGGGGAGGGTTGTACATTGGGCAACTTATTGCTATTCTCCTTTATGCTGATGATGTGGTTTTGCTTTCACGGACGAGAGAGGGTTTGCAGCGACACTTAGATGCTCTTCTTTCTTTCTGCACACGGTGGGGTTTGTCGGTGAATGTGGCCAAGACTAAGGTTATGGTGTTCAACACCTCTAGGTCTTTCATGATGCGGCAGGAGCTTCTATGGGATGGTCATCCCCTAGAGGTTGTTGATTCCTATACATATCTAGGAGTACTATTCTCGGGGCCTACGTTCAGCATGAGACACGCAGCTATTTCCCGGGTACGGAAGGGCTATGCCTCACTGGTAGATTTGGAGAGACTATGTTTCAGCTCACACATCAGAGATGCGACTAGTAAGTGTCGGCTCTTTGACACTATGGTTGTGCCCTCAGCTATGTATGCTTCCGAGACATGGAGTACTGGTCTGACAACTACTGATTGGACATATATCTCCCGGCTCCAAATTCGTTTGCTCTCCCAGATGATACGGGCTAAGCCCTCAGTACCACACCAGATTATCTTGGCGGAGTTCGCGGTCCCCCCCCCATTCAGATTGAGGCCTTATTCCATATTTTGACATTCCTACAGAGGTTAGAGGATCTTCAGGACGGGGTACACATTATGTAGTTGCAGCTTTATCTTCATCCCGGCGCCTACACTCAGAGGAACACCTTTTCTCATGGTACTCCCAGGCTTGCCGTCTCCTCTCCACATTGGGTATCCAGATCAGTGATCTACCTGCGGGCACCCACCAGTACATCAGAGGCCCCCTTTACAGATCATATTTTCATATCACTTGGCAGGGTCCATTGGGGACCAAGAGTGAGTTTTATCGTACACACTTTCTATCTCTTGATCCAGCTGGCTGCCCCCTAGTATCTAGTTACTTGCTGAGGAGTATATCACATAGTCTGCGGATAGCGATGGGTCAGTTTCCGGTTTCTTCACATCAGCTGGCTATTGAGACTGGCAGATACAATGGCACCCCACGAGAGGACCGGCTTTGTAGCATGTGTGTTATGCATGAGACTGAGGATGAGTCACATTTCCTCTTCAGATGTCCAGCGTACTATGAGATACGGGGGCGGTACTACTGCTTGTTCAGAGAGCACCCAGTTACACTTTCTACCTTGATATCTTATGAGGACCCTAGATGTGTCACACTAATGATCCGAGAGATGTCAGACCTGAGGAGGAGACTAGATGGTACACATTCCCTGACACAACTGAGCATTGATGAGTGCATATCCCGTCGGAGACAGAGATCCGAGGTACCCATAGGCAGCGACTCAGATGGAGAGGCCGAGATTCCCGACTCCTTCGTACACCGACATCAGAGACCATGTCGACGGCCAGAGAGACAGTCAGTTATTAGATCACAGCCCAAAGCGCCACGACAGCAGAGACCACACCGACGGCCTATCCGGCGACAGAGGTCCAGGGCACATCTAATCACACCTTCACAGCATACCATCCACCATTTCTTTCATGCTGATGGGCATCGTGATATATGATTCCAGGCTATTGGATCCTGACTGGGCCAGCTGTCTTTATGCATTGTATTTGCAGTTATTTAGTTTTATAGATGATTGAGCTTTAAGCTCCTATGTGCACACTTGACATGTACCTTTTCTTAGTCCTATGTACCTTAGGGTATTCAAGGACATTAATAAATCTTTCTTTCTTTCTTTCTTTCTCTCTCTCTCTCTCTCTCTCTCTCTCTCTCTCTCTCTCTCTCTCTCTCTCTCCATGGTGGCCTAGCGCCCTCCTCTCACCTCCGTCCTCCTCCATGGCACCTAAAAAGAAGGGAGGCGCCCCTACGCCCCCCCCCTATCAGGAAATCCCCTTCACCATCTACGATGGAGGGGCTCCTATCACAGCCAATTTCAAAGCTCCCTCCATCGTTGGCAACGATGGAGAGGTCCATTGATGGTGCGATGGGGGGTCCTCTGCACATCCATCGGTTCGGAAGTTCTTCTCGAAACACCTGCGGATACTACGAATCAGCTGTCCACAGTTGATTATACCCCTTCCAAAACTGCTAAGGGCCTCTTTGCTTATGACATCAGCTTTATCTGGCAAGAAATCCTTGGACTCAAGAGACAAATAATTACACTTCTTCGAAATTGAGAATGGCAAGCTGGTTTTGGATCTTTGTGGTGTAAAGAGCGAATGGAGCAGCTTGAACAACAAAATGTGTATCCTAAGCAACGAATTGCAGAACATATACCTCAAAAGAGTGTTTTGGAGGGACTTCAAACAAAATATCTTGCTTGGAAAAACAAGTTGAAGAGACAAAGACATGGGCAGCACTCTTCAAACCGGGGCAGCAAACTCTCGTCACTTGAAAAACAGGTTGAAGAGAGACGACATCAATCCTCAAGCAAAGTAATCACCCCCCCTATTTTAGCCTCTACGATAGATAACAGTTTGGGATGAGCAAGCTAAAAGGGCCAAAAAGGCCCTTAGCATTAGAGTAATAGGCATTGCAAACGAGGGAAAACCAATAGAAGAAGCTAAAGAATTACTCGTTTTCAAGCTATCTCATGTTGCCGATGGCTTAGATACAGCATGGCGCAGTAAGTTTGATGACAAAATTTAATTTATCAAATTTCGTTCTCTTCAACAATGCAATGCAGCTCTTCGGCTTAGGACAAAGCTTAAAGGCACCTTTATTTATATGTATGATGATTTGACACTCAATGGTTGGCAAGACAAACGATTATTCAAGAAGCAAAAGAAAAAGGACAAAGGGTTGCTTTTATCGACGGCAAGCCGAAATATTTCGACCTCCCTTCACAATAGGACCTCGGGGCCGGGCATAGGAGCAGCTCGAGATCCCCTACCACTTTGTGACTTGGCTTCTAGAATTGCAATGGCTTTTTATCATCATCATCTGCAGGAGATTTTGCTGATTTTATTAGAAAATGTGACCTTTTATTGCTGGCTGAAACCCATGAGTCTTTATATCATCCTCTTCCACATATACAGGATTTTTCTTAGCACTCTGTTTTTCGCCCATTTGTGAGAGGAAAAGCTTGTTGTGGATCTGGAGGAGTGGCTTGTTTATACAGGGGCACCGCAATTAAGATGGTTAAGCAAGATCCATACGCTCGCTATATCTGGCTTCACATTGTTGGGTCACTTTTGGGGGTACTTCAGGACATTTATATGGTTGTGTGCTTTTTTGCCCCACAGACATCAGCGTTTGCTGATTTTGGTGGAGACCCCTTTCAGGCACTTTCAGACGACATTGCTATCTTTTCTCAGGAGGGTTACATTCTGTTATTAGGAGATTTCAACGCCCGCACAAGCTCTAGACAGACAGAATTTCATGCAGATAGTCACTCACTCTTATGCCTCTCACTTGGTCATATAACCCCATCTTCTGACGTCCCATGCTCTTCTTCCACACGTAAACGTGCCCCTTTCACCCACACTAGACTTACAAATTACACTACAACCATGTCCCAATTACTTACTAACTTCCCTTTCATGGCATCAGTTGACCAACAAGCCACTTTCCTCTCTCAATCCCTTTTAACTGCTGCTTCCTCATCTTTCCCTACCAAAACGATACCATCTCATAGACATGTTCACAACCGATGGTATGATTCAAAATGTCGTTCTCTTCACAAACAAGTGGTATATGCCATATTACACTCCCCTACAATACTCAAACAATGCCAGAAAGAGTATCATAAAACCACCAAAAAAAAGAAGATAACGTACCTACGATCACTTTGCCAAAGGTTGATCGATTCTTTAGATTCTCCTTCTTCCTCTTTTTTCTGGAAGCACTTCACCAGACACTCCTCGACACGGGCCCCCATAGCAATCGAATCCTGGATTGAATATGCCACGAAACTATATACCATGGACTCTCCTCCTATCCTACTCTCACCACGACCTACCCACTGCTCTCTTTTTACTCCACACATGGTAGAAAACGCCATTAAACATGCCAAACTTCATAAAGCTACTGACTATGATTCTCTGAATGTAGACTTCCTACAGCCTGTAGCACACATTGTTTCTCCCTACATTGCTCACGCTTTTAACACCGTTGTGACTTCTGGTTTCCCCACGGCATGGTGTACTAATATCCTCCATCCCATCCTCAAGGCAGGTGATCCCATGAATGGAGAAAACTATCATGATTGGTCACACTTTGGCTAAGATCTATGGTTCTATATTACAGTCGGTTTGGATCCTTTGCTGAGACTGAGGGTTTACATGCTTTGGGTCAAGCTGGGTTCAGGCCAAGATACTCTACCTCAGATCAGATCTTCATTTTGAGATGCATTATTGAGGAGGCACGACATAGGAGGCAGAGAGTTTACTGCTGCTTTGTGGACCTTCACAAAGCTTTTGACTCTGTTCCCAGACATCTCCTTTTTCAGAGGTTAGCTTCACTTGGCTTTACAGAGGAGACTATTGCTGCGATCATTACTTTATATGAGCGGGTTTTGGCATGTTTCAGAGATGGTAGTGGCTGGTCCCCTCTGATACATAGTACCATTGGAGTGAAGCAGGGCTGTCCTTTATCGCCTACTCTCATTGATTTTGAAGTTCCCGTTCAAAGACCGAAGACACAGAGAGTATCACATGCATCTACTAGATCCAGTACTACCAGGTCTTCACGTGCTTCCCGCCAGCCTGCAGCACGCTCCACTACTACCATCCCTCATTACTTTCAGTCAGCTCATAGCTAGTCTCCTCAACAGAGCAGGTGGTTAAAGCTCTTGCATTGTACCCTCACAAGCTGGTGGTCAAGCTTTGATACTTCTTCTTACAGATAGAGAGATAGATATGCTAGTTTTTCTTTCTTTCTTTAGTAAATAAGTCCGTACGCGGACAATGCTCCTTACGATTGTACTCTCTTTTGTCTTATGTACCTTTGGGTACCAAAAGACGTTAATAATAATAATTCTAATTCTAATTCTCTCTCATACGCTCCCATTGTTATCACATACTTGACATGTACTTCATTAGTCTTATATGCCTTTTGGCATGTAAAAGAGATTAATCAAGCTTTCTTTCTTTCTATGTCTCTCTCTCCACGATGCTGCCTCCCCCAATCCACAGCTCCCCCAGCTGCCGCCTCCCCCAATTACGACCTCCCCAGTCCACACTTGAAAAAAAATTTCAGCTGCCTTAAATTTTTTTTAGCTATCGCCTACTTGTTTCTACCCTCCTCAACTACTACCTTCCCCAAATATAGCCATCATGGGTTCTTCCAATGCATCCTCTTCTCATGGCGACATTCAAACTCGGCTTGATGACCATCTCATTCACATAAATCATCTCATCGCTGCCGAGCACACTATGATGACTACGCTTCAAACTTTGCAATCCTCTATTACCGATCTATCTCTCTCTCTCTTCAAACTCCTCCACAACCTAACACATTACCTGATCCATCCTCTTCTTCCGCACCCGTTCCTCCCATAGTTCCACCTACACCTGACCTTCATCCTGCCCCTCTTGTTCGTGATTTCAGGGATTAAGTCACGCTTACTATCTATAATGGTTTTCAGATGGAAACTTACTTTCAGCTCGCTCCTCGCACTCCGGCACAACAACTTCAGCTTGTTGCCTTGCATTTGTCCGGGCACTCATCAGTCACTATTTGATACTTCTGTTACTTGGAATGAGTTCAAAGTTGCCATTCATTTTGCAATAATCAATCCAACGTGGTTTCGGTCTCAACTCGACCTCTATAGACAGCTCACACAAACTCGTACGCTTCTTGAATACAATGAAAAATCTGTTGAGTTTTCTTATCTGTTTTCTAATCTTCCACTTGTTGAAGTTATTGGTCGTTATATTTTTGGCATCCATGGTTCTTTACGTTACGATGTTCAGTCTTTTCAGCCTACTTCATTAGATCGTGCTATGTCGCTTGCTTCTACTTTATAGCATAAGTACCATGACCACAACAACCATCTTTTCAGTCTCGTTCGCTATCTCGTCTTCCATTTTCTCGTTCCGCCACTCCACCATCTCAATCGCCCACTGTTTCTTCGACCATTTCTCCTCCTTCCTCTACTATTCGTACCCCTACTGCTCCTTGTCCCATTATCCTAAAACGGTATACACCACAAGAAATGGCTGAGATTCGTGCTAAAAATCTATGTTTTAACTGCCATAGCCCCAACCATTTAAACCATAATTGTCCACACCCTCGCCCACCAGCTACTTTACAAGTCCGTGATGTTTTAGACCCTGATGATTCATCCCTCTACCTAGTTGAGGAGTCTCCTCCAGATGATCCTCCTTCCACTCCTCCTAATGCTTCTGCTGAGTATCTAGCTCAGTTGGCTTATGCCACTTGGTCTGGCACTGTGGGCCCCAGCCATATTCGTTTACGTGTCCATATTGTTGGACGAGAATTTATCGCTCTGGTTGATTCTGGTAGCACTCATTCTTTTCTTAGCCAGTTTGTTGCTTCTCGCATCCAAAACCCCACACTTCTTGTTTCACCTCCTTTGCGTGTGAGGTTGCTAGTTCTCTTTCTCTTCAGAGCACTTCTATGTTCCATCTTCTTCCTTATCAGATTGGAACTTTTATGTCCTTCCTCTTGGCGTTATGACCTGATCTTCAAAGCAGACTGGTTTGCTTCCTTGGGGGATGTTACTATGAATCTTACTGCCTAGCGTATTTCTGTTTTAGTCGACAAAACTCCCTATACGTTGATTGGTATTGATTCTTCTGCAGAGACTATTCACTTATTTCTGCTAAGCAATTTGTTCGTAGCCTTCCTAAGGCACATTGTACCGAGCTTTTATGCGTTCAGTTGGCTACTACTCCGGCCCCTGTTACGCTGTTGTCACCTGTTATTTCTGATATACTGACGACATACACTTTTGTGTTTGCCGAGCCTTCTACATTACCTCCATTACGGTTTATCAATCATCACATTGATCTTATTCCAAGTGCTCATCCGCCTTCTCGAGCACCTTATCGTATGTCCCAATCTGAACAAGCCGTGGTCTAGCGTCAAGTTTCCGATCTCTTACAGCAAGGCCTCATTGTTCCTAGACAGAGTCCTTTTGGAGCTCCTATTTTACTAGTCAACACTAAGTGCCTCTGTATCGATTACCGCGCTCTTAATCGTCTTACTATTCATATACAATACCCCATTCCTCACATGGATGATTTATTTGATCGCTTGGGTAAAGCTCAAATCTTTTCTAAGATCGATTTGCGATCAGGCTACCATCAAATTCGTATTCACCTTGGCGATGAGTTTAAGACCGCTTTTCGTAGCTCTATGAGTTTCGAGTCTTACCTTTTGGTGTCACGAATGGCCCTCCTACCTTTCAGAACGTTATGAATAATCTTTTTCGGCCTTTGCTTGGTAGTTGTGTCCTTGTTTATTTTGACGATATTCTAGTTTACAGTTCCAATAGGTCATCTCATGCTGCCCATTTACGTGCTGTATTTCAAATTCTTGTGGAACATCAGGTTTATGCTAAACAGGCTAAACGTACTTTTGCTATTTCCTTTAATGATTTTCTAGGTTTCATTGTTAGTAACGACACCATTTCCCTTGATCCTTCTAAAGTTCGTGCTATCCTTCACTGGCCCATACCTACCGATGTTCACGTTGTTCGTATGTTTTTAGGCCTAGCTACACATTTGCGTAAGCATGTCCCCCATTTTGCTACTGTGGCACATCCGCTTCATTCCTTGCTTCATAAGGGTGCTAAGTTTGATTGGACCCCTTGAGACTCAAAAGCAGCTTAGTGATCGACAGTTTCGTTGGCTGCAGTTTTTACAGCGTTTCCATTATCAGTTACATTATCGCCCTGGTAGGAGTAACACCGGTGCCCACGCTCTGTCTCGATTACCTGCCCTTCTTACTACTCTTACTACCATTTTCCCTAATTGGCTTGACTTACTTCTAGTTGCCTATGAGACTTGTCCCAATTTTAGTTCTATTTATCATATGGCCCAGTCTCCATCGTCCATTCGCCACCAGGTTTATTCTCTTGTCGATCATCTCTTTATACCGCTACGGCGCTTTGTGTTCCTAGTCTACCCGATGTTTGACCCCGTTTATTACATGATGCTCATTATTCTTGTGTCGGCGGTCATTACGATTACCAAAAGTCTTTCGCTCGTCTTATTGGCCGCATGAAACTTGAATTACTAGCTCTTATACAGCGTGTATGTTATGTGCTCGTAATAAGTATTCATGGACTAAGCCTTCTGGTCTTCTTCAGCATTGGCCGATTTCACATCGCCAGTGGACTGATGTTTTTATGGATTTTATTTTAGGCTTACCATGCACACAGCGTGGCCATGATACTTGTCTTGTTGTCGTGGATCGTTTCTATAAACAAGCACATTTCATTCCTGTTTCGTGCTACCATTATTGCAGAACAGTGCGCTCGTATCTTTTTATCTGACATTTTTCAATTACATGGTCTCCCTAGTTCTATTCTTACAGACCGTGATACTCGTTTTACTTCTGGGCTTTGGACTGAACTTATGCGTGCGTATCTTAAATATTAAAATTTTTATGGGTACAGCCTATCACTTTCTGCTGACAGCCAGTCTGAAGTCCTTAATCGTATTGTTGAAGATTATTTACGTAACTTTGTCTCACCTTCTAGTTGACCAAGTATTCCTGATGACATTCCTATTACTTTGTCTTCTTTTCTTACTAATTCTTGTAATTCTATTGTACAGGCACAACAGCATTTGGAGCGAGCTCAACATTGTTATAAGTGCTTGACTAATCGTCATAGGTCTTTTATAGAGTTTACTGAGGGCCAGTCTGTTTATGTTCGCCTTTCATTTGCACGTCAAAAGTTTGTTCAGGATCTTTCTCTTTTACTGAAAAACTATCTGCTCGTTTTGCATCTTGCAGGCATGCTAACTTTGCCATAGCTCGACGTCCACGCCGATCTCGATGTGAGTCTGTGCACCGTACGTAGACCACTTAATTAGCTATCCTCCTATCAGTCTCTCGCAAACATCAAACTCCTAGGCGATACATGGGCCCATAATCATTGATAAGACCTTATGATTAATTGTGATTAATGCAAGCAAAATGACTCAATGCAAAGTATTAATGTAATAGCAAAGACAGTGATCATTGAACTGTACTGAAAAGACTCCTTAGTTAATCATGCAACCAGATATGCAAAAAGAGGTACATCTGTGTTTGCATGCCTTCTACATATATCCTACTGATCAGAGATCGTTTCATGTCATATTATGGTCCTTTTGTGATTGTCGAGAAGCTTAGCCCTATTACTTATCGTTTACAATTACCTGTCACTACACGTGCTTGTGATAGTTTTCATGTTAGTCTACTACGTTAATCTCTTTTTCCCGGTGAGCCATGTGATTCGTCATTTCCTAGTAACCCAAAACTTTTTCCGTTTTTACCTGCCGCTAATTTACAAGTTCAAGTCATTTTACGTCATCGTTGTCGTATTGTCCAATTCTTAGTCCAATGCGACGGTCGTCCAATTGATGAGGCTACTTGGGAGTCTTTCGATGTTTTTGCACACTCACCTTTATTGCAGGAACAGGCTCGCTCTCTTCATGCCTAGTACACGACACTATGACTTTTGCACCTGATGATGCACCACTTTATGCCCCTACTGTTGTAGTTGCTGATCCGCGTCTTGTTGATGTTCCTGATGCTATTGATGCAGTTCCTAATTCAAATGTTGCTGCTATTGTACGTCCTGCTGATTTGCCTGATATTGATGGCTCCGATGCTCTTGCTGCTCCAGCTATTGATCTCCGTCACTTGTTGATGATGATACCTCAGTTGCCTGACGACTGCCGCTACTTACATACTGATCTAGCCTTAGCAACTACTGGAATTGAGATTAAAATCTCTTAGCTTTATTATACTAAAAGCGGTTTTCTGCGGCTGTAGGGGATTCAGCCATTGGACTAACACCACTAGCACGAAATGTATAACCCATGAAAGAAAACGACAATACATCGGTACTAAAGTAGCTCTGGTAGTTAAGATATTTTTTAGCCCACATTGAGGGCAATGTTTTAGATGAAGGGAGTGTTATGGACATACATTATAGTCCATCCTTCTCTATTTTTGACAGTATTTTTGAGCACGTAGTTATAGTACATGTGATAGGCCTAGAAACACCTAATTTTGGCCCTAAATTTTGAATTTCACCTTTCCTCCAATTCTATATGAAAGGAGGTAGGTTTTGTCCACTATAAATAGACGCTAAGGCTGGTCATTTAGTAACTTTGATCATCTTGAGTCTTGGGCTTCTTGTAGGGGAGTTGTACTATTTTGGAGATCTTAGTTGGAGTTTTGCCTGAGCTATCGGCGGCCATTGATATTCATACAGTTTCTTAGTTGGAGAATGCTTCGTGAATGCTTTTTGTTGTCTTTTATGCATCATTGATATCAAAATCTGTAAATCTGTTCATAATAGGGTCCAGTAATAGCCTAAAAGAAAGTACCAATAAGGTTTATAGTCAACTAAGTAAAAATAAAAGCATGGGCCCAAATACTAACATAAGAAGCCCTTTGATAATGACTTTCAATGAAACAATGACACGGAGTGTCAGACCCAAGCAGATAGCTGCGTATGTGAAACACGACGCTATAACCGCTAAATATCCGGATTTGAATCAATGTTTAGATATGTCAAAAAAATGTGAGTGCTCTAAATAAAGTGCTAAAAATATTGAATAATTAATAATTCTTGGAAGATTAGCTCGAACAATTTTTATTAGATCAATTACAATGCATCTCAAGCATGACTGAAACTCTCAATGCTTCTCGTCTTGTGACTATTAACTTCATGTAAAAACCAAACAAAGCCACATATGTATCTTGAAAATTCTACACCAGTACGTAACATAGAAATCCACAAGACATCAAAAGTTAACATATAATGACATGAACCCAGCCAAAGGTAGGGATTTGATCACATACCCTCAACATCCAGATCACCACATCCAACTGTACGAAGTTCCTTGGCAAGCTCTTGAGTCTTTTCATATGATATAGCCAAAAGTCGCAAATACTACGTTGTTTCAAGAAAAAAACTTTACATCAGAAAATGTGAGTGCACCAAGATACATCTCAACAATAGTATCAAAAGTTCGTAAAAGATATCACGGACAACATCAAAGTGCAATCAGAAGGTCTAAATAAGTGTACCAAGGAAGGCAATCTTGGAAGAAAAAATTACGACTTAATGTCACACAGCTATTGCTGCTAGTTTTAAAGTATGGGATTCAATTTGGGCACTTTATGGTCGTTACATGATGTCTCTGAGAAGTTTTAACACCTTCACGAGTTGTAGATTTTTTACAAAAGGGTTAATAGTAGAAGCATAATGAGCAGGAACAAGAACATGTTGCGAACTGGGAACTGTTAACACAAACAAAAATACAAATATCATGAGAAAAAAGGGATGGGATTCAGATCACCAAGCCATCATAGTGAAATATATTTCCATGAGAACCAGAAATTTATAGACATTTATATTTTCAAACCACATGTTGCATAAAAAATAAGGAACTCAAATACGGTATACCCAATCATCGTATGTAAAATACTCCAAATCGTAGTGACTAGATATATCATCACAATCAAACAAAGAACAATGAAACAATATCTGTCAAGGAAGGACATTTTCGGTCATGTCTGCACTCGATCTATGTTACATTCATTCATCATTTCGCATACTAGATCCCTTCCTATTTCACCATCATCTCCTACTAAACAATCTTTTCTGGCACTCATCCTCTTTTGTGATTGGTATTGCTCACAGCACTACCCTAGCACAGATATAGAATTTCCCTCATCCACGAGGGGATGATAGTACATCAACTGAGCTCATGTTTACAAACTATGGCAATATGCCCTTTAACTTACACCTACCAGCATCCTCATGCTGATCCAGCTCTTCAGCTAGCTAATGTGTAACTTGTATAAGATGGTATAATGAAGAGTAAACTCATGCATAGCAACATCAAAGTGAAATTTTTCACTTGACCCAAACTTGTTGGATCAGAATATAGATTGGAAAGCAAAACTTTATTTCCTCACTCTATGTTCTAGAAATTTCTGACAATGCTCGTACCAATCCCCCTATTTCCACCGTCCATACAAACAAAACTGAATTCTTCTGTGTAAGAGTTTAGTATTATTGTATTTGACTTTATTACCATATTCCTACATCAAGTTTCACCCTTTCTATCCCTACCCTAACTTATGAGTGTATCATTTGTTATGAACTCAAACACATATATTGATATCAATGAAGACTGGGGCTACAGCCCTACAAGCAATAGCCAAGCATAGAGAAGAGATTGCCCATGAAGAACCCAAGCAATACTTGTTAGAAGAGAAGGAATACAATAATCTATCTAATGACTAAATGATATCCTTATATATACTATTTGGAGGCCCTTAGTGGAACATTCTAGACATTATGGCAAATTAGGGTATACTTGCATCCCATATGCAACAACCAAGAATGCCAAGGAACCTGAAGTAGATCACCCTAATAAACAACAACTGGAATGGACACAAGAACCCCAAGGTGTCTACAATGCCCAAGAATGTATATGTATAGTAGTGTCCGGGAAAATGGGGTCAACACTCCAAGGAATCCATAAAGCCCAAGAGTGTATATTATTAACATCGATTGTAACAACCCCATATATGGACACTCATCTGAAAGAACCTCGTCAAGATAAGCAGCAACTATCATATGAAAAACATTCTTTTACAATGGATGCATGAGCATTGAATGACCCGTAGAAGCATCAATAGTACTAGCACATGTCTCAATCAAAGATGTAGATAGTAGAGCTAGAGCGGACTATTAAAAATACAGATAGAAAAGGATCGTAAAATCGAGGTTTACCAATCTAGGAATCCTCGATGGTCTTCTACAACTCAAAATTGATCAAAATCAGCAAGCTGTGGTTCATAGATTTGATCTTAGTTCAATCTGTGTGAATTCTTCTCTATGCCTTTCAGATGAATCAAGGACAGGAATATGTCTACTTGTTGGGGCCACTATAGTTGAAAGCGTTAAATCTGGAAAAATCATAACCAGATTGACTTGTAATTGCTTCTGTTAATAGATCCTATGCAATAGATGACTTATGCCTTTGATTTCACCTAAATCTGACAATACATGAAAGAAAAATGTATGATTGAACAAAACAGAACCAGCGCCCTCCCAGAAATGGTTGATTGTTGTCCTGGATCAGATCTGCTCTGAATTCGAAGTGGGAATGATCTGACTTGTAGCACCCTCCTCCAAGAATCAGTATGCAACTGTTCTCATCGAAATCTGATGAGAAGAGAAGGAGAAACAAGTAAATGATCAGATCAGATCCTACTGCGAGCTACTACACAATCTGAGATGGAGGAGACAACAAAGTGATGAAGAATGGAAGATTATCCCAAAATCACACTCCTCCAAATCGTGGAGGTTCTATTTATAAGAATTGATGTATGTACAATGCATTGCATGCTATTGCCAAGTGTCCAAGGTAGGTGGCAATTTGCATGTCTAATTGCATGTGTCTAGTTTGTCATGCACGCATCTTGCATGTCGCATGCAAACTAGGATATGTGGCAAACTAACTTTTTCTCCCCCATGCACATATGCATGGGGGTCTACCAAACTCAAGTGGACAAGTGGCATCATCATGCAAGAAGGCCCTCCACGAGTTTGTACTAAAAAAATTTGCCTAAGTTTATTTGGGCCTTATAAACTTTGGCGCCAAATAAAACCATGTGCTATGTTTTATTTATTTAACTAGGTTTATATTTCAACAGGACACAACCTAACCATACAAGATTGGAAAACCATCTATATGTTATGCCGAACCTGTGGAACAAGGCTCAAATACAATCTGTATCTGACCATCAAGAAACATGCACCATCTTGCATATGTAAATTTGTACAAGATGAAAGATCAATAAAGTCTTGGACATCCGCAACAAACATCGTATCGGCATCACCTTGTATCTCACCCTCACAATACGAGTAAACATGAAACATAAAGAGCACAAAATCATGCCAAACTATATGAAGTGGCCATGCAAGTAACAAGCAAGCATGCCTCACATCAATAGGTAGTAATGGAGCACAAAATGTATACATGCCCCAAGAAATCGACAAGGACAAAAGATCTCTAGCACCCTTAGTTGATTGAACAAGTCATGAATGCATTCCAAGCTAGTCAGATAGACCAAGAATGCCAAGTCATATTGAGATGAACACAGGGATATGTGAGTATGTAGCAATGCTAGTCAATACAAAAGGCCCATGAATGTGAACCATCTGCAAAAACTGGCTCTAATGCATCCCAAAAAAGGATACCTAGACCAGGGGTAACATATAGAAGTTAGAACCAACAAAATCTGGCTCCACAACCATAGCAGCAACACATACAACATCGTACCCATCTAAAGCATATGTGATAGTATTGTGATGACAAAAAGTAGCAAAATGATCTGGATAACTGACAATTCACCAACATGTAAATCAAGAGGTCTACTAATACGGAAACTGAGCTCAAGAGATAGAACCAACAGGACAATTGTGACGGTCGTCAACCTCATTTGTACATGTATGGTCCTCAGCTTCATCTATGCATATGTTTCTGCTACAACCGGAACATTTAGTGTATCAGCCAGAAGTTCTACAACAACTGGAACCTTTACAGCATCAAGAGCACGTACAAGAACCCCTCTCCAATATCGTGTGACCCATGACATCTATTTGAGTCCACATCCACACAAACCAAACCCTGAGGGAGAGGATGCTAGTTGTCACCTCAGCGAGGCTCTAATCAACACTCAAACACCAGTGGAAAAAGGCCACGAAGCAAATGAATGTCAGAAAAGATCAACACAAAAGGGAGCAAAATATGATAGAAAATCCAGCAAGTGATAGGTGGTGAAGAAACTGCCAAAATCCAACAAGTGATATGTGGTGAAGAAACTACCAAAATGACCACCAAATAGAGCATCAAGTAGAAAGTAAGTTGACAAAAAAAAATCCAGCAAGCAATAGGTGGTAAAGAAACTGCCAAAAAGTGAGTGAAGTATAATATCTTGAGAAAGTGATATCCAATGGTGAACTGTAAAACGCAATGAACTTTTTGAGAAACAAGCAATATAAAGATCCAAAAACAGAATCTTTCATAACAGGAAACATAATCTTCTAGTTTGACTGAGGTTTGACTTTTCAAAAACCTTCAATTCTAAAAGGTCAAATGGATAGAAAACGGATCTTAAGGATCAAGGAATGATAGGTAATAACAAGATCCAATCACACGCAAAAAGAACAACTAAAAAATGAAAAGTAAATATAAAGATACCCCTTTGAAACCTTTGCAAAATCTTTTGATGTGGAGCTCCGTTTGACATGAAACTTGGATCAATAGTCTTGCCTCAGCCTAGCGCCCTCATCCATGTGATTAATTTCAATTTTTCTGGCGAAGGACGAAAAAGATGAGATCTCTCAAAAACTAAAAATTAGTGTTTTTAATAACAGCTAGCAAAGGAAAACACACAATCATAGGCGTTGACTTGCTATAACACCAATGCAACTAATAGAACTCAATTCTGGTCACAAAGAAGAAGTTATGACAAAAAATCTGAAAATAACAACCAGAGAGAAGTGTCTAGAAAGAGAAAACATCTAGATACAGAAAAAAAATTAGCGCCTACCCAATTGCTCAGAAAAGTGCTTTGACCATGTTATGAACTCAATCACATATATTGATATCAATGAGGAGGAACAACAACTAAAGCCCTACAAGCAATAGCTGAGCATAGACAAGATCTCCCACGAAGAGGCCAAGCAATACCCGTTAGAAGAGAAGGAATACAATAATCTACCTAATGACTAAATGACCTATATATGCTATTTGGAGGCCCTTAGTGGAACCTTCTAGACAATAGGACAAATTAGGGTACTTGGGTGACATAAGGACGTGCCCTTAATGGTAACTGGCTCAGCACCTAAAGGTATCCTGATTAGGGTTCGAGGAAGACGAGTCCATCACATCATCCAAAACAAAGATCGCAATACGAGATATTGAAGATCATCATGCAAGGCTTACTATTTTGCCAGGCCCGGTATTATCTTTTTGTTTATCGTAGACCTCATCAACGAAGTTATCTATAGATCGCAATCCATTGCAACAACGTTCCCAAACATTAGCGATTTGTGACCCGAATCACTTTTTCTGGACCTCATTGTTTCATATGATATAATTTCATTGTACACTAGATCTATTCTTTAAGTAGTCAGAGTTAGCTTGATATTTCTCCAAGTTTCTGAGCCTGACAATGTTAGGAAAGCCACACTATACGCCTACTGCATTGTGTTTGAAAATCTTATGTACCAGTATTGGTGCCCACATGACACTGCTAAAAATTTTCTCTCTCTCCCTTGCACACACATAGATACCAACCTGAAGAAGACCACCCTCTTCTGTTGGAATAGGATTCGAAAGAGACGGCTTGGGTAGCAACTTATCCAATATCGAAAATACTCTTTGTTCCAGCACCCTCTGTGATTACAAGTAGTTTTACTCAGTCGTACTTTAAAGAAGACATAATCACCGATACAGTATATACATGTACTTTTAAACCATATTGAAAAGCTACAATATAACCTTCCTTGAATACCTACTTTTCAGACAAATTGAAGCACAAAATTGGCATACTAATGGTGCAAACCTGTACAAGTATAGACATCACGGCATCAGGGGAGGGAAAAACAGCTGCTACAGTGGCCGCCTCCTTAAGTACAGTTTCTGAAAAGGACATAATCTCAGATTACTTTTAAGCTTTAGGTTCAACAGCATAACATAAAAAAAAAGCAGGCAACAGTTTTTATAAGGGACACAAATGACCTATGATTTCTTTGTAAACAGCTGAGAGGCCTCGGGCGAGACTGCTAGCACCGGGCTGCAACCCCTGCTCGCCTAGTACCAGTCTGGCATCGGAATTCATCACCTCCACATCAATAAACATAGGGCGTGATGCAACATATCGCTGCATTGCACTTGACCCTCTGTTGAACTGTAAAACAAACAAAAGTTACAAGATTTTGTGAAGCATTGCTGTTGGGAAATCGATTGAATAGCAAATGGGTAAAATTACATGTAAGCATTCACTTCATATTGCGAGAGTGCTCAATACTCAGAAAATTATAAAGATCTTATGGAGCCTAAACAGACAAGTCCTAACTTATCTGTGTCACCTGATGCCTATAAAGAAGCACATATATCATGATAGCATCTACAGTTGCCATGAAGCAATTTGATTATCCTCCCCATAACATAGATAACTAGTCAGTCATATTCATTCCAAGTTCTTCACCTCATCAGCTAGATTCCTTACAAAGAGAAGTGCCAATCCCTAAGGCATATACACTCCGAGTAGAACTTTGTACATAGATGACTCTAGTTCAACTTACTGCATTCCCAAATTGAGCTAATTCTTGTAATTTATGGCTTTCTACGATTAGCTGTGGTTCACACATCTACAATTAACAGAAAAGGCACATACAATGGTCATTTTCTTTTGCACAGAAATTTAATTGAAAAGCAATGCCAATTATTTTTTTCACTACAACTTACTCTGCCAACACTCTACAAAATCTTTACCTGGGACAAAATCTTTGCACACTCAGCCATTGTTGAAAGTTCTCTCTTATGGGACGCAGCATCAAAGCGTTGAAGCAGACGATTTTCAAGTTCTGTTGTCATTACAAAACTTTTAACTAGCATGGCCCAAACACCTGAGCAAACGTCTCATCGAAGAAAATCTTCCAATCTAAGATTAAAGGACATTTGCAAGAGGTTTGAAGTTTTAAAATCGTCATTCTGGTCAAAAATATGCAATGGACATGATTCAAACTCTAACATCACAAGTGCCTACATTATACATCATACTGGGCACAGAAACATCGGAGGATACTAGAATTCCTTAGCGTCAACACGGCACTGTTGACCAGGGGCTCACAAGATGATTTCTTCCTCATATTTCACAATAAATATAATCTCTATGAGCTGAATAGGGTTTCAGCAAGGATACCGTTACAATAATCTTGGAGATTAGCAACTGCCACTTCAAGGCCTGCACTTGCATTGGCTGTTCCTTTGACAGATGCATCATTAACACCCGATCCACTTCCTCCACTGTCCTCCTCAGCAAAGGAACCTACAAGATAAAAGACAATGTTTCCATGTTCGTCCAATCTGGAAAACATTACACTTGCACACAACACGTCATCATGATTGCATGCACTTACTGGCAGTGTAATAATGAGGTAAATAAGTAGTGTCTCAGGGCAGCAAACTGTTATAGCTTGTAAAACTAGCTCAGATTCTACTCAATACCCTGCCAGCAACAGTAACTTTGCAGCAATCATATGATCCTTAATAATACCAAGCTAATAAAAACTGAAATAGTAAGGCAGCCATGCAAAATTATGTTACTAAAATCTAGTCACAAGCAAGGTTACTTACACCAGCACTGCACTGTATGACAAGTAAAGTTCAATTCTGAACACATATTGAAGGCAAGGGCAGCCACGTGGACCATGGGTCCACACTGCCACTGAATGTCATTTGGAACTTCCAGTTCTAGGTTTGGCTATTCTGGATTCAACATTTATTATTCTCATCATTATACTTATTGAAAAAAATACATTTATCAGGTCCCTAAAGTATGCATAGACAATATGCCCTAAATAAGTCATGGAACTCAGGACATCTGTTGATCACAGACTGGAACTAAGACTCCACATCAGCTTTGCACGGCTAAGAATACATGGCACTATTATATCAATGTTATGCCTAGGATAGCACCTGAGATAACAACGGAAATGTCTGATCTTCAACCTTAAGGAGTCCACCCACAACGTCTTAGACAGGCACACTTGGTCATGATAAATGGTGCGCCACTAACTGTCACTATTCAAGAGATTATTTGGGTGAACTAGAAGCAAGTGATTAACCCTAATAAGCAATAGACTAAGAACTCAAACAAAGTTCCACAAAAAAAAGGGGAACCATAAAATTATTAAAACAACAAGACCCTTACCAACTTGACAGAGTAAGTAATGTTAGCTTTGATTAGTAAAATATCAGATGAGTTGTACGGGCATGTGCACCCTCTCCAGATATGCAAATAAAAACATACAGCTGGCCACTACTTGGATGAAAATTCATTAAGAATTTCCATGTCCGCTAAAGTGACAAAAATATTTATTTGTAAAATTAGAATATATCCAATTTCACAAATTTATATTGAGAAGTCAATGATGTCATTAGGTAAAGCTTAGAAACAATATACAAGTCAAAGGATCTAACTCAAAACAAAAATATAAAATTCAATAAACAAAAATTCTTAGCCAAACAACATTGCTTATGTCTCATCAATATCCAAGCATAAGTTGCTAACTGGGTTTCAAAAGAACCCGGATTCTCTTGCGTAGACCCTGTGTTGACTAAGAAGCAAAAGACAATCAGTAAGAAGCAAGAAAAAATAATAATTCAAATAAAATGAAATTCAAAATTTAAAATTTAAATTATATTAAACCATAGAATCTGAGAACCATGAATGGTTCACCACGGTTCTCAAAACTGTATGGTTCACAAAGACTTTAAGGGTGAACCGTACTAATTAATTAATTTTTTTTTTAGTTCCCACCCCCAAAAACAGCCCAAGAAAATGCCAAAAAAAGGACAAGAAAAGCCAAAAAAGACCAGAATTGTTTAGGGAGTTCAATTATTTTTTTGGGGGAGGACCATAGCATTTATTTATTTAATTAATGGCTTTTTTTTTACTTCCCACCCCCAAAAACAGCCCAAAAAAAAGCTTAAAAAAAACCCGAATTGTTAAGAGAGAATTAGAATTAGAATTATATTAATGTTTGTTAAGTACCCGAGGGCACATAAGACAAGTAGAGAGTACATCAAAAAAGAAGGAGCATTGTGGACTTATTCCTAACAGCTAAACCAGCACTAGAAAACAAAGAGAAAAACAAAGCTTAACCTCCAGATCTGTTGAGGGTACAATATCAGTAGCTTAACCACCAGCTACACAGAGGGAAAGAGAAAACTGAAATAAGTTAGCTAACTGGCTAAGTGGATATAAAAAACTGCGTGATACGGTGAGAAGCAAGTGTTGGCCTCCGGTGAAGAGCCCTGGGCCTGGAGGAGCGAAGAGGATGCTGGAGCTTCGGTCGTCATACTGGAATGTCTAACTCACTGTCATAAGTCTCATCTCTATCCCTCTTCTGGAAAAAGTGCGTAATGTGGGACTGGCTATGATCCACATCAGAAACATCCAATAAAAAGGAAGATCTGAGAGTAAACATCTCTCGCAATAATAAACCAACACATCTCGCATCTGAGAAGGCAAAAGAAGCGTGGAGTATCTCTGTATAAGCAATGGTATCTGCCTCTAATCTCATAGTAGGCAGGGCATCGGAAAATAAAATGGAACTCATCCTCAATCTCCTGTAAAGAGCATCACTGACAAATCCGTAGCAGTCGAGGTGTGTCTGTGTATCTGCCTGTCTCAATAGCAAGCTGGTGAGAAGAGACCCTAAGCTGACCAAGACGGTAACGCAGGCCGAAAGATGACGTCTGAGACAAATAACCCGGCCCAATGGGAAGCTTGGAAACATCAAGCTGAAGAAGATGAGTGTGATAAAAATGAAGCTTGACCCGTGCTGGATCTGGGTGAGACCACACTGTGCTGATGTAAGCTCTGTAAATCTGCTGGCGGATATATGCGTGTGTCCCATTCGGGAGATCAGATATAAATAAACCCCACCTACTCAAAAGGTCAAAAACACACTGAAACCATGAGGACTTAGCCTGCTGACTAGCTAGAGTGTGAGAGGATGTAAAAGTTGTAGCAACATATCTGGATAAATCAAGCTCCGAGACTCTATGAATGAATGTGATAATCCGAAATATAGCCTCGACAATCAGTGGAGGTGAGGCAAACTCTGCCAGTATGATATCATGGGGAACTGACTGCTTCGCACGGATCATCCGGCTAAGCATAAGGATCTGCAAACGTGAAATATCACTCCAAGTATCTCTAGACAAGCCAGGACACCATGTCTCTGCTGAATATAGAGCCACCGGAGAGACAGTGGCAGAAAAAAGGCGACGGCGTGTATCAGGATCATGTACATAGTAAATAGAGGAAAACCTCTCCATCTGGACAAGAGCAGAGTGCCCCTTGCGGAGCCTAGACAGTGCAGCTGGTCTAAAAGTGAGCAATGGACCAGTAAAAAGGACACCTAAGTAAGTATAAGAGGCTACTATCTCCAGTGGAAGCCCATCATAGTAGAACAGTGTGTCTCTCATATGCTGTTGATTGGTGTTGAACACCATGACCTTAGTCTTACCAATGTTCACCATCAAACCCCATGTCTGGCAGAAAGTATAAAAAGCATCAAGGTGCTGCTGAAGCCCAGATGCGGATCTCAATAGAAGTATCACGTCATCTGCATACAGTAGAATAGGGATAATCATATCTGCTAATGGATAGCCATCTCCACCCTCCTCCCTAATAATCCGCTCAAGATCATCAATATATAGAGAAAAGAGAGTAGGGGACAAAGGACATCCCTGCTTAACTCCCACTGTACTATTAATGTAAGAGGACCATCCATCCCCATCTCGAAAACGGGCCAACACTCTCTCATAAAATGTGACGATAGCAGCAATAATCTCCTGAAAAAAGCCAAGCGATGCTAAGCGTTGGAGTAAAAGGTGTCTCAGAACAGAATCAAAGGCTTTGCGGAAATCCACAAAGCAACAATAAACCCTCTGCTTCCTGAACTTAGCCTCCTCAATAATGCATCTCAAGATGAATATCTGGTCAGCCGTGAAGTAGCCAGCGCGAAAACCTGCCTGTCCCATAGCATGTAACCCTTCTGTCTATGCCTGTGAGCTGACAATAGACTGTAAAACGGATCCATATAGCTTGGCCATAGTATGGCTGATCATAATAGTGCAGTAGTTGTCGACAATCAAAGGATCCCCGGCTTCGAGGATAGGGCGTAAAAGGTTGGTGCACCACGATGTGGGGAGACCGAAGATGACAGATTGGTTAAAGATATGGGAAATGTATGGGGCAATAATGTGAGCAACTGGTGTTAGGAAGTCCATACTTAGGAGGTCAACATCAGTGGCTTTTTGGGTTTGACCAATTTGGATGGCGTTTTCAACCATGGACGGGGTAAAGAGGGTGAATTCTAAAGGGCGTGGGGAAAGAGAAATGGAAAGAGAGTCAACTGTATAAAGCTTAGTAGCATAATTTATCCATGATTCAATAGCAATAGGAGCGGGTTTGTAAGGGTTTTTAGAGAACATCCGCCAAAAGAAATGGGAGGATGGGGAGGCAATAGCATCAACAAGTTTTTGTCCCAAGGACTGGAGATAAGCTGTCTTTTTTTTCAGAGTCACTTTGTGATATTCTCTTTGTTTCAAGGCTAGGGTATCTAGCGTATACAACTTGTTTGTGCAATGAGAAGCACTCTGTATCATACCATTTGTTGTGAGTGCGTTTATGCGAAGGGAAGGTTTTCGAAGGATAGGTAGTATTGGCAGATTGCAAAAGAGACTAAGATAAAAAGATAGCTTGTTGGTCAACTGAGGAGGTGAAGGGGCAGTCTTGGAGAAAAGTAACTAGGGACTCGGTGTAAAGGGGGAAACCAGATGGAGAGAAAACCAGGCGATGGTGATGAGTGGGACGGTGTGTTGTGACTGTGGTCCTATGATGACCAAGGGATAGAAGTAGGAGGGAGTGATCCGAAATGGTAGGAGGTATAATGCGGAAGGTATGAAGAAATGGGATCAAAGCCGGTGACCCAATGACCATGTGGGTGACAAGTAAAATGATATGATAAAGGCCAGTAAGGAAGGCCATTCAAAATGGTTAAGGAATGGGCCTCTGCTAAACCAATCAGCCACTCTCCAAAGTGGGTAGCTGCCAAGCCCTAATTTTCTCTCTCTACAGAGGCTGGTACAGTCTCTCTCTAGCCTGCCCTATTCTCTCTCATCAATCGGAGCAGAAATGGCTGAAGATCCAAAGCGCCCTCTCTCTCAATCTCTACCACAAAATCTGTGAAATGAGGACCAAAAATGCCTTGGGAGGGGTTTTGGGGGGGAATTGGCAATTAATTAATTAAATACAGGAACCGTACCATGGTTCATGAACCATGGTACGTTTACCCCACGGTTCTGGGAACCGTGGGTTCTATGTATTAAACAATAAATAATAAATAAAATAAAAACAAGGATCATAATATGTAGACGAGTTACAAAACTAAGACAATACTAGAAACATGATTTGCTATCATTTTCGGGGCTCAAACCCCAAAATATTCCCCATTTGCTTCCTCACATCAAGGCACTTTGTTGCTGACAGTTTGAAATCAGTGTAAAAGCTTGTTTGGTGCTTCCACTAACCCATCTTTATCAGTTCTAAGTTGCTCTAGAACACAGCTACGTAGGCCAGTCAAGACCTCTAGCTAGTTGCTTCCTCTAGAAATATTCATATTACAGTTACTACATCTAAGAGCCTGCTATTGCAAGATTTGTCATCTCTTTCGAGATGATTGCGTTTCAAAACACTACTACTTAATCTAGTTAAAACAGATTTGCACAGCTTTCTTGGCTGTCTATTATCTACACCATAGTCAATCTATCAATTGGTTCTTTGCTATCTACATATTCCATTTGTCGCAGCTATCGTGTAAGTTCCTCACCATTTTAACTTCTTACAGATTCGGTCTTACAGATTGTATGTATCTAAAACTGGTCTTGGTACATTGAACAAGAAATGAAATACCTCGCGTTTGGTTGCTTTCTATACACAGTACCCTTTTACACATTTGGGGTTATTATTGACCATTTTTGGTTCAGTACATGTTAAATTGTGGTTGTTGTACACAAACAAAACAATAACCACCTAATTGGAGCTTCTCATGCCTACTTTTGATCAATTTTTTAATGCATGTTGGTGGATGTTCAATACTAAAATCATTATAAAACTTTTTAGCACAGTAGCACAACATTTGAAGCTCATTTTGCCTTATACGATGATGCCTTTTCTTCTACTACACAAGTGTAAAGATGTTCAGCGGTTACTACTGTCATCTTTAAGATATATGCTTCTTTGCCTATAGTTTCTATGAGACAATCTAGAAAGTCTACATTGCTCCGATTATATTTGGAGGACCTCCATGATGGGTCAAAGTCTATTCGGTGTTGCACATGACTTGCTTCTATTGGCGATAAGCAATTGGGCATTTGTTCTATGGTTGTATTCGTTATTATACATCTCCTTTTCGCAATGCTGGTTCCTATCATTAGCATCATGATAAAAACCTATGAATATATCCATGCACTCCATCTCCCATCTAATATTTATTTGCTCCATCTTCTATTCCACCTATTTGATTCACAGTCTAAAAAACCTCATAAGCAATCTACATTGTTGGCTACACATATACAAACATCACCTCGTTTATTAGCATTTTATTTGTTTTCCAGTCTCTACCTCCCCATACTAAGGGAAAGGATAAAAATAAACAACAAAAGAACTAGAGATGAAACCATTTTTCTTGCACCAAGGTTCCTTCATCACTATATAACTCCATTCAAGATGCTTGACTTCGATAGAAAAGTGCATAGAAAAAAAGTCAACTTACGAAGTTTTTGTGCTATTGCTGCTGCCTCAGCGACCTGGCCATCATCAGAAAATAATGATGATAGCTCCATAAGATCTCCCACATTACTGTTGAACTCCATTAAGTACTGCAAACATTGAAGTGAATCTGACAAATGAACTGCTGTGAAGACAATTACAAAATTGATATATCTAACAATTTATTCTAGTGGACATATAAACAAATGCCATCCTACTTATTGCTTAACCGCAATCACAAGTGAAGATACAGGGAACAAAAGCAGGGCAGAAAATCAAATACTCATTCAAGTTTATTAAGAAAAAGTCTCAATATAGAATAGGCTGTATAAAAATACTCATCAGACAGACTTGCCTTGATTAGGTCAATTGTCTGGCTTGCTATATCCCTCTGTGCATCAGCACTCTGAAAGTAAAAACAACATGACACCGAGATGGTAAACGTCACCAAGAGAAGGTCCTTCATTTCTCTTAAATCTCACTGCTGCAAATGAAGGCTACCTTGCAGGATTATAGGATGTGAAACTTATGCTTGGAGTGACTATCCTAGCTGAATCAAGACAAAACCCAAATTGCTAAATTCAGGAAAGATTCAAAATCCCAACATCATCGTCTTATCTGACAATGCCTTGTACCCAAATACTTTAAGTTTTGGTAAAATGGACCACATATCTTTTTCAGTTGCATCTACGATATTGGAAAGTAGCTAGAAACCTGCAAATGGTCACCAATTCTTGCTGCAGTTTGGCCGACCCCTGAGATCCGTGTGTCAAGTCTGCCAAAGCTCTCAAACAATCCTTGAACTCCCTCCTCCAACTGCTTGTTACAATAAACATGATTCAATATTTTTTCCTGGTAGAAATCTAGCACAATAGCAGTTTGACTTTAACCACAAAAAGAAATGAAATGGAATTCTTGCACATTTTTCATGTTTGTAATACAGTGTTGGTGATTTCACCTTACATATAACTCTCTAACTTCTCATTCTTTCTGATTCTAAAGTGGTCGGATACGGAAACTGTTGCAATTCAATATGGCTAGCTTAAGGGCATTGACCAAGGACTAGACACAATCACAGAAACAGCATATTTTAGCCCATACAGTCTGAAATAACTTGTCTCAGGGAGTCTCCCTATATGATGACACGAGGTAGCTATGTAGTATGAAACAAACAATGACAATGATTTAGAATAACTCACCATTTTTATTTTTCCCATATTACTCAATAAAAGGTGCATAATGTCAGCAAAAGCTAATTCCCTCAACACTTTTGTAAGTAGAACACATATGCATAAGATGAGATACTGTCCCAAAATATCTAAAAAGTTTCAAAGGCCGGCAGAGGATTGAAAAAGAGACAATATCTCGATGATGAATGTAACGGTGTGCGTGATAAATGAGTAGCTAATCTCAATTTTACAAGCTTTTGACCATCTTAGCAGCATGTCAGCTCGTATGAAAATCAAACACAACAATAAAAAATGAACCTTCAAACCATGACAGTAATCAAGTGTTGTTTCTGCTAGTTTTCCAACCTTGCGAATCATCAAGTCAACCATGAACTAACGTTGCAAGCAAAATTCCAAATTATGCAAACTCTAACATAATGTGACTACAACGTGCACTGGGTAACTGTCTATATCACCAACCAATCTACAAATGAAAGAATTGTAGGAAATCAGTTGGTCAAGCACAGGTCATCCAGCAAAAGGTGAAGCTAAAGATATCTTATCACATCAGTAGGGTGTAGATGGAAAGGATACTGAGGCAGCAGTGTGAAGTGAAGTGGTGAGGAAGTCGGCATGTGACTCCAATGAGCTATCATGTGGGAAATGATGGAGTAGCAAAACAAGGGCCTTCAGGTAGGCCGCAATTGGGGGGGGAGGTATATCTGGGTGCGCGGTCAATGAAGGAATGGGGTGGAGATCGTGAGGTCGGGAATGGAGCTCAGGTGGAAGGACAGAAAAGAATGATCAGAGAGAGTACTGGGAGGATCTCGGAGTGTGATACCAGTGGAATTTAAGACAATGACCCCATGAGGTAGCCAACGACACTATGCCTGCCACTATGAGGGTGGCATGTGTAGCTGCTCGAATCATGCCAACAAGCTAGGCCATTTTAGATGACTAAGTCATGAGCTTCTCCTAGCTGCAACAAATATTCACCGTAGCCGTTGATAGGTCCCAGTGTAGGTCTTGGTAACTCCCATGTCATCACAATCAACGGCTCATATGCGTAGCTGGTCAGCAGTATCATGAAAATCTACCTATCTCATGGCTGTCCTGGAGTCAAATGGCCAGTAAGAAGAACATACCCGATCTAAGAATCTGACAATGTCTTCGTACAAAAGAAGAGGACTCTAGAGGAAAGTAAGCAACAATAAAGAGATCCATGTCCAATCCAATATCATGTCCTGTGAGGTGGACCCAGATATACGCAATGCTTGATGAACTCAATGATCGGATGCAGTGATTCTTTGTATAAGCATGCGACCCAACATGAGCCTCTTCGCTCGCGGATCTCACTTTTGTCCTATATACTGAATGTCAGGATCCCACTTGTAACCTTAGAATCTAGGTAGTCCTCTGATCTGGCTCTCATGGGTTTCCATAAAAAATAGAATATCTCTCCCTGTAATGAAATCTATAAGATCATCAGTAGTAGATGAAGAATGTATACCATTACAATTCCAAACCCCAATACACATATGGTGTGGACCCCTGGGATGCTCCCATACTCGGGGGCCCCAACTCCCCATTGGCAAGATCCACCAGGTGCACTATCAAGATAACGAACCTTTCCATCCCGATAAATCACACGTCGAACCTCTCTTTCAAGCCTTGGCCACCTAGAAGGCTCGACAACTTTCTTCCACTTGGATATATGTGAGGTCACCATCCATGAAACTTCGTGTATCTTTCAAGTTGGCCTTGTTCCGTAAACAATGTTATGTGGGCGCGTTTCGTACGTCGTTTCATACGCGTTTGAAACGCGTATGAAACGTCTGGTCCAGGTTCGAAACGGGAAATTTTTTGGTTTTTTTTTTTTTAATGTGTTTTTGAGGGTTTTGGGGGTTTACAGATGTCATAGAAAGTCTAGTAACAAGTAGATACATCCAATTTCATGAGAATGCTCTAGAGAATGCAATTTCAAGAGGAGAAGCTATGTCTGGTGACTATGGTCACTTTCCTCAATCAATTATTGATATTGTCATGAATAGGTTATTAGGTTGCGAGAATCTGTTGATGCCCATTGCCAGTACATACTACAAAGCTTATGGCGCGGTTTTTGGGGTTTACAGATGTCATAGACAATCTAGTAACAAGTAGATACATCCAATTTCATGAGAATGCTCTAGAGAAATTAGAATGCAATTTCAAGAGGAGAAGCTGTGTATGGTGATTATGGTCACTTTCCTCAGTCAATTATTGAAATTATTTATACTATCATGGATAGGTTATTAGGTTGCGAGAATCTGTTCATGCCCATTGCCAGTACATACTACAAAGCTTATGGCACGGTTTCAGAAAAAAAAATTGGTTTTTTTTTTTTCGGTCGTTTCGAACACTGAAACGGCGTTTCGAAACGGGGTCGTTTCGTACGTCCCGTTTCGAACGCATTTCAGCATTCGAAACGCGTTTCGAGGAAACACTGTCCATAAAACATCCCTACGGAGCTGTCCATCTGCATCAATCTTTGGAGAAAAATAACAGTCCGAAAAATAGCTTCCACCTGTAATGGAGGAACTACAAACTCTGCAAGTATAATCTAGTGAGGGACAAAAGGTTTTGCTCGAACCATACATGAAAGCATAGTAATTTGCAGACGAGATATATCAGCTCACTCAAAAGAAGTCAGACCCGTACACCAAGTCTCTGCAGCATACATGTCTGTCCATGTGACCATGGTATCAAACAGGTGACACTTACTCGGAGCATCACGTATGTATCGTCTGAAACAAAATCTCTCAAGCTGAACCAGTGATGCGTGCCCCTTACCCAACCTAGCCAAGAGCGGCCTGCCTCATGCTAAAAGCTGGACCAGAAAAGAGGACCCCCAAATATGTGTATGAAGAAACCACTTCCAAGGGATGGCCATCCCATAAAAGCTCTTGACGCTGCATGAAAGCCCGAGATGTGTTGAAGACCATAACTTTGGTCTTCGTAATGTTCACCAACAAACCCCATCGTGAACAGAAAGAGCATAAAACATCTAAATGTCTCTGTAAACCCTCTCTGGAACGTGATATAAGGACAACATCATCAGCATACAATAGATCGAGATCAGTAGCTCACATAAAGCATAACCCTCACCTCCATCCTGCATAATCATCCTCTCCAACTTGTCAATATAGAGTCCAAACAGAGTAGGGGATAATGAGCATCCCTGCTTCACCCCAATGGTGCTATGAACCTGCTGTGATATCCCATGCTCAGAACGGAAACAACCTATCACTCTCTCATATAAGCCCATTATCGCCAAGACTGTGTCTGAATGGAAGCCAAGATTGTACAATCTCTGAATGAGAAGGTGTCGCGGAACAGAGTCAAAGGCCTTACGGAAATCCACAGAGAGAGAGAGAGAGACCTTCATGAACGTTCTTTTCATGACAAAAGTCCAATAAGACCAATAAGTACATCTCAAGTATGATATATTTTGGGGGCGACAGCAACCTCTGCCAGTATAATATGATGTGGTACATAGGGCATAGCCCGTATCATCCGAGATAGCATATGGATCTGTAGTCGTGAGATGCGTGCCCACTCAATGGCTATCAAGCCAGTACTCCATGTCTTTGCTACGTACAAGGCCGAGGGGAATACCATAGTGTCAAAGAGTCGGCACTTACTAGTCGCATCCCTAATGTGTGAGCTGAAACACAGTCTCTCCAAATCTACCAATGATGAATAGCCCTTCCGTAACCAAGAAACCGTTGCCTGTCTCATACTGAAAGTGGCCCTCGTCCTCGAAAGTAAGACCACATCATCTAACAGGATAGCAATAATGAGGTCACCCAATATACATCCCTCCCCTCCAACACTATGTATAACCTGCTCAAGCTCATCTATGTGTAAACCGAAAAAGTGAAGGTGAAAGTGGACATCCTTGCTTAACTCCAATTGTGCTATCCATTTCTAGCGATACAACCCTTGATACGCGGATCCGACCAATAACTCGCTTGTACAATGCCACAACTGTTTGTATGATATCCTCCTGAAAGCCATGATCCAAGAGCCTCTGTCTGGGCACAGAATCAAAGGCTTTGCAGAAATCCACAAAGCAGCAGTATACATGCTCTCTCTTGGCCCTAGCCTCCTCAATGATGAATCTTAGGGTGAAAATATGACCCGATGTAGTATATCCTGGTCTGGACCAAAGGCATGAAGTGCTCTAGTGTCCATCTCTGCACCAATCTCTGACTAAGAATAGAGCCATGAACTTTGGCAAGGAGGGGGCTGATCATGATGGTACGATAGTTGTCGACTTTCATAAGATCACCGCCTTTATAGATAGGGTGGATAAGGTTTGTGGACCATGGGGAGGGGAATCCAGATGTAATAGCACAATTGAATAAGATAGAGAGGAAAAGTCAGAGGATGTCAGCAGCATACTTCAGAAGTTCAGCCTATAATTCATCGATGTCTTTGGCTTTATGTAAGTGTAATCGTTCGATGGCCTCTTCTACCATGTCCGAGGAGAATGTTTCACAGGTGTCTAAGGATGAGGGCAAGGGAAGTAAAGGTGCATCAAAGAAAGTGTACAGTGATGTGGCATAGGTCACCCATGTGCTAAGATTCGGGATCTGGAGTGGAGGTGCTTGTGGGAGGAGTCTATACATGAGATAAGTCCTTTACCAGATGGGGACGATGGCAGCATGCATTGATCAAATTCTGGTGGAGGTGGTTGCATTCATGGTCATACCATGGATTATGTGGTCAATAGTGTCGTGGGTGCTTGGGCAGTGGGATGGAAAAGCAAGGGATGCAGCGGTCTGGATGGTCCGGACAAGCAAAAGAGACTGGTCCTATAAAGTCCTAAATCCAAGGATCCTATTCTAAGCATGCCAATCACAAGCAACACAAGGGAACCTGATGGTGGACAAACCAACCCAACCAAACCTAGATCGAACGGATCTAGCCCCCAAGCTATGGATCAATCACAAAGAGAGGAATGAGGCATCACACCAGCAGCATCCCGCCACTGGTCATGCTATCAAGCATACACTAGTGAGAGCCCAATAGGTACACCCTCCAAGGCCCATGCACCAGTAGTAGTGCACTGTGACACCTCACTGGACACCTCTGCAGCCTATCTGGGCCACGTCATCCAGTTCCCCAATGACTCACTGATAGACCCATACAAATAAACCATCAAGTGTTTAGGCCTACAACCATTGATTATGACCATGTACACATAAGGGCCCCAATTCCCTTATAGTCACAATTAACTTACGGGTTGTTGGTCTACCGGTCCCTAGCGGAGACACGCTACCCGAGACCAGTCATGGGCATGACATTCTTCCCCCCTTATTCAAGTTTTGTCCTCAGAACTTAAAACTGGGAAAGTTCCTCCTTAAGCTTCCTTCTTGTTACCAAGAATCGTCATCGTCCGTACATCCCCTCCATCGAACCAGATGCTTGGTAACTATACGATTTCACACTCGTTTAGTTCTTGTATCCAAGATCTTTCCGGGTTCAAGACGAGATACGCTCAATGATTCATCCAACAGGTCCAACTGATCTCCAGATCCAAAATGCTCTCCTTCACGTAGACTCTTTCAGGGATGCACTTGAGATCCATCCGGGAGTTCCGATTGGTAAGCTAAGGATCAATCTTTTTCAAGATCTTAAACGGTCCTCTATATCTAGGGGACGATAGTAGTGCTAGCCGGTATGCATTACACTTGAATCCATCGAGATTCTCAAAAAATACCCAATCCCCCACTTGGAAGTCTCTCGGTGATCTTTTCAGACTTGCATAATGACGGTCCCCATCCTGGGTACACTAGACATTCTCACGTGCAATTCGTAGCATTTCCTGCATATCATGTAGAAATCCGCTACTTTCTGAAACTAGAACGCCCGAATTCCTACCGCAATGGGTGATATCTTGCATGTCATGTAGGAAATCCTCTACTTTCTAAAACTAGAACGCCCGAATTCCTACCGCAATGGGTGATATAGGTTTAAAATTATACGTAAGTACGTATGGGCTATAACCGGTAGCCAAATGCTTACTATAACCCAATCTCCATCAAGGTGATTACCTCTCCAAGGAGAAAAAATGAATAGATATCTTAACTGATCTTCTGATCTTGTAGGTAATCCTTCTTTTAACCGATCAAGTATAACTAGAATCTGAATTATAATTCGTCAATCATAATTCATCGGATTCTTGTCCTATACTCAATAAAAGAAGGTAACTACCAATGATTAGAAGTCATCTCTAGTTTAGCAAATACGACCACAAAAAGCGACCAGTGAACTTCGAATCGCGACTGTTCATAATGTCACTTTGGTAATCCGTAAAGCCTAACCAGATACTCTAATTACTTGGTCTTTACCCAAATAAACATAGACGATTTGGTAAGATGGCCAGTCATTGCCAAAATTTCACTATCTTGTTTATTCATCCGGGATAATCTACCATGAACACAATCCTCTCCTATGGATTAGGTATATCCTAGAATCTGAGTTATGATTCACCAATCTCAACTCTCCAGACTCCCGAGATCATACCATATCATAAGAGTGCAATACAATTCTTAAAAGACACATGAGTTGTTCCAAAAGTCCTTTCCATCTGGAAAATTCTAGACTTTTTCCAACTCACACACGGTGCCTATATAAGGAAAAAACACCCTTACTCTAGCCATGGCACAAGGTGTCATTCCAAAGTTAGGGTCCAATCTACAATACGTCTAGATCTTTCTCTTAAGTTCTAATCTAGAATAACTTAAGATTTACCGGAACCTCATTACGTGAAATTCTAACTTTTGGCAAACAACTATCCAACTCTCCTGAGTCTTCCAGGATAGCATTATATCCTTTTCCTAACGAAAAAAGATAAGTCCCAAAAGTTCTCATGTATTCTATGCACAACCATCTGTATATGAATTCAAAATGACTCATAGACGTTGTGACTTAGAAGCAATACATCTTAACAACAATATCCATAAGTAAGATTATTTTGTTGATTTTCCACAACTAACTCGGAAGTAACGCTTCTGACTCGGTTAGTTGTATCAGATTTAGAAAATGTTTAAATGTCTCGGTGTGGTACCAAAACACCACATTTGATCTGATTCTAAATCATTTCTAGGTCAATAAGCAATTCTCAATGAGAAATTACTATAACCCAGCGAGAAATTGTCTAAAACACAATTCTCATCAATATGCCTATGTATCAACAACTAGTTTATGCATGCAAATAAACTTAGTTCAAGGAATACTTTGTAGATCCACAGGATTAAAAGTTTGCACAAAAAGTTTTAATGATCCCACAAAGATTCAATCAGATAACTTCTGATCTGTACACAACACTTTCATAACCGAGAATCCTGTAACTTGGTTATCCTCTAAGAGAGAATATTTCTCAAAGAGTGCTATTCCACATCCAAAATCTCAACCGGAGACTACTCAAAAGAATATATTGCTAGCATGAATTTCCTTCCTTGCATCAACCCACGGATCTCAGTCCATACTAAGATCAAGTTGACTATTTTCAGCAAGGAACAGGTTTCAACAACCCCCATCTTGCAATAGAATTACCATGTTCTGACACAAATCAATCGGACTTGTTATCAGCCACTTTTCTACCGCAAGAGTACTTCCAAAAATTTTCCCCTTCTTAAATCTTTAAACCAGAAATCTACTATAATCCTTAAAGGATTTCTGTAACATCTGAATATCCTATTGTTTCTGATTCCTAAAACAGGACCGTCATCTATAACAGATTCCTCCTGGATTCTCTGACAGATGCTTCTCCTTGATAATTCTCTTCTCTTCTCTTCCTACTTCTCCCCCTTTTTAACAGGAAACCACACGAGTTTCTAAGGGGTGCAGATCAATCGAGATTTGCCCAGGAGAAGAGTCTAAGAAGAGATCCGAGAAAATTTTGAAAGCCAAAAGAAGTGTTGCATCATTGTAAGTAAATACCAATGATGTCCCCACACAATGACCTTAACAAAAGATCTTCGTTATTACCAAGCTTGAGAATTGACTTGTAAATCAAAAAAGGATTTCTTGAATATTTAAGTAGAGAAAATAAGTTTAGAAAACGGTTTCATTAACCGTTTCTGTGACATCGTCCATGGTCAACGGGTAATCAGTATTACCTTCCAAGGAATCACAAATTTTCGATTAATAAATTCACCAATATATCATTTATAAAGAAATAGCTTGTCGGGTTTCCGGTTTTGTAAATTTGAGATATCCTAAAAAGGGGTCATGACCAATATCTCAAATTTCCGACAAAACACCCATTTTATGACCGATATGTTTTGGCATCACTAAGATTTACGACCTTACTAGAGTCAACTGATCCAGTTAGTTTCAGATCTTCATTTTGCAATCGCATGCGTCCCATACCACAGGTTCTTCCGCCACGAAGGCCCTCCACTTCCTGATCAAAGTGTCAGAAAAAATAATACAAGTATATGAAGTTCTTGGGAATTTATAAAAAATTCCAACTTCACTCAAACAAACATTCTTTCGCCCTTTTCACAATCTTTACGGTCACCATAAGGCTCATAGTGACAGATTTAGAAATGGGGAAGAATGAACCGGCTTTTTCTTGTCCTTAACAAATAGTGTTGGTACGCCCACGGCTTCAAGCACATCAAGAAACAACTTTTTTTGTTCCAATTCAGTTCCCATTTAGGGTTCTTGGTTTTTTCCGAACGTGCATGATTTTTGAAAAAATGACACCTTCAAAAAATCCAAGAATTCACATTCTCGGTTACCCATTGCAGTAATCAAAGCGAATCTAATTCGTCAATTGTGAAAAAGCCTTACGAAATTCCTCCAGAAATTCAGCCCAATCACACTTCTATGGGTTGCGTCCTCCACCACGAGGAGGCCTTACCCAAAGCAAAAAACCGACAAAATTCACTTTTTTTATTCCGAGACGTTGCATAAGCTAAAGTAGCTTGGCCAACGATTATCCAATCAATAACTACTTCTGGGCTTTACTCATCAAAAAAAATTTCGTTTTTGAGCCCAAGCTGTAAATCCTAATGGCTAATTATCGATTAAATAGATTTTGCATTTAGTTTTTTCTGTTTGTTGCCCAGTTGAAATTCAAAACACACCGTGGTCCAAAATTGTAACCATGCGTTTCCCACTTTAGGGGGCCATCATTGTCGAGTGATGTCGAGCGAATTTATATTTGCCACCCCTAACAAGAATTTCACTCCATTTATTTGAAAACCGAAAAATTATAAAAAAAATTACGTTCGGTTGAACTCATTACGGGTACAAATTTTTTAACAGAGCATTGTCCAAAAAAAAGGAGTTTTATTAGACCAAAGAGTGCTTGTAGCATTTATACCAATGAGTATTTGCAAAAAAGATTGTGCAACAAATTTGCAGAAAAACCACTATATGCATCGAAATCTAATTCACACAGATTTTAAGCCATTACGATTTCACAAGTACCTTAACTGCATTTTCAAATTTATAGTCAATAATGACTATTAGAAGCCCTTGATACTTTGTTAACAAAACGAAAAATCCAAAAACCTCATGTATGACTTCTACAGGCCCATCCCTCCTCCCTACCTACCATGCCCGCCTCCTCCCTACCTACCATGCCCTCCAACTCAAGAAATACTAAAATAAACTTTAAGATTAACTAAAAGTTTACTTTACACTTCCCCCCCCCCCCCCAATTCCTAAAAAAAGAGACACCCTCTTCTCGGGCCACGATCAGCTGGGCGCGAACAGGAAGAAGCGAGGGAGAGGCCCGAGAGAGAGAGAGTCAGAGAGAGCGCGAGATGGAGGCTACAGAGAGGCTTGGAGGCACAATTCCTTCTCAGCATGGGTTCCTTTTCGACGGACATAGATTGAATGGTCGCTTGAAGCTATCCCATTTCTTTCCGTAGAGAGCTAGATTCTTTTGTGACCTATTCAATGCAGGAGAGAATGTACTGTTCAAAAGATTTGGTAGGGGTATAGATCTCGGGAATCAAGAAAGGACCAGGAAGAGAGGAGGTAGCAAATGAAGAGCAGGGGGTGTGGACAGAGGTTGGCAAATCAGCAACACAATCATTGTGTGAAGCAAAGGCAGCCAAGTCAGCAGGCAGCGCTGCCACATCAGTAGCATCATCCCTATGTGAAGCAGCAGCAGCAGCGGAAGCAGAGGCAGCGATGGGTGGATCAGCAACGATGGAGTCCAGCGAAGGGGCCAGCGTGGGGGAGGCAAGAGTGAGTTCGGGGGGGGGGCTTTCTTGGGGGAGCCTACAACCCTAGCGCCATCTTCACCGAGAGAGAGAGAGAGAGAGAGAGAGAGAGAGAGAGAGAAAGCTTTATTACCATCTTTTGATGCCAAAAGGCATATAAGACCAGATAAGTACATCTCAAGTGTGATAGATACTGAAAGGAGCATATGAATGTCTCCAAAGACAAACGATAAACGACAAACTACTAGCTAAAATAACCAAACAAAATCTCTAAAATGTCTAAACTACTCTCAGACATGAAGGTTTGAATAATGGTACAAAGTGGGTGTCATATAACTATACAATATCCATCCAAACTGTATGGTAGATCATGCCGCCACATGACCACTACTAAAGAAAGCAAGGATAGAAGAAGAAGCTGGTGCTAAAGTAGTAGGCCTGCACACATGAACTCTAGATCTATGAGGTCTCCTAGTAGCTCTGATGTGTGGTCTGCAGGCAACACGCTGTCGCCGATCACGATGAGAATTACGGGGTAGGATATTTGACTCATCCTCTGACAATATATCGACATCAATGTCTGCTCTGGATCGTCTCCTAGAGAAAAAGGAGGTGATCTAGATCTGCTGGGATGAGTGAGCGAAGTGTGACTGGAGAATCTCGGAAAAGACAACAATAGCGTCCCCGAATCTCGTAATAGACAGGACATCTGATAGAAAATGCTCCTCTGACTCTACCTCCTCTAATGTGCACATCTGACAAAGTATGCTCATATGAGGGACGCTCTGGAAGCACCCCGTCTCAACATATAGCTGGTGTGAGGAAACTCGGAACTGGCGCAGTGTAAAACGGAGGCAATGTGAAAGTCCACTATCCACATAACGAGGCAAAACTGGGATCCCAGCACTGTCTAGCTCAAGGAAACTGGAGCGATAGAAGTCCAGCTTGACCACCGAGGGCGCTCGAGAGCATGCACGATAGATAACTCGTCTGATATACTGATGAGAACCCGCTGGTAAGTCAAAGATATTGACGCCATATATCCGTAGAAGACGAGAAGCCTGGGAGTACTATGATAAATGATGACCTTGGTGATGAAGCTGCTGAGAAGAGAGAAAAGCTATGTGTGGATACCATGAAACCGAAAGACTCATCACTCTCTGGATATAAGTGATCAACTTGAAAATAGCCTCCCGTAGTGGAATGATGGCAAACTCAGCAAGTAAAACCTGGTGAGGAACAGATGGTTTGGCACGGATCATACGTGCAAGCATATTGATCTGTAGACGGGAAATGCTAGTCCACTCTGACTCAGGAATCCCAGTAACCAAGCTTCCGCTGCATACATAATTGTGGGTGTAACAATAGTATCAAATAGGTTACACTTACTCAGAGAATCCTGAATGTGCTTCCTAAAACAGAAACGCTCGAGACTAATCAATGATGATGCATTTTTCTAGTCTAGCAATGGCAGCGTGTCTCATACTGAAAGCAGGGCCAGTGAAGGAAGTTCCCAAGTAAGTGTAAGAGGATACCACCTCGAGTGGTTGTCCCCCTAGAGTGAAAACTTGTCGCTGCATAAAGGTCCTGGAGGTATTAACGATCATGATCTGGGTTTTCCTGGTATGCACAGTCGAACCAAATAAGTCTCCAAAAACCTGTAATGTGTCCAAGTGCTGCTGCAACCCCTCACCAGACGAAGAAAGAAAGGCCACATCATCAGCATAAAGCAAAATGGAAATGAGTATATCACCAAGCCTGTAGCCAATACCACCATCCTGGTTGATGGCTCTCTCAAGCTCATCAATATATAGACCAAAGAGTGTGGGGGAGAAGGGAACAACCCTGCTTCACCTCAATAGTACTCCCAACTCTCTCAGAGAGACCCTCCTCTAACCTGAAGCATCCCCAAACCTGCTCATAGAGTGCCATGACAACTAATATGGTATCAATAGAAAAATCAAGATCTCTCAGCCTCTGGATAAGCATATGACATGGAACAGAGTCAAACGCTTTCCTGAAGTCCACAAAACAGCAATATACTAGTCTGGATCTAGCCTCCTCAATAATAGCCCGAAGTGTGAACACATGATCAGTGGTAGAGTGTTGTGTCCTTAAGCCAGCCTGACCCAAAGCATGTAGCCTCCGTGTCTCTGCCTCACAGCTAATCACTATCTGAAGGATAGTGCCGTAAAGCTTAGCCACAATGTGGCCAATCATAATGGTATGGTAGTTATCAGGTTTCATGGGGTCACCACTCTTGCGAATGGGGTGGATGATATTAGTACACCATGGAAGGGGAAATCCAGAGATGACGGCCTGATTAAGGAGTGAGGCTAAAACAGGTGAAAGAATATCAGTAGCATGAATCAGAAGTTCGGACTCTAGGTCCTCGACGTCCCAAGCACGATGGGTCTTCATCTTCTCAATGGCAAGGGAGACCATGGCAGGGGTGAAAGGAGAAAGTGGAGGGACGGGGAGATATAACAATCGGATCAATGGGAAAGGTGTAAAGTAATGTGGCATATTCGGTCCAACGACGTAAATCTCTCAGTAATGGGGGTGGGGCACGGGGAATAAACTCACGCCAAAAGGCACCAGATGAGGAACTATAGAGGAGATCTACGACACATTTTCCTTCAGAGGTTTCATATATGTGTTTTTTATAACGGCAAGTATAGCTATATAAGAGTCTAAGGTGACGAAGTTGGGGGGTAAGATTCGAAGAGTATCCAACAAAAATAGACTTTGTATAATCTAGCTTCTTTCGAAGTTCTGCTGGAATCTATGCAAAAGCGATACAACCGAAGTTCGAAGATGCCATACTGAAGCTTTTGAACCTGTCCACTTTGGGTGTCGATTAAGGCCCTAATTTTTAATCATGAGCTCGCAGATGGGCCTTGATAGGAGGGCACACCAATTTCCCTCCATTTTTGACATTTGAATTGTGCCTCCTTGATTTTGGCACATTTCAAGAGTCTTCTATTTTTCAGGCTTAACCCAGGACATAGAGTGGAATAAACAAGAGTCCTTGGTAATGATTTGGTAGCTTTTGATATTGGTAGAGCTTCAGCTCCTCGTGGGAGAACTCGTTGCTACTGCTTGTAGGGCTTTAGCCATTGACTATATGTGATGTCATTGGCCATTTTGTGCCAGAGGTTGCTACTTGATTATCATTTATAATCTTTTATGCTTCATTGATATCAAAAGTTGTAATTGTGTTCATAACTTGGTATCAAAGTCCTTTCTTAAAAGCACCCATTTTTTTTCCCTAGTGGTTTTCTCACTCTAGAAAATTTTCTCTCTTGTGGCTGTTCTCTCCCCCCTAACCACCTTCTTGCTCAAGAACAGGCATTTTCAGATTTTTTGGGATAACTTTTTCATTCGAAGTTGGACTTCGATTATATCGATTGCATTGAATTCCTTGATGTATATTAACTTTTGTTGGCTGTTTTCTGAGCACCCTCATTTTCAAATTTGGCCAAAGTCATCTCTTCCATGTTTAAAAAGTTGATTTGATACATATTTGAGGGCACGGGCACTACACTATGACAAAGCTATTGATCCAACTTGCATGTCAAATGGAGTCAAACTTTGGTCAAAGGAAATATTTTGTATTCTATTCTACAAGATTTATTTCAAATTCCCTATAGATTCTCACATTCCGTACCTAAAGATGAGTTTTCAATTGGAGTTTTCTATGAAAAGATCTTGAAGGTCAAAGCTTGGTCAAAAGAGGGGAAGAAGAATTATGCATTCAAATCATCTCGATGTTGTATGAATATCAACATTCTTTGATGACAGCTCGTCAATTGGATATTCTATCTCAACATACTCCACTTTAAACTTTTGCAACAAAGCAGCATGATGGAGGACAACCCTCCAAGTTTTGGTGGGGATTTCAGGGATTTTATCACCCATAATGCTTGCTGAATTTTACAATGGTATTGGACAACCTACATCAGTATCACATTCTCACACTTTTACCATGTGTCGGCCTAGGGCCCCATCAATTTACATCCATTTTAATTTTGAAGTGTGCTCCCTAGTTTTGGCACATTTCTAGAGTTTTTCATTTTAGGGCTTAGACTAGGGCACAAACTAGTATTAATAGAAGTACTAGCATATTTTCGAATTTTCATGGCTTCTTCTACCACACAAAATATTTGATCAATTTTGGCAAATTAACCATAGTTGCCAAGGAACGGGAACGTATGGACCCTGTGAATGGGAAAGTAGGACCGCCATGTGATCATTTTAAAAAATAAAATGATTAAAAAGTGAAATATTTTTGATTTTTTTGAACAACTTCATCACACATTCAAATCTAAGGTACATGTACATGAACTTACACAATTTTGAAGGCTGAAATGCAAAATAATGAAAACATAGTTCTTTGTGTTTGGGAACACAGGAACGCGTTCCCAGAAGTTCCTCGTGTATGAGAATGTGGGCTCCCACCTTTTGTGTAACTCCCAACTCCTGTGTAACTTATGTAATTCATGCCTCTTGGATCTTCACATCCGCTGTTAGAATTAATGGTTAATTGTAGAGGCCAGCCTGCGTGCTAGAATGCCTATTTTTATTTTTAGTATAGGTACTATCTATTTTTAGCATAGGTACCTAAGTTAGTACCAATTTTGCTAGAATAGTATAGAAATCTATTTTAACCAAGTTAGCATAGAATTCTATTTTTAAGACTTCATAATTAGCATTTCAATTGCTATTGTAGTAGAATAGCTTTTGCTTTTCATTGTGGACAGCCTCTATAAGAGTAGATGGGCGCCCACCTCCATTGTTATCTCAATTTCCAGTTTATGAAGCATAGCTTCTTGCAGTCTCTCTTCTTCTTCAGCTTGTGGTTCATGTTTTGTGTGAGTACTAATAAGATTAGTCTACTCCGATTAGAGAATCTCTTCGATTCTAACATGGTATCAGAGTTATCTCGTTAAGATTGGGATCTACGGAAGGAGAAGATCAGCGCTGCAGGTTTTACTGGCGGAGATCGCATCTAGTGGAGGTGCTATTTGGTGAAGGTTGTATCGGGTGGAGGCGTCATCCTGTGCAGGTTTTTCTGGTGGAGGTCGCATCTGGCGCAGGTAGCTTTTGGACATGCAGCAATATCAGACAGGCAGATCTGAGGCAGGCAACATCCAGGACAGCAGAACAGGTGTTTTCTTGTGCAGGTTTTATGTGGTGCAGGTTCATCTGAAGGTGGCAGCAGCAACCAAACAGGCAGTACCTGAGGCAGCAGCGATCAGGACAGGTGTTCCTGAGGGCAGCAGCAGCTGGAGAAGGCAGTACCTAAGTAGGTAATATCTGGACAGGTAGTACCTGAGGAAACAGTGTCCAGGATAGATTTTCTTGAGGGCGGCAGCAGCTGGGGAAGGTGGTATCCGGACAGGTAGTGATCAGATTTTTGCATGCAGGCAGAACTGAGGAAGGCAGTATCTGGGACAAGCAGAAACCAGATAGAAGTTCAGGACTCTCCTAGGTGTTATTGATAATCAATTATCCATTAAGGGGGAGTGTTAGAATTAATGGTTGATTGTAGAGGCCAGCCTGCGTGCTAGAAGGCCTATTTCTATTTTTAGTATAGGTACTATCTATTTTTAGCATAGGTACCTAAGTTAGTACCAATTTTGCTAGAATAGTATAGAAATCTATTTTAACCAAGTTAGCATAGATTTCTATTGTTAAGACTTCATAATTGCATTTCAATTGCTATTGTAGTAGAATAGCTTTTGCTTTTCATTGTGGACAGCCTCTATAAGAGTAGATGGGCGCCCACCTCTATTGTTATCTCAGTTTCCAGCTTATGAAGCATAGCTTCTTGCAGTCTTTCTTCTTCTTCAGCTTGTGGTTCATGTTTTGTGTGAGTACTAATAAGATTGGTCTACTTCTAACATTTGATATCGGAGCACAATAGGCTAGCAGTACATTTAGGGAGTATTCCAAGTCCAATCGATCAAGGGAGCTTCTACTTCAACCTTTCTACATTCTAGAGAGAAAAGGCGCGCCCTCCTAGTACGCATCCCATTCTAGATTTTTTTTTTCTCAAATTTTTGTGGAGGAATCTGTCTCTATAAGGATCTAGTAGTATCTATTAGAAGTGAAAAACAACCCATTGGATAGGTTGATTTATTTTCTTGATGGTAGATCCTCAACCTAGGGAGTTGAAATCAACAACTGTAGAAAGTGCTAGCTTATTAGACAGCATTGGTTTGCTAATTTTCTGGTGCATTAATTTTTGAAATCTCTAGTTTTCTATTTGGGACTTCTTTAATTTTCTTGTAACAAGATGAGTGATAGACTTGATTCTTTTCTTGAGCGAGTCTAACAAACTTGATGGTACCAACTATCAAGCATGGCGTTTTGAAATGAAAAACATTTTTGCCTTTGAAAATTTATGAGAGATTGTGATGGGATTGGAGATTAGGCCCACGATTCCGCATGGTGCTCCGCCAACTTGAGAGGTGACCCAATTTGGCAAGAGGTCAAGAAGAGCACTATGACTATGCAAAAATAAGCGGTGTTCTTGTTGAAGAAGTCGTTCTCAAGAGGATCAGCCAACAATGTTTCCAGAAAGAGACCTGTTTCCTTTTCTGGAAAGAAGAACCATTGGGAATTAGAATGTTGGAAGAAGCATGGAGCCCAACGAGACTCCAATTCCAACGTAAACTCCAATTCTAGGACACAAAGAGAACCTTGCTATTATTGTGGCGCGCTAGGCCATTTTGAGGCAAATTGTTGAATCAAGACAAGGGCTTCAAATACAAGAGGAGGGGAAAGAGGTAATGCTTCTAGACCTCCCATAGTTTCCACGAACAGCACAATGTTTCACGAATCGGCGATTCAAACAAGAAATCGCGGTTCAAATCGGTCCGATGCGAATCCTCTTCCATCAAAAAAGGGGACAGGAAAAGCAAAGTAATTCTTGGGGATGATCCCACTCAAGAAATTGATGGCAAAGGTAATGATCCCATCACTTGAATGAAGGCAAAATGATAATGATAGAGAATAAATTGTACATTCCAAACATCGCTAAAAATTTGTTTTTGATTGGTTCCATTACCAATAAGAGAATGATGATAGAATTTTGTCATGATAAATTCACTATTCAAAGCATGAAAAATAGTGATCACATCATTGCTACTGGTTCGAGGGGCAACTGCAAATTTTATAAATTAGATGTCATAAAAGATCAAAAAGCCTTGTTAGTGGAAATGATGATATTAGTCATCTTTGGGATGAATGCTTTGGTCACCTTTCCTTTGGAAGCTTGAAACTTCATAAAAAGTAAATGGTAAGAGGCCTTCCAAAAATCGTTAATGCATCAGATTTTTGCGAAGCTTGCAATTTCAGACAGCACAAAATGTTCAGTTAAAAAGCCTGGTTGAGAACCAACTGGACAAGAAAATAAAATGTCTTATTCAGTGATAAGAGGTGTTGAGTATATCTCCTATGAATTTAGATATTTTAGCAAAGAGCATGGTACTAACAACGCCCTATATACCTCAACAAAATGGTGTATCGAAAAGGAGAAATAGAACAATTGCCAAATCTGCTTGTAGCATGTTAAAAGTTGCCGGTCTCTTCTCATTCTTTTTGAGCTGAGGCTATCCAAACTGAAATTATTTTCAAAACAGGTCACCCACATGCATTGGAGGGTAAAACACCTAAGGAGATGTTTTTTGGCAGCAAACCAAGCATTGCTCACTTAAGGATCTTCGAATGTGATGCTTATGCACATGTCTCTGAAGATTTAAGAAAGAAGTTTGATGATAGATCTGAGGAATGTAAATTTGTTGGCTATTCCAATAGAGAAAAAGCTTATTGATTGCATGATCATACTACTAAAAACTCACTGTTCGTAGAGATGTCAATTTTTATGAAAATAAGCTTGCTGATTCTCTACAAAATCCAATGGACAGTCTTTCCATGCATCTTTCCATGACATTGGCAGTCCTTCATTACTAGATGATTATTGAACATGAAGATGATGGGCAATAACAAATACACTTCAATAATGAAAGTAGATAAGAATAGTTTGTCACTAGAATTCGATATGAAAGATTTAGGGAAACTTCACTATTTCTTAGGTATTGAAGTATGGAAGGAACCAACAAGTACATTCTTAATTCAAAGTATGTTCATAAACTTCTTGAAAGATTCAATATGTTGGATTCCAAAGCTACTCCTACTCCTGGTAAACCTAACTTAAAGATGACAACTTCTTTGGATAAAAGGAAATTGCTTTGACACTTTTTAGAAGGCTCGATGGAAGCCTCATCTATGCTACCCTCAATCCAGGTACCCCCTATGTTGTTGGGGTGATAACTCAATTTTATGAAAATCCAACAGAACCACACTAGAGGCGGCCAAGAGAACTCTAAGGTATGGTGCATGTAACTTCAGCCTTGAATACAAAGCTCTAAGTGATCTTGTCGTGCAAGGATTCTCTGATGCAGATTGCATCTCGTGGAGTGGCACATCAACAAGAAAAGAAAATAATTAGAGCTCAAAAGTCTACGCAATTGTGACCTTACAAAGAGTACACACCATATAGATCTCAAAACTTTGCAAATTCAAGATCTTATTAACAGCACTGTAAATGAGACTTTAAAACACAAGCTTGACACATTCAAACCACAAGCAAATCAATTCCCTTTGAACTTGTAGGACAAACACATAATGAGAATTAGACAAATATTGCAAATTCAGTAAGGATGATGACCTCATGAAGTTTTTTCCTATGTTTCACATCTTGAGCAGCCACTTCACTTTTTAGCTTGTCTAGACGAGAATCAACCTATTCAACAACAACATTATTTATGAGTATAAGAAAATGAACATTACCAAAGGATGTTCCAAAAGAAGTCCACAAACCAATAAAGTTATGGATAGCAAGAGTCAATGTCAGATGTGTAAGGGAGAATAACACAGTGAAGTTTCTTACTTGGTGGCTAATCTCCACAAGTTCTTTGCGTGCATCTTGAAAAAGAGGAAGTAAAGCTTCAGCCTCTACAAATGTTGGACCAGCTACACCATTAGCCGCCTTTCCAATATCAGAATCCCCACGAAGTAAACCATTAGGAAGAAAGTCTCGACTACTCTGACTACTTCCACCTTCGGAAGAGTCTACATCCTCATCTTGCAATGGAGGTAATACTTCATTCACAAGGGACTTGAAGAAGCTGTCAAACGAAAAAGAGCCCTACTTCCAATAACAAACCAAACATATTAATGATAATTGGACAGGTTACGGGCAAGTTTAGCATGATCTAACAGAGGATATTACAACTTGCAATATTAATCTTAATAGAGGTGATGCACCTAAGTCGACAAATCTAAAGGAAAATTGAGATTGAACAATTGACTATTACTTATCTAGGGTATTTATATGCTGGGATCTTTCTAGATGAGTACACGAACATCCTTCCGTCTCCTGGTGTTTCTACATATAGGTTTGCTGCAGTCCATGCCGATGCTATGGATATATGGCATTCCTAGTTATTACATATAGCTTGGTTTTCATTTGGACCTGTTGATTGGTGCTGGTTTTTCCATATTACTGATCGCCTATGGTGCGGATATCTCTATGATTATGCATGTGGCTCTCTATCTGTTCCTAAGATATGGAACTTTTGACATTTTAAAAACTAAATGCATGGTGAACAGAGCTAATATAAAGGATCAATTCTTTTCTTGATTTTAGTCAACATACATTGGAATCACAATAGATGCTCTCAAACTTTCCTTTTATACTATTTAAATACAAACAAAACATACCGAAAAAATGATGTAATTCAAATAATTAATTAAGAACACAATAACAAGCAAAAAGACTCGTCGCTGTAATTCGTTATAGCAAATGTGACACAAAACTATGCCTATGCCTATGCCTAGTAGGATATTTGGCTCTACATCATGTGAAAGAGAGCTTAAAGGCGAATCACGAAATCACCTTGAAGTCGTTTATATCAAGTAGCAAAGGGAGAGAGTTGCTAGAAGAGTCCCTTGACATTATTGTTGCTTTGACAACTTTACCATCACTTCCAACATCTTCATCCTGCATAAAAAAAATTAGCCTTTTTCAAAACACGTTGCATATTTATTTCTCAGCTATCTTCAAATGCTCTTATGATAAATTGATGTTGAGTATACGATAGTACCAAACATGGCACATAGATGTACGGACTTTATCCTTGGTGCATATTTTACCGTCCATTCTGTTACCTTTATCATACATATCAATACTAAATTTCTATAGGACAAAACGTATATTATTTCCTAACTATCTTCATATGCTTTTACAATAATATATTAATAGTAGGTCTGGAATAGTACCAGTAACATACATAACAAAAGAGACATGCAAACTTTACCTTTAAGGAATCAATTATAGCATAATCGTTTAATAATCCTTGAGACCTAGGCCCCTAGCTTGTTGTTCGATATTTTGACTTATAATTTAGGCATTGAGAATGAATTTTCATTTGGTCACTTTTCACATGCATTTAGTACTCCTAGGCCCCTATTGGATGGGCGTTGACCTAGAACTAACTCTTCGGCCCTCTTGCAGCTAAAGATAGGCTAAATGCTGATGATCGATAAAGGGTAGCTTAGTTTTAGGCTTACACTAGAATAAGATAGATTTCCTTCCAACACTATCAAATTCTAATTCATTTGATCAATACATTTGTAGATCTTTAAGGAAATTTACAGTTTTTTCCATTATTATTACATTACCTTTCAGAAGTTGTGATGTTTAGCTTATGCATTGGTATTGAATAACATTCAAAGTTGCAGAAAAATTTGTTCAAATTTCTAAGTTGTGAGGACAAAAAAATTTCATTTTTTGTTTCTAGTTTTCGTCAAAGTGCTTTAAATTTCAATATGCTCGGATAGTCAGATCCTCTCTAATGGGCACTAGTTATGAACACACATCAGACCGTTAACAATAAGCATTAAAACGATGATCAAATAGTGATCTCCTACAAAGATATCAAACAATCAATATATATATTACTTATGGTAGTCTTGTAGCTTTTAAGGGAACCTTCCAAGAGGTTACAGTAGAATTTTCCCTCGACCTTGAACAAAGGCAACGAGTTAGAGATCCCTAGTAATGCATAAGATATAGCAGTAGGAGTATGTTAGAAAATAATGTTAATTTGACCCCTAATGTTAATGGGCCATCCTTGCGAGCTATATTTATGGGCCTATCTTATTTACATTGACTATAGTTAATTGTTGCATGTAGTAGGGCGCCACAAGTCAATTTGGAGTTTATGTTTTTGACTTAGTAATAGATTTGGGAAATTACCAAGTATAGGAACTATATTTAGAATCTTAGATCAAGCCTTCTACCTTCTGCTAAGGCTACTAGAAATCTATATGAGGACTGGCACCCCACCTTCCTCATTCCATTGTAGTGAGTTCTTCAGACTTATGATTAATCCAAGTTATGTTTCTATTGCTCAATCTTCTTGTTGTGTGTGTGAGTACTAATATGATTAGTCTACTCCCCTATCTTGAATTACACTGACATGGTATCAGAGCATAGGTGCTTCTGATCACTTAAGGTTGGAGTGTTGAACATAGGAGTTGGATCACTACAAGTGGAATCATTTTTCAAGCAATTGGACTGCTAAAAATCTGCAGGGCAAATTCATAGTATCGGATTACTACAAATCTAGAGGATAGCAGATCGTTGGAGCACTGCTGTTTCTGATTGCAGATTGTTGGAGCACTGCTGTTGTTGCAGATTGCAGAATGTTGGAAGCTATGTTACAAAATCTGCAAGGCAAGCTATAGAAATTAGTTCGCTAAACTTTCACAAGACAGGTCGTTGTAAATCAGATCTACAGAGCTGATCGCTGAGAGCTCTTCTTTAATAGCAGAGGTTTTAATTCCGAAAGCTAGAGAAGGATCACTAGAAGGGTTACTGCTGTTTCAGAACTCATTTTTTGGTGAAAACAGCTACCTGCTGTTCGCAGGTTCTGGATGACTCAGGTCGATGATAAAAGTTTCAGATTCCTGTGAGAAATAATAATTGTTTATTTCTGGTCAAGCCATTGCTGCAATTTGCTGCAGATCTACTGTCGGAGGCAGATTTTTTTATCACCACATATCTATGGGTTAAGAAAATCTTTACAGGTCGTTGCTGACAGTTGGCTGCATGTAAGTGAATCATCACTACAGGAGAACTACACAAAGCAATGCAGCACGCCGGAGTCAGAGCACTGGACCGGTACAAACAGATTACCGAAAAAAAAAATTCAGATCTGAATTCAATAGGTTACTTTGGTTCTACATGCAAGTTCTTTTAAGAAGAAAGAACCGTCAAATTTTTTGAACCGTCAAAGATTTTTGAACCACTATATGGAAGAATTTTACGACAAATTTTGTGGAACCATAAAAGATTTTTGAAACCGACAAATTTTATATTGACTTCTGAGTGTCGTACAATGGCAAGTTTAAATGATGCGGTATTATCCGAGGCAAGTAAACTTGACGGCACAAATTTTAGCATCTAGAAATTCAAGATGCAAAATATTCTCATGGACCAAGGATATTGGGATGTTGTAACAAGTGCCGTAGTTCCTCCCACAACTGATAGAGAATTTGCATATGCGACGGGGAAGAAAAGCTCATCATATATGATTATACCGCATATCATAGATGCTGCTAGACCCAAGGAAGCTTGGGATATATTCAAGAATTTGTACGAGAATGCTAACCAATCTAGGGTTTTGTCCTTAACAAATAAGCTACATACCTGAAAATTGGATATAGAGGGATCGGTGACGGATTATTTTACGCGGGTAAAAGATTTCGAGGACAACTTATAGCGGTTGGAGAAAGTGTCCCAGATTCAGTATTGGTATCCATTACGCTTAATAGCTTACCACTAGCTTATCATAATTTTGTCATGACATTATCTTTATGAGAAACCAGACCTACCTTTGATGAATTGAATGCTACTCTGTTACAAGAGGAGATGAGAGGTCATAATCTCATGAACAAGCATTCATAGCATAGAAGCAGGGACAAGACTAAAAAGAAGGTGAAAAGTGGGAAAAGAACGAGGGGAAGAAAAAGCAATAAGGGAATTGGGAGCACAACAATAAATCGAACCAACAGGAAGATGAAGACAGAACTTCAAATTCCAGTAGGAAAGGAAAATACTTTATTTGCGGTAAGCAAGGTCATTACGCAAAAGAATGCTGAAAAAACATGTTCAACAAGAATAAACAGGCAGGAAATTTTGAAGAAGAAGAACTTGGTACAAAATTGAGTGCTCTGGATCTTGGCAATTGTGAATTGTTTTTGGCATCAACATCTTCACGTGATTTTTCAAGGGAAGAAGAGTGTTGGTTTACTGATTCAAGAGCCCCAAAGCATATGCAACCACAACAAGATTGGCTATCTAGTTAGCAACAACTAGATGATAGTCTACAAGTTTTGAGGAAATTTAATATGATCACAGGTTTACCTCAAGTAATTTCACATCACAAGTTCTGTGAAGGTTGTGTCTTTGGAAAATATCATAGACATAAATTTTCTTCTAGTACAACAAGAGGAAGAAATATTCTAGAGCTTGTTCATGCAGATTTGTGTGGTCTTATGAAAACACAGTCTCTTGGTGGAGCAAGTTATTTTATGGTGTCTATGGATGATTATTGGAACCTTCTCAAGAATAAGGGTGAGGCATTCATGTGCTTTACTTGGTTTAAGGCACAGGTGGAAAAAGAAACATGTAGACAAATAGATACCCCATTCAGATAAAGGGGGGGAGTATCTTTCTACAAATTTTCAAATGTTTTGCAAGGACAATGGTATAAACAGACAGTTTGCAAGTATGGAAATGCCTCAACAAAATGGAGTTGCAAAAAAAAAGCACCGTTCTATTGTGAAAACTGTTAGGAGCATGCTTAAGAGTAAGAATCTTCCAAATTCATTTTAAGGTCAAGTAGTTAGAACAACAGTTTATCTTTTGAATAGGAGTCCTACTAAAGCAGTAGAGAATCGAACTCCAAAAGAAGCTTATATAGGTAAGAAACCTAGTGTAAGTCATTTGAGAGTGTTTGGGAGTATTGCATATGCTCATATACCGAAGGACATGAGAAGCAAGTTAAAGTGTTTGATGCTTGGATATGATGATCAAGGAAAAGGATACAGGCTTTATGACATTGAAGGAAAGCCATTATAAGCAAGAATGTTATCTTTGATGGGATGGGATTTCATAAAGATACTCAGATATCTTATGAGAAGAAGAAGCATCCTACACCATTCTCGAAGATCAGCAAGGCTTGAGAAGTAGCATAAAGATTAAGATCAGGATCTACACGGGGATCAAGATGAGAATGAAGATGTACAATTTGCATTTATGGCTATAGTTTTGGAAACTAAGGATTCATTTACTTTCAAGGAAGCTAAAAGAGAGAAATTTGGAGGAAAGCATAGATGTGTAACCTTCTGGAACGCTACATTCCAGGAGCATTCCGAAACGAAAGTTCCAAAACGATTCTGGGATTGGACAATGTTTCAAATCAAAACGTTGCAAAAAAAAAATTCTGCTTTCTTTGGTTTTTTTTTTAAATTGTGTTGGGTGGGAAAAAACAACAATTAGGAATGTAAAAAAAATTTCAAACACGTTGCAACGCATAATAACTTGTAAGTACTACTAACTGAACAAAACATATTGCATTGAAGTCCATTCACAAGCATTTAGGCTTCAGCATGCTGCATACCAAAACTGAAACTTTAAAGCAATCACAATGTGTGACTATAGTGCTCAAGTATATAATACAAAAACATGAAAACTAATCCACATTCCACACATGCCTCATGAGAATGATCAATATGTTTGATGTCATAAACGATAAAGCTCTGATATATACAATGAGTGGGCCAATGGCCAAGTACATGTGATAGATGGACAATGGACTCATAGACTCATGGGACACAAAATAAAACGATGAATCTCTATGAATCGGAGGCATCATGATCATATGGGGATTCCTCCTCATCCCTAATGAGTAGGAAGATAAGGAATCCTCTTCGAGCACGTGCGGTTGTCCCTAAACCTCTACCTATACCTCTGCCTCTGCCACTACCTCTAGGTCTACCAGGGCCTCGCTGGGCCACTACTCCCTTTGCCTGTGATGTTGTTGTCTCTGGCTCAACATGCAAATCCATCAGGCGTACCCCCCCCTCTGTGTACAGGTGTTGCAGGCTCGGCCTGTGTCTCGGCATCGGGATCAACCCACTCCACATCCAATGTCCATCTCCATCTCATCGTCCAAGGCCTCATCTTCGTGCTCCTCATCATCATCCAGCTCCTCCTCAGCCTCATCCCCACCCTCCTCTCCTGCATCCTCTGCAAAGGCCCTGGCCATGGATCTCGTTGTTACAATCTTACTTACTGCAAACCTCCAGGTGCCGGTTAACCACAAGAGACTGAACGATTCACGTTCCACCCCACCATAGGACCTAATCCGGGTCCACCCTTCGTGCCCTGGCCTGTGACCGTATCAAGCGGGATGCGACGTCCATCCTAGACAGTGTCCCATACCACTGCCTAGGCTCTCAACCATCTCCTACCTCAAGTTAGCATACATCTTGGCCGTGCACACGCTCTCCATCCACCTCCTCCTAGGTAGATAGAATGGATGGCCAATAAGTCATCCTCCCATTGTATACCTCCAAGGAGAGAGACTCCAAGCCATGTGCACACCTAGATCATGACACGTGGCAACCATGCAGGTTCACGAGTCACAAGTTAAGTCTACAGGCCCAGTCATCGTCCAGTCTCAAGTTTGGGGTTGGGACCCAAGGGAGTTGGGTCCCTAACATTCCCTCTTCCTTAAATTCCTTATCTAAGGAAGAAAAACAGGGAACCTCAGTCTAAGGTCATGTTCCTTTTCCCAAGTATCATCATCCTCGGAATTTCCTTTCCAACGAACCAAGTTTCTGAGCCCACATCAACAATGGCCTGTGGTTTCGTAGGTACAAAGGATGTCAGGTCCTCAAGCTGAACTAAGTCCTCCTGAAGTATCAAGTCATCCTTTCCACCAAGTCGTTCCTTTTAACGACTAATGTGAAAAACTGGATGAACCTTAACACCTTGAGGCAGCTCCAACTGATAGGCATTCCGAAGGAGTTTCCTTACTATACGGAATGGCCTTGCATAACGAGGTGATAACTTAGGACATTTTCCAGTCTTTAACACCTTAGTCTTTTGGGATTCTAAGATATACCCAAGCCCCCTCCTCATAGACCCTAGGTTGTCGCTTTTGATTGGCGTAAAATGGGGCTCTATCCTGAGCCGTTTTGACGTTATTGCGAGCTACAAGCAACATTTCTTGCAAATCATGCAGGAAATCTATTGCTGCTTTAACCTTTAGGCCTTTGAGGCTCACTAAAATGGGAGCCCTAGGCTGGAAATCATACATCAGAGAAAATGGACTAAAACCCGTCGTTGAGTGCTTTGCACTGTTATACGCAAACTCAATCATTGGAAGGTACCTTTCCCAATCCGACTGTCTCCTGGAAACATATGCTCGAAGCATATCTTCCATAGACTGGTTCGTCCTCTCTATTTGACCATCCGATTCAGGATGATCTGATGACCCCATACTTAATCTAATTTCTCAAAGACCGCCTGCCAGAATTTGCCAGTGAACTTAGGATCTCGATCACTAACAATGTCATTCGGCAAACCAAACAACCTGAACAACTTTTCCACGTAAAATTCACAAGCTTTGACAGTTTGCTTGGTTGGTATGAATTACGCCATTTTGGTTAACCTGTCAACTATAACCCAAATGGCATCATTTTGCTTCCCCGTCCGAGGTAGCCAAACCAGAAAGTCCATGGAAATGCTTTCCCACTTTCTTTCAGGAATTTCCAAGGGCATTAACAAACCAGCTGTCTTAAGGCTTTTAGCTTTGTTAACTGGGCATCGCGCACACTTGCGAACATATGCCTCCACTTGACCTTTTAAGTTTGGTCAGTAAAAGTTCCTTTTTACTAAGTCAAGTGTCCTTTGAGCGCCAGGGTGCCCTGCACACGGGCTGTCATGACATTCATGCAAGATTTGGGCCCTTATATCATCATTTTTTGGCACACAAACTTTTCCATTCCGGAAAAGTAACCCATTCCTAATGGAATAGTCTCTTTGTATCTTATCCTGAGGAGAAATCTTGGAATCCTGCATTCCAAGCTCATCACTAGATCTAGAAGAACCTGCCAGGACGTCTAGCCAAATACGACCGAAGTACCTATCGGTCTTACACAAATCTCTTAAGGACAAATATAACTTAGATAGGATCTCAGAAAAGCTTAACTGATTAACCTCTCCAATCCGGCTTAAGGCATCCGCGACACTATTTGAAGTACCCTTCCGGTACTCAATGTCATGAAATTCTTGGAGCATCTCTAACCATCTAGCCTTACGACCCCTAAGGTCGACCGCATCGTTAATATACTTTAACGCTTGATGGTCAGTAACTATGGTAAACTGGGAGCCATACAAATAATGTCTCCAAAGTTTCAGGGCATGAATCACAGCAAAAAGCTCCTTGTCATAGGTGGAATACCCGCCTTTGAGCAGGATCTAACTTCTTGCTTTCAAAAGCAACCGGTCTACCATCTTGATATAGGACTGCACCTATAGCATAGTCACTGGCATCCGTCTCAAGCACATACGGCTTGTTAGGATCCACTATGTGTAAAATAGGTGCTTAGTTACACAGTATTTGAGGTTCTCAAAACTTTGATTCAACTCTTCAGTCCAAGTAACCGAAGGACTAAACTTACTGTGACGGCTAACTCTCTTAGCCCCTTTAAGGACATTTGTCAAGGCCAATGCAATTAATGCATAGTGCAAGATAAATCTATGAAAGAACCCCGTAAAGCCCAAAAAGGACTTAACCTCACAGATGGTTTTAGGGATAGGCCATTCACGTACCTGTCGGACTTTATTTGGGTCAATTTCCAACCCATGGTCCGAAATAACGTGACCAAGGTATAACAACCTCTTCTGGAAGAATACACATTTGGACTCCTTGGCAAAAAGCTTCTCTTGTCTAAGTAACTTTAAGACAGTCCTGAGATGCTCCTCATTCCTATAGATGAGAATATCATCTAAGTACACTATCACGAACTTTCCCAGATATGGACAAAGAAGATCGTTCATCATCTGCTAGAAAGTCGCTGGAGCATTTGTCAAGCCAAATGGTAGAACCAGAAACTCATAATGGCCGTACCTAGTTCTAAACCCGGTTTTTAAAACATCCTCAGTCTTTATGCGAATCTAATGATACCCTGATCTCAAATCAATTTGGTGAAGCACTTTGCACCATGCAATCGATCAACCAGTTCATCTATTCGCGGCAAAGGATAATGGTTTTTAATCGTTAACTTATTTAACTTTTTAAAGTCCACACAAAGACGAGTGCCTCCATCCTTTTTATCAACAAGGGGAACAGGTGCTCCCCATGGAGATTTACTAGGCCTTACATGGCCCATCTTAAGGTAATCTTGCAGTTGCCTATAAACCTCATCCTCTTCAGTAGTACTCATCCTAGATGGATACAATGATATAGGAGAACTACCAGGAATCAGTTTAATACCATGGTCAACACCCCTAGAAATAGGAAGACCCTCAGAAAGCTGCTCAGGAAACACGTCGTTAAATTCTTGCCGAAGTTTCCTAAAGATTTCACCTTCTGGTGAATTTTCCCGCTTTAGGTTGTTAGACATTAATTCCATTTGGAGATTGTAAAATTGCAAAACTACATTCTTCATGGTAAGTAGAATCTTTAACCAGCATAAGTAAGAATTACAATCCACAACATCCATACGTTTGACTGTTTCTAAAGCAGTCAACATTTCCATTTAATTCTATGAGTGAGCCGTTATGCAAGAATGACAAACTATGAGTTAGCTAGTTTTTCTTCATAGACTCGTTCCTCTCGTAGAACCACTCCTTTCCAAGTATTACATCTACCCTATCTAGATTCATAATGTGAAAGTCTAAATTATCCTTATAAGCTTGAATCTTAATTGGTAGACGTGGGAATATCCGGTCCCAAACCTGGCTTTCCGCTCATGTTGCCAGCTTCACTGTGTAACGGTGGTCACTTTGCTTTGTTTCCACCCTTAGCTTCTGCAACAAATTAGCGTTGATAAAATATGTGTGGAACCATCATCAAATAAACTTGTTATGGCTTGGCCACCCACAACCCCCTTCATCCGAATGAGGTCATGAGGACCAAAAACAGCCATGTTAATACAACAATGTTCGCACACAGAATTACCAGCAAAGGAAAGATCTACACTAGTTATGCTAGAGTTACTTGGCGTCTTAACAGATGCCCCTTTAGCCTTCCGTTTCTTTGGACATTCCTTCGTGACATGACCTGGTTCCATGCAATTAAAGCACAGATTGTCGCTTCTAGCTTTCATAAAGGTTTCCTGGTCCCGGGTAGATCTTTTCTTTGACTTACCCGAACCTGAAGACCCATCTTTCACCTTATCTTTCGATTTCTTTGGAAAGAAAGGCTTCTTACCCTTTACGTCGGGCAAGACACCAGTCTCAGGCTTGGCCACTATACGAGTATCATTGTATATCCTGGCAAAGCGAACAGCATCCTCAGGGCAAGAGGCTGGTTCCTCCTGACCTCTAGCTGATAGTCTCTTGGCAACCCAAGTATGAAATGCAATTTACTAGCAAAGGATCTATTCTAGTTGCAAAACGAGAATAGACTTCCTAAATTCTTGTAATTACTGATCCAGGGGCCGGTTCCCCATATGGATCGTTGCATATTGACGATAAAATTCAAAGTCATCAAGAATTGAAAGGAAGGCCATCTTAAAGGCCTTACTAAAATCTTCCCAATTCTTAGGAACTTCAGGCTTACCCCTCAAATCTTGCCACCAGGTAAAAGCTTTACCTCGCAGGTACATGATGGCAAGATTGATCTTGTTGTCGTCAGATGAATCGTGCATGGAGAACTGCGAATTCCATCGATCGATCCACGGCAAGACCACCTCCGGGGTTCTATCCTTCTTTTCCCCAGCAAAAATCTCAGGGAAAACTCAAAAAACAGCAAGAAGGAAACTTAAAATGTGCGTAACAGACACAATTCTTGGCAGAATTGAATTCCGTCAAATGCATCAAAACTTACAAGAAATAAACTATGGATCAACACACCTGCTTTCGGCATGCAGTGGCTCTGATACCATATGTTACAATCTTACTTACTGCAAACCTCTAGGTGCCGGTTAACCGCAAGAGACCGAACGATTCACATTCCACCACCATGGGACCTAATCCAGGTCCACCCTCCGTGCCATGGCCTGTGATCGTATCAAGCGGGATCCGACCTCCATCCTAGACAGTGTCCCATACCACTGCCTAGGCTCTCAGCCATCTCCTGCCTCAAGCTAGCATACATCCAAGCCATGTGCACACCTAGATCATGACACGTGGAAACCATGCAAGTTCACGAATGACCAGTCAAGTTTACAGGCCCAATCATCGTCCAGTCTCAAGTTTGTGGTTGGGACCCAAGGGAGTTGGTTCCCTAACACTAGTGGTCCTACGCTGCCTCCTATCATGATGTGCCACCTCCAGATGATACTCCAAAAAGATCTCATGATCAGCCGCAGCCTCTGAGTGTGCATGGCTTGCTGCAGTGTGCATGGATCTAAGGCACTCCTTGGGATTCACCTAGTTGCATGTGCCTGACTAGCCTCAGGTTGGTGGTGCAATAAATCAACCTGTTCAACTAGGGAACGTTGAGCCTATTGTCTCTTTGTGTGTATAAGAGACCAAGTGCTCCAGTTCCGCTCATAAGCCGAAGCAAAACAATCCTAAGCAAGGATGCGAGTGGCAAGAGCGGTAATATCAGGGGTGGCTTTGCCTACCACACCCCACCATGTGACGGCTTCGGCAAAAACTCGTCATACTCACCCTGAGATCCAATGAAACATCCCTGTCTGCGCTCAAAATCCAACATCTATCTCTCAATCTACACAACAAGGGGCCAGGACCTGCACAAAGACGGGACATTGTCAAATTCTCGAAATGAACGGTCATCAAATAGCACAAACAAAATGTGACAATTACACAAGTGCTTAGGGGACACCCCTGACCTGGATACACGTGTATGTCCTCTAGCCGTCCACAAGCTTGGTGTCTGTGCGTATGGCTCCAATAGCCCTTCGTAAATGAGCCACTGCGTGTATGGGCTTGTGGAAGAAATCCCACTTGTCAAGCCACTTCTCCCGGATAGCCAACATTCTACAAAAACCAAAAAGTAATCACTGCATTGTAGGAAAAACAACTTGACAATGCTAAAAGCTTTTACAAAACAAATGCACCAAACAGATTACAAAAAAGGTATCCCTGCGCTCATCAAAAAGCAGTCGCTGAAGGGTCTCCCCAATCCTGTCCATAAACTCATAAATGAGAGAACCCTCTTACTTGTTGGTGCTTTTGATTCTGTTCAAAAAACAATCAGCTGCTCGGCCTATCTCCAAAAACAATCCTCTGGAACCTAAGTCCAATCATCTCGCTACTACGATGCCACTATGTAAACTCTGGCTGCCATCTGGCGCAATGCAAGTCGAACCCGAAGCAACCTCTCCAACACGACAAAGTAGTAGGCAAAGCGTGTGGGTGCTAGCTCCTTCAGATCCAGCGGGCTATACATCCTGAACATGGCGACGGCCCTCTTCTTCCTGGCTACAAATGTGACCAGGAAGATGGCACTGGATGTGATCGTGGAAACCCAGGAAAAGCTTCCTATGTCATGCATCAAAAGATTGATGCAATGTGCTCAACACGGGGTCCATACAATAGCAAGATAGTCCTCTCCAAAAGCTCACCCATAGCCACACAGTTGTTGGCATTGTCGGTGACCAAGTGCACCACATGTTGTGCCCCCACCTCGATGACTGCTGCACGTATACGCTCATAGATAAACTCTCTTGACTCAACAGCGCCATCTCGGGAAGCATCCACACTTGAGAAATATAGTGACCAGGGGACACAAAACCAAGATGTTGATGATAGGCCTACACCTAATATCAGTCCACCCATCTGATATAATAGAGCAACCATACACAGCCCAAGCATGTCGTACGGGGTTGAGCTCTCTCGTGATGCATGCATGCTCCTCCCTCAAATGGTGAGTACGAAGAGCCTCGCATGTGGGGGGTTTCCAAGTCGCATCACAAGCTGCAATCTCCCTCATCATGTCACGGAAGATCGCGGTGTCGGCCAAGGCAAATGCAAGGTATCCACTGTAAAAACATTGGCGTGTAAGTCTAGTGGCTGCCTCACGATGTGTCCACTGCCAACCTACATGCACTATGGTCTGTCAATATCTGCCCGCCCATGTCCTATGTAGGTGGATGATCAAAGAAAAATATATACGAAGTAAACCCCTGGAGCATCTTAACACTGTTCTTCCCCTCCGTCCACCAAAAACGGCACAAAGAACATTCACGTCTACAAGTTAACATGCACCAAAAACAAAAAAGTTCACATTGGACACACAACATTGTTGATGAAAAGATATCACCAACATCGTGAAAATCCTCCTTAAAAAATACTCGCAGATGCATCCCTATATGTTCTTTTTAACAATAATTTTATTGTATCTACAATTTGTAATACTCATGACAAAAAAATTGCAACTAATTTAGAATCATTCTATATGGATTTATTTGCGTCATGTGGTTCAAATGGTTATAACATAAAAAAAAACCTAAACAATTCAAAAATATATTGGTACTTGAAAAGATGGCATTGCATATAATAATATTTGAATATCAATCATAAACTCTTAAACTAAGTTTTCATTTTCCATTTACCAATAGACAAGAACATAGTCTCCAAAATAAAAATCTGGACAAGTGACTCCAGCATCTCGTGCGTTTCAATAATTTGCATTTGTTAATAGCTTAAATAAACATTATGAAAAGTACACAAAAAATGACAAAAATCATCTAAAAGAAATACAACATCAATCTCATGTTTTTTGAATCTATGATTTTTATTTGTAAACATCACGTTAATAAGTACAAGTTCTAAAATAAAATTTGGCCTTCTACTTAAAAGTATTAGAATCACCAACATATGAAACACTGCAATGATGTCATACACTTTAAGAGTTATATCATACGCTTTCTTATGATCTACTAAAGTTATATTAAAATATTTTTTACAGAGGCTTTCTCAAATTGATGAAGCTCCAAGAATTGATGAAGCTCCAAGAATTGAATACATCTTTTTGTATATAGAGTTATGCAACTAGTAGCAGTTATACACAACATATACAGACTGGCAACGCTATGTGAGCAACGCCAAGTGTGGAGCAAGCTCCTAAGACGTCACTACGCAGCGGTTGGGATTCGAGGTTTCGGTCGCAGTCAACAACTCTACCCATACACCGCGCTGCAATGAACATTTGAGTGCATTCTAGAACATAGTTATAATGTAAATGTCTATGGGATTGGCATTAGGTTACAATTTTCTCTCTCTTCTTTTCTCTTTTTTTTTCTCTCTCTCAAAAGCCCAACACTGCTACCCTAAGTTTGCCTTTACGTGTAGGGTAGCAACGTCCCACCCACATGCGCTATGAATGTACGTGGTTGCCCTGCTACCTCCCTAGTAACGCAGGTCAGCACGGCCTTCCACCCTACAACATGTAGCCTATACGTGGGACATCGCTACCCAATACATAAAGGATAGTTGCTGCATTTTCTGCCCATATTTTCAGACTGCTTAAAAAGCAGAATGGGCGACCCACCATTTTAAAGGGTAAATATGTTTTGCAAATGCAAATTCTGCTTCATAATGGTCCTGTGAGAAAAGCTCAGCTTAAAAAACGTTGATTATGTTTTTCAAATGCAGATTTTAGGCATAATGGTCATGTGAAAAAGCAGCCACTATCCTTTACACAATGGAATGAGCCAGAAAATGACATTTTGACTCGAAAAAAGTCATAGGCCCCAAGCCTCGCCTATGACTCTTTATCGGGCAGAATGCCATGTACCCGGCTCATTCCATAATAAGTAGGAGCGAACATTGGGGCAGGGTGAAAGCCCTCCCACTCCGGGCTGGCGGACTTACTTTTAAGGACTCAAATAAATAAATAGCTCTAGTCTCTAGAAAAGAAAAATATACATCACCGTTGTAATCATCAGCTTCGTCATTTGGATGAAGGATTGACCCAACAACAACGAACAAGAAGCTGAAGGAGGTGGAGAAGAAGAGTCGAGAGGTGGAGGCGCTGAATCGTTGCGATGGTGGACGGAGGAGCAGAAGAGTGTTAGGATGCTCCAAGTTTTACTTCATATATATTTTTCTTCAATCTGGATTTGAGATCTCTGGGCTGGGCGGCAGAAAATCTGATAATAACCCTAAACTCACGAGTTTGCTTTTTCATCTAATAACAGAGGTAGCTGTTGCGGCCTTGAGCTGTTGCATTGCGGTTACTTACCTTTCTTACTAGTTTTCTAGGTTGTTCTTGCTTGACAAAAGGCCTGGTCTTGTAACAATTTGCAGTTCATAACAAAATGAACTTTGTAGCAGTTTCAACAACAAATCCATGTAGCCTTTTCTGAACTGTGTAGCCTGTTTTAGGTGTTGTGAGGAGATCTTAGTTTGGTGAAAGCTTTCTGTATTACTTTGTGCGGTCTCTGCTCGGATTGTGCTGATTCAAAATAATATTGAAATTGGGACAGCATGTCTCAAACATCACCGAAACGAACTGTCAACATCATAATACAAATACAACATTATCGTAACCGCTTCTCCTTTACGATCACGACGCAAAACTATAAACGGCTGAAGAAACTCAGCAAATCCAAAATCGTTGCAACAGTAATAAATTCATACAATGATAAGTGCAAAACCCAAAAGGTTATATAAACAGGCGCTTACCAAGGCGTCGATCCATGTGCATACACAGGATGAGCCGAAATCGAAAAAGACGAAAGATCTCGAGATAAATGGCTTAATCTGCTGCAGTATTACAAGCTCCGACATATATTTACATTATGCTTATGATTTTTCCGCCATCGCCAGATCTGTCGAGAGACGGCGGGGGGGGCGGGGGGGGGGGGGGCAGACGAACAAGCTTAAAGGAGAAGACGAAGATCGCAGTGCAAATCTTTTTCTACTAGCTGCAATCGCTAACGAAATCGCAAGGGAGGGTTGGGTAGGAAAATGGTTTTTACATGAAAGTTGCGATTGTGATTCGCAAATGGGATCGCAAGCCAAACTGCGAAGTGGGCCCCGTGTGCCGAGTCTTTTTCCATGGCGTTTGCTTGCAATGTCGCAAGATGAGGGAAAACGCCTCTTAGGGTAATTGCGATAATGAGCAGCAAATGGAATCTCAACTTTAGTTACAAGTTGGCCCCAATGAGCTTAGGGGCATTTTGATGCTCACCTTATGTCATATTTCCACTAAGAGAATGGGTCATTCTCCAAGAGTTGATTTTTGAAAAAATTGCAAACCCTTTCACCTGTTCAACAACCTCTGTTGTTGCCTTACATCACTCTGCCCAAGTGAGGGGGTGAGCAAGGAAAGGTGCTCTTTCCTAGGGGTGGCTCCTCAAAAGCCCAAAGACAAGTCTAATCCCCCCCCCACCCCCCACCTCCTTAAAAAGTCCTTCACTCTAGGATGTCTCTAATTTGATCTCTAGGGCCTAGCTTAAAGACAAGTCAGCGTTCAAACCTCTTTTGTGAATCTTAGACCTACAAAAGTAGCTTCCATGCTTTTTGCTAGGTTCTAGATCTACACATCACTAAAGAAAACAAAAGTAACTCAACTATAATTAGAAGACTAGTTGCCTAGTCTACCTCAAGTTTGGACAAACTCCATAACTTGGATTTCTAAGTTAGATATTATTTTATTTTACAAGTACTTTCACACTCCTCCTTAAAACAAAATGATGTTTACAAAAGTAAGAATTTGGAAATCAAGCCAATGTTTGATCTATGTCTTTTGAAGCAAAGTCCATAATCTTGAGTAGATGCAATGTATCTCAAGATCCTTTTCCTCTTTTTTCAAACATGGATCTTTGGATTTTCCATGCCTTGACTAAGTTTTGGCCCTAGTTATAGTGAGCCATATCAAGAAGCCTATAAGACTCCTAAAAAAGTGTAAGTCCAACCCGATGACCACATAGATAATTGATTAGTTAGAAGTTAATAAAAGGACTTTAGGCCTTTTTGCGGGACTTTTAATGTAGCAGGGCCTAAAAGTCAAGTTAGTAAATAAAAATGGTTCCCACCAAAATTCAACTTGGTTGAATTTCAAATACTTACGGTAGAAATTGGCCAATAGGACTTGAGGCCAAAGCCCTAAAATCAACTATATATTGTTAGAAATCAATGATAAACTTCATTTTTACTGTTTACGATGTACATTAATATTGACAGTTGTGACCAGCTGTCAATAGCCGTAGGCTAGTCTATTAGTCTACTCGTAGGTTTTATCTCTCTATCAGGGTTCAGGGTTTATTTGTACATTTTACATTATGTATGAGTTAGTGTGATAGAGTGACAATACGTGTTCTTTTTCCGCCTTCTTGTGGTGATTGCTTATGGTGAATGCTTGATGTATTCTTGACATGGTATCAGAGCAGCGATAGTCCTGCGTGCCTGATCAGTGGATACAGCTTGTCACAAGCTCCGCAACGAAGTGAGAAAGTCCTTCACGAGAGGTGAAAGCTTGGAGAGACAAAAACAGCTGAAAGAAATTCTTCTTTGGTGTATTTTGTAGGGTTGGAGCTCATAATCATCAGTGGGGAACGAAAGCACAGTCCCAGAGGCATCAGAAAGGCCAGGGCAGCATCAGACAGATTGAAAATCTGTTGAGTGGGGGAGATTTTTACAATACTTCCTAGTTATTGTGGAAAGTGCTATTTGTGTGAGAAGTTTGCCAAGAAATCTCTCATTTGTCTGTTTGGAGTATCGCAAATCACACTAGACAGTGTCTAGTACTACCATTCAGAGTTAGAAGGCTTCATACTTTTCACATTACTGATCTCTGTCTTTTGAACGATCACACATTTCAAAATCTTTGCAAAGAGGAGGCGGCGTAGCCGCCGCGCCGAAGTGGATAATCTAGAATATTCCCTCTGAAAGTTCTTATATTTTCTCTATTTTTAATTTTTTTCGTACCAATATTGGATCGACGCGCGAGAGGTAGGAAAAATTTTGAGCAGTTGTACATCCGTGCGTCATACAGATATAGCATATCCGTACCAATATCGGATCGACGCGCCAAAGATAAAGAAAACCAAGAGCAGTCGTACATCCGCGCGTCATTCCGATATCACATATCAGTACCAATATCGGAGCGACGCGCCAGAGGTAAAAAGAATCCCGAGCAGTAGTGCACCCATGCGTCGTACCGATATCAGGTGTACAACCAAATTTACAATTCTGTGGTGTGAATAAATTTGTGATCCAGACTCATCTATCCAATAATGGCAACTCTAAGCGAGAGTGTTCTTAATGAGTCAAGCAAATTAGAAGGTGTCGGCAACTATGCAGTTTGGAAATTCAAACTGAAGAACATTTTGATGGAAAAGGAGCTATGGGAGATCGTGACAGGTGAAGAGACAAGGCCAGTGATTGAAGAAGATCAGCGGGCATTTGATAGGAGAAGACGGAAAGCCCAAAATGTCATCAACTTATCAGTTAGAGATGCAATTATTCCCTATATTTCAGATTCAGAAGGACCAAAAGAAGTGTGGGATACATTGAAGGCATTGTTTGAAACGACAAATACATCTCAAATACTATTTTTAAAGACAAAGTTGCATACATTGCGGATGGATGATGGTGCAACTATTGCCGATCACATACTGAAGATCAAAGAGATCCGTGATCAATTAGCAGCAGTTGGAGAGCGAGTACAAGATTGTGAGATCGTGCAATTGACATTGAATAGTCTGAGTGAGTCACATCAGATGTTTGTAACGAGTATAGTCACAAGAGAAAATCTTCCAACCTATGAAGAACTAGGTGGATTGCTTTTGCAAGAAGAGCAACGTCAAGAGAACTTGAATCATCGTAATAGGAGCTATGATCAAGCTCTTGTAGTTAGAGGACGAGGTGGAAGATTTGGCCGTGGAAAGTATCAATCGAGAGGAGGAAACTCAAGCCGAGGATCATTTCAACAATTTCATGAGCAAGTCAATGATAGTCCAAATCGAGGTAATTGGAATCAAGACCGAGGTCAAGGACGTGGCTGTTCAAGACAAAATAAACCTGGAAATTGTAGGTACTGCAACAAACCTGGTCACTAGGAGCGTGAATGCTTCAAGAAACAGAAGGAGATGGAACAAAGAAAAGACAAATGACAAGCGAGAAATTATGTTGATCAACGTCAATTTGATGACTATTATTATGAAGACAATTATACTGATCAACATCAATACGATGATGATCAATATGAAGATGACATAGGTGAGGGTTCAAAATTGTTCATTATAGCATTAATGACAAGGATACCAAGCACATTGATAGTGGTGCATCCAAGCACATGACTTCAAGGAAAGAGTGGTTTTCAGAACTCAAGAAAACTGACAATGGTGATGAAGTTGGACAAGCTGATGGCAAATTGCTATCTGTTAAAGGAGTTGGAGTGGTACCAGTGAAGTTAGCCAACGAGAAGATAAAGCATATAAGCAATGTGCAATATGTACCTGGCTTAGCTAACAATCTACTATTTGTTGGGACGATGGCTGATCAACAACTTAAGGTTGAGTTTGACAGTGACAAATGTCTTGTCAAAGACATCAAGAATCACTACAAAGTGATTGCTACAGGAGCTAGAGTCAACGAGAATCGACTCTACAAATTGAATGCGAGATCTTTTACTCAAGCTATGGTAAGCACTGTTGATAGTCAAAGTGATCTTTGGCATCAAAGGTTTGGTCATATCAGTGCTCAAAGCCTGCAAATCCTTAAAAGAGGTAATCTAGTTGTTGGATTGCTTGATATCTCTTTTGAAGGAAAAATTTGTGAGGGTTGCATTTTGGGAAAACTGCATAGAGAGAGAGATTTTCCAAAGATGGAGCAAGAAGTGCCAATGGCATTCTTGATCTTGTTCATAGTGATCTGTGTGGACCAATACAAACTAGGTCCATTAGTGATTGTTACTATTTCATCACATTCATTGATGACTATAGTAGACATATCTGGATTGATTTCATAAGCAAGAAATCTGATGCTTTTGCCAAGTTTAGAGAGTTCAAGGCGCTAGTTGAAAAACAAACAGGTTGTTATATTAAAACCCTCAGATCAGATGGTGGCGGTGAGTATTTTTCAACAAAGTTTATAAATTTTTGCAAGGATCAGGGGATCAAGAGACAAACCACTACACCCTATTCACCACAATATAACGGAGTTGCAGAACGGAAAAACAGATCCATTGTGGAGATGGCTAGGGCAATGCTTAAGAGCTAGGGTTTGCCAAATACTTTTTGGGCAGAAGCATGCAACACAACTACTCATATCTTGAATCGGTGTCCTACGAAGTCCGTGGAGGGTAAGACACCTTACGAAGCTTTTACTGGAAAGAAACCTAAAGTTTCTCATTTACGAATATTTGGTTGTGATGCTTACGCTCATGTACCTGATGAAAAACGAAATAAGCTGGATGCAAAAGCTGTTAAGTGTATTTTCTTTGGATATGATGAAAGAGCCAAGGCATACAGGATGTATGACACAGATGCACAAAAGATCGTGATTTACAGAGATGCTACTTTTGATGAGATGGGTCAAAATGACCAAATAAAATTGACAATTGATCCCTTTGATGATAAAGCTAAAATGCAAGTGAAGAAAGAAGTTGGTGTCGATATGGAAGAGCCAATGGAAAAAAGACAGGGTCAATAATGAGATTCCTAGGAGAGTGCCTAAGTGGTACTTGTCAGTAACAAGTGATGCTAATAAGGGAGATACTCTCGAATCAAGTGAGCAGGGAGAGCTTAGAAGATCAAGTAGAAATCGAAAACCTCCTGCAAGATTAGAGATGAATCTAGTCCTAATGGGTTATGTGCTCAAGGCTCAGTAACCAAAAACTTTTGATAAAGCAAAGGAGCACAAGGAGTGGTGTGAAGCTATGGAAACAAAAATAGAACCTATATCGAAAAATAGGACGTGGAACTTGGTTGAGCTACCTGATGCTAAGATGCCTATCACTTGCAAATGGATATACAAGATCAAATATGGAGCTGATGGGCAACTCAACAAGTACAAAGCAAACCTTCGTACCCGTAGCTAAGATGGTAACTATACGTTCTATCATTGCTATTTCTGCTTTCTATGGTTGGAAGATCCAGCAAATGGACGTTAAATCTGCTTTTCTTAATGGAGTGCTGGATGAAGAGGTGTACTTAGTACAACCTCAAGGATTTGTTGAGCCAGGGAGAGAGCATCTCATTTGTAAGCTCAACAAAGACATTTATTGATTGAAGCAAGCACCACGGGCGTGGTACTCTTGCATTGATGAACACTTCAAGTGAAGGGGAATGATAAAGAGTGATGTTGATCCTAATCTTTACATTCTAAGGCAAGATTCAAATATAGTGTTCATTGTGTTGTACGTGGATGATTTGATTATTACATAAAGTAATGAGAGGTTAATTGATGAGATAAAATTAGATCTTTCCAAAGCTTTTGACATGAGTAATCTAGGATTGATGCACTATTGTCTCGGCATTGAAGTATGGCAAAAGGAAGACATGGTCTTTCTTACACAAAGCAAATATGCACGAGATTTGCTTTATAAGTTCAATATGCAAGATTGTAAGCCTTTGAGTACACCTATGGATGTCAACATGAAGCTTACTGCATATGATGAATCTGAAAAAGTGGATGCTTATTTGTATAGACAGCTGGTGGGTGGTTTGATCTATTTGACACACACGCGACCTGATATTTCTTATGTTGTTGGTGTTGTTAGTCAATTTATGCAAGATCCTAGTGAAGCACACTGGAAGTCTGCTAAACGTATTCTCAAATACATTCGAGGGACATTGAATTTTGGTTTGAAGTATGATCAGCCTGAAACGCCAATGTTGGTAGGTTATACAGATGCCGATTGGGCAGGTAATATTGATGACAGAAGATCTACAAACGGTCATACATTCAGTTATGGTACAGCTACAGTTTCATGGAACAGCAAAAAGCAACCTACAGTAGCCTTATCATCGATGGAAGCTAAATATCAAGCACTCAACAATGCTACACAAGAAGCGGTATGGTTACGAAGATTGCTTGTGGATTTAGGTCAACCACAAGTGGATGCGACTACTATATCTTGCGATAATCAAAGTTGCATTCACCTTGCCAAAAATCTAGTTTTACATGCTCGCACACTACCATTTTGTTCGAGAGAAAATTTTTGATGGAGCCATTGATCTTGTTTTTTGTAAATCTGAAGATCAAAAGACAGATATTTTTACTAAGTCATTAGGTAGATCTAAATTTGAGAGGTTTCGTACTCTATTAGATATAGAGAAATGTAATTTTATCATTGAGGGAGAGTGTTAAAAATCAATGATAAACTTCATTGTTACTGTTTACGATGCACATTAATGTTGACAGTTGTGACCAGCTGTCAATAGCCGTAGGCTAGTCTATTAGTCTACTCGTAGGTTTTCTCTCTCTATCAGGGTTCAGGGTTTATTTGTACATTTTACATTCTGTATGAGTTAGTGTGATAGAGTGACAGTACGTGTTCTTCTTCCGCCTTCTTGTAGTGATTACTTATGGTGAATGCTTGATGTTGCATATCTAATTCTTGACATATATAGTGGCAGTTTTGAATATTGTAAATAATTTCTCTTCATTTCAATACAAGCAGGTTGGTCCTCTTATGGAATGGATAAGGAATGTCATTGCTCTTCATCTTTCCTCCTCTATCTCTCATGGTTTCTTTGGATTTGCTAATTGTTGTATTTGATGGTTATTGGGCTTGATCATTCTTATGTTTTTTGTGAGAGAAAGGAGAGAGTAACAAGATATCACATAGTCCCTCTTGACAATTCAAGACCAAACCCTTTGAACCCTTCTATAGCATAACATATTAAAATATAGTTGTATAAAGTCTTACAGTACAGAGTACCATAAAGCGAAACAAGTTTTAGGACACCCAGCTGTTACCTGCCACCATTCCACACAACAAAACCGCACAAGCTAGTTACGTGAGGAAGACAGGTGTCATAGCTGAGCATCAGTTGTTATCCATGTCTGAAACAAGATTCACTACTTTGTCAGCCTAATTGCAGTTATAAACACTACGTCCAATCTTCCCTATCATGCATATCATAATTAGCAATACATTTTGCCCTTTTAACAAAACCGTATCAGAGCAGATGCCATACTGATCAGCATAAGAGCCAAAAAACGTATTAAGTTCACATAGGAAAAAAAAATTCACGTAAGAAGCTATCTTGAAATACACAAATGAAAAGAGATATGATTTTTGCCAAGCTCTGGGTACTAGGGCAAATTCGTGCCATACTAGCTCCAGGACATCCCATGCAACACATTTGGGAGTCCAAGCACCTTATGGCTTGGGAAAATCCATGCCATTCAAGCGCATCAAATTCAAACTCTGCAAACATCCCTAGCTTACTCATACATGCTACCTTTAAGCTTTTCTTCCTAAAAAACTTATTGGAGCTTGAAATGGAAAAAGACCAATCTTTATAAGATCCGAATCATGGAATGTAAGCATTTTTGTAAGGATTATAACTTTCAAAAAAATTCCATTTATGTAACTCATGTAGTATCATATGTATTCAAAGCAATGAGTGTAAGCGCTTTTTAATAATGTAGTAGTGTTTGGTGAGACTACCTTCCATTGTAGCTTTATAAAACTTCGTACCTGAATGCGAGGTGAAATAATTTCTTGTGAGCTATCCATCTCATGTTGTTTCGAGCAAATCCCTGCTTACGTATTACTGATTCCACATCGCAAGTAATCGATTAATGGTAGTGCAAGAAAGTGTCATAGTCTTGTAACAAAGTTATCAACAATCACATGTGACTCATTTCTACCAACAAGTGTTCATATACCAAGTATCATAAATTTGTTCCTTCAACAGCTCACATTTTAAACATTATCATCTTTGAAAAACCGTGAGTATTCTAAGTTCTTATTGCATACAAGCAAAAAATATCATTGAAGCCTCGTATAGTATCTCCATCACCGCATTGTTGTCATGCTCATTATGTAAGTAAATTCGCAGAAGGCAATGCGGATCTCTAGCCAGACATAATCCGTTGTCCAGCAGCCCATTAAAAAATGTATCAATCTCATGTAAATCATTGCTACAACGACTCTTGTTCATTGTCCGAATCAATATGAAATGCAAAGTGATAGGTCTCATACCTGTAGTGATATTCAATGTTGCCCTTGGGCCAGCGCCCACATGTAGATGCTTCCAAATGTGTTTTTCGGAAGGAAAAATGTAGTATCGATCTATAATCATCATAGTATCACGTGATAAATCATATGCATATGCTAGATTTTGAACTATGTTATCGCTCTCATGGGAACAAATCTCCGCGTGAAAACTAGTTAATCATCTTCATCTCCTTGATGCTTGTGTGCTTGGCTAGGGTTGAGGATAGATATTTGTTGGATTGTGAACTAAGCTATCGCTCTCATGGGAACGAATCTCCGCATGACAACTAGTTAGTCATTTTCATCTCCGTGATGCTTGTGTGCTTGGATCTAGAGTTGAGGGTGGATAGGAAATGCCCGCTATAATTTTGGTGCCATTTCCGGGGAGCTACACCAATTTTTCAGTTTTCAGTATGTATTTGATTCATGGATCATGTTAGCTTGCATTTAGGCATCTTGTTTTGGCATAATAGGATTAAAATTGCATTTTAGGGTTAATTTGGGATAGTTTTTGCTTGATTGTGTGGATTTTCTTGTTTGAAATCTAATTTGATTGTTGAGCAAGGAAATCCATAAAGATCACCATTTTTAAGATGCATTTGGATCTGAAGAATTCAGTGAAAACAATAAAAAACGTTCATTTCTGCCATATTGGTGAAAAAAGGGGCAAAATAATCATCGGTCTTGATAACTTTATGTTCCTTGGCAACCAACCTTCCCTGACTTGCAGATAGTATTGCCTTGACGTAGTGAACCTTCATATTGAAGGGCGAATGTTACTTCCCAACCAATTTCCAAAAACAGAACAAAAACCACCAAAAACAGTGCAAAAACTCTATAAACCAAAAAAATACAGGAAAACCAATCTTCACCTGTTCTACTGCACCTAGATCTTATCCAGATCTATCTATAGCGATTTCGACGAAGGTTAATTCTAAAAATAAAAGGTAAAAGTGACTGTTCATCTAGTTGTTGGTAGCGTTTTGTAGAAAGTTTAACACCTTTCTGCAAAAATATCAGTTCTTTAAGAGAAACCTTCGCCAGAGACAGAGTCAGGCCAACATATTATTTTTTATAATCAGTGAGTTGGGCGAACATTAAGTCAAGGTCAGTTGTCATATTGATCATTTTGGTAAAAAAAAAAATGCTCTTTTTTATAAAAATAACAGTGTCATTCTTGAACCTTCGCTTGAATCTTCGCCGACTTGACTGAGGATTCCAGACATAGTATTTCATCATTTTTGAGTTCGGCGAAAGTTAGATCTATCTAAATCATCCAAAAAGTCAGTTTTAGTCCTCGCCAAGCTGCAAAAACCATTGTTCACTTGAAAAGAACCTTTGCTTGTTCTACCCTAGCCTTATCAGTACCAGATATACCTACTCTCAATCAAACAAATGTTAGTTTTACCAGATTTGTCAAAAAAATCCAAATAAGTGATTTTTTTATCCAAAATAACAGTGAAAGAACCCTCGCCGAGTTAATTTTTGCATAGGGAACCTTCGCCCATACTATTTTTGAGTTCTGATTTATCATATCTAACTACTGTCAAATTTCTAGAACATTATGTTACAATTTGATGTTGATTTTGAGAAGTCCTTATTTCCAAAAGTGTTGATCGCTTGATCAAGATCCATTTTCCAAAATTAGAAATATGATTATTGTCAAGTGATAGAGTTTTTACATACTTGATTAGAGATAGGAGTTGATTGAAAAATCTAGATTCAATCTCATTGTTTTTAGTGATTGCAAAGATGTTTGATATAGACATTGACCCACCTGAACCTCCGTTCATTGCTCCACAAGTTTTTGTTAGAAGATCACCTCGTGTAGAGTTACCAAAGTATAATGGGTTATCTGATCTATTTCTCAAAATCTTTTCTGAATCATGTGAGGTTTATGGCGAAGTTTTTCCACAAGATAAACTTAAGCTATTTCTTATGGCCTTAACAGGAGTTGCACAAGATTGGTTTTGTAACCAAGATGAGACTGAACGTATGGGTCGAGAAGTTGTTAAAGTTGGCCTAATCACAAGATTTAAACCCAAAAAGTTTTTGGAAGATCATTTTCTACTTTTAAGTAGAATTGAAATGGGAAAGAGAGAAGGAGTGCGAGATTATATTGAACGGGTCAAGCATCTCAAATCTGAGTGCAATCCTGAACTAATAAACAATGACGTTATGATCATGTGGTTTTTAGCAGGTCTACCTATAAGGATTAGACGAGAACTTAAACGTCGAGCTAATTATACGCCATGACTATTGAAATTTCACAATTTTGGCTTGATCAATTTTGATCACATGCACTGTAATTGGCAAGATGGCCATGTAAATAGATTTCACACATGCTAAATATCATAGGATGCTTTCCAAGGCTTCATTCCTCTATCAAGATTGTTTTTCTTGGACATACAAGGATCTCAAAGGAATTCCTACATCAATAATCGAGCATACAATACCTTGATATCTGATGTAGTTCCAAAAGTGGCAAGACTCTATCGTTGTAATCCAAATGTTATTAATGTAGAAGGAATGTAAACCTTGTAGGATCCTTCTCATCAACATCAAGCATGTTAGATCCATCCAAACTACCATCAGTCATGCTTGAAGATACTTTTGGAATGTTCCCCTCATCAAAAATGACATCTCTACCAGCAATCACTTTGTTAGTAGAAGGAATGTAAACCTTGTAAGCTTTACTCACCTCACTATATCCAACAAAAATACGTCTTCTTGAAGATGGATCCTCCTTGGTCATATCATGAAGAGTAATGTTGACATAGCATGTGCATCCAAAGGTTCTTAGAAAGTTGACACTCGGCTTCCTCTTGAATAGCATCTCAAAAGGTGTCCTTTGATCCAAAATAGCACTCGGCCACCTATTGCACAATAAATTGGCACACAACAAAGCTTGATCCCAAAATGGTTTGTCAAGATTAGCACTTAACCTCATAGCTTTAGCACTTTCACGTAAAGTCCTATTCTTCATTTCAGCCACTCCATTTTGTTGTGGGGTCCTTGATGTTGTATACTCCCTCTTGATCCCATGCTCATCACAAAAGGCCTTTAACCCGTTAGATATGTACTCGCCACCATTCTCACCTCTCAAGCACTTGATCTTTGTGCAAAATTGGTTCTCCCTTGCATTCTTGAACTTGACAAAGACATCATACACTTCATCCTTGCTCTTTAGTAGATAGACCCAAAAAAATATACTAAAATCATCAATGAATGTTACATACATCTTAGCTCCACCATCGTTAATTGTAGTAAATCCATGAATATCCAAATGTACAAGTTGAAAAGGCTTTGTAGATCTAGAAATAGATCTAGTATAAGGTAGCCTATGTGACTTAGACAAAGCACAAGACTCACAAACATGCTTGACATCACTTAAGAAACTTGGAAGACCAATCACAACCTTCTTCCTTGCCATTACCTCCAATGACTTGAAGTTGAGGTGTCCCACTTTTGTGCCAAACCTCTTGAATAGAAATTTGCTCTCTTGCAACACATCCAACTTGGTTAGCAATAACACAAGCATCTAGTTTGAACAACTTCCCTTGTCTTTTACCTTTTCCAATCAAGACATCCTTCCTTTTGATCAAACAAGCATCTCCATCAAACTCCACCTTGAGGCCCTTACTTAGCATTTGACTCACACTAAGCAAATTCTTGGTTATAGATGGAATAAACAAGACATCCTCCAAATGAACATTCCTATTTGTACAGAGAGAAATAGGAATTGTGCCAATCCCTTTGATTGCACACTCACCATCATTGGCCGTTTAGATCACCCTCTTGTCATCTCCATATGCCAACAAAGAAGTGAAGTACTCTTTGTGAAAGGTCATGTGTGAACTTGCTCCACTTTCAATCCACCAATGATTTAGATCTCCATCATTAGCAAGCATACTTGAAGCTATCACAAAAGCATCATCATTTGCATCTTGAACCTCCCATCAAGAGTAAGATTACATTGCTTGTCTCCTTGATCTCTCTTCTTCTTGTAGAACTCACTTGCAAAGTGTCCTTTGATGCCACAATGGAAGCACTTGAGCTTTGATCTATCTTTCTTTTTGCCACTTGAAGAAGCATCCACTTAATCTTGCCCTTTAGACCACTTACTTTTGGTTTTGCCCTTGAATTTTCCCTTTGTGAACATAGCATCCTCTTGAAGTGTCGATGTAGGTCCACCTTTTGCTTGAAGCCTATATTCCTCATTGATCAAGATCTCTTGAAGATCCATCAAACTTGGCAAAGTCTTTTGAATAGAAATACCTTGAACAATGTTAGCATGAGCATGCAACAAGCCATTAAGAATTACTTGAATAAGCTCTCCTTCCTTAATGCTTTCATCAATGCAAGCCAACTCATCATTCAATGCTTTCATTCTCAAAACAAAAGTACTTGGACTTTCTTCATTCTTTTGCAAACAAGAAAAGATTTGCCTTCTTAGAGTCAACACTCTAGAAGTAGACTTGGATTCATAAAGCTTCTTCAATGAATTCCAAGCTTTCAAAGATGATGTGCACTTACCAACTTCCTTGAAAAGTTCATTGGTAACATTCATCTTTATCATGTGTAGAGCCTTCTTGGCTCTCTTGTCATACCTCATTTGATCTTGTTGTGTTGCTGGTCTCTCCTCAAAACCTACAACAATATCCAAAACATCATTCATCTCAAGAAGTGACTCCATTCTCACTTTCCACAATGAATAGTTAGTTGAGGTAAGTTTATCATTGGCTTCCAACATGACTCCAATTGAGGTTGCCATGTAGCAATGACTTGATCTTCTCTTTAAACCTGTTTCAATGCACAAAGAACTCCTTTGAACAACAACAAATGCTTTCAAAAGAAATCACCAAGATTTGAAACTATCTCACAAATTCTCTCCTAGCACTTATCTAAGCAAATCAACACATAGAATCATGGAATCTTGAACAACCTATGATCTATCCTCAATCTAATGACTTTTGCCACTTCCTAAGATTGAAACACACTCAAATGAAGTCCAGCAACCTCACTATCTAGAGATCCAATCAAAATTTGGGTTTTGACCAAATCACAAAAAATTGACTATTCCAAATCTACATGCAAATGCTGAAAATTTGATATGCAATCTATAAGACACCACTTAGGCTGATCCAATGATCCAAAAACCGGCCAAATCCAGTATGTGAATTCAAAAATTGGAATTGATCAACTATATTATAGTGTTTTGATCTACAAAAGGTCCAATCTACAAAAGCAAAAAATCCGATTTCGGTGTAGAATCCTCTCTAGCATGCTCTAGACTTGATATCTTCACCAAATCATTGATAGATCTGATTTCCTCCTTCATAACCTGAAACACAAGCTCTGATACCATGTGGAAGATTTCAGATCCTCAAGATCCAATCTACTTGAATGATCTTTGGTTAGAAAGAGAAATACACTACCAATCTCACCAATGTAGAAAAATCAGCATCTACACACAAAATGAGATGCAAACACTAATAGAACTTGATCAAACTTGAATGAAATGAAGAAGTATTGTTGATGTCCGTACAAAACCATAAAGATACTGTATTTCACGCGTGTGGATCCAAAAATAGCAAATATAGATCATTCTACACATAGAACTGCAAGCAATCAACAAGATAGTGCAGCAATGGATAGTAGAATCCAAGAGAACCATGTATAAGCATGAAATGAGATAGAGAAGAGAGAAGATCACTCTCTCCATGAGTTGCATCCTTTTATATCAGGTCCAAATCCTATTTGGCCACTTGGCTTTCCCGCCAAAATGCTAACCCTACTAATTTTGGGTCTAGATTAAATGTACCCAGCTATTCAAATTTGAATCTACTCAAACTCGCATTCTAACTTTCGCACACTTTCAAAAAGTGTTTATTCAAATGAAATTTAGACTAATGAACTTTGAAAAGTCAACCTCTAAGTCTAAAACAAGTTTTGGCCTCAATATGCCAAATATGAAAATATAGCAAAATGTGATGAAACTAGTTGACCTCCATTGCAATGTCTTCCACAAAATCTGAATACATTGCAGCCTCTCAAGCTACCAAAGAGGCAATCTGCTTGAGAAATTTACTATATGATATTGGTCTCAGATAGTCTGCTCCAACAATCATACAATCTGATAATCAGAGTGCTATTGCATTATCCATCAATCCTAGATTTCATTATAGGAGTAAGCACATCGAAATCAGATATCACTACATCAGGAGCATGATACTCAACAAGGAGGTGAGTCTAAAATTTTTCAGAACCCAGTACATGACAGTTGACATATTTACAAAGGGATTGAATCAAGAAGCACACAAGAATTTATGTGCTATCTTGAATTTACAAATCAAGACATTCAAGGATCTAGATTGGGGGGGGGGGGGGGGGGGTGTTGGATTTCTATCCTTTCCATCTCCAACTCTCTCTACTAATGTAGATCCATTCATTTTGATGTTCTAAATATTCTTACAATCTATAGAAATACAAGGAAAGTCGATGACAATCTGCATCGACATACCCGACATCGACTTTTCATGACAAAAGGTTTTGAGCCCAGCCTCGAGATTGAAGCCCTCGACATCCACGTCATTGACTTCCTCAAAATCAAAGTCTCCGACTTCAACGTCTGATCAAAGGGGAGCCATGAAGTCCTCGACTTCCTCAACATCAAAGTCTTCGACGTCTGTTCAAGGGAAGCTATGAATTCCTCAACTTCCATGTCATCGACTTCCTCGACATCAAAGTCTCCGACGTATACTCAAGAGAAGCTAGGAAGTCCTCGACTTCCAGGTTGATCCACCTGTCGAATCCCAACAAAGAGAACCATGTACAAACATGAAATGAGATAAGAGAGAGAGAATGTCTTCTCTTTCCACGAGTTACATCCTCTATAACAGGTCCAAACCTAATTTCAAACTCTGGCTTCCCTCCATAATGAAAAACCCTACTATTATTGTGACTAGATTCAATCTTTCTACTACTCAAATTTGAATATAGTAAAACATTCAAGGATAAAAATTGTGCAGGAAGAGTCTTGAATTTGAAATACAAACACCAAGGAGAAAATTGTGAGCTTAATCTCCAACAGTCTCCCTTAAGGTCACGGTTGGTGCATTGAGTGTCTTCGTCAGGTTTAGCATGTTGAAGAACTTCTGATGCTTGATCCTGTGAAGAGCCTTGGTGAATATGTCTGCTACCATTTCAGATGTGGAGCACAAGGATCACTTGTCCTGAGAAAACATTTTCTCGAATAAAGTGATATTGGATTTCAATGTGCTTTGACTTGCCATGAATTATGGGATTCAGTGACAGTGAAACATAGCTCATGTTATTACATAGAATGGTGGTAGGTTGAAATTGAGTGTGATGTAAGTTGTGGAGTAATAGTTTGATCCAGATTGCTTCCTTCAAAGCTTGACATGCTACGATATACTCTGCCTCGGTCGAGAACAGTGCGATTGATTTTTTCTTCCTCGAATTTCATGAAACTAGTCCACCGACCAAGAAGAAACAAAACCCCGAGATAGATTTTCTGATAGAGACATTTCTTTCCCAATCTAAGTCAAAATAGCCTCAAAGAACCATTGGGTCGATGACATTTCCATCATAGCACAATGTCTGATCTATACTGCCTTGAATATATTTCATCACTCTCTTTAATGCTTTCCAATGTGAAATCTTGGGATTATACATGAATTGACATAATGTGCTAATAGTGTATGCAAAATCTGGTCTACTATTGTACAACATGGCATACATCAGAGATCCTACTAATGACTATAAGAAAATTTTGATAAGTTGAGTGTCTCACTTTCGGTGTCAACATAGGAAGTTTTGGTCAATATCATACCTGGATCCATTGGTGTATCAACTAGTCTGCAATCAAACATGTGGAATTTTCTAGAACATTCTCTAGATATTTTTGCTCATTGATAAAGATCTTCTTTTGTAGTTTATCTCTAGTAATGTGCATTTCTAATAGTGAATGAACAACGCCTAAGTTAGTCATGTCGAATTCCTTCGACAGATCAGTTTTAGTAGTGTGTAGCAAGAATGTGTCGTTAGACAGAATAAGTGTATCATCTATATAGAGAGCTATATAAACTGAATTGACACCTATGTGTTTGGAATAAACATTACAGTTAGCTAAATTGTTTGCAAATCCTAATTGAATAAGATAAGAATTAATTTGTTTGAACCAAGCCCTTGTAGCTTGTTTCAAACCATAGATTGCTTTATGCAGTTTGCACACTTTGTGCTCTTGGCCTTTGACTTCAAAACTTTCAAGCTGGAAGATGTACAACTCCTCTTCAACATAGCTATTGAGAAAGGTTGTTTTCACATCCATTAGATGTATTTTGAGGTCTTCGGCGACTACAAGTGCAATGAGAGTCCTAATTGACTGCATTTTGACAATAGGACTAAATATTTCTTTGGTAATCCACTCTCTGGATTTGAGTGAATCCTTTGGCCACCAGCCTAGCTTTCCATTCCACGAGCCATTCATGCTTTGCCATGAATACGCCATTGTAAAAGCTTTGCAATTTTTTATCACAAGTTTACAAACTGTGTTTTAAATTCAACAATATGTGTGCTCTCAATACTCCAAAAGATCTGTAATATGAGCTATCTTTCCAAGACGAAGATTAACACTCAATTAGTATTACAAAATTCAAATTATAAGACATTTAACTAAATAGGCCAGTTATATAGTCACAATTTAAAGGCTTGCGTGTTACATGTTGTAACACAAATAAATCACTTATATAAGCGTAATAGTTGAGGAATGATTGAAAAATGTCGCACTAACTTATGAGGAATCATTGACTTGCCATCTTTGCAGTGACTCTCTGAACAATGTGGATAATTGTCAAGTTTGGATTTTTCTCCATGCATAGAACACAATCATTTGGACATGCATGAATAACATGGTGCTCAACGCCAATATCTTCAGTATCTTCTTTGCCTAGTAAGTACTTGAAGGAAGTTCATTAAATGCGTTCCTCTACATTGGTACTTGACCCGCTATAAGATTCAAGAGTTTCATTATTATTTGTATCCAATGGGAGCAAATGAAACTTTAACAATGTCAAAAGCTCATTGAAACTAGTTTCTAACCATCCATGTACCATTTTTAGATTATTTAAAAGTAGTATTGTGGATAACTTGCGAAGCTTACAACCCTCGTAGATCGATTTTTTGTCATCACTCATAATTCTAGCAAATGATGATGCCTCATTGTTTGCACATGTAGAGGAAATCAAAGTAAACTGGATTGTCTTGTTGTGCAAGAGTGTGCAAATTGTCTGCTATTTCAAAGGTATCATATGCACCATGGTTGCAATATTATCTCCACCATATTCAAAATTGAACTCATTCATATCATGTTCCATGTTATTTTGATATGCATGTTTATTATGAGAGTCTTCATCCTATAAATACATGTAGATTATATTGTGTTAGAATTTAATAAAACATCGAATACAAACAAATAAAACATTGCTATCATTCCATAAGCTTTCATTCTTGGGTAGTACTTAGATGCTACTTGCCATTCTTTATAACTATATCTAGGACCTCCAAATAACAATTCATTTTTTTGATGGAATATATCATTTACAAAACAATCCCTTTCTTGTAGTTGAGAGATTGGATGTACACATTTCATATTGTTTTCCATAATATTCAAACTATACTTCAATAGGTATAGGTAGTGGATGGGATCATAATTCATTTTCCCATGGAAAGTAATATAGAAATAGCACATGTCAACACTCGTCATGAACATCTAGATGTCATATTTAATCAAAGAGAATTCATTGTAGTATATGCATGTTCTAATCTTTTGACATATAGATTCAGCTTTTGTATTTAAATCTCCCGAGACAAAAAGATCAACTGTTTATATATAAATGTCTTAAGGCGAGAATTAACTTCAATATGACTTGATGTAAAGTATTGTTGTTGTAAAAGAAAGACAAGTGTAGTATCACTCACATAACTCTCATCATATACTTCACAATATGGAGTCAGGGCCATGTCTAGACAATTATTATCCTTATCTCTTTTATCTTTGTCCCTGCACACTTTACAAAAGGAAAAGGTGCAACGTGTAATTGATTTTCTTCACTGAATCTTTTACATTGCCTCATGTACCTTTTGATCACCCTTGCCTTTAGATTGATTTTTTCTATGTCTCATTCAAAACAAAACCATGTATTGTGTTAATATTAAATACATATTCAAAATTGTACAATAACTAAGAAGCATACATATAATTAGATGTACATAATGTCATTAAAGTACAACGCATTATCACATGGAATGGTATCAACAAATCAAGTTCTATACAATCAACAATGCAATTGGTATGTATGCATTTGTTTCAAAATAATACGACATTGACGCACAAGGACTCATATAAATTTTATGCATATATTCACAACAAAGAAACTTTATGAAGCCTATAGGACAAGCTTATGCATATCTACTACTCTTCACTATTTCCTATGTCTCCAAAGCCTGTATCTCTAATTTCATGCTTTATCATTTGATTCCTCACATTGAAGCCATCACTCTATGCTCCTTTGATGGTTATACTACATTACTTTTATTGCAATCTTATAGAACTTTTCAAATTATAGTACTATTTAGTGTAGTCATGATACTCATGAACTAGAATAGTATGGTTCCTATCACCTATTAATAAGGGGCCACCTTTATATCGGTACAATTTCATTGGGCTCAACTTATGTCTGTTAAGCCGTATATTGCACTTCTATCCCACATGATTCATTTACAAAAATAACTCAACTCAGGTTATTTGCTTGGCACAGTCTCATGTTCCATATGGCTTCCTTGATTATAAGTATAGTTGCCAAGCTACTTCTCGTTGTTACCACTTAGCTTCCTTGGATAATGAGGTTGGCCTAGAAAATGGGTGTTTCTACATGCAATTTGCTTGTATATTCACGTGGAGCTCTCTTTCTATAAGCACATCTAAACTTGTCGTAGTCCCTTCAATTAGCACGGTTTTTCGTTGTCTATAACAAACTAATTCTAATACTACATATTACTGAATTCCTTATGTTTGTGACATCAATATTTCTAGGGAAAATTGATAGATTCCTAGTATTAGTATTTGGAAAAAATATTTTTATATTGTGGTCCTAGCTTACCCATGGCACAAGAATGTATCGGGTGTCTTTCTATTGTTGCATGTCTTTAGCATTCATGGGCTATATAGTTGTAGGTATTAGCAAAATATTAGGCACCTAGACATGTATATGGACCAAGGATGGGTCCATATTGCTCTTATTTTTTGAGTGTTGAGTTTCTAGTTTATCATTTGCCATTTCTATGATGTGGTTCCATTTGAGCTCCCAAATATAGTAACTACTATCGTCAAGCTTGTTAGCATCCCTAGCAACTTAAGCATCTCTGAAAATGATGGCCGTTTTTCAAGCAAATATTACAATTGCAAATGTGATCACTTTTTCACCATGCAAATCCATAATTGTGTCATTGTCATGCGAGCAAATTGTTATGTCAAGGCTCGGGCTCCAAAGCCATTAAATGTGTCATCAATGAAGACATGATGAAGCTTTCATAAAGGTTCTCTAACTCCTAGTGGTTGAAGACCATAAGCCTAAGATGACATGTAGGACCTATGTGAAGACGTGATGAAGCTTTCATAAAGGTTCTCTAACTTCTAGTGGTTGAAGACCATAAGCCTAAGATGACATGTAGGACCTATATGATCTAGCCATAAGGCTATGTCATGTCTAATCCTCTTTAGTAAGCCTGTTAAGAACCACATGATCATAGCTTCATTGTTAATGAGATCTGGTTCACATTCTGATTTGAGATGTTTGATTCGTTCAATATAATCTCGCACCCTCTCCTTCTTTCCCATTTTGATTTTACTTAATGGCACAAAATTTTAGCGGGTATACTCCTTCCACGTTCAACCCTAGATCCAAGCACATTCAAGCATCAAATGATGAAGTAGATCTTATTTCACACGAAGATTCATTCCCATGAGAGTAGTAGCATAGTTTAGATTCAAGCACATGGTTATGATTCCACAGTTAGCACTACGATTACACTATGATCCATTAACACTAATCAACCAAAGATAAAGCTTACGTTTCTCTCTCTCTTTTCTCTCACAAAAAGTATAATAAAGATCAATCCCAACAAGTGTCAAATCCAATAAACATAAAGATCCAGATAAAGCATGAGAGATGAAGCAAGAAAAGAAGAGCAAGGACATTCGATTTCAATTTGAAAGAGGTTCCACTTGCTTTATGGAAATGAACATGTAAAATAAATCACAAATTACTGCTATATGTAGTGGATTTGGCCTCAAATCCTATTGGCCAATTTTCACCTCCCTTATTATTTGAAATTTGGGAGGAACCCTTTTTATTCACTAACTTGACTATTAGGCCTTGCGACATTTAATTCCCGAAAAAAGACCTAAAGTCCTTTTATTAAGTTTTAACTGATCAAATATCTATGTGATCATCGGTGGACTTACACACACAAGGTGCCAAATCCCTCTCACTTATTGACTAGGGGGAGTAGGGTCGCCTTGGGATTCGCAAACCCTCCAACATATAGATCTACATCAAGAGAGATACTAAGTACATCTAGTGATCTATGCATCAAGCATGCATAGTAGAGAAGCAAACATCAAAACATAAAACAAAAACACTCGCCTCACAACTCTCTCTTTCTCTCTCTCAAAGCATTCACATAAACACGAAAAGGAGGGAACTCATTGAAATTTGAGAATATGAAATACAAAGGATTTGGCCCTATATAGTTGGGCCCAACTGAGTTGAAGTGGCACTTTTCCATTGGCTCATTTCTAAACTCAATAGTCTAAGTTAATTTGATTTTCTTTATTTTGGCAAGTAACTTGAATTTACAATGCTTTTGTATTTCCTATTGAACCACACCACACTTTTTCCTATTGTGCTTTGAGGCACTTAGATAAATTGTTTAGTCTATTTTATGCTTCGAGGTGCATTTACAATAATTTGTGCCTTGTGCAGTACAATTGCACCATTGGTGTCTAACTTTTATTTAATTACATTACTTACAAAATGGAGGCCGTGCGAGCCCTTCGTGTTATGTCTTGTGCATTGGGCATGTACCGTAAATGGCCAACACTAGACTTTAAGATTTAAGGCATAAGATAAGGGAGTTAGAATTTAAGATCTAACATAAGAGATCTAGGGTTTAGGATAGAATTTAGGAATTAGGTTAACGGGTTTAGGATTTAGGGTATAGAATAAAGAATCTAAAGTTTAGGATTTAGGGGTTAGAATAATGAATTTAGAATTCAAAGTATATGAGTTTAGGGTTGGGTTTTGGATTATGCGGTGTATCTTGATGTATTAATCAATGACATTTAGAAAATTCTTGAGTAGCATAATCTGCGTGAATTTAAATATACATATATATGTATGTGTATACATACAAGAGAGAGAGAGAGAGAGAGAGAGAGAGAGAGAGAGAGAGAGAGAGAGAGAGAGAGAGAGAGAGAGAGAGAGAGAGAGAGAGAGAGAGAGAGAGAGAGAGAGAGAGAGAGAGAGTGCGTGCGTGCATGAGGGCACATGTATGTATTTGTGTATATCGTACATATACTATATATAATCTTATACAATAATTTCATATAGCACACATAATTAATAAATATATTTTCAATATATCATACATGATATAAAATATAAATGCACATGCACTCACACAAATAATTATCATGCAAGGATATTAATCCCTTATGTATGGATTGATTCTTCACCAACACTCAACAAATTCCTTGTTATGCTAACATAAAGAACACCTTCAAGCTTGGCTTTCTTGGTAAATCCAAGACACACCTTCTTGAACCTGTGCCTCGTTCCTCTTGAAGCACTCCTTTTCCGAATGCCCTCATTTACCATAAAAGTAGCACTTTAATCTTTTACTTGCCTCTGATAGGTAGCCTACTATTGATGCCATGATGAGGAAGTTGTCAAAAAGAAAATCTAGAGATGAACATCCAGGGATGATCAGTTCTTTGAGCTACTGGTAGTGGAAGTAAGAGCACGAATTTTTTGTTGGATCAGATGGCTAATATGAATGAAGAGTGATCAAGCAGCACACCGTTGCAAAGAAAAATAGTTGTATGAGACAAAATTTGCACTCTTGATTAACACAAAATGATCTAAAAAGATCAAAGTACATGGGTGGGAAGAACCGCTACACATTAGTTGTGCTCGCGTTTCAAAATTGTTTCACGCTTCACGCTTTTTATTGATTGAGGATCTATCTACTAGTATATATAATTGAATGATCATTGTAGTTCAATGACCAAGTACAAAGCGATAAACATCAATGATAAACATCATTGTTACTATTCACGATGTACTTTATTGTTGACATCTTTTATCAATTGTAACTAGCCATAGGCTAGTCTAGTAGTTTACTCCTAGGTTTTCTCTCTCTATCATGATTCAAAGTTTATTTGTACATTTTACATTCAGTATGATATAGTGTGATAAAGTGATAGTGCATGTTTTTCTTCCGTCTTCTTTGGTGATTGCTTATGGTGGCTTCATGTTGCTTATCTGATTGTGTTGGAGAGAGGGAGAGTTGAACGAGAGTTGAGGAAGGTGTCGTATTTTAGAAAAGAAAAGTTAGCTCAGAGGGGTAAGACAAACACGAATGAGAAATGAAATCGAACGAGAAACGAACTCGAACAAAAATTGTTCGTGTGCAGCGGAACGAGCTATGCGACTCAATCCGTAAGCATGACTACGCCTATTAGAACGAACAAAATGTTAGTGATGAAAATCATGGTCGTTCTTGATTACGTAGCCAAACATTAATAAACGAAGCGCCAGAAGAATAATTTGTCACGAATAGCAAGACAAATTATTGTCGCGAATGATTCACGAAGAGCTAGACAATGCTTGACTGATAATCAGTCACAAATTATTTGCGAAAGACAAGACTAAATATTAGAGAAAGAGCAACTAGAAAGATCAGACATAATGAATAATAAACATAGCAATATTAACACAAATCTGAACGCATAACAAAGAACTGTATCAGATTAATTATATCAAGTATACATGTCAATAATGAGGTAGAGCACAAGACAATAGCAGACGAAACCGCGTGCCCTACGAAGCTTATTCAAAATGTAAAAGGAATGGACCTTATTGCTGACAAAATAAAGAATCAATGCACAGAGCATCTACTTTTGTCTATCTCTGATAAGCTTCTCTTCTTCGTTCTCTCTCGCTCACTAACTCCTTCACTGTTGAATACGCAAAATGGTATTCAATATATACATAATATTACAGGTGTGCAGATGAAGAAAGTATAGGGTGGATGTGCTATCTGATGTCAGCCTTTGCTTTTCGTCTTTTCATCGCCTGTGAGAATTTGCATGTTAATATGCAGACTACGCGACAACGCGAGTAAATGTGCAGCATGAATGGAGGCAGATTAAAATGGGATTGAGGTGACTAGAGAAAATAAATCCAACAGATTGTTGACATAGTATCAGAGCTGCGATAGTCCTGCATGCTTGATCAATGGATACAACTTGTCACAAGCTCTGCAACGAAGTGAGAAAGTCCTTCACAGGAGGTGAAAGCTTGGAGAGACAAAAATGGCTAGAAGGAATCCTTCCTTGATGTAATTTGCAGGTTTTGGAGCTCATAATCATTAGTGGAGAACGAAGACACCGTCCCGGAGGCATTAAAAAGGCCTGGGCAGCATCAGACAGATTGAAAATCTGTTGAGTGGGGAGATTTTTACAATACTTCCTAGCTTTTGTAAAAAGTGCCATTTGTGAGAGAGCTTTGCCAAGAAATCTCTCATTTGTTTGTTTGGGAAACTGCATATCACACTAGATAGTGTCTAGTATTGCCATTCAGAGTTTATGAGGCTTCATACTTTTCACATTACTGATTTTTGTCTTTTGAACAATCACACACTTCAAAAACTATTACATTCTCTCTACTTTTCATCTTGTTCCGTACTAATATTAATTCAACGCGTGAGAGCCCAAGAAGACCTCGAGTGGTCGTACATTTGCACGTTGAATTGATATTGCATATCCGTACAAATATCGGATCAACATGCAAGAGCCAAAGAAGATCTCGAGCGGTCATACACCCACGTGCCGAAACGATATTGCATGTGCCTGTACATATCAAATCAATGTGCGAACAACCAAGTCAAGGACTAGGAGTGCTACTTGTGCGCATTGAAGTGATATCAAGTGTACAACCAAGGATATATAGTTCTATTGTGTGGTAAATTTGGAGACAAGTTTTGTACTCAGACTGAGTCATTCTTGTGATCCAGACTCATCTATCCAGTAATGGCAACTCTAAGCGAGACTATCCTCGATGAGTCAAGCAAATTGGAAGGAGTCGGCAACTATGCAGTTTGGAAATTCAAACTGATGATGGAAAAAGAGCTATGGGAAATCGTGACAGGTGAAGAGACAAGGCCAATGATTGAAGAAGATCAGCGGGCATTTGACAAGAGAAAATGAAAAAGCATGGAATGTCATCACCTTATCAGTTAGAGATGCAATTATTCCCTACATTTTGGATTCAGAAGGGCCGAAAGAAGCATGGGATACATTGCATTGTTTGAAATGACAAACACATCTCGAATATTATTTCTGAAGACGAAGGTGCATACATTGCGGATGGATGATGGTGCAACTATTGCCAATCACCTACTAAGGATCAAAGAGATTCGTGACCTATTAGCAGCAATTGGAGAGCGAGTATAGAATCGTGAGATCATGCAATTGACATTGAATAGTTTGAGTGAGTCACTTCAGATGTTTGTGATGAGTATAGCCACAAGAGAGAACCTTCCAACCTATGAAGAACTAGGTGGATTGCTTTTGCAGGAGAGCAACATCAAGAGAACTTGAATTATTGTAACAGGGGCTATGATCAAGCTCTTGCAATTAGAGGATGAGGCGGAAGATTTGGTGGTGGAAGGTATCAATCGAGAGGAGCAAACTCAAGATGGGGATCATTTCAACAAATTTATGAGCAAGTCAATGATAGTCCGAATTGAGGCAATTGGAATCAAGGCCGAGGTCAAGGACATGGCTATTCCAAGCAAAATAAATCTGGAAATTGTAGGTACTGCAACAAACCTGGCCATTGGGAGCGTGAATGCTTCAAGAAACAAAAGGAGATAGCACAAAGAAAAGGCAAATGGCAAGCGGGCAATTATGCTGATCAACATCAATTTGATGATGATCATTATGAAGAAAACTATACTGATCAACATCAATATGATGATAATCAATATGAAGATGATACAGGTGAGAGTTCAAACTTGTTCATCACAACATTAACTAACAAGTGATGAAGCCAAGGATACCTGGTACAGGAGTGTCCAAGCACATGACTTCGAGGAAGGAGTGGTTTTTGGAATTCAAGGAAATCCACAATGGAGATGAAGTTGGACAATATGATGGCCAATTGTTACCTGGCTAACAATCTACTATCTGCTGGAACGATGGCCGATCAACTCAAGGTTGAGTTTGACAGCGACAAATGCCTTGTCAAAGACATCAAGAATCACTACAAAGTGATTTCTATAGGAGCTAGAGTCAACAAGAATCGACTCTACAAATTGAATGCGAGATCCTTTGCTCAAGCTATGGTAAGCACTGTTGATAGTTGAAGTGATCTTTGGCATCAACGATTTGGTCATCTTAGTGCTCAAAGTTTATAGATTCTTAGAAGAGGTAATCTAGTTATTGGATTGCCTAATATTTCTTTTGAAGGGAAAATATGTGAAGGTTGCATTTTTGCAAAACAACACAGAGAGAGGTTTCCCAAAAGTAGAGCAAAGAGAGCCAATGGCATCTTACATCTTGTCCACAATGATCTATGTGGACCAATGCAGACTATATCACTTAGTGGTTTCTATTACTTTATTGCCTTCATGTCAAGGATCTTATTGGCAGTATAGTTAGCTAATTTGCAAGCAATCTAACATCAATCAGATAAGCAGTAAAGAGAGATCACAGAACAACCCAAGAGAACACTTCTGAACTATATTAACAAAAGAGACTGAAAGGTACATATACACAACCTAATATTTGTGGGGTACCGCTACATGGTAGTTTGGTCCCCATTACGGGATGCGTGTCCCAACTTACACTACGTGTGCTGTCAAACTGGCACTCATGCATACTATCACAAAAGTAGTAAAAAACTCGAAATCACTGCTAAACACGGAAAGTCATGAACTGTAAGAGAAAGTCGGGCTTACTTATTCTAACACTCTCCCTTAAGCCCTAGTTTATCTTTCTTACAAAGAGCTTTTCTCTAAAAAACTCAAACTTATCAGTATTTAAAGGTTAGTGAATATATCAGCTAACTGATTCTCTGTCTTACAATGCACTACGTCTATTTCATTAGATAACAACTTCTCTCTAATAAAATGATACTTAATTTCTATATGCTTCGTGCGTGCATGATATACAGGATTTTTAGCTAGTTGTATAGCACTCTAGCTGTCACATCTGATCACAGTAGGCTTATTCTGTGGAATTCCAATGTCTTCTAACATTCTTCTTAGCCAAACTGCTTCCTGCGTAGCTGAACATAGTGCTTTGTATTCTGCTTCTGTAGTAGAAAGAGCAACTGTGTCTTGTTTCTTACTTGACCAAGAAAATACACCATATGTGTCTTGTTTCTTACTTGACCAAGAAAATACACCATTACTAACATGAAATACATAACCTATGGTAGATCTCATGTCATCAATACAGCCTACCCAATCTGAATCAACAAAGCCCTGTAAAACTGGTAAAGTATGTTGCCTCTCATACAACGATCCATGGGTTAACGTGCCCTTCTCATAACGAAGAATTCTCTTCGCTGCTTTTCATTGAATCTCTCTAGGAGTAGCCATGAATTGACTTACAACGCTTACAACATAACTTATGTCAAGATGAGTAGTTGTGAGATAAATCAGCGACCCAACTAATTGACGAAATAAAACAGCATCAACTAGTGCACTCTCATCCTAGTTAGATAGTTTCTTACCAACCTCCACAGGTGTGGATACTGGCTTGCTATCGCACATTTTGAAACGCTTCAAAATCTCATTCACGTACTTTGTTTGTGTTAGTGTGATACAACTGCAACCTTGCCATACTTTCACTCCCAAGCAGTAGTACATCAAGCCAAGATCAGTCATATCAAAACTAGAAGATATTTTCTTCTTGATTGCACCAATCAAATCATCATCATTTCCTGTGATTATGAGGTCGTCTATGCACAGCACAATCAATGTGATACTAGAGTCACAAGCAAAGTAGTAAAGATTGAAATATGAAGAAGTGCGTATCAAACCTCTAGATAGGAGATGCTCATCAAAGTGGCTGTACCAAGCACGCGGTGCTTGTTTCAATCCGTACAAGGCTTTCTTCAGCTTGCACACTTTGTCTTCCATGCCATGTAGCTCCATGTACACTTCTTCTTCAAGCTTACCATTAAGAAATGCGGACTTTACATCCATCCGATGTATATACCATCCAAATAGTGCCGCCAAAGCAATCACCATGCAAAGTGTATTCCACTTGGCCATGGGAGCAAAAGTCTCGCCGTAGTCAATGCCCTTACTTTGCGCATAGCCCTTCACTACAAGCCTTGCTTTGTGTTTTGCAAAAGTTCCATCGGCATTGTACTTTGTCCTGTATAACCACTTTTTGCCAATGGGTCTTTTGCCCTTTGGAAGATCCACTATCTCCCACTTGTTGTCATAGTGTTTGATGGAATCAATCTCAATTCCTGCATTGCTTTTTGCCATATCTCCTGATTTTTGGCCTCCTCAAAGCAAGAGGATTCAGTAGATGAAATAATATCACTCATAAGTGCAAGATTTACCTGAAACCTGTCAGGTTCCTTTCTCTCCCTTGTGGAATGCCGCAACTCTCCGTACGATTCTTCCTTTTAGCTACCCCATTTTGTTGAGGTGTATCAACCTGTGCAAACTCCTGTTTAATGCCATGCTCCTTGCAAAAATCAATAAAATCTGTGGAACGATACTCACCACCACGATCTGCCCTGAGTACCTTGATCTTAGCACCTGACTAATTTTCAACCAATGCTTTGAAGCTTTTGAAGCATCCAAATGTGTCAGACTTCTGCTTAAAGGTGTAGATCCAGGTCTTTCGTGAGTAATCATCAATGAAGGTTATCAAATAAAATGCTTTACCAATAGACATTACCTTCATTGGCCCACATAGGTCAGAGTGTATTAACTCAAGCACTCGTTTTGCCCTTGTTGCTCCTTCTTTGTTGAACTTCTTCTTGTGTAACTTGCCTAGCATACACTCTTTGCAAATGGACTCTTCTTTGTCATCCAAACTAGGTAGACCTGTTACCATCTTGAGCTTACGAAGTGGCCTCAAGCTCTTGAAGTTCAAATGCCCCATACGTCTATGCCATAAATCACTTTGTGATATAGATGTTGATGCTAACACATTGCACTTCGTAACAACAACATTTAACTTGTACAAACCACAAGTTTTATCCCTAAAGCCATCAACAATCACCTTGAAACACCCTATTTCACATCCTTGATCTGGCATTTCTTGTTGTTGAAATCCACCTTCAACTTATGATCTGTCATTGTACCAACATATAAAAGACTCTTCTAAAGGCCATAAACATACAACACATTTTCAATTACTTTCACATGTACATCAAGAAAATGAATAGGCACTGCACCAACTCCATGAATTTGGCACTCGTCGCCATTCGCCTACACAACTCTATCTCCATCATCAGTAAGCTCCAAGTTTTTAAACCATGATTTGTTGCCAGTCATGTGTCTCGTTGCTCCTGAGTCCACGTACCAATGTGTGTGATCAATGGAATGTTGTGATGCTAATGCTGTCGCAAATGTCATGCCTTGATCTTCGTTATCGCTATCATTCTCTTCTTCGACAAAATTGGTCAACTACTTCACTTTGCCCTCTTAATATCTACCTTCTTCTTGCGACAATCTCCAATGTCTAGGCTTTTGGCAATAGAACAATTGCCTTTCTTCTTCTTGGTGTGAAAATCAGTGTTAGAGTAACTGAAATTCAGTATAACTTAAGAAATGTGTGTGACGCAAACAGAACAGTATCACAATCAATCACAGATCATACAGAGTGTGTTCGCACAAATGATAAGAAGTAATTTTGTGAGAGATAACAGAAGGAAAGAATGTTCAAGCTATAAGAACTTGCTCTTTGCTATCTATTGATACTCAGCTCTGCGTAGAAATGTGTATGTACAATGGCACATAGTGCTATCCTTATAGGAATGTTCTTCAGCCTCAACGTCGCTTACGAACCGTCAAATGTCGGTTCTGAACTTCAGAACGTCGCAACTTCTACTCAAAATATGAATTTACAAAGTGCAAAATTGGCCTTTACATGTATTTAGGCACTATAGCACATTATATATACATGGAAATTGAAAATTTTTACAATATCTGACAAAATTTGGATAATGTGAGATCATAAGACTCCACATATCCCCTTCCTCAGCTGTGCAGTGGCTCGCAAACAATCTAATTTATGTCTTTCTTTGTCACTTTCAGCTAGCTGGCTTGCTGTGGAAAATAGCCTTGTCTCGGGCTTCATTCTCTTCATTTTCTTGCTCCAATGTCATTCCTTTTGTTGCCAGGAAATAGTTGTTCTTCTGGTTGTAGTCTTCTTGGAATGACAAATTTGGATAACCACCCATTCCTTGATTGCCGATTGGTGCAAGGGGGTTATCAATTAATGTATTATTAACAAGATGTGTATACCAACTATCCTCGGTCAGGATTTCAGACATCTAGGCCGAAGGAGCATATGTATATTCGGGAAATTTTGCTTTAATATACAGTTGTTGAACAGACAGGAGGACATACGAAATGAGAGAAGCAATATTTACATGGCTATAAGTATAATATGGTCTAGTTATTGGGTTAGTGGAGCGAAGTATATTATTTGCTTTTACTTCCTCCAAACAACGAAAATAGTTAGTTTCCCAATCTGTGTAGATTTCCCACAGATCAGGGAATAAGAACTGATGAGTAACTCGGGAAGAAACTGATTTAGAGTTAGAAACAACTTCTTTCACATCAAAAATGTTAATTGATTCTAACTTATTCAAATACTCATCCAAATGTTCTTAGGTATTCTAAGATGTATATATACAAGGATCCTACGACCACATAAATATAGTTAGTTTGCACATTGAACTTGTTCTGAACAATGGCAAGGGCGAGGATTCCTTTTTGATGTACAGTTAGTCTAGACCATAAAGTATCTATGTTAGAAAAAGTCCAAGGGTTCTCCCATTGTTCTTTTGTGTAACCAAAAAGTTTAGGTAAAAAGAGGTAATCCATTCTCCATTGGAGTTCTGGACTACAAAAAGGTGGAATAAAAAATGTTAGTTCGTGATGAAATGTCTGAAATTCTGACCTTAGTAGTGAGTAGACAATCTTGTTTCTCTTTACAGCTGCTCCACTTGGTGATGCATGGACTTGGTATAGAATGATGCTTAACGCCTCAGGTTGGTCTTCAGTAGCTTGTACCTCTGCAGCATCCTTGGTTTCAGTCTGTGTTTCTTGATCTCTCAGGATCTGCCTGCAGATGGTATCCATTTGGATGGCCTTTTCTGACATTACTGGTGCTGGCTCATCTGTCTGCGTCTCCTGATCTTGTCCTTGCGCTGGTTCTTCCGCATCAAAAATCTGCATTTGGCCTGATTGGAATTTGGCCTCTTCTAATTCTTCCTTCAACTTCTCATAAGCAATCATCTGCGGCTGCAGATATTGCATCTGGAAGGTCTGGATCATCCTCTCTTGGATTTCCTTCCATGCTACCGGATCAATTCGGTATCTGCCATGAGATACGCAGACACCGAGTGTGACTTCGACGCTAATTCGCCACAGTATTGCCTCTTCGGCCTGTTTCTTGTATATCTGATTGCCTTTCTTTAACATTTTTGCAGAATCTTGCAGTTGGGCAATGGATTCCTAAGCACTGCTGAGTTCATTGCTCAGCTCCGCATTGCTACTTTGAAGAGTAGTTCGCACTCATCTCTCCTCCTGCAAAAAGCCTACAGGGTCTGAAGTTGTTGTTTAAGCAAAATGTTCTCACTTTCGAAGGTGTTGGACTGCTCTTGCATTTCTTTCAACACTTCGAGCATGGCATCCTACCTTCCTTTCGCTTCTTCAAGCTTTGTATCTTTTCTGCTCAGCTCCGCATTAGCTGCTTCAAGCTCCTCATTTCTATAGGCCAACTCAGCCTTTGTTTCGCTCAACTCTATATCTTTTTGGGTGAGGTCTGCTCGGACTCTTTCATACTTGGACCCCAGCTTTCTGGATACCTTCTCCAAGCTAGCAAGATGCTGAATAGCTGCCTGAGTATCTGGCAGTAGTGTTCCAAAAACCTTTTGATATAACTCGGCATCGAGGATTGGTTCCTCGACGTCTCTTTTGCTGCCCTACTGGTCATCATAAAGTTGTTCCGCTCCTTGTGGTTCTGGCTCTTGTGGTATTTCAGCCTGATTATGCTCCTGATCAGCAGTGTCCTCCGCCTCCTCTTCCGCATTACGATTTTGTTTTTTGCTGGACAGTGGTGTGTACTGGGATGATGGCGAAGTCATCTTCACCGTGCTCCCTTGACTTGATGATGATGATGATGATGTGGCTGCTACGGTGGTTGCCTTTGATGTCTGCATCTGGGATTCCACCTCAATTGATGGGGCTAGCTCTGGTAGTACTAGTGCAATCCTGATATCTTCCTGCACTGTCAGCACACCAGCATGCATACATAAAATGCCCATCTGCTGACCCAGCCTGGAGAACTGATTAACTTTTATTAATTTACAGAATTGCTTGAAAGCAATCTGTCTGAAGGCAATCTGTTCTCCATTTAAAGCTCTCAGCAGGTATCCCATATTGGTATTTGAAATTGCGTACTCTTACCGGAGCAAGAGTACGCAATTTCAAATACCAATATGGGATACCTGCTGAGAGCTTTAAATGGAGAACAGATTGCCACTCAGAAGGATATTCTTCTCACTCAAGATGTCTAATGGTGATTCGCTTTAGAATCACATAAACTTGTTCAAGAATCTATTGTAGCAGATGGCAGCGGATCAACTATTGATAATCAAGATGCAATCATGACATTGCTTTTGAGCTTGCCACCTACATACGAAAACTGGGTAATGATCATATCGACACACTCATATCTAACTCTTTTAAGAGTAATCACTATGTTGCTGCAAGAAGACAATCAAAGAAGTGGAGACAATTCTACAAATTCATTATCACATGCTCTATATGAAAACAAAGGCTCTAAACATCTCAAGAAGAAAAGCCCTAAACAATCAGTATTGAATCGGAAGCCGATATAGCATCAAGAGCAATTATTGAGTTCATTGCCGAAGAAGAAGATGTTCTATAAGTATTATAAACACACTAATCATGAGATTTAAGATTGCAAAATATTGAAAGCGAAGAATGCCAACAAGAAGCAATCAGATCAACAAGCGAATGTAGTTATAGAGACTTCACAATCCCTTGTTCAAAGCATGAATGAAAAAGCGTTTATGATGAATTATCAGAAAGCGCAAGTCGATAATGCTTGGTTTTTCGATTATGAAGCTACTCAACACATGACTAGTCATCATGAATTTTTCCAGTCCTATACACTTTACAATACAAAGAAGTTCGGAGAGAAGCAATGGATAGAGTGTATTTATCAAATACAAATGAGATGAAATTATTCATCGAAAAAGCTCAACTAGTAGCAAGGGAGTTTTCTCATATTCCCAATATCGACTACAATGAGACTTTTAGTCCTATAGTCAAACATTCTTCAAGTAAGACACTTATGTCATATGTTGCTGCAGCCAATCTGGAGGTACATCAGATGGATGTACATATAACCTATCTGAATGGAGTTATTAAAGAAGATATCTACATGATTCAGCCCAAAGGTTATGTACTCAACGACAAAGAAAATCATGCATGCAAACTCCAATGTCCTCATACAAAAAAAAAATGCAAGAGTACCCATATCATTCAATAATAGGTTCTCTCAGGTACTCAATGATTTGTACCAAACTAAACATAGCTTTTGCAGTCAGTTCCTTAAGTCAGTACATGACAAATCCAAGTATTATACATTAGAAAGCTCTTATCAAAGTTATAACATATATTCGAGCTACATAGAGGAGTCGACAATGACAAACTCAACATACTGAGTGGTTTTTCATATGCAAATTGGGCAGGAGATGTAGATACTTGTAAAACATCTAGATTCACATACTTCGTCAACAATGGTCCAATCTCATGAATCAATCAAACCTCAATAGCTCTATCGTCTACAGAATCAGAGTATGTCGATGTCTCTTAGGCGAAAAATGAAGCAATGTAGTTAAAGAATTTACTATCAGACGTTTGTCTGAAACAATATGATCCGACAATTATATTTTGTGATAATCAAAGTGCTATTGCTTTGACAACCAACCCTAGATTTCATTCCAAGAGTAAACACATAGAAATTGAATATCACTTTACGTCAGAATCAAAGTTCTCAACAAAGAGGTAAGCTTGGAGTACTATATTCGAATACTAGTGGAATTGTGTCAAACAAAGATGATTAGTATCCAGGATACGAGTACGTGGTTGTGTCTGCTTTAGTCTTGTGCTCATAATTCATCTTATTTGTACATGCCACTTACCAAATTCAATCCTATTATCTTATTGCGTTCAATATCATGTCAGAATGAATAATGTTTTTATGATCAGCTGTTATTTTTGCTTTCTTATAGTTTTGTCTGATCTATCAAACATTTACGCATATCAACACCTTTGATTTATGTTTGTCTACGTAATCAATCTCATAGATTATGATGATTTCAAAATTAAAATCAAGTAGAATCAAACATGACTCTTGGCGTGATGTTTTTGGGGATTCATGGATTTCCCTAAGCGCGTGAGGCCCATGTTATGAATATCCCATATCTCGAGTAAAAGGCTATAATAGAGCCACTCTTATATTCGAAAAAGTTTTCCAGAAAAAAAAAAAAAAAGGGGACAAAATTGGGCGCTTCAAATGAACTCAAGTAGGCCTTCAACACGCATGATGCATTGCGACCTGAAAAAGAGGCCAGGCCAACAAGAGCATTTAAGAATAAATATCCCTCAAAAGCTGTCGGTAACCCGCACGCACGAAAACAATGTGAGGCCCATGTGGATGCGGGCATTGGAAGCGGAGCCCCTGCTTCCACAAATCGCATCCCACATATTCTTTGATTAAAGATCGAAGGTGGAGCGATGGAGGGGAGACGTAATGGATCGTCGGCCACATTGCAGCACGATCCTCGATCTGGATCTGGATCCGTCCTCTGTGCAGATCAGCCGCATCGTTGCCTCATCCATTACTGCTTTTCTACTCAGAATCCAGATATGCATTTGACCCATCCATAATATTATGGCAACTGTACATCAATCATGGATTGCACGTTTTGCATCCGATCCATTTCCCTTCACTAAATCGAGCCCGATTTGATCCGATCCTTTATGTTATCCTGAAAATCTTGCCCCTTAGTAGATGACCTTCATAATGTTGCTGAGAATCCTGCTTCTTAGCAGATGAACTAGTTGAAATTATTCCTATTCATGTTCAAGACATAATGTTTCGAGGAAAGGCTTGGATGAAGCTTGGAAGCAAATCTTTCTCGTTTAATGCAGGGTTGGGGTGTATTAGAGGATGGAGGTATGTATGATAGGGATTGGTTTTAGGTTTGAGGTCAATACGATCCGTCGTAATGTTTCTGGAACACCTGCTTATATGATCGACGAATATTATGATTATTAATTACGCGAGGCATCATGTTTGAAGGAAAAGCTTGTATGAAGCTTTGAAGCAAATTTTTTTGTGTTTAATGCAGGGGTAGGGTAAACAACGAGATGGAAGTACTTCTATTAAGGATTATCTTTTAAATTGGGGTTGGTCGAAGAGGCAAGCGATAGCTTTCCTCTGAGATTTGTTCAAGCTGAAGCTTAGGTTTTTTTATATCTAAACAGTTTGATCAGGGCATATGAGAAGGCGAAACTTAAGGCACATGAGAAGGCTAGATAGGTTGTCTAAGGCAGGTTTGGATTAGGCATAGTTTGCGTTGTAAGGATCGTGCTCAGATGGCCGTTTCCTTAGATTCTCTTCTGAACAGTGTCTTAGTTTTTTTGATTGTCAAGTCCATTTTCTTCGAGGCGAATCTGCAGTCAGCCAATCAGATTCGATAAATTATAAACGAACAGTGTTTATTTGGTCTGCGCTATGCATGACGGAGTCGATGGTCTGAGACTTTGTGTGTGGACGGGCTTCATGCTTTTAGCCTCAAAGCTAGCAGCAATTGACGAGTACAGCTTTGTCAGATCCAGGAATGATAGTGTTAGGATCCTTATTTACAACGAAATGAAGACTTTGTGAAGATGGCACAGAGAAGATTGCAGGCATGCTGCCAAAGCTCCGTATTTATCATATTTTGGCCCAGGCAGAGGGATAAAAGATCCTTCACAACCATTGGTGCATTAACACACATGTTGGTGTTCGCCTTGTGTCTTTGCGTTCAAATCACACCCATCATCTGATGTGTCCTTGAGCAGTATTTTATTGTTCAATGCAAGTGATTATCTTCATGTTTGCTAGAAGCGCTATTTTATCTGAAATGAAATTGCTCTTTCATCAGGAGCCCTCGGTAGGGTTTCACCTTTTCTAGTAGAGCAAAAAATGATGTCTACTAGCAGTCGGTTTTTGAACACAGATCATATATCAACTGATATAACTTCAGAAGTTTCTGACCTGAGCTTGCCAGTCCGTGATAATAGTTTGAACTATTTATTTCCAAAGCCAATTCAAATTGTGCAGCAGTCTGCCAAGGACGTAGTTTCTGAGTCACCACCACTTTCAGAAATCGATTTTTGCAATGTACCTCTTGAGAACGTTCAATATGATTCAAAAGTTCAGAAACGTCTTACCATTTCACAGAACGAGAATACTTTGCATCCCAATGATTCTATTCCTCCATTTAACTCCTTGGCAGGGGGCAATGGTAACTCTATGATGGATCATGCTCCTATCTCAATGTTCTCTCCTAGTGAAGAAGGGTCCTCGCATCAAACCCCTGAAGCCTCCATACCTGTGATTGAAGAAGGTTCTTCGCTCAAGTCTGCCATATCAAAGTCCTATGGAGATGATGAAAGTGAAAGTAATCGTAGAGTTATACACATCAACAATCCTGAATGGACCAATGAAAAATATGACTTCACTGGTAACAAGGTTCGTACAAGCAAGTACACAATGCTTTCATTCTTACCAAGGAATGTGTTCGAGCAGTTTCATCGTATCGCATATATTTACTTTCTTGTTATTGTGATCCTGAATCAAATACCTCAGTTGGCAGTTTTCGGCAGAACAGCATCTCTTTTTCCTTTGCTTTTTGTTTTATTTGTAACAGCCATCAAAGATGGCTACGAGGATTGGGGCAGGCATCGTTCTGATAGAGAAGAAAACAATAGATTATCTTTGGTGCTTGAAGATGGCTTGTTTAAGCCTAAAAAGTGGAAAAAGATTCAGGTAGGAGAGGTAGTTAAGGTTGATGCAAATGAGTCGGTCCCATGTGACATGGTTTTGCTAGGAACAAGTGACAAAAGTGGCCTTGCATACATTCAGACCATCAACCTCGATGGCGAATCTAATCTAAAGACCAGATATGCTCGTCATGAGACTCTCATTAAGAATCCAGAGGTTGATCCTATTGTTGGAACAATTGTCTGCGAGCCCCCAAACAGAAACATCTATGAATTTACAGCTTTTATGGAGCTTGATGGTGATCGAATTCCACTTGGCCCCAACAACATTATTCTACGGGGCTGTGAGCTAAAAAATACTTCTTGGGTAGTTGGTGTGGCTGTATATGCTGGAAGAGAAACAAAGGCAATGCTGAACAGCTCCAGAACTCATTCGAAGCGAAGCAGGCTGGAACAGCATATGAATAAGGAAACCTTGTGGTTATCCTTTTTCTTGCTCGTCATTTGTGTTATTGGAGGTGGAGGAGCAGCAATTTGGGTGAGTCAAAATGTCAGCCAGCTGGATGCCTTACCTTTTTTCAGGAAAACAGATTCAGAAGGGGAAGAATACATGTTTTATGGCACAGTTGGTGCATTAGGTTTTGGTTTCTTGAGCTTTATCATAATGTTCCAGATTATGATTCCAATTTCACTTTACATCTCACTGGAACTAGTGCGTCTTGGGCAGTCATATTTCATGGTAAGGGACACACACATGTATGATAGTGGTTCTGATTCCCGCTTCCAGTGTCGGGCTTTGAACATTAATGAGGATCTGGGGCAAATTAAGTACGTTTTTTCTGACAAGACAGGCACATTAACAGAGAATAAGATGGAATTTCATAGTGCAAGTATATTTGGAGCCAATTACTTTGGCATAAGTCTGGTGACAGATAAGAACTTTGATGCTGTAAATGGGTCATATGATACGAGAATGGCCAAAGGTGTGTATCAGAAACCTGCACGGATAGGCCTTACTGTGCTTTATATAGACATGTGCTTAGGATTGAGCTAAAATCACCATTTAGTTGATCTTTTTTTGGATCTAATGAACCTTTGGTCATTTGTATGTTGTTTCCTTGAAATTAGCTTTTGTTTATGGCTTTTATTAGACTTCCTTACACACAAGGCATCTTGCAGAATTTTCTCATTGTTTGTATGTGGTGATAGTGAAAAGTACACCAGTACTCCCAATTGTTAATAAATATTCTTTACTAGATCACTTCAATGAGTGGGTTGCTCTGAAGTTATGAATAGAAAAATAGCATGGAGTCACATTGTAGAACATTTGTAGCCATGTGGACTTTCCACTCCGATGCACAGCTGTTGAGGGGACTTGATCTTGGATCACAGTTGTTGGACAAAATAGAAGCTTGTGCATACTTAAATGATCTGCCTATATAAGGTCGATCATTAGGGTTTCCTGGAATGTGCATTAATTTATTTTTTATGGTTTTAAAAAAAAAACAGCATTTTGTGTGTTATTATTATTGTTATCTCGAATCGTATTGTAAATTTTTTAGGTGGTTTTGAAAAATTTCTGGCATTTTCACATTATTTGAAGATTTCAATATTTTATAAGTCTTTTGAAAAAAAAATTAAGTAAAAGATAGCGTTCCGGCACACAGCCACTGCAACTATGTCGTAGATATATTTCCTAACACTGAGTTACCCACATTTGTTGGTCATCTTCCCATTTGATTTAACTGCATTGTTGTGAATTTGATTTCGGATAGCCTGTAGGAAAATAATGCTTGAATGGCTTTTGAGTTCCGATGTTTCGAGGAGGTTTATGGATATTGAACCTAAATGGCAATCCAAAGCTTTGCAAGATTCTAACTAGACTACTCTTTTCTGGTTGTTAGGCAGTCAGGGTTGGAAGCCCACGGTTGAGGCAAGAGTAGATCCCAAGATTGTGCAGATTCTGCAAAGCCCGAGCAGTACACATGAACGGAAAGTTTTACATGAATATTTCTTGGTGCTAGCAGCTTGTAATACAGTGGTTCCTACTCAGGTGAATGTTTCTCCTGCAGGAAAAATTGAGATGAAAGTTTCTATGGCAATTGAAGGAAAAAAGGGAACTCTTGAATATCAGGGGGAGTCTCCAGATGAGCAAGCTCTTGTATCTGCTGCAGCTTCTTATGGTTTTGTCTTACTTGAGAGGACGTCATCTTACATTGTTATTGATGTGTTGGGGAAGCTGCAAAGGTACTTGACATTTGGTGCTGCACTTCCGATTCTGCTAATGTTTTACTATTAGTTGCAGCTTTCAGCTGAGGTACTTGAGAGTTGCTGCTTCATTGCAGTTTTCTTAGCTTTCCAAAATTTTCTGTAGTTTTAGCTGTCAGCTTGATAAGAATGTACATGTTTAAGCTGGTTATATTTAGTTGCTGGATAACTTTGTTTGGTAGATAATATACTTTTTTAATGCAGGTTCAAGTTGTTGGGCGTACACGAGTTTGACAGTGTACGCAAGCGAATGTCCGTTGTTGTGAAATGCCCTGATGGAACTGTTAAGCTGCTGCTGAAAGGGGCAGATGCTTCAGTTTTGGATATCCTGGCAAAGAGGAACGAGCCAGCCTCAGTTTTCCTGGAAAATGACGGAAACATTATTGTGGAGGACAAACAACAAAAAGAAATTCTAGCAGCCACAGTTGCTCACTTGGGCCTTTATGCTGGGGATGGCTTACGTACTTTAGTTGTTGCATCTAGAGATCTTGGACGCACAGAGTTTGATGCTTGGAGTGATCAATATGCAAAAGCCAGCACGGCACTGGTAAACAGGATAGGGTTGCTGCGAAATGCAGCAAATATGGTGGAAAACCAGCTTACTCTCCTCGGAGCTACTGGGATTGAAGACAAGCTACAAGCAGGGGTGCCAGAGACCATAGCCTCACTTAGAGCTGCTGGCATCAAAGTTTGGGTGCTGACTGGTGACAAGCAAGAAACTGCGATCTCCATTGGCTTCTCATGCATGCTTCTAACAAAGGATATGCACCAGATAGTAATCAACGAAAGTTCAAAAGATCTTTGCCATAAAGCATTGCAAAGTGCCAAAATCAAGTATAGCAGATTCTCAAGTTCAATAGATGTGGAGCGTGAGTTTATAGATCAGCCAAATATTCCTTCCAACAGCAACATAATCACTTCTTTAGCCCTTGTTATTGATGGAAACAGTCTTGTTCATGCTCTCTCTCCAGATTTGGAGGATGAGGTGAGATGTTTGTTGATCTTATGTTGGGATTAGAATTCAGTTAAATCTGCATCAATTCAACAACTCATGCAATGAGTAATGAAGTCATTTCTGCACATGCGAAAAAATCACTTTAAGCCATTCATCAAAGTGGTGCAAGGGTCTGTATTTCTTTGTTGTTCTTCAGATGTGAAGTGAATGAAGGTTATTAGCAGAATGACTTCTATTCTTATATTAATAAAATTCACGACTCTAATAAGGATCATTTTGCAGCTATTTGAACTTTCAACTCTATGCGAAGTTGTTCTCTGCTGTAGAGTTGCTCCATTGCAGAAGGCAGGCATAGTTTCACTCATCAAGAAAAAGACCAATGAGATGACTCTAGCTATTGGAGATGGTAAGTAGCTTGTCTAAAATTTTCCAAAATTCATTGTTTGTATTTGGTGGGTGTTTTCTGCAGTTTCATATTTTAGCTGCCCTGTGAATGTTGAAGGCATAATTCATAGTGGCTCTTTGTTTCTCTTTTCTCGTCATGCCACTCCCATATTTTGATACAGTTCAGTTTCAAAATGATTTTTGGGCATCATCCTAGATTTAATGTTGCCATTACTTTATGCCACCATGACATTTTTGCCAATGTTCTCACATGTCTTTTTTGCACAGGTGCAAATGATGTTTCAATGATCCAGACAGCTCATGTCGGTGTAGGTATTTCTGGTCAAGAAGGCCGCCAAGCAGTAATGGCTTCAGATTTTGCTATGGGTCAGTTTAGATTCTTGAAACGTTTGTTACTGGTACATGGTCACTGGAATTATCAGCGGCTGGCTTACATGGTGCTCTACAACTTGTATCGAAATGCTGTATTTGTGATGATGCTTTTCTGGTAAGTGGAGAATGTTAGTAGAGTCAGAGGCTGCTACCTTCCTGATGTGTGAATTTATCTGCCAGTGTAAAATGTTGCAAAAGGCTTTGAAAGATGCTTTCTTGGGGCTATGCCCAAGCTAAAGTTTCAATTTGTTGTTATTCTGAACAAATATATGAATGGCCTAGAAAGCAGAAACGATAGGATATCATCATCATCCTCCTCCATAGAGGATTGTGTGTCATTGAGATTTAGATTTGATAATTGGTTAACTCCAAAGTATAGCTTCCTAAAGGATATATGAAAACTTCAAATGAAGGTGATATGCATCCATTTTATTCTGGCAGTTCTTTACAGCCAGTTTACTTCTTTCAGGTGAACTTAACCTTGACTAGAACAATCTGTACGTTTATTGAACAAAGTGGCTGTGGACAAGGTTTTTGGGTGAACTCCTTTTGTATCTTTTTTGTTTATTTGGGTACTCTCTTCACATAACATCCATTAATAAATGGAAAAGACTGCCATTTTAGAGGTTCAAATGAGGTTCCTTTTCTCTTCCTATGCTGATGACTTTGCAAATCTACAACTTCACAAATAGGTTGCAACTTTGTTGTAGTTGCAGCTTTCTCCTTTGCGTGGAGTTTAAAGGATTTTGTTGAAAATCAAATGGATAAGAAGATCAAATTGCGTGCTTTTCAAGCGGTAACCTATCTTTACCCCAGATCTGCCTACAGCCATATCTATCTCCCCTTCAAACCCTTTTTTGGATCTTAATGAACCCAATATTTCTCTCCCTTTAACCCCCAATCACGATCATGATTCGATGCCTCCATCACTCTCTTCAATGGTCTTTGCACCATAGTTGCAGCGAATTGCGATTCGCTGGATTCGCGAATCGCAATTCGCTGCAAAGAATCGGTAAAAAAAATAAATCCAGATTCATATAGGATTTTCGGGCCGCCTCCTCGCGGGCAGAACCGTGCTACTAGAGGAGGAGGCAATTTTTTTCTTTTAAGCTATAGGCATCGGATCTTCGCATGTGGATAGGCGACAGGCATCTACTCGGCGATACGGAGGTGGTGTGCATGGTGCCAGGGGGGTTTGAGCTTCGTGGAGAGCGAATCGATCAGTTTTTGATATTTGGTAATTGCAGGCTTGATTTTTTGCAAGTGTTGACATTGAGCTGTAGGCAACCAAATCGAGCGTAGTTTGGCTCTAGACCACCTTTCTTCATGCCCACGATGATTCCTACGACGTCAGTTTCAGCCGTTATGGCACGCCTAGTGAGATTTGAACACCACATTCCAAATGCTTGTGTATTTTTGCCATTTTCACAAAATGACTTGTGGGCAACCAATTCAGGTGATGTCTGAGCCTAGAATGCATTTCCACATGCCTGAGAGACTCCTGTGACCTCCTTTCTGTCCGTCTACGTCCGTATCACAAACTTCAATTTCCATGCCCTAATTCCATGTTTTTTAGGGTTTAGGCATGGACCCCGTTCAAGCATCTGCCAGTGGGGTGGTTTAGGCTTACACTGCACTCCTTTACGCCGTGCACGGACTCCCCTGCTAACGTCAGTTGCCCGTTATTTCTCATACTGAAATAATTCTATCCCACGCCCTAATCTCATTTTTTTGGCACTTGCTATGATGTGTGAAATGCAATCATTGTGATGTATGCTCTGATATTTTGAGCTCTATTTGAGCTCGGTAATGTTGTTCAATGTAGTGTATTTTTTTCTACTGAACGTTTGCTTGCTTATTTTTGTTTGTAGGTTTGATCTCGTGTTGATACAATGAGTGCGGGGCCGAGGCCTTTGGGCCGAGGTTGAGCTTATCGACGGGGATGTGGCTACACACCATGGCTCAGGGACCCGTAGATGGAGATGCTTGCATTGCGGTGGTCACTTCACGGGATCACTCACCAGGGTTAGGGCTCACTTGCTGCGGGTTAGAGGGCCAGATGGGCGGGGATTGGGCATATCTGATATGCAGAGGTTGTCTAGCATGTACGGGCCCGATACTGCATCACAGGATTCTAGACAGGGACAGGTAGCAGGAGCAGCTACAGGCAGGCAAGCAGGGCTCACAGGCAGGTAGGCAGGGCCTACCACGGGTACAGGGCCTAGTACATCACGGGTAGGGCATGGTACAGGTGCAGGGCATACTACATCACGGGCTGGGCATGGTACAGGTGCAGGGCCTAGTACATCACGAACAGGGCATGGTACAGGTGCAGGCCCTAGTACAACACCTTCAGTTCCATCCGCAGCAGCAGGGCCTGGTTCAGAGGCACGAACATCAGATGAGCATGTTGGTTCAGCGGCAGCGGGTCCTTCTCGTCCCTCCTCTTCGGCAGGAGATGCGCCACATGCTTCAGTAGGGTGCTGCCAGAGAGAGTGACACACCCACGGATCAACCATCCATTGGGCATGCTAGACCACGAGCACCATACATACAGCATAGAGGGGTTAGGCCCAGACAACAGACCCTTGATCAATGCGGGTGGCAGAGAGAGCAGCAGGCCCGATGCACTCGACTTGCTGCCCAGTTCTTTTACGAGTGCGGCATTCCTTTTGTTGTTGATGACACTTGGGTGTTTCAGGGAGGTTTGTGCATAGATGGCGGTCGTGGATGCTACATGGACACCTCTCAGGCGAGAGGCACTGCGAGGCAGGTTGCTTCGTCAGGAGGAGGAGACCATCATGCGGGAGTAAGTACTTTGTCTTTATTATCTCTTTGCATGTGTTTAGGGTTTACTGGTGGTGCAATTTTTACATGTGGCTAATGGGTGTTTTGTGGCAGGTATGGATGGACGATATTGAGTGATGGATGGACCGACGTTCGTCGGCGATCTGTGTGCTATGTGGCGTGGATGCCACTCGAGGTGGTGTCGACCTTATATGGGAGCATGTTAGAGATGTTATTGTTGACATCGAGGTGGAGCACGTGGTTCAGGTTGTCACCGACAATGCTTCAAATTGCAAGCAGACGGGCGAGATTATGATGAGGGAGCACCCCAGCATTGTGTGGACACTCTGTGCTGCACATTGTATAGACTTGCTCATCCATGACCTGTGCGCGCTTCCATGGATCAGAGAGGTATAGTTTTTTCCATTTGCTATGCTTTCTTCCTTCGATGCTGCTAACCACATCTCAACTATTGTCTAAACTTTTTACTGGATATCTGTGTTGCAGATCACTTCTACGGCCATGCGCCTGTTCACTTTTGTCACCAGGAAGAGGCGTGTGCTGGCCCTATTCCGCACCTTCTCGACCCTAAACCTGAAGAAGCCAGCATCCACACGCTTTGCGTTTTTACTTCTTGGTGCTAGAGTGATTGGTAGTGGTGAAGGACGCATTGCAGCGGATGGTTTCCAGCGAGGCCTTCGGGGACTTTAGAGACCTCGCACATGCGGCATTTTTCCGGTCCACTGTGTTCGGTGATGAGTTCTAGACACGTGTTGAGGAGATTACTGGGATCCTTCTACCCATTTTTAGAGTGCCGCGCCTGGTAGACTGAGGGGTGCACTCTCGGTCTCATTTACGAGTTCATGGAGCGCATCGACGAGGGCATTCTGACGTAAGCCTTCGACCAGCACAGGTATGACTCTTTACTGTCTAGTTTGTTGTTTCTCACTCAAGTTTGATGCGTTTCTTTTATGCTATGTTGCACTGATTATTGTAATTTGTCTGCTGCAGGAAGGACGAGATCTCGGAGATATGGGAGTCCAGATGGGACTACTTCCACCGACCCATTCACGCCATAGCCCACATGTTGCACCCCTTGTGCAGCTCTACCCGGCAGAGGGATGAGCATCGGGGATGGGTGGAATACACAGAGCGCGTATGGCCTGGACCAGGTACGTGTGAGAAATCGCTTGGTAGCAATGTTACTGCAGTAGTGTATTCATTGCTAGTGTGTGAATTCGAGGGGACTTACACATGCCATGTTTTTTCTTCTGCCAACAGGTCCGATGCTGGCTAACATTGCATGCCAGCTGCTCACATTTGAGCGCTTCCAGTTTCCTTTCGATGGAGAGCAGAGTCGGCGGAGGGAGGATCAGCTGAGGCCCGTTACATGGTGCTGCATCCATAGGCGTAGCACATGTGACCTACGACGATTGGCCGAGAGAGTCCTTGCACAGGACTATTCAGTAGGAGCTTGCGAGCGGAATTGGAGCACTTGGGCCGTGTATCACATGCAGAAGTGTTTGTGAACACCAACAGCCGTATGCTGAGGCACATGCGAGGAGAGGGCTAGATGCTCGAGGTGAGTCACAACATTCCCCCTTGTACATGGCTATGTTTTGACGAATTGAATTGCTTTCAAAATATGCAGTGAGTTGCAAAATACCTGCCTGACAACAATGTATTGTTTTTGGTTGCAGGTGAACCCTGACACTTGCTTGGTGAGGGGACAATGCCGTCAACAGAAAATAAACTAAAACGTAAATCGCTCTGAAAAAAAAAAGCTCATCTCTCACGCAGGAGAGGAAATAAATGACCGTAGCTCAAACATCTCTCACATAGGAGAGGGAGAAGAATATGAAGTTTTAAGTTCTGCAATTTTAACCAAGACCGGACGTCTGTTTCGAAAGAGAGTCCGGAAACCGTTGGCCTTAGCATCTGCGATAATTTTCTTTCTCTCAGTCTATTGAATGGGCGTCAAGTCTTCATCCATAAAAATAGATCCCTTCAGGCAACCTCTTTTGCATAGAACCTTTTGACGAAGCAAAGCATCCTTGAAACGCAAAAACACTGTGGTGGATTGGAGCTTACCCACCCAAGCAGTAGATATGACATATTCTTTGAGACCAAAGGTGGAATGAATGAAAGCATTTGCCTCAGCCACGAGGTCCATACCCACAAAAGAAGCTCCCCTAGCCCTGACATTGAGGGCCTTGAGATCTCTTTTTTGATGTTCTTGAATAGATTCAGAAATAACCTTCTTAGAATCCCTTGAGCACGTCGGCCCAAGGACTCTTCGATTGCTGAAATTGCTGCTGCAATGAGTGAACCCGCTCTTGAAGCTGCTTTACCATGTCTTCTGAATCTGCATTGCCGCTTCCTTCTTCTTCCTCTTCATCTGATTCCAATTCATTCTTGAGGTAAGTAACATCAACCTCAACTTTGCCTGGGAAGACCAAAACTGTATTCTCCAGAGTGGAGATTTGGAATGCTTGTTGCTTGATTAACGCAAGCAAGGATACATTGGTCTCTTGAAGAGACTCAAGAATGCGGGGGAAACCAAACAAAAATTCAGCTGAAAGAGACGGAGGCAAAGAGGATGAAGATGAAGGGGTGAAAGAGGGAGAGGAGGAAGAAAGCATAGAGGGGGTAGTGGCAGTAGGAGAAGAGGTAGAGGTTGCGGGAGTGGAGGGTATGGGCGAGGGAGAGGAAGCAAGAGAGGGAGGGGGCAAGGTAAAGGGATTCGGAGCCGTAGTAGGGATGGCTGAGAAACACAGGGAGAAGGGGGAGGGTTTTTCTTGTTCCCCTTCCGATTCACTGATTGCCAATCAGCCATAATGGTCAGGAAGGAAGGTACAATGATGAGCCAGAAGAGAGAGGGAGGGACAACGATGGAGGGACAGGATTAGGTGACAGGGAGGGACAAGGGACAGGGAGCGGTGGTCAGTGAGGGCAGCAAGGGACAGGAAGCGAGGATGTGAGGGTGAGTGAAGGACAAGCACGAGGGACAGGATCAGCGATGGAGGGACAAGATCAGAGAGGGACAGGACAAGGAGCGATGGTCAGGCAGCGAGGAGCGATGGTCAGCAAGGGAAAGGCAGAGAGGGACATGTAGCGGGGGACAGGAGGGCGCCCTTCATAGCACAGAGAGAGAGAGAGAGAGAGAGAGAGAGAGAGAGAGAGAGAGAGAGAGAGAGAGAGAGAGAGAGAGAGAGAGGTGGGGGACGGGGGAGAGAGAGATAACAAAAACACAGTTCCTCTTGACCAAACCTTTTAAACCCTTTATTCAGAAACCAACAAGAAAAAACAGAGTTGAAAAGTATATATAGTACACGTAAGGCACCGTAAAGCAAAACCTATTTCAAGACATCACTCAATAAAAAAACATTGAAGAGAGTGTTTTAGGGTTTACTATTCTAACTGTCAAAAGTGTAAGCTCCGATTTGTGTTTTGTTTTATACACCGATATATAACTGTGTATAACTAAGTGTACAACTTTCCATAAGCAAGACAATTCTTAGCAATATTCATCAGTGCATAGTATCTCCTACTATATTATCCTTATTCATAGCTTTTATCTAACACTATCGTTTGAATACGTGCAACTTGAACTCGTTTGGAGCTCATACCTGAATAAATGTCGTAAGGGATTCTTGTGACGAAGTCATGATTCTTTCACAAAGAGTGTATCTTCTTACGAGTCATAACATTTAGCGAGTCCAAGTCTATGTTTCGAAATGAGATTCAAAAGCCCTAAAAACAATGTTAAACCTTGGACCATAAATTTGCTTTGTAGTTCAGAGACTATTTGTGTATTGAAAATGATTCCTACACATTATGATAGACTAATAGCAATGCATTCCTTATTGTTGTATTTAAAACGTTAAAGAAGCCAATGCCTCTTGCATTTGTACCTGAACCGGCAGTGTCTGAAACTTATGTATCAAACGAAGAACAATGTTGACGATTCAAGTGCCCAAGGTAGAGCAAGAAGCTAGCTGAGAAGGACATAGATCTAACACTCAGTTGTTATTAAACGTAATGCCCATTCATATGTCTATGCATTTATAAAGGATGAACAGTATATAGTGTGAAAAAATGGCAGTTGGTTCCAACCAGCTCCGAACCTCATCGGAGTGGTTGCAAACAGTGTGTGAAAAAGTTCACATTTATATGTTGAGATCCAGCGCATTAATGTGGGGGATGTGCATCGCTGTAGGCATTCCATAACTTAACAATCGTGCCTCAGAAAATAGTCGTTACACTATCTATGCTTGACTTGTGACAAAAACACAGATTGGAAGCACATAGAAGCTGTGATCCATTGCTGGAGCCAGTGTTGAAACAGCACCTATTGTGGTGTAAAAAAACTTCAGCATCAGTCGCATCAATTCAAAGCTCTTGGTTGCTTTTGGTATGTTTTAGGTGATGGTTAGTCGTGGAATTTAAAAAATGGAGCGACAAAGAGCATTCCTAATTTGAAGTCCCATATACTGGCTATTTTATGTTAACTGTTATTTGCAATTTCCATACTGATATCATAGTTGCAGTGAATCGCGATTCGCTGGGTCCGTGATTCGCGAATCGCGATTCTGAACCCAGAATTGCAAATTTTTTTATTTTTTTTGGTGAAAAAATAGCCTATGGCTGAAATTTTTTTAGGGGATCCATGGTCAAACCAGCGTTTTGCCTCTCAGAAGTGCAGTAGATGAGGCACAAACAGATCTTATTTCCAGTAGCTATCTGGTTGTCATTTGCTCTGGTTTTCAATAAATGTTAATCCTATAGTTTGGGCTATCAACTGTATGGATGATGATCACTTTTGCAATCGTTTCACTGGAGATGTGAGTGCAATGTGCATACAGTTGGGGGCATAAATATTGGGCCCTTCTCGGCGTGCATTTGGACCCCATTTTTATCTACGGGGGGGGGAGGGGGGGGGGGGGGGGGGGGAGTAGCATTTTTATCTACTGTGTCTATATAGCAAGAAGTCCTAGGGGGTTCGGTATCCCCCCGGTGGGGAGTTTGGGGGGCAACGCCCCACAACGGCGGGGTCCAGGGGCTGCCGGTAGACCCTCTTCATGATTTGGCCTTCCAACTCCCCGAGTGAAAACACACTTTTTGGTGTTTCGCACCCGAAACAGTAGGCAAACTACACAGTCATAATGCTCTTAATCAGAGCTTTCATCTGATACCCATATTGCCTAAAAAAATTTCAAAAAAAAAAAAAAAAGATTCTGCGCGATTTTGGGAAAATCCCGAAACGCGTTTCTGAATCGCGATTCAGAATCGCGGTGCATCTATGAGTGATATTATAAGTTTCTTGTCCTTTTTTTGTTCTTATATTTTATTCTTCACTTCATCTTGTTAGTTGTCATTTGCTTTTAGTGAGCATTAGGTCCAGCCAAGAGAATCTGCATTCTCTCAAACCCCTCTCTTATCATCATATATATTGGCTGTTTGCAGTCTCCACAGTGATGTTATAGGTTTCTTCTCGTGTTTTTGTTCTTATGTTTTATTCTTCACTTCTTCTTGCTAGTTGTCATTTGCTTTTTAGTCAGCATTGGGTTTAGCTAAGGGAATCTTCATTCTTTGAAAGTCCTAACAGTATCTTGTGCTTGGGTACTGATGAGGCCCTGTTTAATGTTTGCTGGCTAAGATTCTGGCTTCTAATGTTGCTGTTTTATTATGGACTTTAGACTTCTCTTAATTAATAATTTGCTGTAAATTTTTTGCTTATGTGCAGGTATATTCTTAACACTGCATTCTCTCCATCAACTGCAATATTCGATTGGAATCTTGTGTTTTATTCTCTTATATATACATCCATACCAACAGTTGCTGTGGGTATATTGGACAAGGATGTAAGCCACAGGACATTGATGAAATATCCACAACTTTATGCAGTTGGTCAGAAAAGCAAAAGCTACAATTCGTTCCTGTTTTGGTTAACTATGCTGGATACGTTATGGCAAAGTTTGGTTCTCTTTTTTGTGCCATTTTTCACATATCAAGCAACTACTATTGACATTTGGAGCATGGGCAGCTTGTGGATTGCAGCAGTTGTAATTCTGGTTAATCTGCATCTAGCGCTGGATGTGCAACGTTGGACATTGGTAACCCATCTGGCAGTATGGGGATCCTTGCTTGCCACCTATGCTTGCTTTTTTCTGTTAGACTCGTTACCTGAAGAAAGTTTTCTGTCACACTATTGGTAAGCTCATCTAGTTATTCCTATTTGAAGCTCTTCTAAACTCTTCTTCTAAGCTTTTGCCAACTCCATTATTCTAGCTTTGTATTCTATGGCGTAGTTTTTGCATTGTGTACTTGATAACATTTATGGTGCTCATTAATAAAATGATAACTCTTTGCAGGGTCATTTACCATGTGATTGGGACGGCATATTACTGGCTCAATCTACTACTAATCATAGTCCTTGGATTGCTGCCACGCTTTTGTATCAAGGTCATCAAGCAACGTTGGTGGCCATCTGATGTGCATATTGCTCGAGAAGCCGATAAACTGGACCGAAATTACATGAGTAAACAGTCCTCATTGGAACTCAATGTGCTTCATCACAGAGAATCCGGAGTCGGTTCATCGTTATGATTAGTAGCGCATTGATAGTCTTGGTCTTTATTTTCATACAGCAGGGGTGGAGGTCAGTCAATTAGCTTATGGAAGCTGCAATAGTAAGCAATCTGTCTTGTTTGTCAGATTGGGATCATTTTTGTCAGTACGCCTAGTTAGCATGAAGGTCTAGGCTTTGAAGGAATGAGTGTCTAAAATGTACTTTAGCCACATGTACCATAAAATTCTGTCTTTTAGTACAAAATATTTTCTCGAGCAACCAAATGTTCAAGATAACCGGAAGCAGCCATGTGAAGCTGTATACTATTCTTTGGAGTTCTCTGCATCCACTTCGTGGTGTGGAGTGCATGGATCACGTAGAAATAAATGGAGATTTGATGTTTCAAGTCTTTTCAAAAGGAGCCAAATTTGAGTCAGAGTTGTCCATTTGCAGACAAACCTTTTGTCTTCTGCAAAAGCAACTCATATTTTTGCAAAAGATAATTGAGTTTCACAAGCATCTGTATGGGATCAACATAGGACGTGATTTGTTGGGTATGAGTTGAAAGCAGGGAGATCTCGTAAGAAGTAAACGTTAATCAAACCATCCACAAATTGCCAACAGGAGTCAAGCAGTGTACGAGAATAACTGTTTTGATCTGCTAGCAAACTATGGCTGATTAAGCTGTGAAGAATGGACATCACATAAAATGCATAGAGACCTTCCCTGTGCTAATCTGAGCCAATTTAACCACGTGCCGTGCTAAACCACCAATCAGGCTCATTTTTGTGATACTTATCTTGTAATTGAATAACAAAACACATGCTTGTTTTTTAGAAGAAACCCTCTGCTTATGAGATGCTATGTCTTTGTCATACATTATATGTTACCAGTTATTCTAAACTTAAATTCCTTAGTTTTTGAACTTCTGATCCAGGTAATTGGATGCACCCTATGATCCTAAAGGTGAGAAGAAAAGTTTTTACTATCTACATACTAACAGATTTTAACACGTAGAAAGATTATATTTTGAAGGGCTTAAATGCATTTATTCATATGACTTTCAAAGTGCACATTAAACAGGCATTTTGTCAAATGCTATTTCAAAATCCACAAATTAGATCAAATCTCACCTTCAACAAAGCTGTTTCCAAAATGTTTTCAAGAAGAAAAGTTGAATATCTAACACAATAAAGTTTACTGTTTTGGACTTCCCATAATCGTCCCTTTTTCATTGATGGAACTAGTAGTACTACCCAAAATCAAGGATTGACATTTGCATTGTCATTGTATGATTGAAAGGGTAACTTATATTGAAGTTTGGTAGCTACAAAGTTACGCTTTACTACAATGCATAGATCCATTGTTTTGAATTTAGATTTGGGGAAATTTGGGCAGGTAGGATGACAAATTTGTTTTTTCCAAAATTTTCTCTACAGTTTTATGGATGTTTAGATTCCTTATTACAAGATTTTTGAAGGTACAAAAATTGTAGGTCAAATACATTCAAGTCAAGAATGACCCACAAAGCTGAAGGTTTAGAGTTCATCGAGTCCTGACGATTACTGTCTGACTTACATGGTTGATTTTGTCAACTTTGTAGTTAGCAGCCAATCTAAAGTGTACTCGGTTGGTGTACACACACACGCACACAGGACCCCCTTCCTCTTCTCATTCATACTCGCACTTTCTCCATCTGCTTATCCTCCCTCTGATTCCATCCCCGAGTATTACCAATCTCCCTTTACTCACTTTCAGTCTACTCTAGTTCTTCCTTGCCCTCCTTCGAGATCTCTAGATCTAATATTCACAAAGCTCACTTTCACCATCTTCCTTAACTTCGACACATATGCTATCTCGCTCCCTCACACCTCCTTGACACCCTTCTTGCAAAGGTAGAAATTGCAACACAACTATTTCTTTCTTGGATAATCATAGATGAGTCACTAGCCGATTTAAAGGAAGTAATCAGAGTTCCTTTTGATTTGAGGCCATCGAATGGAAAAAATTTCCACTTCAAATGTTGTCACTAGTTCCTAGAAGTTCAAGGCAATCAAATTTTTTCTTAAAACTTTGTTATTCTAGGTGAATATTGGCAACATGTTTTTTTCAAAATGAATTTTCAATTATGTAGTATAGTTGAATGCTCAATACCAAATATATATTTCCTACTTACATCAACATGTCTTTTTGTTCCAAATATTTATGAAAGTTTCTTTGATTGTCAATGCACTCCAAATTCTTGATCCTACTTACAATGTTTGTGCTATAAATTCAATGCAGTCCTAGGCATTAAAATTTGCTAGCATTGGCTAGCCAAGCAATGTTATGATTCATGATCTAAGATTGATCATCTTCCACCCTATAACAAGTGGGTCTCACATTTTGTGTCACTTTTTGTTCGTTTGTGTATCATAATATGCACGTCATTATGAAGGGTTAGTAATATAGGGATGTTTATACTTCCTAATCATTGTTACTAATTCAATGTCATAGTAGGACGTTTATGAGAAATATTCATTTGAAGACAAGTTGTTTTTTAACATAGTTCTTAATCAACATTCATAAGTTGTCTATTTTGTTTCCATTTCATTGGCCAATGTGTTGGAGAATAACTTGGATAGAAACAAAGTTAGTTGTCAAAGTAATCGTTGATAGAACAATTCTTAACTCAAATCTACTTAGATGCCAAGTGCATGACAGACTCGCTAGAATTCTAGCAAAAAAACTCGAATCAGAATTGAACTCAAAACCTGCAGAATCGAATTCAAAACCACTTGTGAGAAGATCTGACAGACAACGAAAACCACCAGAAAGGTATGGTCAGAATGTTTTTAATATAGCCATCGAATTTTGTGGATTCTATGACGTACCGCAAACATTCGAGGAAGTTGTTGATGGACCAGATAAAGATCGATGGATTCAAGCAATGGACGGCGAAATGTCATCCATGTATAAGAACAATGTATGGACACTTGCACCTATACCTGATGGCAGAAAACCAATTAAATGCAAGTGGATCTACAAGACCAAAATAGGTCTTGATGAAGAAAACATTAGATACAAAGCAAGGTTAGTTGCTAAAGGATTTACACAGAAGTATGGAATCGACTACACGGATACTTTCTCACCAGGCACTTAACTCCATCTATTGCCTTTTGAAGTGTCATTGTCACATCTTTCGCCAATAAGATTTGAGTTGTGTGGAATGACCTGGGTAGGGCTCGAAGAAAATAACGAAGCTGCTTTTCCTTATAAATTGTATTTTCTGCACCAGAATTCTGCAAGGAATAAATAGATCTTTAATCTTTCGCACGAATGTGTGCAGGTCTTTGTCGTCCCACTGTAGGTAAGTTAATTGGACTTCGAAGAACATGATCTGATTACGAGATCGAGTCTCATTCTTGGTTTGCAACTCTCCCCATAAATCCTTTGCGTTGGAAATTGATGTAAGATCTAGCATTATATTGTCATGTATTGAAGACGCAATAATTGCTATAGCTTTGTCATTTTTTAAACTCCATTCTCGAAGTTCTTTGCCAGGAGTAGCTACTGGCTTCTCCTCAATTGGTTCTACCCATTGCCATAGACCTTCGCCCTTCAACAAGAGTGAAGTCTTTAATTTTCAAATCAAGTAGTTTGAACCTTCTGGATCCAAGATCATAGTGATCTTAGCTTGAATATTGATGATCGACGACATCTTCTAATTCTGAATAACCTCCAGATAGCGGCTTGCTGATGGATGTATGAAGAATGCTGAGAGGGGTATGAAGATACCACTATATCGACTCTGATTTGTTATGATATCATTGTATTAGCTTTGAACCTATATATTCTGACACCACTGTATCAGATTTAATTTCGTATGCTCTGATACCAATGTAGGAAAGATAGTAATTATTCTTCCACAGAGAATACGATGCAAGTTTGAATATATCAAACTAATATCAGTGTCTTCAATCTGGATTGTATCCGATCTATGTACTAATAGAACAATATTAGTTCTGATTGAATATGCGTGCATAAGTTATGTGCGGAAGTAAGAGACATCTTTAGACAATTTAGAAAATAAGAAACTATTGATCAAAAATGAATTTTTATAACTCTAAATCTGAATCATCAATATACATATCTTGTCGTCTTATCTCCTTGTTGTGTCTCTGATTGAGTGAGTGTTTACAACGAGTAGTGCACATGTATTTATATTGCTATAGGATAGGTCTTTTGGCCTTTCATTTATAGGTATTTGGCCTTTCAATGCTGTAACAGTAGATATCTAACCGTTTTGGGTTGACATTCAAATAGATGCTTTGTTTCCAGGGTCGAATAAAGTTTGTTCGCGAATTATTCGCGACAGTCTATCTCTTCGTCTCAGCTTTGTGTTTCGCGAATTGTTCGCGACACTTGTCTCTTTGCGACATTTTCGTCTTTTGTGAATTGTTCGCAACAGGTGACATTTCTTGAGCTTGAAGAAGAAATCTACACTATTTCACGAACTGTTCTAGATAGTTTCACGAATCTTTTGAGTTGACTACAAGAAAAAGTTCGCAAATCCTTTGAGGATGATCACGAATAAAAATATTTCGAGTTCGCATTTGTTTCTTATTCTTTGTCAAGTAAACTGCGCACTTTGTTAGTAGAATCAAGATCTGTTTGATCAGTTGTTCCACAATACATTCTTAGAATCAACTTTCTGAGATGATTTTTTCCATTTCAGGGCCGTACTATAGTGTTGCTTAGCTTGTTTCTTCGTCATTGATCCTGTAATCTTGTCTTCCTTCAATATAACTACTTTCGGCGGTTTTATTGTTGGTTCATCCGAAATTTCTCGAATTCCATATGTAGGATCCATATGATTGAGAATTTGTTCATCCGTAAGTTCGGCCTCTCCATCGTAAGTCAATGCATGACTAACATGTATTAGATCATCTTCAATCGGATCTGAAATTGGTTCAGTTGATATCCAAGCTAGATTCATTATATTCAATGAAAAAGTAATCGGCGTGTCCAAAGTTTGATCATTTCACTCAATTCGGATTGATTATCTTGTTGACACATATAGCCTATTGTACAATCCACTGTTGCAAGAGCTTGATTCCAATTGACTGTGTTGGTTTGAGAGTCATAATGGACTCCTAGGGCCTTCACTTGTCGATTGCAGGTATGATCTGTTGTTGATGAATCATCATCCCCTCTTTGGAATACTGGCTTGATAATCCAAGTGATTGGATCTACTTTGACCGCACGCTCATGATTCTCAAAAGTAATTTTGCCGGTACCCCAGTTATGTTTTACTTGCACAACTTGTAATCATGGACGTCCCAATAAAACTCAATATACATTTGGTGCATCAGGTAAGTCCATTACTACAAAATGACAAATTGCACTCCATCTATTTTGACAGGTACATCTTAAACCGTTTCCTTTGGACGGGATGACTGTTTGATCAACTATCTTAATGGCAAAAGTGGTAGGCTTCAAATTGGTAAGTCCCCATTTTGCACATAGCTTGGTTGAAATCAAATTAACTCCTGAACCTCCATCAATCACGGCTGCTTCTTTACTGAACTGTCTATGTTGCATTGGTAGGGTGACGTTTTTCTGCTCACTTTCCCAGGCTGCTCCCACATTGAGTACTTCATTTGATTCTTCAAATTCAGCACAAAAAAGTGGCTTTGATGGACTGGTGGTTTCATCTGAGTCAATCTTTCTGCTAATACTTCTTTTGCTTTCGGCACTAGCTTAAGGAATTCTTCCAATGTAATATTTATCTTTCTAGACATCATATACATGATCATTTCCGTTTGTGGCACTTCCAGTTCAGTCATCTTGAAGGGTTCTTCATGATGGTGCAATTGTGTATTAACATCTGTTCTTGGATCTACTTGCAACATAGATGGAGAAGGTAATTCGGCTGCAATTTTAGTGCTTCCGAGGCTTCTTCTTCTTGCAACTGTTTAATCCATTGTTTGATGTTCTGGTATCTCTTCTTTTCCGCTTTAAGGTTTGAATACACGCCTGATGCGGTAGGTATATATGTAGTTGGTGCAGATTCATCAGGTACTGAATTAACTATTACTCCTTTCTGTTTATGAGCTCTAGTAACAACCATTAAAGGTGCAGTTGGTTCAGATTGAACTACTAGCCTTTTTTTGATTGTAATCAAGTTCATTGGAGCAGTGACCGGATCTTGCAGGACAATCTTTATAACATTGTCCATAACCACAGTCTCTACATAATGGTACAAACTTTCCCTTGTTTGGACATTCAACAACTCTGTAATTCTCCTCGCATGCAAAATATCCAAGTGGTGCTCTAGTCCATTGTCTAGCTGCTTCTTGTTGCACGGTAGCATAGATAGCATACTGCTTTGAAGGACCACTCTCGTGATCATTGCTATAGTTCCATTGCTCATTACCAGCATAAGGTTCTGGTTCCATTAGATTTGCAAGTGGAGCACTCTGTCCCATGGGAGTTGGCAGAGCTAGTCATTCTGGAAATCCAAGGCCAAAATTGAAAGGCTTTCTGTCAGGACCCTTTTGATAAGTAGGTTCTTGATACTGAAGCTTAGCATATGCTACCTTTTTCTAACTCTTCTACTAGAGCTTCCAAGCCACTTGAACTTATTCATTTCGATGTGCACTCATTTTCTCAAGCATCTAATGGAGGTGCAATGATGTATGTATCTTTTATAGATGACTACACTAGATATACTTGGATTGACCTTATGGTTTCCAGAAGTAAGGTGTTTGATTTCTTTATTAAGTTCAAAACTCTTGTTGAGAATCAACTTGATACTAATATTAAAGTATTGAGAAGTGAAAATGGTGGAGAGTACATCTCCACTAGTATGATAGAGCTTTGTAAGTCCAATGGCATTAAGAGAGAGCTAACATGTCCATATACTCCTCAACAAAATGGCATAGCCGAGATAAAGAATAGATCTCTTTGTGAGTGTGCAAAAGCCTTGAGACTAGATTCTTCTCTACCTAAGTCATTTTGGGGAGAAGCTATTGTTTGTGCAAATTATTTGTGTAGATTGCCATGTAAGTCCATTGGAGGCATAACACCTTATGAGGCTCTATTTGGTAAGAAGCCAAATCTCAAGGATCTTAAAATCTTTGGGTCTACTTGCTATGTATTTCAATCTTTAGATACAAGAAAGAAGGATGATCCTACATCCATCAAAGGTATCTTTGTTGGCTATGGAGAAAGTAGCAAGGGATATAGAGTCAACAATCCTATCACAAAAAAGATCTTAGTGAGTAGAGATGTTACTTTTGACGAAGATCGTTTTCTCAAAGTGAATGAAAGTGCATTCTTGTGCCAAGGATCTTGCAAGATTTGAGGAGGAGCCATCATATGATCAAGATCTTGAGGATCCACCTCAAGACCCGAGTGCTCCAAGAAGATCTTCAAGAAGGAGGGCTGAGACATCAAGGCTCACATATGTGGACAAGGGTGAGCAAAGGGAAGGTATTCATTATCTTACCTCTTATACTTTTCTCACCTCGATGCTTGATGAACCAAGTTGCTTTGAAGATGCTATATAGTCACTTGAATGGAAGGATGCCATGCAAAGGAGTATGATGCTCTTATGGAGAATCATACATGGAAGCTTGTGGATCTTCCTTATGGAAGGAAACCACTTGAATGCAAATGGATCTTCAGATTGAAGTACAACCAAGATGGAACAATCAACAAGCATAAAGCAAGGCTAGTGGCAAAGGGCTTCTTGCAAACCAAGGGAATAGACTTTGATGAGACATTTGCTCCTGTTGCAAAACTAGTTACTATAAGGTTGATTATATCGCTTGCAACTACTTTCAATTGGACTCTTTTTCAGCTTGATGTGACTAATGCCTTCCTAAATGGCTATTTGGAAGAGGAAATCTACATGAGGCAACCTGAGGGGTTCATCAAGGAGGATCTTAAAGATAAAGTATGTTTATTGCAAAGGAGCCTCTATGGGCTCAAGCAAGCACCTAGAGCTTGGTACTCTAGGTTGAATACATTCTTAACCTCTATTCATTTTGTTGTTAGTTCTTATGAACCTTCTTTGTACATGATATTTAATGAAGGAAAGATCATTATTCTCATTTTTTGTGTAGATGACATTATTCTTAGTGGTGATGATCGTGAAGGCATAAAAGAAGTGAAAATAGCATTGTCTAGAGAGTTTAAGATGGTAGACCTTGGTATTATTCATTTCATACTAGGAAAGGAAAGGATTTGAGTTTTATTTGTCAATCCAAATATGAATTTTCTATCTAAGAGAAATTTGGAATGAAAGATTGCAAAAGAGTAGATACTCCTATGGAACAAAACGTAACAGTCCCTAATAGTGATGATGGAGCATCCTTTGAGGACATCACACTATATAGAAGGCTTATAGGCTCCCTAATATATCCAACTATAATTAGGCTTGATCTAAGTTATAGTGTAGGCAAGCTAAGCCAATCTATGCAATATCCACTAGTTTGTCATTGGAAAAATGCAAAAAGAGTGTTAAGGTACATCTCAGCTACCAAGAACTTTGGTATATTGTATCATGGAGCTAATCTTTCTTTGAGGGCCTATTTGGATGTTGATTTTGCAGGTGATAATTTGGATACGAAGTCCACAAGTGCTTTTGCTACCTTTTTTTGTGATGGCATAGTATCTTGGCTTTCCAAAAAGCAAGATACAATCTCACTTCTGAGTCGGAATACAAGGCTTTGACATCAACAACCAAGGAATTCTTGTGGTTAAAGAGGCTATTGGTGGAGCTACAAGTCATGAAGGTCGAGGAGGAGCCAATCATCTATTGTGACAACCAATCAAGCCAAGCACTAGCGACCAATCCCACATTCCATGCAAGGAGCAAGCACATAGAGATTGCTCACCATTTTGTGAGGGAAAAGGTTCAAGCAAAGGAGATCAAACTTCAAAGTGTATCTTCTTCAGATTGCCTTGCTTATCTACTCACTAAAGCCTTGCCAAAGGTTTCATTTATCAAGTTAAGATCAGCCTTAGGTGTTTTAGATGGATGTATTATAGATGTACGAAATAAAAAATTGAGTGTTAGATTTGACAATTTTCATGTTGTATAAGTTAATTGTTTGATATCCATGTGGATCCACACGTGTGAGGACCTGTCCACACGTGTGAAATTGCATGTGGAAAGTTCAAGGGTGTAAAAAACTTTGTCTTTTTACAACATAAATGTCATAAAAGAAGCCATTCTTTATGTTGCATCAAAGAGGAAAGAAAAAATTTCCATTTATGCTACATAAAGGACATTATAAAATCCGGTTTTCATGTTTTTTAGAGGAAAGTCTTTTTGTTGCCCTTTATGCAATATAAAGGATAATCTAATAAATACCTCTTTATGCACAACTGCATAAAGGGTTTAAAAAAGCATTGTCACTTGTGTTGCACAAACGGCACACAAAAAAAAGTCACATTGTGAGCCATATGAAATATGAAAAGTCAATTGATGTTCACAAAAGTGGGTGTTTTTTAATATATTTATCATTACATGACATTACTTTACGGAGTTGTACAACACATACATGATCACTAATAACATATAAAAAAGGAAAACTACAAACTTTGTACATCAAACTTTATCCATATGTTGTTTTTAAGATACAACCATTTGCTTTCTACTTGAAATAAATAATTCTTCAATTCATGTTCAGCTTGAGGAAAATATGATTCTTTGTTTTCAAGACATTGTTAGCTTGCAAATTAGACAAACTACACCAAAAACCTTAAAAAGGGGTAGCCAAAATGGGCCCCTCAATGCATACCTCTAAATCTCCCTCTTTTTAAGAAGAGGTTACTTACAATGCCTCCCACCCACCCCCATCCATTGGTAGAGGAGAAGCAGGTAAAAACTTTTTAAGAAAAAAAAGTGTGCAAGGTGGAGTGGAAGTTTACCTAACCCTCCCTACATATGGTTTTCTCAAATTAGTAAAGGACTCCTATGCAAAACAAGGACATGCAAAATCTTGCCGACCTTGCACCTGATCCAGCCTTGCTTTCCTCCTTGTGTCCAAAGGTCTATGACATAGCAAGTAGATCCAAAAACCTTCAAATATTTGAGTTTTCGTTTCTTACCATATAGAGCTTCAAAAGGTGTGATGCCTCCATTAGAGGAATTCCAAAAAGATACTTTTATTTTATTCTCTTTAGTTTTGACTACCACCTGGCCCAATCAAAATGGACAAATTTCAAATCTATGTAACATACCTCAAATAAACTGAAAAATAAAAATATATTACAGCAAACTTTGAAATTTGCGTCGGGTAGCATGGACGTATCCCATTGTTTCGCTCTTCCTACCCGACAAGTGCTAATCTGCCCGAAGTCAATATCTCAAGTTAAATTTATTTAACTATGCTGGTTAGCAGAATGAAATTTGTTAACTAGACTAGTTACAGTTATAGAAATATAGTATGCACAGTAACTGTGACTACCATGCCATTCTCATGAGATTAAATGTGATACCAAAAATTGAATTGAGTACCATATCAGAGAGATTTTTGGCGCCCAAGCTTTGAAAATAGCAATGGCAAGGAGACCAAGATCTACAATTGAGTCTGTGATTCTTTACAATGAAAAAGATGACGCTGATAATTGGAAGCCAACAAAATATACGAAGAATTCATGGGTTTTGCTGCATCCATCATCAAAGGGCAATTTCTGACAGAAGAAAAGGGCAAAGATGACATACAAATCTTATTGGAAATCAAATTTTTTGAGCTTAAGACAACTCCCGAAGGTCACTCTATATCAGATGTGTTAGTACAACATGTTTATATGCATTCAGAAATAAAAGTACAAGATATCAATCCTCATGATCATCGAAAATGTAACTGTAAGTTTATCAGAACGTATGCACTTTACTACAATCATAGGTGTTTTTTTATTGAAGCTCTCAGATTACGATTTAAATTATTCAGCATTTTTCTTCTGTCAGATTTATATCCATCAAACATAAGTGAATGGGAGCCAGCACAATCACTTGTCGGAATATTGGATGTGATTCACTCTGATGTTAGAAAGCTGTAATACAGAGGAAGAAGTCCAAAGGAGTTTGCAGATAGTGGTATATTTTTTTATGAATCTTCATATATACCACAAATGGATGGGGGCTTCGACAAGCTTGAAGCAATTCCATTGCCAAGTTTTTAGAGTGATGAGTGGCCTACTCCTGACAATATTGTTTTTGAATCCTTCAGATGCAAGCTACTGTTGGATGTTAGAAATGCCATGAAGATAAGTAAGAGTTCAAAAATAGTTCACCTAAGTTAGTTTCTCTCATTGCATATATTTGTTGATTTTTTTTCAAGTGAAAATGTTTGAAGGACACCAACGTTATTTGTTTGCAAGGATTTAGCATGTATGCTTGAACATTATAAACGCTATACACTGGATGATGTGGTTATCATGTTACCTAAAGCACATCGTGAACCTGAAGAATATATGCCGAAATCTAAAGAGGTTTACGATGGCCCAGCTAAAACACAGCCAATGAATCTTGCCAAACCAGGAGAACCAGAAAAGATTGTACAAGTTGAATCACAACTTACTCTTGAACAGTATCAAGCATTTCGATTGTTACTTATTAAGTATCAAGATTGCTTTGCATAAACTCAAGATTTGAAGGGTATTTCAGTGATTGAACGTACCATACCTTTAGTACTTGATGCAGTTCCAAAGGTTACAAAGTTCTATCGCTGTAATCCTAATGTGGCGGACCTGATAAAGAAAGAACTTCAGAGATTGCTTGATGCCGATTTCATTTATGAGATCGAGCATACCGAATGGATTTCACCGATTGTCATTGTTTCTAAGAAAAATGGAAAATTGGGATATGTGTGAATCTCAAAGTGTTGAACAAAGTGACGCGAAAGGATCACTTTCCGTTACCTTTTACTGAAAGCATTTTGGATCGCCTTGCTGGAGCGGAAGCTTATAGTTTTCTGGATGGATTTAGTGGTTACAACCAGGTTAAGATTGCACCTGCCGATCGCCATAAAACTGCTTTTGCAACAGAATAAGGCACCTATGCTTACAAAGTAATGTCGTTTGGACTCTGTAATGCACCAAGTTTATTCCAAAGAGTAATGCAATTTGCTTTTAAAGATTATTTGCAGAAATTCCTTGAAATTTACTTGGACGACTTGGGAGTTCATAGTACAGATACAGACCACCTGGATCGATTGGAGAAAGTATTTGAAAGATGCCGCAAATATCAGATTTCTCTAAATCCGAAAAAATGTCAGATATGGGTTTCCCACGGAGTTGTGCTTGGACATGCGATATCAAGACATGGTATTGCCACGGATTATTCTAAGATCAAAGTTATTGTGGAATTGCCACCACCAACAACAATTCGTGGAGTTTACATGTTTATGGGTCATGCGAACTACTATCGAATCTTTATTATCTTTTTTGCGGATTTAGCATGACCTATATACAAACTGACTATTGTTCCTATTTGGATAGTAGAAGCGTTAGAAGCCTTTGAAAAATTAAAAAAAGCATTAACTTCAGCATCAATATTGCGTTCTCCAGATTGGACGATAGAGTTTCATGTTCATACGGATGCCTCAAAATACGCCGTTGGATCAGTTTTGACGCAACCAGGTGACTATAAGAAAGATTATCCTATACGATTTGCAAGCAGACCACTTACAGATCCAGAAAAGAATTATTCAACAACAGAACGCGAGGCATTAGCCATGATTTTCTCTGTTCGGAAATTTCGTCACTACCTCATAGAAACGCACTTTGCATTTTATACGGATCATCAACCGTTACTTTACTTGGTAAACAAGACATGCAATACTGGACATATTGCAAGATGGTTATTGTTATTGACTGAATTTGACTTTCGAATTGTGGTTCGAAAGAGCAAGCAACATTATCTAGCCGATCATGTTTCGCGAATTGAATCCGCACTAGTTAATACTGAAGTGGATGATGAACTGCCAGATGCTGCATTGTTCTATGTTGAAGTAGTACCTGAGTGGGCAGCAAATATTGTTGAGTACCTGATGCTAGGACAACCGAATGACTCCTTGACAAAAGTACAGGAGAGACAATTGATTCATAAGGCTCAATCTTATCAATTAATTGCAGGACAATTGTATCATCATGGATCAGATAATATTTTATGAAGGTGTGTTTTACCGCATGAAGTACTAGATTTAATCATGTTTTCACATGATGGCATGGGTGGAGGACACCTCTAGAGATATTACTGTTCGCAAACTTTTACAATCAGGTTGTTGGTGGCCTACGTTTCACAAGGACACAGAAAATGTTATTCAGACATGTGATGTTTGCCAGCGAGCACGACGACCTACTCGACAGAACTATGAATACTTGCATCTGGTTTTATCGCAAGCACCGTTTGAAAAATGGGGACTGGATTATGTTGGACCTATTCACCCTTCCGCGCAAGGATCTCAGGCCCGATACATTATCGTCGCAACTGATTATATGACCAAGTGGGTTGAAGCTAAAGCTGTCAAAGTTGCTGATGCGAAATCTACGGCCAAGTTTCTATATGAAAATATTATAATAAGATTTGGATGTCCGATCGAGATTGTCAGTGACCGAGGTACACACTTTGTCAATCAAACAATAAAGTGTTTACTGACACTGTGTTTTTACACGAGATTTTTGACAGACGACACTTGCCCTACAATAGGCCGGAGGTGTTCTACAGACAAAGGCGATGTCCTACAAATACCGAAGGTGTCTTACAAATCCCGAAGGCTACCCTCAGGTAAAGGCAACGGCCAAAAGGCCAAGGAGAGTGTCGCATTTCCAGTCTACTGAAATACACGGATTTTCGTTATCAGACCAAAAAGACCTTCACGCTTCATCAACGAACTGATCCACTGATGAATTTAACAGTTGTTATCAATCTCGTAATTGTAAAGTTAAGTTAGTACAAGATTTTTCAACTGATATATATACATATAATTGAGCGATTGTAAATAGAGGATTCATGATTCGTAAGGTCAGATAGCGGAGAAAGTCTTTTTCAGTAGCTGACTCCTTAGAGTTAGTGATTATATATAGAGAGAGAAATATTTAGAATCTGTTAGTAGGATCATGCGCTTATCAGTGCAATTGTATTGTGGTCTGATCGTTCTATTTACAACTTCAACATACAGATTCGCTATGGTTCTACACCTTTGCATTCTTGTAGAATGATAACTCTCGCTCCTCTCACACAAACATTATTAAGAAAAGAATTGTATGGCTGTCTCTAATGCCTGAATTAATTCTACATTCTTTTCATATCAGGTTATCAGTATTAGAGGATTGCATGGTTGCCTCAGACGCCTAATTCCTTTTGCAATCTCTCTTTCACGGTAGTCTATGACTCCTACACTGATAATCTGATTCCACACACAAAGAACTGCTCGTGACTCCATTCTCTAAGTAATCCACGGTCCTAGTTATAACAATTTTCTTATCTTTTCTCCAATAGAAGTGGTATCAGAGCTGATATCTAATTCCGTCCAGAGTGATATTAGTGTCTACTCCCACAATATTAGGGTGGATCCAATGACCTATTAGGTTAGATGTTAGGGTTAGGTTATGATAAGTACAGAGATGCCCTAAAACGTTCAGATCCAAGCTTGAAATGTATAAATGTATGATGGGATCTCCATCCAAATATGAAGAAAAATCGAGTTTTTCTACTTCTATCAACATTGTCTTTTGATGGTGAGTTCTAACTATTGGATGTGAGTGATTTTATGCATTAATTACTTGCTTTGGAAGGTACTGAAGTTGTTTACAGGTCTGAGAAGCTTTCTGCACTTTACTTTAGTGTATTTGATCAAATCTATGTGCCTATTGTGGAGTTAAATATTGCCAAATTAGCTAGTTTTGGTAACTAGTCTTGATTCTAGCTCATAGTTTGGATCTAGATATTTGATTTGTGCATTCTCCATCACTTTTAGGATTGATTGGGATTCATTTTGCTATAAAATTTTGAAAGAGAAGGGGGATGACACAAATGAAATATCTCACAACTTCTCCAATTTGACAATCTTTTAAAAGCATGATATAAAACATGTAGCATTGTTGGATGTGAAGTTGTTATCTGGTAACTGCATTTAGTTTCCAAGTACTATATGAAATGAATGTCACAACTTATTTGACGTGTTTAGCATACATTTGAGTGCTTCCAATTTTTGCTCCTTTTAGGATTGATATATTGAATTTTTGTTTTGAAAAAGAAAACTAATTTTGATGTTATTTACTCGAAAAAGAAACTAATTTGATGTTACTTACTCGAAACAAATATACACGTACAATAAGGAGCACTTATGGTTGTCTATTTATTTGTCCCAAGGGGTCAATCCCAGTGGATGCCAAGTAGATAAAACTAGAAAACAATGACATAAATCATATACAATACTAAAAATATAACTCACACACTACTATCTAGTTTTACCCTCCCTCTCTTTCTCACCCCTCTCATTTTTTCTCCTTTCGTAAGCAAACAACTTACATTTTGTTTCTAGAAGCATGAACACTCCTTTTTTTTTAGGAACCACACATACAACCTGTTTACCTTGTAATTACAACCCACATGTATATTTCATAAATGTCACATCATCCCTATATATAGTCTCCATATCAAATTGCTCATATCATGTTAAAAATACATTTTATAGGTGTTCTAAAATTATTTTGTTGTAAATCCAAGGCTTGTTGTTGATATTGAAAGTGATTATGATAATTAATCACTAGCATATCCATCACCTAATGTAAGGAGTGCACCTAAAGAGTACTTTCACTAATCTTGTTTTCGTGACTTTTATGGTGTGTTTTTCAGTTGAAAGGTGTTGGAAGGATTTCGATGCTTTCCAAGCATTGGACAATCTCATCATGGATCTTGGTTCTGTAACTCGTCATCACCTTCTTCACCTTGTGATTGATAGTAGTGCATGCCGAGGTGGTTACAGAGAACATGCTTCCTCATTCCAAAGGGATAGGGGACTTGGCTACTATCTGAGGCATTTTCGAAAGAATGAGAAAACTAAGTTCAGCCCAGCTGGGAAGACTCTCATAATGGCTGTCAAAGCTTTATCTTATCATCTAGGAGGACATAAATTTGTTAAGACAAATAAGATCATTTTCGTCAAGAGAGCTTATGTTTTGAACATTCTAGGTTTTACTGATGAGAATGTTCCTTTAAGGAGCTCTCATTATTCATTGTGCTCTACATATATTGAACTTAGTGGAAACAAGAATAATGCACATCTATTAGGTGCGTAGTCAAGCAGAGAATTTCTTCATGACAATACAACCATTGAAGGAGATACAAAAAATGATGATGAAGAGTGAAACTTTGTATTCAGTATTTATACAATCAATACATATACAATGAGTACATATCATTTGATTTTGATGCTCTTCTCTCTTGCTTCATGAATTTGCAAGCTTTCCTGAACTTGTCATAATATGAAGATTTGGTGATATGTCTAATTTGAACTCTTCTATAAAACCATTGAAACAATTGAATAGTGTAGCTTCTTTTTTCATTGATTCCCCCATGCTGGGTGTTTCAATGGAATGATGTGCTTGCCAATGTGACTTCTCTTGTGAGGTGATTCTGATTCAATTGACCCGTCTTTGTTTGGGACTATGAATGACCAATGGATACATTATTACCCTGTGGTTGAGAGACCAGTTGATCCAGACATGTCCATGCCAGCCTAAGGAGGAATGGAAAAGAGTCCTCATCTCCTGCATTTCATTGTAGAGATGTGTTGCAAGCACTTAGGGGTGGTTGTTGACCCATTTGTGGGATGTGGAAGAACATTGTATGCTTACAGACGCAGAAGTCGACATTGCATTGAAATGGATTCAGATCAAGCAACATTGGAACTGGCCTTGAAGCGATATGGTTTGTTTTGGTTGCCTCTTATTTTATTATTTTTAGAATTTGAGAGCAAAATATGTTGTCTTTTTCATTGATTCAGAAAGTTTGTAATGTAGAATCGTCATTTGCCCCTCCGCAAGAAATGCTGGCCGACACTAATGATGACGATGATGAAAATCTTGATGAGTGGAATTTTGATGACTTCCAACAATGGTATGTACAAATTAGATACTTTATAATTTGAATGGACCATACTTGCATAATCCAGTCACTTGCCATCATATGCAAAGTCATTGGCAAAAACAATGGAGAGCGAAGAAGTGCTGCTGAGGTCCTTGAAAAAAAATAGCTCTCATACTTGTATATATGTGGATGAGTGTGAGGATGAATAGACCATGGACATATTACACTTGAGCATTTGTTGTATTGGCATGTAGTTTTATGTTGGATACCAAATTCTCTTATTTCACATGTTTAGGATCAAGCGAGTTTACTTTTTGTTGCCATTTTCCTATGCTCAATATACTTGGTCTATTTTGTACTACCATTTTTGTAAGAAGCACAGTTGAAATATTTGAAGCATGCACTATGTAATGAATGTATAGAGACCACTAAATCCATATGTAGATTTGTGAAAATTATTTTGCAAATCACGATCAACATTGTTTGTATTTTGTAGTGGCTATTTAACATCAATAATATAAAAGTTGGGGCACATAACAATGGTAGTCAAAATGGGAATGGTAAAGTATTTATCAAGCTTGTGTGGTGGCGGTGCACAACCTCTTGATCTTTTTGACCTTGACTAGCCCTAAGTCGACAACTAGTTTTCGATCCTTTGTAACTCTACCTATTTGGTGCATCAAACTACCCATAACCATTGGTCTTGACAAGTACTGATATTGATTAAAAAAGTCTCGCAAAACTTGCACTCTATTTGCTAGCTAAATGTTTGGACTCATGATTTACTTAGTCGTTGCCAGCAAAAACAAATTGTGGTGTAATTGGTGATTTTACTATTTACTATTTAGAAAGTACCAACTAGTTTTTTACATATGGAATTAAAGATTTTTATAAATTAATTGTTAATCTATTGGAAATTTGGCATATAGAACTTTAGTCAAAAGTTAGAACTTAGTAGAGAAATTACATTGTGCATGTGCATTGTGTGATGTATCTCAATGTCTCATTGAGTCCTCAATCATTTAAGTGTGTTGATATTACATAATCGATTGTTTATATTGTCATGACTCGTTTATATTGTCATGACTCAGTATCATTGTATAGAGCTATAATCAATCCCCAGACAATAAAACGACACTTGTTTTTTCTCTAACTAAAAGCCAAGAATAAAACCAAGCAAAAAAAAAAAAAACTAAAAACATTTCATTGCTTCTTCCTTGACAAAGCTTGTGAAAAGGCCTTTCAAAAAGGTCCACAGAACATTGCTTGACAATCATGTAAACTTGCTTTCTATGTTTTACATATTTGCTTAAAAATTTAGCTTTTCGAAAAGGTCCACGAAACATTGCTTGAAAATCATGTAAACTTGCCTTGTATGTTTCACATATTTGTTTGATAATTTAGATATGTATATGAGAAAAAACGAAGTGTCCAAGTTTGTGAAAAAACTCGAAAACAAAAATTTCAATGTTTACATACTTAGAGACTGAATTTTCACTTGTAGAAAATCCTTTTAGCAATGATTTGACACATTTAGAATAGTGACCAAAGTAACCAACAACGTTTGCTTGCCAAATTAGCTTAGTTGAAATTTTTGATAAATAAATTGCATTACTAGAAATTCTTCCCATGTATCGTGAATATCATAGAAAGTATCTCCTTTGATAGCACCCATCAAACAAGATGAAAGACAACATTCAATCTCATAGAAACCTAGGTTTATGAGTGGAAACCAGAAAGCCCTGAGTCGTGAGGTCAAAGACCTACCTCCGCAGTGAGTCACCACTGTTGCAAGGAAGAATGATACGTCACATGTTCTCTTGAATCCCTTGAATCGATCAATGAATGCTCCTGAAGGGATGTTAAGCACTGCAATGGGGTTTTATATGACCTATGGACATGCATTGAACATTTGATTCTCCCTGCATAATATACCAAAAAGAACTCTTCGCAAACTCGTGTTACTCAAAACTCACTACGTTTTATAATTACTTGGTTACTCACAGGGTCGCCCATAACAATAGAGGTACATAAACTTGACACTACGCGCATTTAAGACTCAAGTATAAGTGGAGTAGCCTCAAAATCTACAAATTCACCTCCAGTTTTCATGTCTAGGGTCTCTTCCTCATTACAGTTAATCCTCAAAGAACTTTACCATCTTAACAAGATTGTGTAGACTTACAAAAGCAAATTCCTAGATACCAAAACTTTTTGTCATCAATAGACCTTAGATGTGAAGAGCTGCAGCAATTGAACCAGCCAGACTGAGCACTTCAAAAGGCGGCTTTCCCATTACTTCTTTTACAGTTGAAGCACATGAATCAGTGATCCAAAAATGAGTGAAACCGACATTTGAACCTGCTTAACAAATAAACATCCCGAGTCAGCCAGCATTGGCCTTCATCTTTACATAGGTCATATTTTAACACCTAAATTCAAAAATGCATGTTAATGTGGCAAAGCCACCATTACCATCGCCATGACTTATAAAGCGTTCCCACGTTCTTTCAGGAAAAACCCCATGTGTTGCATAAGCGCTCACCTTCACTGCCCCATGAGCTGCAAGAACCTTCTGCAATATCGCAACAATAAGTGAATATATCTTCTTGACAAAAAGAACAATACTAGCACCAAACCAGCCATTAATCTTTAACATGAAAATATGATGTTAGGGTATAGGATTTTGGGATTATTTTCTGACCTGGCACTCAATGAGTGTACCTCCAGATCGCACCAAATCATCTACAATGACTACATGTCGACCAGCAGCATCCCCTTCTTTCAATCTCACAATACGCTTATCTCCATCACGTACTTTGGTGCATATCACCTAAGAAATCAAACTGTGATGCAAGAACTCGTTGCTATTGAATGTACATATCTTCAAATAGTCGTTTTCCAGATTTAAGACAATAACTATAGATAATTTAAGAGCGAATCCACAATACAGCATGAACATTGTCAAATTGAATGGATTACAAGTAAGAGAGCCAACCTACACAAGAGTCTGCGTTGACATATGAAACCAGTATGATCAACAGAGTTTTGATTACTGTTTTCTTTTTCGGGGGGCTGGGAGGCACGCTATTGATTACGATCTATAAAATGAACCTATGAATATCTTGCAGAATGACAGTAGAGATTTTTCCCCTCAATGTGAAACCTGAACCTACATAGTGTACTCTTCCCTTAGGGTGCACCAGTTGGTTTCTTGAATCTTTCATTGGCCGATGGCAAAGCGCCAGTCTGCCCAATTGGTAGTTGATAGACCGTATAAATATGGGGTATAATCAATCTTTATCAAAAGGTAGAAAGGGTAAACTGAAATCTTGGAATGGCAATAATGCATCTAGGGAGTCCAGTCTCCACCTCTAAGTTTTAGAACACCGACCTCCCCATGAATAGCATAGATAAATAGTATCACAACATACTCACCACATTATCTTCAAAGACTAGATGCAATTACATGCATGATGTATATGGTCTTGATGAATGTTTGCAAGGATCCATCTCCTAAGTTTCCATTGACTGGACAGTTTGGCATACTGGGGAAATTGTTAGAGGCAACTGCAAATAAACCTGTTTTTTGGGCATTCAAACCGACCTAAGAAAATAAACAAGCAATTAAGGGAAACCAAAAAAATTCACAAAGCTGGGACTTTGTAATTACCACCAAAGAGATCCCTCATTATAAGACATATTTATGATTGAAATAGAACCACTGCTTTGTTTTCAAGTCATTTGCAAGATCAGTGCACAATTGCCCTGCTCCAGTCTCTTTTCCCTGCATTGGGACAATATTGTGTGCCATCAGCGAGGGTAGGAGAGCGAGATGGCCGGCGAGCAGCAATGGCGCGAGGAGGGTGCTGGCGAGAGAGAGAGAGAGCTTCATGCATTCTGGGCATGGCATTGTGGAGTAGCATTTTGTGATTGATCTACACGTCGCGGCCTCACAATTTTTTTTTGAGAGAGAGGTGAAAGGGGTGATAGGAGGCTTTATGCATTCTGGGCATCATGGAGTAGCATTTTGTGCTTGATCTACACAGTGGCAACAGTGAGGGAGCAGTGTGGGAACAGAAAACAATTTTAGGTGAGTTTTGGTTTCATTTTTTCAAAGCTAATAGATAAGTTGTAGGCAATGCAATCAAGTGGTTTTTGGTTCTAAATCATCTGTCTTTATGCCCACAGACATGCATGTGGCCTTAGTTTCAGCTGTTATCGCCTGTGACAAAAGATTTGAATCTCATGCCCTAATCCTAGGTGTTTTTGGGCCCTATAGTGAACTAACCTATGGTCATCCGTTTGAGCTGCAGTTTGAAGCTAAATTGTGTTTCTTGATGCCCACAGAGACTCTAGTTTCAGCCGTTATCGCTTATCGCGGAAGTTTTCAAGGACATGCCCTAACCAATGTGTTTTTGGCCCTATTTGTGGACCTGACCTATACCATTTGATTGAGGTGCAACTTGAAACTAAACTGTGTCTCTTCACGCCCACAGAATTGCCTGGGATGCATGTTTCGATGTCTTACGATCTAAGATATTATTTTCAACTTTAACCTGTTGTCAAAACAAAAAACGTTACATTTTTTTTTGGGTTGTTATGTTGCATAAGTTGTCAAGGTTCTTGTAAGCAAATCAATTTTGTATAATGCATAAGCAGATGTTGTTACTACCAATGATTGCTTGTTTGCTTCCAATTTTGTAGGTTTGATATCAACATGATGTCAATCCTTGGCAGGGGCATTTGGTCAGAGGTTGAGCTGATAGAGGGGGATGTGGCTACACACTAGGCTTTACATGCCTGTAGATGGAGATGCAAGCACTAGATCTCTTACCAAGGTGAAGGCTCATTTATTACGATTCACCAAGACAGATGGGCGAGGGATGAGCATATCTATTTACTCCCGCGTATTAGATGCAGAGATGCAGGGCTGATAGACACATATGGGCTAGAGGGTACATCTATTGAGCCATTAAGACGAGCTTAGAGCTCTATTCAAAGGTTAGGGGTAGGTGCAGAGGAGGGCCTAGTCCGGGGGGGGTCCTTTAGCTACCAGCACAGATGCAACCCCTCTTCTTTCTGCTTCAATAGCAGGTCCTTCTCGTCCCTCATCGTCATCGGTTGCTGATGCACCATCTTTTGAGGCAGATCCTACATCGTGGGGAGGAGAGATCCAGTAGGCTCCACCATTAGACACACCCTTAGTACACCCATCTATTGCCTCTACGGGGCGTGCTAGATCAAGAGAGCCCTTTGTGTAGCAAAGAGGGGGCATCCCAAAGGGAGCCGGGAACCACAACTTAGCTTCCTGGCTTTCAACACTTGCCATCCGAACCCACTCTACATACAAGCAGCCAACTTGCTAACAAAGATCAAACTTAGCCAACTTGAAGTTCTGGAACCAATATTGAGATTCAATCTGGTGCCATGCCAGATCGGGGATCCCAACGTGGTGAGTTCCCTCCAAGCGAGCTGCCCACCAACTTATATCAAACTTAACCAACTCGAAGCTTTGTTACAAACAAGTAATATCCATTCCAAGCAAGTCGTCTGACTTACATCAAACTTAACCAACTCAAAGCTTCGTCACGAGTGCTGGAAGCCAACCTAGCACCACGCCAGATTCGACAACCATAAACAAGTAACTTCCACCCAAGCAAGCCATCCAATTCAGCCAATAGGTTAGATGCCGTTCCCCAAGAGCTTAACCAATTCACATTCATACAAGGAACACTCAGAACCACAAGCCGCGACAAATATGGTGACTACCAGTTTCTGGATGGTGATAGCATATCGCTAGCATCCCGGACAGAATGGTCTCGACGGCATACCGCTGGCGTCCCGGGATACGACCCTCAGCTATGTGCCAGATCAAAAAGATTTGAAGCGGCCTTACAATTGGCACTTTTACTGAACACTGAAACCCAGAAGGTAATCAGAGTCAGTTTGAAAAAAATCCGACTTTATTAATAAATCTGAGAAGGTTACATTTCAAGTGTATGACCGACCCTAGTCTACGGGGCACTGGCATGCCAAGGCGGGAGCTAGGACTCCAGCAAGGATTAAGTCATTTTCTGTCTCTAGAATTATTTGATCCCCAGGCTTCCTTTAATCATACCTAGAAATCGTGTGAAGTGATTGCACATCGATCTGAGCTCTCTGGACTTCGCTAGATCCGATCAAAGTTTTTGAGCCATGGGAACTTGGCGCCGGCTGGATTCTGGTCACAGTGGCGCCGGGGGCAGAACTGGCGCCGGGAGCAGCAGTGGCGTTGCTAGCACTGGGAGCAATGCTGGTGCCAGTGGTGCCGGGGTAAAGCTTGCACTTGAAGCAAGCTATGCAACATGGAAGCAAAGGTGGTAGGGATAGGAAGGAGCCCAACATCAGCAGGAACCAGTATGGCATCAGCAGAGGTGGAAGAAGAGGAGGCAATCAGCATGGCGGAGGTGGCAGGTTTCAAGAGAGCCGATTCTTTTCCGATTCAAACCCGATTCCAAAACGATTCGAAAAGGCGATTCGAAAGGTACCAATAAAACTTTGTTGCTGACATTTGGATCTTCAGGGACACTTGCCTTCAGATCACAACAACAGATTCTACAATGAGGCCTCTAAGGAGAGAGGCATTGTGCACAAGCCTCCTACTTTTGGAGGAAGAGACTATCACATGGGAGCTGAGCTCTATTCCCACAACGTGGCGAACATAAGAATCTTTGCATTTATTTCATTTTGCAAGTACCACAATTTTTGCATGTGTTTACTAGATGTTTTTATTTTACAGCTATGGATGCTCAATATTGAGTGATGGATGGACCTCATCAATAGTCAGTTGTCAATATTCTAGTTTCTTGCTTGCTTGGCATAGTTTTCTTACAGGGGGTAATGCTACTCGAGCTGGTGCAGCCATCGCGAGCAAGTCTGTCTACAAGGTAGTGAGTGTTGTAGTATATGAGGTTGGGGAGGAGCACCTGATTCAAGTTGTCACAGATAACGCCACATATTGTAGGTAGATGGGAGAGATGTTGACAAGGGAGCACCCCAGCATCGTGTGGACCCCATGTGCTGCACATTGCATTGATCTTCTCATCCACGACATGTGCGCACTTCCATGAATTCATGAGGTACAATTTTCTTCACATGCTTTACTATCTTTTATGCTTAGTGTGCTGCTCTCTACTCCATCCCTTCTCAACCTTTAACAAATTTTTGTTGGATCTTTGTCTTGCAGATCACTTCTCAGACCATGTCCGTGGTTAGCTTTGTCACTGGAAGAAGCGTGTGCTGGCCTTGTTTGATACCTTCTCACTGTTGGACATGAAAAAGCCAGCACACTACGAACTGAAATGAGTGAGATACGTAGGATTATGAATGCTACTAGATACACAGAGTGAGGTATAACAGTATCAATATCACGATCATGTCCTACTGCTGAAGAAGAAGGATGTGATGCAATCTGCAGCATGAGGTAACTCAGGTAGCCACTGACATCATCTAGGAGGATGAGATGTATGTCTCCTCATGATAGGAAGGATAGCTTGGGCGGTGACATGCCTATTAATGGATTGATGTCTTTGATCTCTGTGAACAGGTGCATCATCATCGTCCACCACATCAACATTGGACTCTGGGTTCCATCATGTTCTTCTCCTAGAGAAAAAAAGAGGTAATTTGAGACTAAGACTGAGAACTAGGATGAGTCTACTGAGTTGTCCCCGGCATATATCACGTTGTAACAAGAACATCTCTCGTAAGATAAGCAACACATCGGGAGTTTGCAGAAGCTATGAGCGATTGGAGTGTGGTAGGCATGTCGCGAACAGTGACATCTCCCTCTAATCTCATAGTATATAGGGCATCTGAAGATAAAATGCTCCTCAGAATCCATCTCCTCTCTCGGAATACCATGAATTCCATAGCCAACTGTATACCATCGCAGTTTCATACTTCAATTTGGAGATAGTGTGGATGGGGCCCCAGGGTACTCCCAAATTCAGGGACCCCAAATTCCTAACATTGTTACTACTAGGGGCGTTATCAATAAAGTGCACCTGTCCATCATGATACATAGCCCGTCGACCAGACTCTCTGGCCTCCTAGAAGGATTTACGCCTTTCCTCGACCTCAATGTATGTGAGGTCATCGTCCATATAAATGGTGGTACTGCGTAATTTGGCTTTGCACCGCAAAGTATCTCTACGACTCTCCAAGGAAGTAAAACAGATAATCAATGTGATTGCATCTCTAGTGGTTCTCCAAGCCGCATCCAATCTATCTATCTTGTGTCCTAGCATGGTGTCAAGAAACCGCTTAGCCCCGACAAGGGCATTCTGCATATCTGGGATCCCTCGGACTCTAATACTGTGGGCTTTTAGCTCTCTGGATCTTTCTTTTGAAATAGTGGCTGAAATGAGCTAGGATATGGGAGCGATTGGTTTGGTACCTTTCTTCAAGACAGATGCCCAAGAGAGGACCTCTTCTTTTTGCTTCTCGATCTTATTCTCCAAATCATGGATGATTGTGGTAGTGGATTCCGAGGCTGCAACCTGCTTGTTCCCAATTGACTGCTCCAATGACACAATCCCCCCTGACAAAAACCCTAAAACATTTTCTCTGATTCTTTCCCAGGGTTGCTCTTTAAAGCCGCTTCAGAAAGGTCCACGAACAATTGCCTACACTGCACAGGAAGTAGGCTACACCATAGCTTCCAAGATAGATGAAGTTATCATGAGTTCGTCAATGTACCTTGACGGCGTTGACAACCAAATCCAGAGTCCTAAAACCATAGTCTTAGGTGGCCAAGGAGGCTACAGTTACCTGTATTTGTAGCCCAGCATCCAAGTGAGGCACTAGACTATCTCTAAGTCAGCCTTCAAATGCAGACCTTGTGTTGAGCCAAATGTAGCAAACAGCATCTATAAGAGTTTGTATGCAGGGTCCTGATATTTGCAGCACTTGCATTTCTTAGTTTCTAGCCAAGGAGAGTTATCAAAGTCATCAATACAAACGCAACATTGGTGAAGGGGCATATTCTTTTAGTTTGTAGGATCTAGAAACCTTAAAACATGAGAGCAGTTGCTCAATCACAAATCATATTGGCATGTACTAAAAAAACTTTAATTCAACCTCTGTTTTCATTACTCAGGGAACAAAATTTTAGATAAAAATAGATAATACCATGGGAAAATGTTGAAGCTGTTTATGAAACCGTTTCCACGCTCCTTCATCTGGAAAAGCTATGCTAATCTGCACTTGAATATGAATAATTGTGCAAATTATCAACAGTCAACTCAGTCTTAGCTAAAGGCTTTCACATACAAAGAAGCCATTTCATATTGGCCTAAAACCACAATCATATATGGTAAGCAATACGCCTAATATTAACAAATCAATTATAAACTAATTTATCCTTGAGTAGACCAGATTTTTCATCACAAAAAAATGTTGCTACGGTACATGGGTGGGCCAACATACTAGCGATTAATAAAGAGACTTTAAACAAGAAGCTGGAAGGGCATTGTGAGACTCAAGTAAACCATGCAGCGATGACCAGAATATCAACAAAAGAAAGCACCAGGGAGTTGCATGATGTACTGAGCTTGACATTTTAAAACAAAAAAGCCATATCAAATAGCCATAACTGCCAAGCAGTCAACTGAAAGATGACTTTATGCATACACAATTGAGGATTGAGAGGACATTAAGTGCTTTGATATGTTTTGAACGTTAATTTAAATGTGTGACCTTAATGGCATTTGCTTGCAACTACAAGAAGCATGTGCCCACAAAGATGACATCCTTTGAGCTCACTTCTAGATTACAGACAGCTAAACCAGTTCATGCAGCATGCCAAGGCATGTTCTACTGAAAAGTAACAGGGCCCAGGTAAATCACCAGGATCAATTTCATGCACAAATTAAAAGCACAAACCCTACAAAGCATGGGCAAGTGTAAGGTAAATATAACAAAAAAGTGATGACAAATACAAATAAAGCACCATGTAAAACACTGAAAGGACCACTTTTGCTCAAGAGACTTCTATTTCTAAGATATCATCCCATAAAACCTTATGCATTATGAGAGTACACTACTGCAAATAAAAGTGAAATTGAATTTACTGAGAAATAATATCAAAGGCAATAATAAATCAAACCTGCACATCACATTGACACAGATAGAGAGGCCAACATGAAACCCCCCCTCTTCTTCGATAGGGAATAATAATTGATGTACAAAAAAGCATTGACTTGAAGCCTTGATTCAATGCTACCTTCTTCCAAAACTCTATAAACAGACACTTATCATACATGAATCAATCTAGATCTAAGCATGAGGAAAAGAATGATACAAGACACAAAAAGAAGGCCACCAACTATCATGCTAAGCACTCATTGGCATCATTCCATGGCTAGAGATATATCCTAACTATGCATGTGCTCATTACTATCCTGGTAGATTGACTGAATGATAAAGGGCTTTCCCACCTCTATATATGTAGTACAGATGGGTCTCACCTCAAGCAAAATCCAAGGATGTCACCTCATGGCGTACCATTAGGGTACATAACGTTCCCTCCCCCCTAAGAAGTTCCTTCTCAAAGGAGAAACACGAAGTGATTTCAGTTTCAAATCCACTTCTTTCTCCCAAATCAGACTCACGTTTCCAATAAACTAAACGGTTTCTCAACTAATGACATCGTATATCTACAAAACCATATTTTCACTCATGATGCTCTCATTGAGGAAGCTAGACAAAGGAGCTCTTGTTTTGTTGACTTCAAGAAAACCTTTTACTCTGTGATACATTCCCTTGTCATGCATAGACTGCAAGATCTTAGTTTCTCCACTACTACGGTTCTAGCAGTGATGAAACTTTATGAGAGAGCTCTTGGTTGCTTTCGGAGTGACATGGGCATGTCATAGAATATATAGAGCACCATTGGAGCAAAGCAGGGTTGTCCCCTCTCACCCACTCTGTTTGGATTATATATTGACAAGCTTGAGAGAGTCATTAAGCAATGTGGCGGTGTAGGTTGCAGACTTGGTGACATTTTGATTGCCATCCTTTTCTTTTTGGATTGTAAATTGATGAGAGCTTGAGAGAGTCATTGAGCAGTATGATGGTGCAGGTTGCAACCTTGTTAACATTTTGATTGTCGTCCTTCTATATAAAGACGATGTGGTTAGACTTCACGACTAGAGAAAGTTTACAAAGACTATTAAGCAATCTTCATGATTTTTGTACCAAATGGGGTTTGGGAGTTAACATTGTGAAGACCAGAGTTACGGTCTTCACCACATCCTAGACCTTCATGCAATGATAGGAGCTCAACTTTAGCAGTCAACCATTAGAGGTTGTATCATCCTACACTTATTTAAGGGTGCTCTTTATTGGCCCTATATTTGGTATGAGACAAGCAGTGATTATTAGACTTGGGAAGGGACATGCTTCCCTTGTCCAATTGGAGAGGTTGTATTTTCATAAGCTTATTTGAGATGCCTTGAGTAAGTGTCAACGTTTTGATACTATTTTTACCCCCATAGCTTTATATGCAACAAAGGCATGGCGTACATGTCTCACTTCATTTGATTGGACTAGTATTTCACACCTATAGATTCTTAGTTATTGTGTACACAGTATAATACGGGTTAAGCCCCCCCATCCCACATCAGATCATTCTAGCAAAGTTTGCAACTTCACCTTTACAGCTTCACGCCATTTTTCGGCTTATCAAATAGATTCAGTGAGTCAGGTTGTTTCCCACAGTTGAGCAGAGATACACATAAGCAACACGTACCTCATCTCAGCATAGGGCTATCGATTATCATGGTTTTCTCATGCTCTCATTTACTCGCCATCGCTATCACTGACCTTCCATCAAGCACCTACAATTACATCAAGCGATTCCTATATAGAGCATATCCTGATCAAGCATGGCAAGGCTAGTTAGGAGTAAAACCCAATTACTATCATACCACTTTTTGGAGTTAATTACAACAGGGTTCTCAGTTCTACCATGCCATGGCCTTAAATTCACATTGGGACAGCTCTGAGTCTCATCACATCAGCTTGAGATTGAGATTGGACGCTTCCAGGATGCACCAAGGGAGGAGAGGATTTGCCAATTATGTCCCTTAGTAGGTGGAGTCCAAGGATCACTTCCAAATCAGATGCTCATTCTACTATGAGATCAAGGGGAGATATCACTACATACAATCCATTATAACAAATGAGGATCGATGTTGTGTTGCACTCATGATATGGAAGATGTCTCTACTATCATAGGATCTATGTCAAATAACTTAACAGAGTCACTGTGACACACAAACCCAGATTACATCCTTCTCTCGTAGGGAACACAGATAGATCCAGAGTCAGACGATAATGACAATGATGATCATGTTGAGGACAGTGACCAAAGACAACGCACATATTTGCATTAAATTCATCTTATATACAAGCAGTTACATTTACATGTATCTTTTCTCTACTATTTCTGGAGACATTTCATATGATCCATTGATACCGTATACTTGACATGTACTCCTTTGTCTTATATGCCTCTCTCTCTCTCTCTCTCTCTTGCTCCAGCTATGGTTGCTGCTCGCAGCGACCCCCCTACCTCCTCACTCTCCTACCCCACTCCCCCCCTCGCTGCCACCTCATGCCCCCCCTAGCTGCTGCCACCTTATCCCCCTCTCCCCCTCCCCCCCCAGCTGCTGCCACCTCATCCCCCTCCGCCCTTCTGCTGCCGCCATCTCAACCTCCCCCCCCCCTTCGCTGCTGCTGCTGCTGCTGCCACCTCAACTTCCCCCTTCGCTGCTGCTGACACCTCAACCCTTGCTGCTGCTGCCACATCAGCACTGTCCAATGAGTTGGCAGCGCTACCTGCCACGCAGGCAACATAGGCAGCGCTGCCTGATGATGAGGCAGCGCTGCCTGTTGCTGCCGTGGCACCCCCCTCCACCTCATCTTTCTCTTCTTCTTCTTCTTCTCTTACTACTGCCCCTCCCTCTCTTTCATCCTCTTCCTCTTCCGCATCATCTTCACACCCACACACAGCTCCTCCATCTACAGCATCCATTCTCTACATTCCCTCCAAATCAATTGAACTCTTTTCCTCTTGGGAAGCTGACCAAATGAGAGCAGATTTCCAGTTCTTGAAGCAAGAACTTTCACAGTTGAAAGGAGTAGTGGTCTCCTTACTAAAGGAAAAGAACCTGTTGCAGTCCAAAGTCGCTTCATTGGAGCAAGTGATCAACACTAAACAGGTTGCAACCTCGAAATCAACCACCACCATGATACGGGAGCTTGAGAGTAAAATTGAGTAGCATAAAGATTCGTGGGCAGCAGTCTTGAAGAAAGGCACCAAGCCTAGCGCCCCCATTTCCTCAGTCATCTCAGCCACCATTTCGGAAGAGCGGTCAAGGGAGCAAAAGGCCCATAACATCAGGGTTCGTGGGATACCGGACACGCAAGATGCCATTGTCGAAGCTACGAGATTTCTCGAGACCACTCTAGGACATGTGACAGATGGGCTTCTAAACAAGTGGACAGCCTCCAACATTGCAAATATGGATCCATTAGGAGGTGCAAACACAGAAATCTTGAGAATCGAAGAAGTGGCAGCTAAGGTGGATGCCATGGAGGTGATTTTACAACAAATTCTTGACCAACTAAAGTCGGCTAAATCTCCACAGGAACCTGAAAGGGTTAGTGGAACTGTTGAGAAAGAAGCCGAACAACCATCAAAGATGCGGAAATCGCCCACAATTAAAAATTTGAAACCGCCAAAATACACAGGAGCAGTTGCAGTACGCAACACCGATGCAGTCGAGAATTGGATTCAGAAGTGGGAAAAGGCTTATAAGATATGTGGTATTGATGATGATGAACAGAAGATTGCAGAAGCCACATATCGCTTGCAAGAGACGGCACAACGCTGGTGGCATAAAATTGAGAAGGTAATTTGGTGCCTGCGACTTGGGATCAGTTCAAGCGGATGTTTGCTGAGAATTGGGTGCCATTAGATGAAAAGAATCAGGCGATGCAAGCCTGGTCAAGCCTCAAACAAGGCAAAGCGTCCGTACAGGAATATGCGGACAAGTACAGAAAAGCACTGATGCGGATAGCAGAAGAAGTGCCAATGTTTTTGCAAGTATTCCAGTTTGTGGAGGGCTTGCGTGAGAGTCTTAGGCCTTTCATGAGAAAGGAGCAGGCTCCAAGCCTCCATAGGGCGGTACAGATGGCCCTATACTATGAGGATGGAAAAAAGGCCAAGGAGTCTGAGACACCTACTTCAAGAGGGTTTCAGCCTTGGGGGAAAAGAAAGTTTAAAAAATGGAAGGGTCAATCCTCGCAAGAGCAAATTCAGAGTGCAAAAAAGAGTAAAGGTGCGGGCGCCTCAAAAGGCAAAGGGCGGTATGGGACGTCCAATGCCCAAGGGGGCCAGCGCTTTTCTACGCTATCGCCGCAGGACTTGGAGCAGGCAAAGAGAGAGAACCTTTGCTTTGGCTGTCTAGGGCGACATAGGTGGAAGGAGTGTCCTCGCAATCCCTTACGGACCACCTACAGTTTGCAAATTGAGGAGGCAGATCCTATGAAAATTGAGGAATTGAGACAAGAAGAACCTCCTGATGTTCCACGGTTGATGAACATGTCGATGATTCGGAAGGTGGACTCGGTTCCCTTGCCACAGTTGTCAAGAGCGGCACAACACGGGTATCAGTTTCCTTGCACTTCTTTGATTGTTATGCGTGGACAGCTATGTGGTAGAGATGTTTTGATTCTATTTGACACTGGGTCCTCACATAACGTCATTAACTCCGCGTTGATTAAACGGTTGAGAGTGAGCACACAACCATCCCTGTACCAGTACATCTGGATCTGTAGGAAATGAGGAATCTCGAGGAGCACCATCCTCAATAGCAGCACGTAATAAATTGACATGAAAGATATCACAAGCCCGAGTAGCAATAGGTAACTCAAGACGATATGTAACTGGACTGAGGCACTCAAGAATCTGAAAAGGCCCATAATAGCGCGGCGCAAGCTTCTCAGTAGAAGCAAGACCCTGTACAAAACGATGGCGAGCAAAGCGTAACCGGAGAAAAACAGTATCTCCCTCTGCAAACTCAACATGGCGCCGATGACGATCAACAATGGTCCTGTACCGCTGCTGAATATGCTGTAAATGAGTAGCAGCTCTAGTAATAATCTCCCGAGCACTCGAAAGATAAGATGATATAGTAACAGGTGCATCACCTGGAGGAGGAGGTATACCAAGTAGAACTGGTGAGTATCCATGAGCAAGCAGGAAAGGAGAAACACCTGTGCTGGAACTAGCAAAATTGTTATAACTATACTCAGCCAAACATAAATGCTGATCCCAATCACGACCAGAAGGAGAAACATAATGTCGTAAATAATCCTCCAATACCCGATTAATAACCTCAGACTGACCATCCGCAGAAGAATGATAAGCAGTGCCCATAAGTATCCTAACATCCAAGATACGCATAAGCTCTGTCCAAAAACCTGACGTAAACTTGGTATCCCGATCAGTAAGTATAGATCGTGGGAGACCATGTAAGCGGAAAATCTCAGAAATAAATATACGACCACACTGCTCTGCTGTAATAGTACGTCTGACTGGTATGAAATGAGCTTGTTTAAAAAACCTATCAACTACCACCAAACAAGAGTCATGACCACGCTGAGTACGGGGAAGACCTAAAATGAAGTCCATAGATATATCAGTCCACTGGCGGGAAGGAATAGGCCAACTTTGAAGGAGACCGCCAGGTTTTTCACGGGAATAATTGTTACGAAGGCAAAAATCACAAGTATGAATAAGGTGGGAAAGCTCATGCTTCATGGAAGGCCAATAAAAATGTTCTTTCAAATGGAACAAGGACTTCTGAAAACCAAAATGGCCACCAACAGGAGAGGAATGGGCATCAAGAAGGAGCTATGGACGTCTGTAAAGAGTGCTGGGAACACATAACGAACCATAGTGAAACAAACGATGATTAACAATGGAATAGGTCATCCATATGAGGGATAGGGTACTGATTACGGATAGTAAGTTTATTTAAAGCACGATAATCTATACATAGACGTTTAGTACCATCCTTTTTATCAACAAGTAAAATAGGAGCACCAAAAGGACTGTGGCTAGGAACAATAAGGCCTTGACGTAATAAATCAGACACCTGACGCTGGACTTCCTTGCGCTCAACAATAGACATACGAAAAGGAGGACGAGAAGGAGGTGATGCAGAGGAAACAAAGTCTATATGGTGGTTAACATCTCGTAAGGGTGGTAACTGAGTCGGCTCTCTACAAAACATGCTCAAATTCACGCAACAGTTTAGAAAATACTTGTGGCAAAGGTGGTGCATCCACAATAGGCTGAACTGGTTGAACAGAAAGGATAGCTGCACAGTGGGCCTTCGGGAGGCTCCGTATGAACTGCTTCCCGGAAATAAGCTGATAGTCCTGCCGAGAAACACTACCGGGAAATATATGCTGAGTACCATCATGAGAGAATGTCAATGTCTGCTGCTGGAGGTCTACTGTAACCGCACCAAGGGATGCAAACCAATCAGCACCGAGGATAAGATCGTACCGTGTAAGTGGAATAATATGAAAATCTGCCTGACCAAGGAAGTCTCCAATCCGATATGAAAGCTGCTGATACATATGCGTGTTAGGAAAAGAGTGTGCACTGGCAACCTCAACATGCAAGGGATGAGGCGTAGTGACTGGCATAGCACGAATGCGTGTAGTAATATGACTGCTGAGAAACGAGTGAGTGCTACCCGTGTCAACAAGGGCAATAAACTCACGACCAGTGAGACGTAAGCGAAGACAGGTATGGCGTGGACCCGGCTTACCGGCCCAAGTAGCATAAGCAAGCTGAGCATGGCATACAGCTAGATCAGGGGGATCAGGAACAGGCTCAGTGGGTGTGGCAAACTGATCAACAGGTGGGTCATCATCAAGAATATGAAGGCATATGGCAGAATTAGGACTATCATCAGGTGTGTCAGCATCATGGAAATAGACGGCAGTAGTAGAATAGGAATTCAAAAGTAAAGGGAGGCAAAATGTGGACGGAAAACAGTGCGCCCTCCTACGGGCCCCCACTCCACATATAACCATATAATAAGGGCCCAAGGCCGGTCAATGTCATAAAAAAGGACCCAGTGCGGGTCATAAACATATAAAAAGGCTCTGGGGCCTGTACATGACTAATATAAAATGCGTAACCAAAAAAATACATAACCAACAATAAATGTAAAGAGGCCTGCGGAATATATGCAGAGTAGCCTAGTAGGCCTGTATCCTGTAGTCCGTAACTAGATGTACTTCTTGTAAATACAGAAATGCCTAAGTCACCGGCCTGTGGTGACCCTTGTAACAGAAATTTAAATAAAGCTGTTAATGATGTTTCTGAGCCTCAGAGTTGCATGTTGCTTTGGTAAAGGGTACTGGGTCATTAATTGCGAGTGGCTGGACTGACCACCTATTAGGGTTGACTGGTCAGCTGACACTTGTCATATGCTCACTGGGACATTTGGTCCAATGAATGAGTGACGCATGTCAGGGTTGACCGGTCAAACATGACACGTGTCATATGCTCACTGGGACACTTGGTCCAGTGAATGAGTGACACATGTCGACCTACATGTTTGCCCATGTGGCAGAGTACGGCCGAGTGGCGAGCGTCGACTGTGCATGGAATTGCCCATGTGTCGACGATAGGAAGGGTTAGGGTTTAGGGGTGCTTGAGGATTTTGGATAAGTGAGCCTAGAGAGAGGCATTCTCATCATAATCTATGCAGCAAAGGCTGGGAGGAGACGACGCAGTCAGCTCCACTGTGTTTGTGTTTGACGCTATGTGCTTGTAGGGAATCAGAAAGGCTGGAAATTTGTGGCGATCAGTGCATGTTTAGACGGGTGTCAGTAGGAAGTCATGGAGAGCCTGACATGAGCTATATGCCATCTTACTACAAGAAGAAATGAGACGACAAAATATTGTCAACAGGGACGATTTCAAGGAACATGCATTCCTGGCAAAGAAGCAAGAGCAAAGTTCCTAGAAGGGTGGCAAAGGGAAGCAGAAGAAGAAGCAAGATACAGAGGAGAATCAGTTAAATCGATCAGAAGATGAAAAGAAAGTAGTTCGAAAGGAAAACTGTTTTGTTTGTGGGAAATTAGGGCATTATGCAAAGGAGTGCTGGCACAACAAGTTCAAGAAGAAGCAAGATGGGAATTTTGCTGAAGAAGAAACATCTAATGCAAAATTGAGTGCTTTGGATCTTGAAGACTATGAGTTGTTTTCGGCATCAACATCTTCTGGTGGTGGCTTCTCGAAGAAAGAAGACTGTTGGTTTATTGATTCAGGAGCTTCGAAGCATATGACACCTAGGCGGAGTGGCTATCTAATTCTCAAAAATTAGATGATGGGTCAAATGTGAAGTTGGGAGATAACTCCACAAATAGTATAAAAGGAGTTGGAAAAGTACAAGTTCAACTACCTTCTGGGAAGATTGGTGACATTCAAGATGCGCTTTATGTACCAGGAATCAAGAAGAAATTACTTTCAGTATCAGCTATTGCAAAGCCACACATGGTGGTGCAGTTTGATGAAAGAGCGGTGTCTCATCAAGAGAAAAGATAATAAAGTAATAGCTGAGGGCATACTTGCAGGGCGGTTATACAAACTTCAGGCTCAGGTGGTGGATCATCATGTAAGTGTTGCGGATATTGGATCAGTAAGTAAGTTATGGCATGAAAGGTTTGGACATCTGAATTATAGAAGTCTACAAATCTAACATGGTTACAGGTTTACCTCAAGTTGTTTTTGATCACAAGGTTTGTGAAGGATGTGTCTTAGGCAACCATCATATAAAGAATTTCCGTCTAGTACATTTAGGGCGAGAAATGTTCTAGAACTTGTTCATATAGATTTGCGTGGTCCTATGAGAACTCAGTCTTATGGGGGAGCAAGTTACTTCATGGTGTTTGTGGATGACTATTCTAGGAAGACATGGATCTATCTTTGTTGGAGAAGGTGAACTCAACCAACCTTTTCCGACAAATTCCTCAAACAGCCGATAGTTTGGCACACCATCGATACCGACATTTGAAGATCCGATAGTTTGGACAGCCTCCGAACTATCGCAAGTCTACAAGTGCTGAAACGAACTATGAACAAACAAACTATCAAGCAATTCGAATTATTGAATTCCAAGCTTGACAGTCGTGAGACACAAAACTATCACGCTCAGCCGTAAAGCAACATTACAAGAAGAGATACATAGTTAGCTGATAGTTTAGCATAAATCTCTCTTGTAATGATTAGTTAAACTAACTTTTAATCCCATCTGGTGGAACATAAGTATAGAAGGATGTGTGTTGTCAGCTAAGAACAACAGAAATGTAAGAGGAGCGTCAGGCCGCTATTTCGTGTCGCACTGTCGATTCACTCTAAGAGAAGAAAATACAAAGAGATGTTTTGTTATTCCAGTTGTGTTTTTGCGTTATATCTATTTTGTTTGATTGATTGTTGCATTGCTTGTGGTTCATATTAGCATATCTTCTCGCACATTGTGCAGCACACTTCCACAATATATTGCGCACTATCGCATCATGGTATCAGAGCCAAGTCTTTAGATACAACATGGCTACTACAATTCAAACAAAAATCACGATCAATCTTGACGGCACAAACTATCGCATATGGAAGTTCAAGATAAAGACACTTCTAAAAGGCGAGGGGATATGGTCAGTGACCGATCTCACAGAGCCAAAACCTCTAGAGGGAGATCCAAGGAGGGCGGAATGGACAAGGAAGGATGAACGCGCAAGTATCCTCCATAAACGAAGACTTTCTCATGCAGATTGAAGATTGCCAAAGCAGCCATGAAGCATGAGAAAAACTACAACAAAGGTACAAAGTGAGAACAGTTGCATCATGTCGGGATTCAAAGTGAACTAGAAGCGGAAACATTCACAATAAATCGAGTGATTAACGTTCTATGAACAATCACAAAGAGGAATAGGATACTGATTACGGATAGTAAGCTTGTTCAAGGCATGGTAGTCAATGCAGAGGCGTTTGGTTCAATCTTTTTTAGCAACAAGAAGAACAGGGGCACCAAAGGGACTATGGCTAGGTACAATGAGGCCCTGACGTAAAAGAGAAGCAATCTGGAGCTGAACCTCATCACGTTCGACTTTAGACATACGATATGGTGCACGAGAAGGTGGGGTGGCACCAGGAATAAGATCAATACGGTGGTTGACATCACGTAATGGTGGCAGGACGTAAGTTCTGAAAAGACAACAGAATACCTATGCAATAAGTTAGAAATCACCTGAGGAAGAGGACCCACAGATGGTGAAAGAGAAGCAGAAACTGATGTACTTTGAATGGAAAGAAGAGCTGCACCCTGAGCCTTTGGCAAGCTACGCATTATACTGCTTCTTGGTAACCAACTGATAGTCACTCTAGGAATCAATACCAGCAAGTGAATGATGCTGACCAACATGAGTAAAGGAAAGTGTCTGCTGAGAGATCCACAGCAACAGTACCAAGTGAAGAGAACCAGTCTGCACCAAAAATAATGTCATACTGCTCCAGAGGAATGATGTAGAAATCTGCCTGACCAGAAAAGACACCAATGCGATAATCCAACCCCTGAAACATCTGAGAACTGAGAAAAGAATGGGAGCTAGCAACCTCAACACTGAGAGGCTGGGAAGCAGGAACAAGTGTAAAAAAAATGAACGTGTACTACCTGTATCTACTAAAGCAATATACTCTCGCCCCAAAATGCGGTCACGTAACTGAATAGAGCAAGGACCAGGACGCCCAACCCAAGTAGCATAAGCAAGCTGCACATGGCAAGCGGCAAGAGCAGGATCAGCAGGAAGCGGATCACCCGGCACATCAACAAGAGGTGGGTCAAGAGTATCAAGAATCTGGATGTAAATGTCAGAATCATCAAGAGTAATGGCCTCATGGTAAAAAACAGCTGTAGTAGGACCAGGAGCCTGACGACAGTCCCGGGCCATGTGGCCCGGGCTCTTACAACGATAACAGAGATGATTCTGCTGAATCTCAGCGAACTCTGTGGCTGAATAGCGACGAACAAAGGCGGAGCAGGTGCAGGAGGGCGAGCAGGAGCGGAAGTAGAAGAAGCCAGGGTAGGAGAAGCAGCCGAAATAGTAGGCGTCCCTAAGCGAGGGCGGGAAAATGAGAAGAAGTGGATAACTCAGGGTACTTATGCTGCAAGGTAGTAGCCAAGGAAATAGCATCAGAGAGAGTAGGAGGCCGGAAGGATGATACATCATATTGTAAAGAACCTCTAAGACCAGCAATAAAACGTGAAATAAGCTCAGTAGGTTGGAGATCACCAAAAAGGTAAGAAAGCTCAATAAATTGGTCAATATAAGCAGTCAACTCACCAGTATGGGTAAGGCTGCGAAACAGATCACGTTGACGAACTAACCACTGGGGGTCAATCATAGTCATACGAAGTTCATGATGAAAGGTAGATATATGCAACCCCTCACGAGCAGGCTAAGAATGATAAACACGCCACCAAGTCTGAGCTCAACCATCTAGATGTAATGCAGCCAACTGGACCTTCTGGGTTTGAGTCTTGGGATACATAAAAGAAAATAGGTCTCTAAATTAGAGAACCAATTCTCCAAAATATTCCCATCAAACGAACCAGAGGAAGTGGTAAGCTGGATGCGATCGCGAAAATCACGTCCTTCGTTTTTGCAGATACTGAAGCAAATCGTTTTGCATAAACAGAAGCTAATCCGAATAATTTTGGCAAATTGTTTGCAAACATTTTTGAAATCGATCCAGATTTGGAAATGAATATCAGATACTGAAGCAAATCATTTTTGCAGATATATTCATTGGCTATTCATTTCAATTGTATCTGCTTCAGTATTTCTGCTATTCATTTGGATTGCGACCAGCGGTGGATCCCTGCGTGATGAGGAAAAATTTGCAAATTTTTTTGCGATCCAGGACAACATTTCTGGTCCTTGATCGAAGGCGATCCAAATCGCATGATCCGGATCATTTTTGCAGCGAATTGTGATCTGCTGCAACCTTGGTTTGTTTCTTATTTTCTTCTTTGTCCCTTGGTGCTATGTTCCACATCTTGGATGAAAGATTAGAACTTGTGTACTATCAAGCCTATTCAAAGTGCATTGCAAAGTAATCTAGTCATAAAGTGTAGCCATGCAAGAAAGCGACAAAATGTTGCACTAGAATAGCATCAAATGAGAAACGTCTCTTACATTGTTTGAATCAGGAAGTTGGTGAAGTCTATGCTTGAGCAAAGGAATACCACTCTCAAAACATGGTAGCACATTGTCGCCAAAATAGAAGCGTTCCTGAAACCACAAGCGAAGTTGAGATTGGCTTTTATTCTAGTAGCATGGGACAACCTAAAAGATGCTCCTTACAAAGAAGCATAGACTCTATAACAATCGCTTGGAGATTACAGCTTCTTAAAAATGAAAGAGAAACACATCTTGATTGTCATACAGAAATCTCAAATTTATGATGGTATGATTTCATAAAAACAACAAAGCAGCATCATAAATTACAAGGGCAAATTGCAATGCAAGTGTGTGGAAACTTATATACAACCCACATGGCTGCCTTATAACACCATTAGTATCCAAAGCATCAATTGCATGTTACTTTGTAGAGTTCTAGCCAAATAACAGCCACACCTACAAGACCACAAACTATAGTAACAATATTCAAATGTACTTGTAAAACTACAAAATATAATATTCTTCATCACAAATGTTCGATGACTTCAGATAAGCAATCGTTTTAATTCCCATTAGAATAGGCAACAATTTACTAGTTTAAGACACGAATAAGAATAAACTCTTCCAATAAGAATAATGTCCGAAAGAGGGAATTTCATATTCCAAGCAATTGCTACAACTAGCAACAATACCTGTTTCATCAATAACTTAGAATGGACCATGCAATGAGGGCTAACTTTATGTCTTACAGCCATGTTGGCTTGAACAACATAAAAGCCAACAAAACAAAACACTATCATCAGTGGACGAGTAGGAAGAAAGGGAATCCTCCTCAAGGATGCATAGTTGTCTCTGTGAACCTTTGCCCCCAGCCTCTAGGTCTACCAAAGCCTCACCAGGCCACTGCTTCCTCAACCTATGATACTGTTGTCTCCAACTCAAATTGCTAATCCATCAGCGTACCTTACGCCTACCCCCCCATGTACAAGTGATGCAAGTTCCGCCGTGTCTCAGCATCAGAAAAATCAAACCCGACATCCTTGGCTATGTCCATCTCCATCTCATCATCCAATGCCTCCTCATCAAATCCCTCCTCTTCATCTCCCTCCTCAACGTCATGGACCTATTAGTCTTGCGATGCCTCCTATCATGACGAGTCAGCTCCCGATGGTACTTCAAAAAGATCACACTATCAATCACAGCCTATGTTCATGCATGGCCTGCTACAATGTCTCTGGATCTAAGGCACTCCTCAGCGTTCACCTACCTAGGCGTACCATCTCTCTGCATGTGCCTGACTAGTCACAAGTTGGTGGTGCAATAAACCAACATGTTCATCTGGGGAATGTTGAGCCTGTTGCACCTCTTCATGTGCATAAGTGACCAAGTACTCAAGTTCCAGTCACAAGCCGAGGCAGAACAATCTTGAGCAAGGATATGAGTGGTAAGAGCAATAATGTCTAGGGCGAATTTACCCACCATACCCCACCTTGTGAGCAGCTCTAGCAAAAACTTGTCATACTCCTGAGATTCAATGAAACATCCCTATCCGCACTCAAAATCCAACGAGGGGCCATGACTTGCACAAAGATGAGGGACGTTGTTAGATTCTGAAAGCAATGAGGAGTTGACGATAACACGAGTAGACAAAACAAGATGGGTTAGATAGCCCTATTGGGGGACAACCCTAACCTAGATACACATTCTGCATGTATGTCCTCCAGTTGTCCACTAGCTCAACATCTATGCACATGCCTCAATAGCCAACATAGGGTGAAGCAAATGAGCAACTACGTATATGGGCTTGTGGAAGAAATTCCACCTATCAAGTCGCTTCTTTTGAATAGCTGACATCCTACAAAAACAAAAAAAAGTAACCATTTCATTGTAGAAACAACAACTCAACAATGCTAAAACACGTAGACAAAATGAATGCACAAAGTAGATTACAAAGAGGTAGACATGCGCTCATCAAAAAAGTGGTCACTAAAGGGTCTCCCCAATCCTTTCCATAAACTCAAAAATGAGGCCAAGTACAGAACCCTTAGGATCCACCAGCCTCGGCACATGGTACACTCACTGTAGGACCTCAACCAATTGTTCAACGTGTCGCCAAAAATCATCTCCAAAAACCAGAGTCCAACTGGCTCACTGCTACGATGCCATTGTGGTAACTTAGGTTAGGGCTGGCTATTGTCTAGAGCAATGTAGGTCGAACCCGAAGCAACAATGTGGTAGGCAAAGTGTGCGGGTGCTAGCTTCTTCATATCCAATGGGCTATATGTCCTAGACATGGTATTAGGAATTAATGTTTATTTGATATCCCTTAATGATGGTTTGGCCATGCCTGCGTGCTATTTTTAGGGGCCATTCTATTTATAGTAAATTCGTTTTTTAAGGCTTATGCATGTAGGTGGGTGCACTACAAATAGATTAGGATCTATTTAGTACTTAGTTCATTTTTGGTTCTTACCATAGTTACGAATAAAGCCACAGCTGATCTAAAGCTAAGGTATGAAAGCATCACATAAGCAAGACTTAAGCTATGAAAGTAGCACATAAGCAAGACTTAACCCTAGAAAGCAGGAAAGAGAGAGGTTAAGGAGACTAAAGAGAGAGATCAATATCATCAGCTGAATGACAAATGACACAGTTTCCCTACTTATAGCCAAGAGGAAGCCCTAAAAGGAAGCTTCCAGTGGCTAGGGCCCAACTGGGAGGGATAATAGTGCGCCCTCCAAGAAGGACGCGGCGAATATATTGAGCCGAGTCCATAACTCTCCCCGACACAAAAAAAAGACCCAGCTGCCGAAAAGATAACCGGATCAAATAGCAGCAAGCCCTGGTGCATCAACAGCTAGAGGAACATCTGATGTAGAGGAATCAACAAGTGCAGCAAGAGCACGAGCCTGATCCGCAAGTAATGGTGTATGATAAAAGAAATCAATAGGCTCCCATGTGGCCTCCTCAATAGGACGACCATCCCACTGGACCAAAAACTGAATCTGCCGGCGGCGTCGACTATGGTATAGACGGACCTGTAATATAGCAGCAGGTAAAAATGGAAATAACTCTGGAGTAGTAGGAAACTCAAGATCACAAGGAGCGTCATCCTCAATAGCAGCACGTAATAAACTGACATGGAATACATCACAGGCGCGTGTGGAAGCAGGAAGCTGTAAGCGATATGTAACTGGACTAAGAACCTCCACAATGCGATAAGGCCCATAATAACGTGGTGCAAGCTTCTCAGTAGAAGCATGGCCCTAGACAAAATGATGACATGCAAACCGTAAGCGTAGATAAACCATATCTCCAAGCTGAAACTCAACATGGCGGCGGTGGCGATCAACTGAGGTCTGATAACACTGCTGAACATGCTGTACATGAGAACTGGCTCGGGTAATAAGCTCTCGAGCACCTGATAGAAAAAATGCAAGTGTAACAGGTGTATCCTCAGGAGGAAGAGGAATGCCAGGTAAAAGAGGTGCATAGCCATGAGATAATAAAAATGGTGAGACACCTGTGTTGGTACTAACAGAGCTATTATAGCTATACTCTGCTAAACATAAATGTTGATCCCAATCCTTCCCTGAAGGAGTAACAAAATGGCGTAAATAATCCTCAAGGATCCTGTTAAGGACCTCAGACTGCCCATCAGAAGTAGAATGATAAGCAGAACCTATAAAAAGCTGAACATCCAAAATATGCATAAGCTCTGTCCAGAATATGGATGTAAACTTACTGTCCTGATCAGAAAGGATAGTACGAGGAAATCCATGCAGGCGGAAAATCTCTGATAGGAACAAACGTGCACACTGCTCTGTTGTGATAGTACTGCGAACTAGGATAAAATGTGCCTGTTTCGAGAACCTGTCAACTACCACCATACATGAATCGTGACCATGCTGGGTATGGGGAAGGCCAAGGATAAAGTCCATAGATATATCAGTCCACTGGCGATGAGGAATAGGCCAACTCTGGAGCAAACCAGCAGATTTAGCACGGGAGTACTTATTACGAAGACAAAAAGAGCAGGTACGAATAAGTACAGCAAGCTCAGATCGAAGAGAGGGCCAATAGAAATGGTCTTTAAGACGAGCATAAGACTTCTGAAAACCAAAGTGACCCCCAACAGGAGAGGAATGAGCATCCGACAACAATTGGGAACGGATACCCAAAGAACTAGGGATACAAAGAGAATCATAATGATAAAGACGATTGTCAATAATGGAGTAAACCTGATGAGGACTGGACGATACAGGTGGGGCAGAACTATAAACATCACGAAAATCAGGACATGTAAGGTATGTTGCAGGTAGGGCATCAAACCATGGAGGAATAGTAGAAACGAGTGTATTTAACAAAGCTGGAAGACGAGATAATGCATCAGCAGCAGTGTTAGCACGACCAGGACGATACAATATGGAGAAATTAAAAGACTGTAAAAACTGCAACCAACGAAATTGACGATCACTAAGGTCACGTTGAGAAAACAGATAACGTAAAGACTGGTGATCAGTAATAATGTCAAATGGGACTCGATACAGATAATGACGCCACTTCTTAAGAGCCTAGATAATAGCAAGAAGCTCTTTCTCATGCACAGAATAACGTTGCTCATAAGAGCGAAGACGACGCGACTCATAAGCAATAATACATTGTGACTGGCGAAGTAAAGCACCCAAACCAACATTACTAGCATCAGTCTCAACAAGAAACTTCTGATCAAACTGTGGTAAACACATAACGGCAGCATCAACAACAGCACGACAAAGAGTATCAAACGCTGTCTGACAATCAGAAGTCCAAAGAAAAGTACTAGACTTCTTCAAAAGTGCATGAAGAGGAGCTGCGATAGTGGCAAAATGAGGAACTGGATGACGAAGGTGAGTGGCTAACCCAAGAAACATACGAACATGATGAATATCAGTAGGTATAGGCCAATCCTGGATGGCCTGAACCTTATGAGGGTCCAGACGAATGTGACCATTACAAATAAGAAAACCAAGAAACTCGATCTCAGAAACAGCAAAAGAACATTTAGACAACTTAGCAAATAACTGGTGGTATACAAGTAACCCGAAAGACAGAGGAAAGATGGGCAACATGCTCAGCAAGAGACTGACTAAAAATAAGAATATCATCAAAATAAACCAAGACACAATGACCAAGAAGCGGACGCAAGACGTTATTCATCACATTCTGGAACGTAGGAGGGCCATTAGTAACACCAAAAGGAAGCACGTGAAATTCATATAAACCAAGATGAGTACGGAAAGCAGTCTTATGTTCGTCAGAAGGGTGCATCCTGATTTGGTAATATCCAGAACGAAGGTCTGTCTTGAAAAAGATTTTAGAGGTACCGAGCTGGTCAAAGAGGTCATCCATGTGTGGAATAGGGTACTGATTACGAATAGTCAACTTATTTAAAGCACGGTAATCAATACAAAGGTGTTTGGTACCATCTTTCTTATTAATAAGAAGAACAGGAGCACCAAAAGGGCTGTGACTAGGAACAATGAGACCCTGATCTAACAAGGCAGTAATATGGAGCTCAAGCTCATCACGCTCAGATCGAGACATACGATAAGGGGGACGGGAAGGAGGAGCAGAACCAAGACGCAAGTCAATATAATGGTTCACGTCACGGAATGGTGGTAGCGTCGTAGGTTTTGAAAAGACAAAAGCATACTGATGTAATAAGTCAGAAATCACCTGAGGAACAACTGCTGGTGTAGAAACTGGAGGAACTGGTACTGCCCGCTGAACACATAATAAGGTAGCACAATGAGCCTTCGGCAGGCTGCGAATAAACTGCTTCCCAGTAATCAACTGGAAGTCTCCCTGAGAATCAATGCCAACAAGTGAGTGTGTAACTGCATCATGTACAAATGTCAATGTCTGCTGTGTCAAGTCCAGTGTAATGGCTCCAAGAGATGCAAACCAATCAGCACCAAGGATAAGATCATAACGCTCCATAGGTATAATGTAAAGATCTGCCTGTCCAGAGAAATCTCCAATGCAGTATGGTAAACACTGAAACATCTGAGAACTAGGAAAAGAATGAGAACTGGCAACCTCAACCGTGAGAGGCTGTGAAGCAGGAACAGGTGAAGCACGGATCTGACTAGTAATATAACTGCTAATAAAAGAATGAGTGCTACCAGTATCAACTAAAGCAATATACTCACGACCTGTAATACGTACAAGTAACCGAATGGAGCGAGGACCAGGACGCCCTGTCCAAGTAGCATAGGCAAGTTGAGCATGGCAAATAGCAGGAAGTAAATCAGTGGAAGGCTCAGAGGATAAGTCAGGCTCATCAGAAATATGAATCATGGAGTAGTGCCCTCATGGTAAAAAACAGCAGTAGTAGTAGGGAGAGGCTGGCGGCAATCACGGGCAAGATGGTCAGGACCCTTACAACGAAAGCAAAGACGCTTCTGCTGAAGATCAGCGAACTCAGCGGACGTGTAACGTCGGACAAAAGCAGGTCGAGGAGTCGGAGGACGAGGAGGCGAAGGGGCAATGGAGAGAGCTGGAACAGAAGGGGCCGGTGTAGGGGTGGACGTAGCGAGAAAAGATGAAGCAGAAGGACGGGGTCGGGAGAAGCGGGAAAGAAGGGTGTCAAAGTACTTATGCTGTAAAGTACTGGCAAGAGACATTGCCTCAACAAGTGTGGTAGGACGGAAGGAAGAAACATCACAACATAAAGCACCACGAAGCCCAGCAATGTAACGAGAAATAAGCTCAGTGGGCTGTAGATCTGTGAAAAGATAAGAAAGCTCCATAAACTGATCTGTATAAGAAGCAAGATCACTGGTCTGAGTGAGACTACGAAATGTATCACGTTGGCGGTCAAGCCACTGAGGATCAATCATAGCATGGCGGAGGTCACGGCGAAAAGTATGCCATACATGGAGCCCTTCCCGATCAGGATCAGCTCTATAAACTCGCCACCACGTGGCGGCACATCCATCTAAATGTAAAGCAGCCAATTGGATCTTCTGAGGATCAGTCTTAGGGTAAATCTGAAAATATGTGTCAAGCTTAGCAAACCAATTCTCTAATAAGTTCCCGTCAGAGGAACCGGAATAGGTAGCAAGCTGTACCTTATCACGAAAGTCTCGAGCAAAGTGTGGCTCAGGAAGGGGGGGACGAGGAAAGAAACCAGGAGGTGGGTTAGATGGAATGAACGGTCCACCACCAGGCTGACTAGCAGAAGAAGATGGAAATCCAAATGGAGGGGGAGTCCCAAATGTAGGAAAAACAGGAGCTTTACCAGGACCATGAGGCTGTAAAGAATCAATCTGTGACTGCATAGTAGCAAAGCCGGTCATAACTGAATCGAAGCGAAGAACGAGGCCAGAAAGGGTCTCATCCATGCGACGAAACTGATTGGATAAGGTTTCCTGAATAGTCTCACTCGGGGTAGGTGAATGTGCCATAATGATAGTGGAAGGAATAGACAAAAACTTGAGGGAGCGGACTCTTGTCGTCACCCCAAATTAGCCTATTACAACCAATATTATCACAATTGAAAAAAGGCAGCAATGAACAATGGAGAAGCGGGAAACGAGGGCTGTAAAAATGCACTGGACAGCCAGGGGAACAATGTGAATTTGAAAGATTAAACGGAGTCAGAATTCCTGAAAATGTGGTGGAGAATGAGCGCGCGACAGCCTTTTGATAAGCTGTAAAAGATGGCTGGAGATGGAGAAAAAAAATTAGGCAAAAGTGACAAGTTGGGAGTGCTGAGGCAGCGATGTACAGGTTGAAGAATTTTGGCTGTTTGGAATAGCAAATGATGTCGGAATTGGGTAGTTTTTGGATGAGGATGGGCGCTGGACAGTTAGGGAACTAAAAATGGAAGATGGCTGCAAACTGGAAATATATCAAACGAAAGTGACAGGTCGGAAGGTAGGGACAGCGATGGAAAGGAAGAGGAGGAGCGCTGGGCAGGAAGGAGTGGAAGGAGCAGCGATGGAACAGGGCTGTCAAAGTGGCAATGGAGCTGTAGGAACAGCAATCGAGGAGGCAGCAAAGAAAAAATTCCAGATTGTGCTCAGAAAAGTGCTCTGATACCAAGTTACGAATAAAGCCACAGCTGATCTAAAGCTAAGCTATGAAAGCATCACATAAGCAAGACTTAAGCTATGAAAGTAGCACATAAGCAAGACTTAACCCTAGAAAGCAGGAAAGAGAGAGATTAAGGAGACTAAAGAGAGAGATCAATATCATCAGCTGAATGACAAATGACACAGTTTCCCTACTTATAGCCAAGAGGAAGCCCTAAAAGGAAGCTTCCAGTGGCTAGGGCCCAACTGGGAGGGATAATAGTGCGCCTTCCAAGAAGGCCCCCACTCTCCAGTAATATGTCCAAATGGCCTAATAATGAATAATAAGGCCAAAGGCCAACCATATAGTCTGAATGTCACTAATGAATAAAAAAGGGCCCAAGGCCTGCTTATGCATAAAGTAAAGTAACTGTAAATGTAAATGGACGCGGCGAATGTAATGAGCCGAGTCCATAACTACCATATATAGGTAGTATTATTAATAAATAGCTTTCATCTACTTTAGACTCATTAGCTTTTATCAATCATTAGAGAAACTATATTTTTAGGGGCCATTCTATTTATAGTAAATTTGTTTTTTAAGGCTTATGCATGTAGGTGGGTGCACTACAAATAGATTAGGATAATTAGTACTTAGAAGTTCATTTTTGGTTCTTACCATATATAGGTAGTATTATTAGTAAATAGCTTTTATTTACTTTAGGCTCATTAGCTTTTATCAATCATCAGAGAAACTATATAAGAAGGCTGGTGCCCCACCACAACTATTCCATTCACTTCCATTATGCTAGAGCAATTGCTCAATTCTCCTATGATCTGAATTCTCTCTATGCTTGGTTTTGTGTGAGTGCTAGTAGGACTAGTATCTTCATCTAGAATTTGTATCACAAATTCTGACACATGGCAAGGGCCCTTTTCTTCTTGGTCACAAATGTGACCAAGAAGAGGGCATTGGATATATGGTGGAAACCCAGGGGACGCCTCCTATGTCGTGCATCAAAAAATCGAGGCAATGTGCTGCACAGGAGGTTCACACAATGGCAAGATAGTCTCTTTCCAAAAGCTCACCCATGGCCACACAATTGCAAGCATTGTCGGTGACCACCTGCACTACATGTTGCACCCCCACCTCAATAACTATTGCAAGTATGTGCTCTTAAATAAACTCTCCTGACTCAACAACACCAGCTCAGGCAACATCCAAACCCCTGAGAAACACAGTGCCCAATGGACATGAAACCAAGATATTGATAGTAGGCATGTGCCTAATATCAGTCCATCCATCTGATAGAATAGAGCAACCATATGCGGCCCAGGCATGTCGTATGGACTAAGCTCCATCACGATCCATGCATGTTCCTCTCTCACATGGCGAATACCCAAAGCCTCACATGTGGGGGGGGGTCTTCAAGTGTGTCACAAACTACAATCTCCCTCATCAGGTCATGAAAGATGGTGGTGTCAACCACGACAAATGCAAGGTAGCCACTTAAAAAAAACAAAGTGTGTGAGTCTAGTGGCTACCTCATGGTGTGTCCGTTGCCACCCTATACACATTGTGCTCTGTAAATATTTGCCCAACCCATCTTGTGCAAGTGCATGTGGTCATGGCCTAGCTCTAGGGAGTGACTATGCTCCACCCTGTGGTCTCGCTCCAACACCTTATGTAGTTGCCTTGGGAGCTATTGACTTTATTAAACCTAGGCCACTACGCTCAGTAGGCCCTCCACCAATAGACTTCCCTGATGGTAATGCCTCTCCCATAGATGTTGGTGCTGGTGCTATTGTTAATGGAGGTCGTGATGGCCCTGCCTCTATCGATGAAGTTAGTGATGGCCCAATTGCTGCTGTTACTGATGATGAACTAGGACATGATGGCCATACGGCTGATGATGAAACAAGTTGTGATGGACCAATCTTGGCACTAGAAGGTGCACCGCTACTGCTAGCCCCTAATCCTATGCCAATAAAACCCTGTTGTCCACTAATCTATAGCCTAGGCCCATGAGTTGGCTCAGTCTCTACTACTCCTCCATATGTGCTCAGTAGGCATTCTCGCTAAAGTGCTTGAACTACTATGCATGGGGCAATCCCCATTGACCTCTCATCTAACCTAGTCAAACCAAGCAAATGCGACCTAATCCTTGTTGTCGTACTACAAAGGTACCACCGCAATAGAGACAATGCCATCTACGAGCACCTGTCCCTACAAAAACTATATTGTCTCCCTCCAAGAGATCCACCCATATGCCTTGTCCCACCACATGCATGGCTATAGAAACCCTCAAACCCTAAAAAAGGTCAAAATTTCAATGCAAAGTGGATAGGTGGACAAAAAAAAAAGTTAACACACCTCTAAAGACACCTCTCAATAACTCTTGATGTTAAGAGATGCACCTAAACCCTAAACCTAGAAACAACTATGCAAAGAGGGCCTCATGCACATCAACCACATGAATCCTTATGCCAACCACCTACACCAATAGAACCTTGGGAACATGCAATCACTCTTCCCTAGCAACCCTACAGCCAAGAGGATTCACTCAAAATGATACACTTTAGCCTCCAAAGCACAGATAAAAAATGGTGGAAAAAAACTTCAAGGTGTTTTGCTTGCAAATCTCCACGCACTTTCTCCATCTCCATTATGCTACAATCACTCTCCACTCGCTACCTTGACATAGACACATGCCTCCCATTGCAACCTCAAAAAGCTCCATAGAAAGCGCGCCCAAAAACTGGGATTTGTGACTGATATAAAAAAATTTCCAATTTTATTTGAGAGTGTTCCAACAGAATCTAGTGAACAGATTCAGGTCTATCAACAAACTGTAGGCAACGATCAGATCTACAGGTCTCATCCAACTCGGAGATCAGATTCAGGTAGCATGTAGCAATCCAACAATAGAAAATCAGCAATCTGATCCGACAGTAGGCAGTCAGCAACCAAATCTGTCAGCGATCTGACTCAGACAGCATTCCAGCTCAGCCAGGCAGCAATCAGGTCTGTTCTTATAGTAGACAACCAACTAACAGGTCTGTCAGCGTTCTATAGGCAGCGATCCAAATCTAACAACGATTTGATCCCAGTCAGCATTCTATTTTCCAGCTGTTTGCTCTACACATTCACCAATCTGCCCTGCAAATCTGAATCTCTGAGAATTGAGATCTGATCTGAATCTCCACGCTTTGCTGTCCTATAGCAACCCCAGTTCTAAGGCAGATCTCCATAATCTCTTCTTGCAGCACAGCCCTTCTCCTTGTAGCACTAGATCTTCTCACAAAGCTGCCACCGTTGTAGATAAAGATCAAACTTGAGAGCTGAATCAACCTGCATGTGATGATTGACTCCGTTCGTTAAGTACCTCCTTGTTCTCTCGAATCTTGAACCAAGCTCTGATACCATGTTAGAAAACCGACTTGCTCATAAGTAACCCAAGACAAGATTCCTATTGTGATGAAACAATAGCCAAACACATGAGAGAGAACACGTGATGAGAAACTCCAACTATGTGCTAATTAATGTCTCTATGTATGGTAAACGCACCAACACCTATCTATAGCAAAACTTGTGCTCCAAATCAAGCACTAGAATCTCGAACTTGACCGACTAAATTCTAACTTGACTTTTACTAAATATAGGTAAAGGCCCCTAGAATTAGCACGCAAGCATGGCCCAATAATCCTAATTAATCCTAAATGACAACATTAAGGGAATAATAATGTGAAATTCTAACAACATGGACATGCACAGATTGCGAGGATGCAATTGTTGTGTCTTGTGAAGTAGCAGATCACTAAGGTTTAGGAAGGGGAAGAACCTTGATGCATGTTCAAGGAAATCTCAGCAGTCAGGATCAGCATTACGACTAGGAGTTGTTTTGCAATCAAAGTGCAAGGTGAAGAAAGGATCCAAAAGAGTAATCAGAACAGTTTCATCGAAAAGTGGAAGGATCAACAGTTGTTTGGGGCAAGTGGCTCTATGTGTGAGATAGAGGCAGGAGATTCCATGGAGAAGATGATGTCAAGAACTTTGTGTGAGAAAGTATTTGAGGGGGAGTATCAATTACTTTGTGTGAGGAAGTATTGCATACGTTTTATCTTTCTATTGGGGATGCTCTATTACTTGCATATTTGGTATGGTTTATGGATGACATTCTATTGGTATCATTCTTAAGAAGTGGTTCAAGACAGGAATGCAAACATGAAGTGTATATCCAGAGGGAGTAATTCAAGCTAAGTCCATCGTAGGTCAAAGCGTTTGTTGCTTCGCGTTATGGAGATCGGCCAAGTAGTATTTTAACATGACATCATTATATTATTGTTGTTTTAATACGTACATATTTTTGTATTTATTGAATAATCCTTGGTCAAATTGTGTATAAGGTATGAAAGCCTAGGCTTATGATCACCTTGGTTCACATTTCTAGAATTCTGGATTCACTCGATTGTATTCAAGCAAAGTTAATATTCTTTGTAGGTTCTATGATAGATCACGAGATGGATGTAAGCTCAGAGTTAGGATCTATTGTTTCAGTAGACAACAAATTTGTAATGGAATCATATTGAAGCATTGACATCGAAGTTTTGGAAGATAAAGAAATGTAGCCTGTTCATGAAAGAGACAATTGAGGATATTTTCCGTTGGTGTTACATTAGAAGAAGGTATCTGCTTGGATCAAGCAACATTCCCTACATCATGACACAAGTTGGATGTCAGTTTTGAAGAGGACAATTACTTCTTCATAGGAGATTTTGAGATTTGTCATAGTGATGTACAAGTGTCACAAAATTTTGCTATCCTTATGATCATTCTCACTCTTGCTTGGTTTCTTTGAGTTTCGAGGAAAGTTGAGTTCAAGCGGATTTTGCTATTGTATTCCCTTTGCGATGATTTCTTGCCAAGATTTTGATGGAAGCTATTCCTTCTTGTATTTGCAAAGTTGGATACTTACGTCTAGAATGGTATGGTAGCACCATAGTTTTTGAAAGATCAACAAACTAGATTGTAGGCACCCAAGTAACAGTTCAAACTTTGCTTTTCCTTCAAAGCTCAAATTGCCTCGTACCAGTCACATTCCACTTCTTTTCTCCTTGATTAGTTTTGATATCGAACTCTTGATACACATCAACTCAGATAACATAAGCAATTATGTCATAGGTAAACATACAGATTACTAATGGTAAACCCCATACATAAGAGTACCAACAAAAGATGCATATACCTAAACAAAGTAAACACATACATTAGCTTAGTAAGCGTACTGCAATTGAACTGATAAGAAGGACCAATAATATCATCATAACTGATTGCAAGAATATTCATGAACAAACTTGCTCTAAACAACTCGCTAATGTATGAAAAGTCTTAAGTACAAGTTCCACATACAAACCACTTACAAAATTGAGAAGCTTCTCAGATCCTCAACATTGGCTCAAACAAAGGCCCTGTACAGGTCTTGAGAAAAAATCATCCATAGCCCATGTAATCAAAAAGAGGGGGCCTTTGTGTATTGAACTAAGGCCCACCGAGGTTCCTCTCCAAATGAAGGTTCAAACCTAATTGTCTCGATTTATACAGAGTCAATAGGCACGTAGCTACTTTCATGACTAACTAAACACAATTTCTTGTTGATTGGGAAAAATCATAAAATATCTTATACAATAACTTACTTGGAGAGCATGAATGTCAAATATCACAAGACTTGTTGGGCCTCCTCTTGAAATGGGAATATTGGACAAGATCCTCGCCAAAGTAAAGGCTGTAGCGACATCACCCTCGTCTTCCATCCGCTCTACTGTGCCAGTAGGAAAGAATGGTAAAACCAATGTGAATGATGAGACAAACATTCGAGGAAGAGCATAGATGATCGACAGTTGTTCAAAAATTACTCCGGGAGAGCTGAAAGATGCCAAAAAGGCAACATGTTGACCACGAATGCCATGCGCATTTGGAACAAAAAGGTTTGGAAAGCCATCCTCGAAAGTTCTGCGACAAGCATCAACAACTTGCAACTAAGTACATGCTTGAAATTGACATGTCAAGTGATCAGCAAAACATCCACTAACTATAAGAAACTCATAGTAACAAAATAGAAAGAGGGCATCGTTATCATCAATAGCATAGCATTAGTTCCAAAATGGCTAACTAGTTTAAAAGCTCTATACACTTGTGCCATAAATATCATGCCAATGTTGCAAGACCCTTTCAATAGTTGACGCTAAATGATTTGTTATAAAATCACTGACCCATGTCGACGGTCTTGTGTGTTACACAGTTGTAATTGAAGCTATTACGATTTGTTATTTAGCATCACACAAAAAGTTACATTGTGATTTACGTTGGTCCTTCATTCAATGTACTTGCAATGTGCTTAACTTTAATAAATAGCTATAAGAGCCCATGATAGTGTAATTTATGATGGTTCAGTCCTTACATGTGTGTGATAGGACTTCAGCACTAGTGGACCAAATATGAAGGAACACTCTAGTTGTCACTTTATCGCCCTCACTTGGATCATCTCATTGTATCTTGTGGGTCTATGCTCTCATGCAAACTCCGTGTTCTCTCTCCTCATCTCTCTCAATCGTGCTGCGATCTTCATCATGGTGAAGCCGGCTATGGTTAACGCCCATTACGATCCAGCATGCAGTAGATTTCCTATATAGAGAGAGAGACACACACACATTCTAGATGAGTAGAGATTTATTTTTGTCAAATAAAGGAGATTAGTTGCTTGCTGAAATGTGAGATTGCAGAATGCATGTAGGAACCTGTTTTTTGGTGAAATATAGGGGATTTGTTTCTTGTCGAATTCCATGCGAGATTGCATAATGCATGTGATAGAGTTCCACGCTAACGGACTTTGTTTTCACGACTAGAATGGCTGACTTCTTCATACCTGTATGATGTTAATCCATGACAGTGAAGTTTTGCTGGTTGTGAAAGTCAAAAGGAAGTCCCGGGCAATTCTGTGAAGATTCAACCCTACAGAATGGCCTTCAAACTTTCAATAAATAATTGGTCCAGCTCTTACTTGAGGTCTTGTGCATTGCTTTTTTAAGCCCTTTGTGCTAATTTGAAGACCCGAACATATGCATCTAGTGACCAAGGAGAAGGTAGGCCCAAATGCAGAGGCCCAATCTTATGGAGCTACATGTTGGCTAAAGGAGGTAGCAACAATATCAGTCAGTGGCCCAATCTTATGGAGCTACATGTTGAGATAGGGGAGGTAGCAACAATATCGGTGGCTACCGATAGCAGTTCAGAGAGGTCAAGGACAACCCAAGTAGAGGCACAGGATCACAACATTATCCATCAAGGTCCTCACTGGAGATAGAGTCTTCATTCGGAGAGTCGAAGGACTTGAATTGGCCATCAAAGGAGGTGGAGGTTGAGCCAAGACGTTCTCGTAGGCCATATGGAGCCCATTTGTTGTTGGTCATCAAAGTCTAGGCACACTATGCATTTTCAAACAGCAAACTAGGATTGATTCCTCGATGTCCACTCACCTATGTTAAAGGCACAGATTGAACATGTAACATGTAGCATCGTATTCAGCTCTAACCACAAGCTGCTTCACATTTTCATTTACGACTCATGAGTCATTCATAATGGACTTTGATGGCAAGCGCAATCTTGCTCCTCTTCATCTTGTCCTTCGAGTCTGTAAGTCGAATGTGGAATGTTTACAATATGGTCAATCATCATGTCTCCTTTTAGTAAGCTGGTTATTTCTGCATGTTCTGAAAATGATATCTCATGCAATTTTTTGCTTTACAAGTCACTGGCATATGTTTTATGATGGAATAGGCTAACATTTTATCTAAGCTCACCAAGTTGTAGCCATGAAGAACTCTATCATCATGGTAACCACTTATAGCTGCAGCTCTTAAAATTACTACCAACCAAGGTTGTCTACAGTACTTAAAAGATGTTGAGTCTACAATAATACCCAAACATAGCATAAAAGAAGCATGCAAATTGCAACTTCATGGAGTCCACCCAAAGAGTATGAGAACATCATGTCATACCCTTTGAAGCCTAAACTTCAAGTGACTTTCTTCACTTTGACCAATTCAGCTGTGGTCAATTATGACCACTAGATTCTGAAGGCAGAGTCTTGCAAACATGTTCTAGAAACTTTAAAGTGTGATCTTCCCTTTTTTGCTTTACAATTACCTTGCATAACCTTATAGCCTAATAGCTCGCTATAGCAATTTGTGGTTTTGTGCCCTGCAAAGCCTGAAAATGAGTTCAAGATGCTTTCTCAAACTCGTATGCTGTAATACTTGAATAGGCTCCTAAACCTTTAACTGTCTATATTAGAGATGCATACTAATAATTCTATTATATCCCAAAACTGTGCATACAGTATGTTTCTCCCTGTTTATTCACCACTTATCAAATGTTGTCAAAAAAAAAATTGGAAAAAAATAGCATATTTGATTGAAAGGTTGAGCATTTTTCATTCTAAACCTTGCGTTTTTCAAGCACATATATTTAGATTGCAATGAAACTGTGTATGCAAACATGCACACCATGCACATGTCAAGGTCTAACTCCAGTCAATAGGGTCCACAGACCAACTAGATGCCTAACCTCATGTTGAAAGCCTTGATTAACCATTATGGACATAAGCTACATAACAATATGATGAAAACAATGGCTCAATTTTTCATGAAGCTTGTCGGCTTTGCTGAGTTTAGTCTTACGCTTCAAGTACAATGAAGTGAACATTAGATTCACATCATTATACAATGTTCTTACTCAAAGATTGCTATCTGATCATCCTTTGTTGCCATTTAGGCTACACTCAATGCAATACCTATGGATGTGTTCACAGCTTGATATCTGAGCATTTTCCCACAACGTGGAAATTTTTTCCTCCTCCAACTGGCAAATATGACTCTCTGAATGTGTAGTCTTGTCAGTCAAGGTGATGTCATCCCAATGCCCATATTGATTGATTCAAAAATATTCTTCATGGGTACCTAGATTGGTATAAAACTAATAGCCTATAGTAGAACCATGGATGTATTTCTCTAGAGTCCTTCGGAGTAATTCTTTGTAGGAGATTTGTGACTTTTCCTAGCTTTATATGTTGTTCATACGGTGTTCTTAGTAGAGATTATTGCGATTGGGCCTTAGTCGAGCATTTGTTCTGGATGTAAGCTACAGGCGATTCTTCCTCTCGGCTAAGTCGTTGGACTGAGGCGAATAGGGAGCAATGAATTGTTGTTCAATGCCTTATCTTTTGCCTCTGGGGTCCTATCACCTTAAATCGTGTGTTAGAGTGATGTTTTATAAAGATGTGTTCATAAGTCAAGTGCTAGACTCTAGTTGGTAGGTAACATGCTTGGTGACCACTTTGATAGTCTCTCTTCCTCCTCTTTTAACTTGAAAAAAGAACTTAAACCTCAAAATGAATAAAAATTTTAGAGTTTAAGTACCCCCAGACTATCTTGTTCCAGCCAAAGAAGTTGGTTGAAGCAATTGAGCCCCTTAGAACTCTCGGATTGGCCATGCTTGGAGTCTCCTCTCCCACACTTTGGCACCATCATTGAGAATGCTCGAGGTAAGTTGGTCATCGTACGCATGAAGGAGCTCATGTATATACACTTTGCCCGAGACATATTTCATGACTGGCGCAAGGTCCACATTTCTTGCAAGAATCGTGATCAATTGCGTACAGAGTTCCATGTCCCCTCCGCCGACATGGAATTTGGAACGGAAATGGATGGTGAGACGCATGGGCGCCGTGATGAGCCACCGCAAATTGGAGATCCGAGATGCAGTGCATTAGAGAAAATTAAGCTTACAAAAGAGCCCTATAAGGATTGCCACGTAGGCTGCCCGAGTTTATAACTCGGGCAGCCAAGTATAACAAAGTCAAAAAAAAATTTAACCATAGTAATATGTACTACCATATTCCTGCCAAAGGAGTTGGTCCTAATGGTTGGAGCTCTTGAGTCTCTACGAGCTATGAGCAGTTGATTGTATGGCTCTGCTCCTCTCACCCCTTAACACTCAATATTCAAAACGTTTCAAACCATAACATTTCTTACATTTTATCCAAAAAATGTCTTAAAAACTTGCATACATACATAGACTAAATGGTAAGAAGCATGGGGTGTGCGTCCACGTGTGGTTGTGTGTGTGTGGGGTCATGAGTGTGCTTGTTGGTGTATGTGCATGTGTGTGCTCATTGTGTGTGTATGTGTACATGTGCATGCACTTGCATTGCGAGTGGAGGCCACCTACCCCCATCTGATCGACTTTAGCTCAACGGAATCCGTTTCTGCCGCAATCCGATGCGCAAGGTCCTCAAATTCACTACAATAGAAAAGACATATATTTTTCCTATTAGGCCTGTCCAAAAGCCTGCAAACTCCCCCATCCAGTTCCCCTATCTCGCTCCGAGATGCAGCCAGCGCTGCGGCGACTGGCAAAGTCGGAATCTCCCCATAATCCCCAACCTCCACCCCAGATTGAATAGTTCCAAATCCCACCTCTGCAACCCTAAATGCTGCCATCCCTCGTGGTTGCTCCTGCTTCGGTGGAAAAGAATTGGGTCTGAAAATCAAATCAGCATCATCAGCACCGTCCTCTTGTTCTTCTGCCCTTCTCCAATTTTGTGATATTTTGGCATCAACAACAAAGGAGCACCTGCAACATAGCTTGCGATCTGTGAGAGTAGTAGTAGTAACAGTGCAAGTATGAGAATGCAGAGCCCAATTGGGAATAGAAATGCAGGAGGACGATGCTGATCTGGGTTGGCAGGAAAGAGGAGTAGCGCGACCAAGGCGGTGAGAGAAGGAACGGGCGAGAGAGGAGCAAGAAGAAAAGGAAGCTGCCATGGGCATGGGTGTTAATGCGAATCCCGGGCATCGAAACTTTACACTTTTGCACTTTATACGTGGAGTGAGGCCAGGGGCCAGAATCCCAGGCCCCTCCCTGCCTAGCCAACACCTCACATTCCATATAACATTCCTTCATGGGACTTTGGCTCGCATAAAATCCACATGCTCTTGGCTCTTTTTGGCCTTCTATTGCAAAGGCAAGACTATGTCTACGGTAACCATCAAGAGGTGGATAACTCCAGGTGGTAGCTGCCCATATAGGGAAATCTTTGTAAGAACGACGTGCAATAAGCTACTTTTCGTATACATTTACCTCTCAAGGTTTACACAATGTCAACTTTTGATTGAAGAGCACTAAAAAATTTGATGATCATTGTAGGTATGAGGAGAGGGGGGGAATCTCTCTCCCATGTGTCATGCACACTCTTGCGTAGCCTTTCTCCTCTATGCTTGTCCGCGCACTATAGCGAAGTGCTACACTACATATGATGAAGAGAGGACCTCTCTCTCTCTCTCTCTCTCTCTCTCTCTCTCTCTCTCTCTCTCTCTCTCTCTCTCACACACACACACACACACACACACACACACACACACACACACAAACACCCCCCCCCCCCCCCAAAACATACATCATTTTAAATTTAAAAAAAATCTCTCTTGTTGTTCATATGTTTTTTGATACATCTCACGATAAACCATATAAAATCTGCTCTTGCCTTCTCACTCAAACTTCTCAAAGTCCAATATCATGTGATGAGTGCACAACTTCACTCTCCAACTCCATTTCTTGAAGAAATATTCCATAAGAGTGTGATCAAAAGGTCAAGAAATAGCTTTAGATAGCTTTGAGTATTACACTTCCATCACACACTATGCTTTATAATATTCCTTGGTTCTTTTAGATTCTTCCCCACGAAAAATCCTCCCAATCAAAATGACGACTTTGATGAGAAATCCCTTGAGACAAAGACACTAGTAGCTCATGACAAGTCTAACCATTAAGAAGAATTAGTAAGAATGGGAAGGAGTAGAGCTAGAACATTGGCCATTGTGGGCAAAAAGGTGGCAAGAAGATGAAAAGAGAAAGGAAGAATTTGCTACTATTCACCATAGTGAATGCTCCATGATTACCTTCAACTTTTCACACAAAACTGAACACTTGCATAGAGTATATGTTAGAAGGGACGAGAATTTAGCGCATGGAGCTTCAATCTAGGTACCTCTTTAGTCGATCTTCATATCAAGTGATGCTTGTGGGAAAAAGACCTCGCATCTTTTATAAACAATACTAGTGCTTCCATAAAATCCTTCCAAGAACAAGCCTCTCTAGAGAGATGTTCATTCAAGAGAGATGTCTCCATGTTGATTCTAGAGAGATGTCTACATGATGAAGCTAAAGATAGCATCGCCAAAACCTTTTTCCAGACCCATTGGGCAAGTGATTAAATCACCATCTCATATACAATCTTGCTCTTAACATTTTTGGCTTCAATGAAGCAATTGCAAGTCTCCTAAAGAATCCAATCAAAAGCAAAAATGCATAGAACTTTAAAGGGGTGCTGGTAAAACCCATGAGAAGGAATAAATTTGTTTTGAAATGAATCATCATGAAGTTCAAGATTACATTTGTAGGAAGAGAGTTCAATCTCCAACTTTGAAAGCTTATAATCACTCTCCAAGAGATGGATCAAAGCCAATTTAAGCACTAGCCAACATAACTTAGAGAGACATGAATGTCCACCTACAAATTCTACATAGTAATCGAGTCTAGAACATAATCTCAAAGGCGGAAAATGGGCCACATAATGATTGTCTCATGGCCCCTCATGACGCATCAACTTGTCGATATAAGATGCGGTGCACAAAGGTAAAGGGGAGCAAGAGAACAGATTGACAAACTTTGGGTTATCTTGTGCTTCATTGTGAAGGCTTCTAAAGCATAGAGGCCTCGAGTAACATCTGTGTGTAGAACAAAACTTTGTTTAAGCCTTATATTAATGTTTCATTCATAAGGTTCAATATTTCTTCTTACTAGGCCAAGCATTGATAAATGATAGAAGAATGTATCATGAAGTTGTTAATAAGAAGTAAAAAAGTCACTAGATATTTTGGTATATGTATATTAGTATCAAAAACTATGGCATAAGTATTCCAAGTATCACATATAAGTATTCCATGTCACACATAAGTATTCCATGTGAAAATATCCAAATACCAACTCGGGCCAAACTTGGTAGTGTTATCCATGGAAGTTTTTGGGACCTCACACATGTGAAATCTAACAAAGAAGGGTCCTAAATTTGCCAGCCAATGATATTCATTTACTTAGTCTAGAAACTAAGTGAATCTATTGGATACATTTACCAATGTTGCATCTTGATCATTGGTGATAATCTAGGGCAAGGCTTTACATATGGAAAAGTGGTAAGATGGTCTAGAAGGTTTCAAATACAAGCTAAATAACATTATGAATAGGGCTCATCTCTGCTCTTTTGTAATCTTGATGTATTAGTGATTTGGCTAAGATGAGGAGGTAGATTACATTTGGATTGTTTACATGTAGCAACGTAAGATTCTACAAACAGTTTTATCTTTGGCTAGAAAGAGTTTCTTTGCACCAAATGTATACTCGGATGACTAGCACGATTTATAGCATGACATCCAACTAAGACATTATCTCAAATAACGACGTCATTAACTAGTACACAAAATTTTCGACACAAGATAACAATCCCTTACGGATGGAAAAACAATCTTCTACCTTTTTATCTTTATTTATAATCTGAACATCTTGCAACTCAAATCGGGTAGCATTGCATACCCAACAATTAATTTTGCCAAATAGGACCAAAATACATATCTTTCTTATTAAGGACCTTCAAAATAATATAGGAGTTTGGAGAGACTTTTGTGAAGGAAACTTCATTAACTTCACAAATACGGCTCAAAGCATGTACAACTTGATATATAGCTCATTTAGTGTAATGAATTTCAAATCCAAATTCTTGCATCAACTCAGCCCATCTAGTCTTCCCTTTCAAATCATTTTGATTACACATAAATATTTCAAAGGGTGATTATCATGGTGAGCTTGTTACAGTAATGGCTTCAAGTTTTCAACGCATGAATCACGGTAAAAAAAACTCCTTTCTATGAGTATAATATTTTGCTTGCGCATATGTCAATTTCTTACTTTCAAAAACGACTGTCTATCTTGCAATACTATAGCTCCTATTGCAAAAAGCATCGGTTCTCCATTCGTAAGGAAGATCTCAATTAGAAAGTTGGGCCTTTATTTTTTGTTATCTTTCCTTATAATAGATTATTAAGAGAAACAGTGATCATCACATAATCCACAATAAGTTTTGGAAAAAACATTGTAAAACCCAAGAATGACTTCAATTGACGGACTTCTTTGGAAATTGGTCATTCCATAGCTACCCCTTTTTTAATAGTCATTTTTAATCCCCTCGAAGGTAATTCAGTGACCTAAATTAAGGAGTTCATGTTTCATAAATTCACATTTGGAGTATTTTGTATAGAGTTCTCATGTCTCAAAATAATCAAGGCAATAACAAAATGCTCAAACGGTTCTTTGGGTATCTCACTATAGACAAGAATATCATCTAACTGACCACATATTTCTCAGGTATGGACAAAATAGATCATCCCATAACGTTCGGCTCCTAACTATTTAGTGAGGACACCAACACTTAAGAGATTCACACAAAGAACAAAAAACGTCTAATATCGGTTCTATCAGACAATTCAATTGCTACATAAAAATACAAATTCATTACCTAGCGAACAATGTGATCAAACTTCTCGATTTAGTCTACTAATTAAAACCAGTTGAGACATCTCTGACTGCCTTGGTGGTTTGATAGAAGCTCATTAAATCAATTAGTCAGCTATCTTACATGAATAAGGACTATATGAAATTATAAAACAGTCAAGATCGAATTGAGCTAAGTTTCGAATTTGTATTAGATGAACTAGTATCGACTAGTATTAGGAAAGTAAGTAGAAGAAAACATAGAGAGATATTTGCAAGCAACATTCGTGCACTACTATGTATTCATAGAATGAAGTTTGAAGGTATTATCAAACTGTAGTATACAAAGATACAAGGTGTGGAGGTGTTGTCCGACTCCTCAAATCAGTATGAAAATCGATAATGTGATACTAAATTGCCCAATGCTATTGTGCAAACATCTTTGCTATGTCTAATGAGTTGATACTACTTATTATCAATTCATTGACCATTCGTCGTTGGTCCATGCATTAGCCTTCACTCTAATTATATATTCTAATAAATAGAGAACAATTTGATTGACAAGTACATGGAGCTTAGAAAGCTACCAGGTTGGGTACTTGATACATGCCTTGCAAATCCCACTCCACACATGGAACCCAAATGTTCCACACCTTGGTACTAATTCTCATTCCAAGATCACTTGATATGTGTGATCGTTCTTCCCCGTCAAAATTTATGTAGAACAAACGGACTCGTAAAGTTGTGAGTGAGAACAAAATCAAATAGTACATCCACTTTCTCTCCCACGTCTTTTCTCTCACTCAAAAAAACATCGGTATGTTTAAGGATTACGTACTAAGGAGACATTCACATAAATAATCACCAATGAAATTTTCCTCCTAGTTGTGAAAGTACTGTACTTTAGGACCATAAATGGATCTACAAAAGATCCACAAGAGTGATTGGATGCTTGCTTAACAATCTATCAAAAAACTAGACACAAAAAAGTTGATCTAGATTGGCAATTTTACAAACAACAAGCATTAACAATCAAAAGCATTGATCAACATTGAAATACGAGCCCACACGTATGTACTATAGGCTGTAGTACGGCCTTTAACCTGAGAAACAAGTTGAAATTGATTTGGTTTCATTTGGATCACAAAAACTCAATGTACATAGTGAACTAGCTTGAGATTGCCAATGAGCTCCAAAAATATTCTATCTTCTCACTATGGGAGCTTGGAATACATAGCATATTCGACTTCCTTCTTGAAGTTAGGTGGATTTCCAGCATGTAATAATGAAGTTAACTCACTCTTCTTTCCCTAAAATGAAACCCTAGCCTAGATCCTAGAGTTATGCTTGGTAGGTAGCTAGGTGGTCAAATTTTCACCTTAAACTTAGGTGTAGGTCCTATAAAGTAGGGATGACCACCAAATAGACATGACCAACTCTCTTGAATTGACCTAACCTACATTAGGAGTGGGTTGCCATGTGGCATATTGGCCTTCCATGTATGGAACCCAATCATACACAATATTTACAAAGTTCTACATGGCTAGATTTGCCAAAATAGGCTAATTTTAACACTCCTCCTCAAATCTAGCCTTGGAAACAATAATGTATCTATATACAATTCTAAGACCTGATCTTAACATCAGAAATGAATATATTCAGGTTTAGAAGATGACTAATGAGCCCCTAAAGATGATGACATGATCTATCACCATATCCAAGATAGAGCTTCTTTGATCTTGATCTCCTCCAAGATGAATTGAAGAGTCTTGATTCTTCCTTGCACCTTTGCACTTGATTTTTTTCATGTTGAGTGAAGATGCATGAACTTGAAACTTGCTCCTCCTTGATCTTGATGCTTCTCTTTGAAGGAAATCGGATGTCTCCATGTCTTGTGAAAATCACATTGATCAAGATCACAAAACATGTACTTGCTACTATTACCAAGATTCATCATGCTAAAATGACTAGTCCACAAACCATCAAAAGTAAGCATGATTTTCCTAATCTTGTAATTACACGTGATCTTGAACTTCATGAGGCTACATACTTGCTTATGGATATAAGTGTCCTTCAAGGATGTTTCACTTATTCTCATAAGAAGCTTACAATTTGCCTCTCCAAAAGGAAAAACACATCTTTCAAAACAATGTGTGATTAACTCATTCTTGCTCTTCCAAAATCCGAGAGCACTCATCTGATCAAATAACCGAAACTGTGTGAAACGCGACTCATATCCTATCACACACAGTTGGTTCATAAAAGACGACAAAAGGCTTGGCATGATAAATTGAAATTCCAAAGCCAAGGTCCTTACGTTGTCAAATTTTTTTTTACGAATGGTGCAGTACAATTAGAGACATTAGAAGACATATGCCTAGACACATTGGTCAATGGAAGCTGACTACGGAGGTACTACATGAATACCTTTACGGTAAGCCTTGTGTAAATACACTTCCATTTTTCAATTTTTCAATTATTCCTTTCAATTTTTTACCTGATCCATTATCCTGTATAATATTATCATATTTATTTTTTTCACACTATAAAAAAAAAATCCAATTTTTTTTCCAACTTTTCCATCCGAAGGTACAACCTACAGTAGGTCCACACTGCATTCGACAGTGCATCTAACAGTGCATTCAATAGTGCATCTGATGGTGCATCCATCCGATGATGCATTCGAGGTGCATCCGACAACCTACATTTGATGCCATAGCCTATTCCATCCGCCCGATGACTACACCTACATCTGTCGATGCATTCCCATCCGACGATTTGTGTCCAACGATCTTTTCATGATGAATTGCATCCGACGATCAGATCTGATGAGTGCAACTGACGATTGTAATCGACAAATTCCATCCGACAAAATTGCATCTGACGACATTACATCCGATGTCTGACCTAAATTTTTTTGTATAAATACGTCGGACTCCCACTTCACTTTCACTTCACATAAATCTCGAGCGAGTTCATGTCCGAATGCTAAATTTATGGCGATCTTTGCTCTCTAATCTGATAATGATGATTTTTCTTGCATGTTGACCGCCATCAGTCATTTTGTCATATAATCCATGCTCCATAGCTATCCCATTTCCATCCACCCACGTAGACGACTTTTTGAAAGTTTTTATTTTTTTCCATAAAAATCTAACTTTTAACATTTATCATCCACCTTTACTCCATCTGCCACTCCATACTGTTTTTATTTCCATTGTAGTTTGTTTACAATTCTTTATAGTTTGTCTGACATTTCTTGCATCCATTTACATTTTCATCCACCGACCAGTGTCAAACACGTTTTTTACATTTTCATCTGACAGCGTTTTCTATGTCACATCCGCCATTGATGTTTATCATTTTACATTCGACGTTTTGTTTTATAATACTTACATCCAAATTTGCATTTCGATAGCATTCCACAAGCACATTCCAGTTGCGTCTGTTTTTGCATCCGACAATCCCATTGACACTTCCTTTTTGCATCCGACAGATTGCCTTCTTTTACATCCGACGACTTGCATTTTCATTTGCATCCACCAGTTTACGTCCACCAATTGCATCCGCCACTATAGCCGATAGTTTGCTAGAAAAAATCCAAAACTTCTAAAAAATGGCCAAATTGGATTCAGATCATAGTGAAGGGATACCAGAAATGCCAAAGGCATTGAACCTCATTAAGTGTGAAGATGACACAATGCTCCAGTGGTATACACAAGTCGAGACACTCTTCCAGGAGCTCGGATTTGATATTCCTAAATGGAGGGGCATCAAAGCCTCTACCTGATGAGAAACAATTTTGATGAGAAACAATTGACGTTCTGTATTGATCTACAAAATTTCTAGTTGTATGTCTATCTGGTTGGCATCAACCTTACATCCTTTGGCTTCCCAAGTGGCCATAAGGAGAAACCATTGAAACTGACCAACATCCTGCAGCAACCTTATGCTAAGTTCCTCAACACCAGCGTCGATAAGTGGAAGAATAATAATGGTATTCTACCCGAAGCCACCAAATACAAGGAACTAGCAGCTGCATGTGCGTACCTCACGAAGAACACACACACAAGAAAGGCACATCTGATGAGGATCCCTCTCCAGATCTTTGCCATGCTGGGAGAATCCTATGAGGAGCCAACAAAATATGTTAATTGGGCCTAGATCATCTCCAGACAGGTGGTACATGCCTTATAGAGCCCGAGTCACATCCTTGGGATACATACTTTTTGTCAATTCTCAATTGACCTAAAGCTTGCCTTGGCTTCAAGAGATGCTGCTGTTAGCTGAGGTTATCATTCAATGGCTTCTCCGTCAGCCACACCTTCCAAACAAGCTGCTGCATTTCATGAACTTAGAACCAAGAAGCAATATGAGAGGTCATCTCCACAAGCCTCCGGACTTGTTGATACCACACCACCAACAAAAAAGCAATGAAGAAAGGTCACCACAACAAATTCGGCTCCTGACTCAGAGACAAAATCAGATAGTGCCCCACAATCTAAAACACAGAAGTTGATCCCCAGAAAGAAGACAAGGATGGCAGGTTACGAAGATGTCCTGTCAAGTAGTGAAGAAATTGAGGACCAAGAGAAAGGTAGCTTGCAAACATGAAGAACCAGAAAACGACGACAAGCACCTGCTACCTCCTCACCTCAGCTCCAGTTAATGGACAACCATCAGGCACAATCACCACACGTGCAATCACCTGCTTGAAGATCTAGATCCGATCACCATCCGGGTCCATCCAGATTATGACATCCTCCTCTCATACACAACAAGCAGCTGATTCTGTGGTGGCACTTCAACCATAGACAACATTTTCAGGGGAGGGAGAAAGGGAGCTACATGCGACCACACAAGTAGAAGACACACTTGCAATTGACCCCACTCAGGAAGAAAAAACAAAAGATACAAGTGTGGCTGATTCTAATCAAGAGACAAAGACAGAAGATCAAGCTGCACAAGTAGTAGTAGAAGTTCAAGGAAGCCCAAAGGTCGAGGGAAAGGCGGAAGACCCCTCTTCTCTGAAGCAAGACGACATCATCGATGTAGATGCTCTTGACTACTTCGATGAAGGCGACATTGTGGAGGAAGAGGAGGAGACAGTTTCCGAGAAGGTTGCACCAGCCTCACCGCTAACCATCATTCCTTCTTTAACCACCACTATCATTGTTGATACCACCACCTCCATCACTATCTCTCTCACCCCTATTGCCTACCACCTCCACCACTACTATTGTAAATACTCAACTAACCGTCCCACTACCGATTCATTCCACAGTTTCTCAATTTTGTTTTCCAACTTACCATCATCTTCCTATCGAATTTTCCACTCTTCCAACCTATAAAAGTTTATCCGAGAGAGCCAAGGAGTCCTTGAAGTGGCATGCTGAGACCTCATACCACCTTCATTGGTTGGTGGACCAGTTGATCCAATAGGGAAATGAGCTCAGAACGGCAAAGCAGGATCTACAGCTAAGAGATGAGGAGTTGCTGATAGTCATGGAAGAGATGCAGAATGAAAGGGCCAAGAGACAAGAAGAGCAAAATCGGTTTTCAAATCAGCTCCAGACTCTTCAAGAGGTGCAAGACCAGTTTGAACGTTGGTTATATCTCCTGAGTCAAGAAAATAAGAGATTAACTGATGCAATGATGACAGTTAAGCAACCTATCATGCCAAAAGATATAAACGTACATGTTCTACCTTCAGGGACTGTAGTAAAAATGGAAAAATATGTCTCCCTGATCCAAAAACACGAAGCCCTGAATAGGAACCATAAAATCTCAGAGGACGAAAACAATAAAAAGTTGTCAGCACTCCGAGAAAGCGTCGACAAGATCCAAGAGGAACTCCTCCAGTCTAAACAACAGATGGACCTCATTTGAAATACATCTGTAGACTCAACGCAGGCATATCAGTGCTAAGAAAAGATGACGCGACAAAGCCGGAGCACTTGAGCAGAGCCGATCTATCAACCAACCAGGTGTTGGATCTGGTATGCCATTACAAGGTTCCACAACTGGCTCTCTCCCTAATCCTGCCAAGGGCTCTTCCACCTACACACAATTGTCCAACTCACCCTCATTTTTTTTTAACCATTTTTATCCTACCAACCTTCATTTTTTCCTTCTACTTATTTGACCACCTCCACCTCCTCCTCTAACACCGTACCCACCATGTCTTTGTTAAAATCTGATGACCATTTTTTAAAACAATTCATTTCTCCAACCGCTCAATACAACCTCATAACTAACCCACCACCCGCCACCCGTAAATTGTTTCACCTCCTTCACCACCTAATTTTTATTCTTTTGATCAAGATCTGCCACTCGACGAGACTGTGCAACCTTCGAAGGGATTTTCTTCACCACTTCCAAGGAGTAAGAGTGATACCTTTGTCGGACCAAGGCCTAACAGTTCACAATCAAGAGTTCATGACACAAAGAGTGCCACGGACTTGGATGACTATTTTGCAAGGCCTTCAAGAAAGTTGTCCGAGAAATCCAAAGAGAAGATCCAAAGACAGTTTGATGATCGAAGAGAGTCGGAATATTTTCAAAAGACCTACAAGAAGACCGAGGTTCAAAGAAGGTGACTGTTGAGGATTACCCAAGATCAGCGGCCTAGTGAATGCTTTACGATCGCAAGCCTCTTGGAGGATCATGATGTTGCTGAATAGCGATGAGCAGCTCCAAGAATACCTAAGGGCACCAAGCTAGAAAAGGGTGGATCTCTTTTATGCACCAATTAAGAGAAGAGACCTTTGGAAAAGGATAAAGGCAGCAGAGAGACAAGTCAACTGGCCACTTATTCTGGGAGTTGATTCTAGTTCATCCTTTGAAAAGTATCAAGCTGCGTTGCTGAATTTCGGACACACCTACAAGAGAAGTGCAGATGTTGTAGTCCGGGAAAGTGCAACTTATTGCTTGTCTATAGTCTTTCTCGTGACATTGGACTGCTACTGGGACAAAGGGTTGCCACTTGTAATGTTGGACGTCAATCAACTTGTGCAATCAGAAAAAAGGACATCTGATGTTGGCAAGGCTTTTTTTTTAACATCATTTTCTTTCGGCTAATACGTGCAGATGGTCGAGGAACGATACAGAAACAAATTCATACCTGGAATGAGACAATATGCAGGACCTATTTCGAGGGGCGTAAAAACAAGATTTCTCACATTTGAAGCCATCAAAAAGAAGGTCAGCTATGAGAAGTCTCTTGACAGAAAGAAAGCTGAGACTGGCTGCATCACCTTCTGGTTTGAGCTCTATGCCATCAACGATGTCCCACAGTTCTTTGGCTAGTAGTATAACCTTCATCTTGAATTTCCAAAGATGGTAGTTATCTCCATCGAGTTTGTCAATGAGAGATGAACTAGATGATGGATCTATTCTGGTTGAACGAGATCATTGGTAGAAACAACGATTGTCAGAATACTGTTGGCTATGCATTTGCTAGAAAGACGTCTTAGTAGAAACAAGACTGATAATCCGCAGTAGAAATGTAGATTACTGAAATGCCCGCTCTGATAGCATGTCATAAAATGTGGGTGACTGGCAGAAGAAGCTGAAAGCTTTGAGCGTAGGCATGTAGACTTGGAAATGTAGCAGTTAGCAGTAGAAATATTCAAGATGAATGCTCAATAATACTGGGATTGTGATCGAAGAGAATGCTCGTGATTGCTAGTGGAAAAGCATTGGTGCTATAATATTGCACACAAAGGTGAGTTTGGTTCAAGTTATGATAACTTGTTGATAAGGGAAGGTGTAAGTGAAACCTTATGATGAATGCTTACAGTTTACCATGTATATCTTTGTGTAATAACAGACAATCAAGCTGTATATTGTCATTGGATACTCTCACGATCAAACGCTGTTTTGAAGAACAAAAGTGGGCAAATTTTCAGGTATGCTATCAACTCTTTTGGCTTGTAATAAGCGCTGGACAGCAAGCTTACTGTTCATGATCAGTATCATATGTTATACGGAATGGATGGCCGTTGGTCAGCGCCCTCATTGAGGCAGATTTGAGCGCTGGCCAGCGCTGAAATATTACTCATAAATGTGTTCATGAAATGCGATTTGTTGTAGCTCGTGGTATGAGCCATATTGCATGCATTTTTCATCAAGCTATGCTACTGATAATGCGATTTGAACGCTGTCCTTTCAACGGTTTCAGGGAGATATCATAAGCCATAGCATAAACATGGTTTTTTAAAATGCTTGCATAAAACTCGGTTGACTGTAACCCTTCACGTAGTATTGCTTTTGCTAATGTTCTCTTGATGTGATGGTAACTATGAGATTATCCACCTGTGATAACCTATAGGATAGTATTTGTGAGTATGGGAAAGTTAGCAGTACAAAGTATGCTTTGTATGATTATATGAGCTTGAGATAAATGGTTATGATCGTTGACAATCTGTATGTGGTGGGGAATGCACACAACCCAAAAGTCAAGTCACTAATTTTCAGAAAAGCAAGCAATTATTGGTGATGACACTATGAAGCTTTGAAAAGTACATTACAGGTAACCCTATACTTTCGGTTTGAATGCTTTTAGCACGTAGGTGATTTGAGTAAGCAACTGAAGATGGATAGTTCGCACGAGATTACTTCAACTCACATTCAGGTACGATGCAGTATGGAATATCACCGATACAGTGAGCAACTTTACTCATTAATATTCATGCATTGGTCATGATACTATAAATCTTGTTTCTAATGGGTTTCGGATACTATATCTGATAACTGATAGTCAAGTATGCGTATTGATTGACATATGCATGAGTTATTGAAGGAATTTTTTTCTCGGCATCTTAAGTCCAGTTATTATAAGCTACATGCAGGATCCAAAATTATATCATTGGAAGTTGGCTAAAAGAGTTTTGAGATATATATCTTCTACCTTGGATTATGGATTATTCTACAAAGGAGAAGATCTGACTTTGATTGCTTTTTCAGATTCAGATTTTGTAGGAGACAGGTTGGATAGGAAATCCACAAGTGCTTACATTATATTTCTTGGAGGGAACTGAGTTTTTGTAGGTACATTAGATTGGCATGTCAACACTAGAAACACATTTTTTAAAATATGCCAGTGCAAATGCTTCATATATGACTTGAAATAATACATGTTTCTTATAGCTTCTTGATCCTAATATTGAAATACTACTAGAAATTTTGCATGTTTAATGTCTTAAATATTGTAGTACAAGCTTCACATATTGTGTGGATGGGTGGTCGATGCTTTTATGCAAAGTATTCTATATAATAAAAAGATCAATGCTCAAAGGACTAAAATATACAAAACGTCACACAAAAATATGCAAATTGATCTAAAGATATTTTCCTATCTTTGGAAAATTTTCATTATAGAGACTACTTATAGGCTGTAAAAGCATCATGCTACATTCCATGACACAAAAGACTAGTTGCCACCTAATTATAGAAATTTTAACGAATAAAATTTAGCAATCAAAAAAAAAAAAATCCAAATTCATATACACAACAGAAACTATTTTGGATCTTGATTAATAATAGTTTTTCATAAGAATGAGTTTGTCTCATAAAAAATCTAGTGTCATATTTCATTGGTATAAACATGTCGTTCAATAAAACTTTATTGATATAAAACAATGAGACACACACACACACACACACACACACACACACACACACACACACACAATCTTGAAAATTAACTATTAAAGACAATTGTATAAGACATCTAAAAGGAGTGTATGTTGGTAAATCAAGAAGTTTGCAACATGATTTAAAATAGTATTTTTTTTGCAACATTTTCAAAAAAATAGATGATCTTATGATTTTAAACTTTGACATGTACCTCTACACAAGTCACCACACAAATCGATGATCATAAACCTAGTAATAACCATACACATGGATCTAGCAAATCAACTTCTATGGAGTTGCACAAGTATTATCTATTTTTGATATGAACAAAGTAAATGTCAATGATTCATATTTTTATGATGTTTTTTTTATATAAAGCTTCACTCATCATTATGTATGAATTTCTAACTTAGTCCATAGATTCTAATTTGTCAAATTGGCAATATATGGCTCTAATATTAGACTTCAAGATATTAAGAAAGAGATTTCATAATTACATATATACTTGGTACAAATACGTCCATTTACTTTGTACAAAAATTAGATAATCATGGACAACGGGTAATACTAAAAATCATTAAAACAACTATGCAAATTGACTTAGTAGTTGTAGGGATGGCCCCTCAACATTTCAATTTGATATCTATTAAAAGTTACTTTGTCCGCAAAAATCCGACACGACGCATATATCATTGGCAACAAAGATTGAAGTAGTTGCATATTGTCGAATTCACTTGTCAACACCAGTCTCTTTTTATAGGCATTTCAGTAGTTCTTTTTTTAATCCTACTTCAGGGAACATTCTACTGTCGTGTAACATGTTTCAATATGAGAAAGCATAGATCTTCCTTACGAAGACATGCAATACATATACAAAATAATAAAAATAGAAAGTATTGTTTAAAGATTGTCTCATAAATATGTTACAAAAAATGAATACATTTTATATTTTTCATTTCTACATGTTTTACCACAAATAAAAGTTTATGAGATAATTTTTCTATTAGCCATAAACTAAGAACTAATGTTACTACTAATTTTTCTTTACGTAAGAGATTTGATAGTGAAATTTTAGAAATCTAAGTTGAAGATTGATATTACTTCATTTGAGCACATTGTGAAACTTTGTACATTGACCAAGAAATCTGAGGATACTATGAGTTATTTTTTCTTAGAAAAGAACATAAATCATGTTTGGAATACGTGAAAAAATTTCATATGACGAAAAAGATACAAACAACTATCACCACAACAACAAGTTTTAATTCACATTTTTCATATATAATGATGTAGCAAATATTGTATTTATCTATAACATATGATAACAATCAAGTTGTATGTATCGATAACATATGGTAACAATCAAGTTGTAACTTTTATAACACTTAATGAAATTCGCATTTATTTTAATGTCTCATTCACATTATAGATTTGCAAAAATTTAATCTTTATCTAAATTAAAAAAAATCAAAGACAACTACCTTGTTACATCACACAAAGACCTTAGATTAGAATATTGTGATGACATTTTATGTTTTGAAAAATGAGATTGTGTGTTTTGATGGCCTTTGAGTTTTACTATTTAATCACAATTAGCCACTACATACATAGTGATTGAGAAAAAGACAATGATATCTCACACTTTGACTTGTTAATATTAATAAGCACATTCACATAATGCCAACATGCTTTTCATAAGAGTAAAAAACTAATCATTATTGTCATATTTTATATTGAAATGTGAGGACAAATACCGTAGGGATAGACTATGTGATCAAGCATAATATGTGTCGGAGAATATGTTGTGTAAGTAAAGGCAATGTGCAGACAATAACAAGATTGTGTGAATGAGAAATATGAGAGAACTATATCAAATGTGTGAGATACAATGTGTAAAATAGCTCTTCATAAATGAGAAAGAATTGCAAGGAAAGAAGAATTAACATTAAGATGGGAGAAATGAGAAGGTGATAGGTGAATTCTTGAGAACTAAATTGACAATAGACTAAATGACTAAAAGACTCAAATTGTCGAAAATTGGGTACGGAAGGATGAACGCTCTGATACCACCTTATAGGGTGGAAGCGGAATGCTCTGATACCACCTGATGGAGAACGGAAAAAAGTAGGATGGGAGAGAAAGATAAATGGATTGCGGAATAAATCTCTCGTTATGGGCTACTAGTAGCTACTAGCAAGAACAATCTCAAGAGATTGTTAATACCAAACAGAATCACAGCTCATGTGTTCTCTGGACAGGACCGATAAAATAATTGCATGCTCAGACAAGTTGTGAGCACATCCACGGAAGAGAATTGACGGTGCGGAATCATTGTTTATCAGTTTGAGTGTAAAATTCGATTCATAAATTAGAGTGATAGTGCAGAATGATTGTGCTTGTCCTCAGGCGTCAAAGACAACCGTCGTCTGATCAGATTCTGGGAGTTGGAGATGTCATTGATCGTGATCTGACTGAGTGAACAAGCTAAGACAAATAATATGAAAGTGTAATCAATGACAACATGCATACATCTACGTTAGACACAGATGAAAAGGCTGCTGCTTCTATATTACACAAAATGCTTGTCATAAGAGCATTAGCTCAGTGTGGAGCAAGAGCAATGAATGGTTACAGCAAGAATAACGATGTAACTAGGATGCTAAATCTTTCGCTCTGTTGCATCCTCGTTAAATGAGAGTTGGAGATGTATTTATACACATCGTTCTTGTTTGTTACAAGAAGCATTTAAGTAATCTATAATCACAAGACTAGTTTAGTCTAAACTGTATACTTGGTCATGAAATAATGTACAACGACATCTACACAAAGCGTGCATCAGTTTGGTTTGAACTCTGCTTCGAGAACGTGAGAAAGCGACGCTTATCGCAACCGTATGTTGACTGCAAGCGCCGTCTTGCGGTTTCCTGGCGGTGCCTCGGTGGTAGCTGCAGCTTAGACTGATTCGCGCAATGACCGCAAGTGATAGCTTGTGGTTTCCTTCGGTCAGTGCTCTTTGCATAGTGACTATAGGGTGGACTCTTGCGGTGCCTTGGCAGTAGCTTGCGGTGCCCTGGCGGTCCGTTAACTTTAAGAGCTGCAGCCACATACTGACCGCATGCTCTTGCGGTGCCTGGGAAATTCGTTGCCTTCACATATAGACCGTAGTTGTTGCCTTTGGTGGTGGTCTGGCAGTCCGTTACTTCGCATTGTGACTGCATATAGACCGCATATGAATCGAAGAAAGGATCATTTTGGGTTGGACATTAAAGATGGCCATGTCTACGTTGACATTCGAATGTTGAAAAATATAAGGAATGCTTACTCTTTAATCCGGAGTTGGACTGTGCATAGAAACTCGTGTATTTTACCAGGTGTTACTCTCTGCAAGCAAAATTAGAGTATTTTGCCGGTGCTGCAATCTGTCTAAAAACATGACCAAATATGCAGGTAGCAAAACAGAGAACTGCAATTCTTGCATGTATCAGATGAGCAGACATAGAACCAAAATAGGCTGCATCTGATCCTAGATCAATGATAAAAAAATGTGCAGGAAGAATCTTGAATAAATGATATCACCAAGGAGAAAATTGTGAGCTTAATTTCCAACACAAATGAATGATGCATTATGATTGAAAGAAGTATTTGCTTGTTTTGTGTGATGAATCAATAGTAACAATTGTTAAAAATTGCATATTAGGATCTTAAAGAGTGCTGTATATATTCTTTGTATATAAATAAAATAATCGGAAGTAGTAAAAATAAGTTGCGAGGGCCGTGGTCCTGCGAGCGTAAGCCCATAGCCCAATGAGCACATGTAAATAATGTATTTTAAATAAACTAGACTTTGGGCCATGTAATTAAAATAATATAAAAAATGCCAAAGTTTAAGTTAACTTAAGTTTTCTAATTTTTGTGATTAGTCAAAAGTCAAGTGGGGTGTGTTTCTTTGTGCACCATAGATTAGATTGTGTTTCTTTTGAAGGGTTAGGATCTCAATCCTACCTTCTTGCAAGTAGCCAATAGGAAGCAAGGGGTTTTTGATCAAGCTAGATTTGCCAATTTTTGGCAATTCTTCACACTCCTCCTCAAATTTAGCTTGATCTATTTACAACTCTCTTGATAGATGAATGAAAGCTTTTAGAAGTGTCTAAAAAATCCAGCTACAAACAAGGAACTTTTGAGACTCCAATAGAGAATGATGTCCATGAAGGATCTTTCACCACCTCTTAAAGGATCCCTTACAAGATGTTCCACAAATGTGTCTATATACATGTAGCACACTTCAAAAACTATACATCATGCCAAGCCATGAATTCCAAGGCATTTTGTGCACTTGAAGATACATCAATTAAACTATTAAGTGCATACATAGTGTTGCCAAAGAGAACTTGCCTTGCTTGATCCATATGATTGAGCCTTGATGGCTCCATCTTGATACTCAAGATTCTTCTTGGAGTCCTCGGGTCTTGAGCTTGATCCTCCACTTAACTTGACTCCAAAACATCAATGAATTGAATAAGGTGTTGATCCAAATGTGCTTCTTCAAGTTTACAAATCTTCCACTCTTGAAAGATCACATTTTCACCATTGACAAATTCTTTGGTTGAAAACAAGTAGATTCTACAATCTCTACTTGAAGAGCAAAACACTACCATTATTCCTATCATTGAAATATGGTAATCTTTGGTCCTTACATTGGAATGATCATGCACAAAGCATGTAGACACAAAGATTTCCAAAGCAAATGATGTTTCATCTTTTATGACTCTATTCAAACTATTACAAAAATAGCTATCCAATGAAATTGCTTTATCAACAACAATTGTAGATTTTAACTTATGATCCCATTTCATTGTCTTGTCATACAAAGTAATAAACACCATGAATCTTAAAGGTAAGAAACATGTCACCTCATGTCTACTAATACTTTCCAAAAAGTATTCAAAGATAGTAGACTCTCCAATGCTCACCACCCTTGCAAGATGCCCACTTGAATGGACAATTTGCATGCAATTTGATGACTTGGCCATTGTCATTGAGGACTCCCTTGGAACTCTCATGCTTTGAGGCTGATCCTCAAGATCTTCCTCCTTTTGATGCTCCTCCTCAATGCAAGCAAGATCACACTTTGCCAAGATCTCCTCTTGAGTGATCTCCTCCTTTGCCAAGCTCATTCTTTCAAAAGCAACACTAGCTTCCAACTTAAACAGTCTTCCATGTTTAAATCCCTTTGCAATGCAAACATCATTCTTCAAGATGAAGCAAACACCATGCTTAAAGTGGACATCCAAACCACTTTCTAAGAATAGACCAACACTAAGCATATTCTTGGTGATTGATGGTACATAAAGGACATTTTCTAGATCCATGCATTTTGAGGATTCTAGACACAAAGAGATGGTACCAACACCATCTATCCTACACTCTTCATCATTTGCAGTAAAGACAAACTTTTTAGCAGCATTGAAAGAGTGTAAGGTTGAGAAAAACTCCTTTTGACAAGACATGTGGGGGCTAGCCCCACTGTCGATCCACCAATTGTCTCTTGAATTGCTATTGCTTGTTGGTGAGGATGTAGATGCCATCAAGAATACATCTACTTTATCCTCCTCCTCCTCCTTTGCAAGGTTTTCTTGTTTGTCCTCCTCCACTTGTGCTCTTAGCCTCTTGTAGCATTCAGATGCATAATGCCCCTTCTTTCCACAAAAGAAGCATTTCTGCTTTGACTAGTCCTTTGAGCTTGATGCATCATCCTCTTCTTTGGCCTCCTTTGGATGCTTCTTCTTTCCATTGGTCTTCTTTTTGCCCTTGAATGAGAAATTGGCTTTCTCATCACCATCCTGCAAAGACAAGGAACTCATCCTAGTTTAGAGGACCTGATTTCAGCCTAGATTAATTAGACTTTATGACCCTATGTCAAATCTAATCAATGGCACTCAATCTTGGTAGCTTATCCTAAGATTTCCACCAAAAATTACATCAAAAGCTCACAAATTGAATTTCTTTGGATCAAATGAATATCGTGCTTTAAATGCAGGTTCAGAGGTGCCCACACATGTGGACAATACGGATTTGGACCCCTACCAAGTTTGGGATCAAATCTCCTCACCAAAATCAAGATTCTAGCTTGCCCTCTCAATACTAGTTTTTAGCACCAAAACTTGCTAAAAATGGATTTGCATTAGATCAATGGCTTATGCTCTTGTACTTTGCTCTGATACCATGTGAAAGTACTGTACTTTAGGACCATAAATGGATTTATCAAGTAGAAGATATTGGGAACAGCTCATCACCAATTTCAAGTTTGATGAGAATGGTTCGCATTATGACACTATTAGCCACAAATAAAGAGAAGTGAAAGTGACATTAGATAGAATCGCCATGATAAGTATCTTATTATTGGCCAAAGAGTCAAGTCCTACTCCCATCTTCATGTCCGTGCTCACTATAAAGGGGATGTAACGCATGTCTATTCTAAATACAAAATGCTAGATGAGGATGTGGTTCACCTTTATTTCCACTATTATGCTTTTCTTTGGAAATCAATGGCTGATCTATTTATTGCTCACTTTCATACTAGATTCAGAAGGTTCAACCATACATACTTGTTATTGAATGACATCATTTTTTACGATGTGAAGGTTAATACCTTTTGGCAATGCATTAGAATAATTACTCTTTGGAATATTTGGCTTGAAAGGAATAACATGGAATTTGGGAATGGCAATTTCGTCATCTCCCCCTTGCTTCTTGTCAAGGAGGCCGGAAAGCTCTTGCTTGTCTGAGCTTTTTTATATATTTCTGTAAAAAATCTTTAATCTATGGTTAATTTTCTTTGAAAGAAAAAAAAAACTACATGTTGGGCGAATGTGTACTCAATTTATGATTGACCACTTTACCACCTTGGAAAAAAAAAAATGTTATCTCCGTTATAATACTTCACAATAGTAGTTTACAAAATATAAGAAAGGAGGCTCAAGATACTCTAGCTTAAGTGAAGTGGCATATGTAGTGCCATTTACCTTTAGATTGGGAGATTATTTTAGCTACTACAAAAACATGTAACTTAAAGAGAATTACTTCAATAAGTATGTCAATTAGTGCATCATACATGTGATGTAGCCAAACTTCAAGCCATATAAGTTAGGTAAAGTTTTCCTAATCTCTTGAAATTTTTGGATCAAACACATTGTATTCAACTCTTAAACTCCACATTATTATATAATTGTATCAAAAGTGCATAATTCCCTTCTATCTAGAAACAACTAAATTATTATTTCTTATTTTATAGAGTTGAAATAGGTACCATAATGAGGCACCATATGGCCACAATTTTGATATATTCTATGCTAGCTAATGTCGGTGGATCAAGTTAGTTACTTTCTTTAATGGTAAAACTCAACATCAATGGTAAGAATGTGTATAATATCATCAACAATCAATAGTAATATCAAACTTTACACTTTGACACTTTGTATTGACATATATTCTAGAAGGTGAATGTATGTACTACATGTTAATTTAGAAAAACATGAACCTATTGTTATCATTCTACCTTCATATATATATATATATATATATATATATATATATATACAAGATCTTGAAAAATCTTATCCCACATAGCAAGCCAAAATTAATGTTCATTTCATTGACAAGAAAACTTTGTGTTAGTGAATGAATAAATGTATCAGTTATCTATAATTAGCACAATTTTTGTGTGCGTATATGACATGTTAATTTGATTTGCCACTTTATTGTACATACTGGTAAAGCATGTCCAATTTTGAGCAATGCATTGCCATTAAATTTTATATCTTTTAAACTTATCTCCACATGATTTTTTTACTTTGTATTTCAACACATAAATGTAGCAACTATATAACTTATCTAAAAAATATTAAAGCATAATTGAGCCATTCAATGTGCCTACCATCATATACATATTACATGTACCATTATTTGCAATAACACATGCTTCTTCTTCTTTTTATATCATTTTTGCAAATCAACCCTCATTGTCCTAATCTTTGAGGGGCCATTATATGTGATATACCACTCCTTAGCCATGTACAAATCTTCTTTGAGAATGAACTTAGGGACAATAAATAAGCCTAAATTTTTCAACATTGTTGATTCTCTACAAGTTTGATGATGCCATACATTAGGCAAATAAATTACATATATGTAGGCCAAATCAAAACTATTAAAGCCAGTGTAAAGGTATATCAAGAAGCAATTTTTCTGCATGACTAGATTGTATTGTATGTTGAAAGTAGGTTGAGCATGCATCACTTAAGACTTATGTATATAAAGTTGCTTTAGTCGTGCTCAAATACATGCGTCATGAACAATTAGGGTGCAACTGAAAGGTTATAGACCTATGTATATCTAATGTGAGACATGTATATCTAAATATCAAACTTATGTATATCTAATTATGTTATTGTTTCACATCTTACGAAGAGGCTTTAAATTTGGGAATCAAGTGAGTACAAGAGCAACTAGGGTAACTTAGAGGTCATGGTGGTTATGGTGTGGGTTATATTGGTGATCCTCAAAGATCATAGATATAGGTATATTTCTATATATTTGTTTGGAAGATTTAGCAAGACAAATTTGAGAGAAAAAGAAAGGATCTTTGAGTCGTAATTGGAGGTTTTGGTCAAAACCTTAAAAGGGTGAAGTGGGTAAGCTTTGCCCCTTCAATAAAAAGCAATGTAATGAATGCCTATGGAAAAGCCTAATTATTTTTCCTTTTGTGCTTTTCATGTGGTTATGCATTATGATATGCAAGTAATGGAGATGTCTCTCTTTTTATGTTTGGGACTCAAATTTTTTATTTGTTTAAAAAAACTGAATTTTACTTTTCAATTGATTATGGCTAGTATATCATGGTTGCGTGCAGTAAAATTTCACACCACCTACAAAATTCCAAGACAAGTATAGACATGTAGCAAGCATGAAAAAGTAGGCAAATATTTGAACATGGAAAAGTGAATGGCATGCTATATGAGTCGTGTGCGAGCAAGCATTCATGAGCTTGTTTAAGTGCATATGACTTTTATGCAATGTAGTATTGTAAGAATGGTAAAGACAAGATATTTTATCCACATGGACTCATGCAAAGGGGGCTACATCTCCCTCACACACTCATTGACTCTCCCTTTAGCTCATCTCAATACAAGTTGCACCTTTCTATCATTGTATAGATTTGTCAATAAAATCAATCTTATGTGCAAGTCTATTTTGTATTGATAAATCTCAATGGATCACATTTTTAAAAATAAAAATTAATGCCAAACGAAAAAAGGGAATTTCACAATAATTGTGCGTAATGCTACACTCAAAAGACCTCAATGTTCAACAACATAGGCTATGTATGTACATATTATAGTTGTAATATAATCCAAGTACCCACATATAAATAAAATACAAATATTTATAGGCCAAAAAACTTTGCCCTCTTGTGAATCAAAGCATAAAGTTTAGGTATTTGTGCTTATTGTGATTCTTTTTATATGCCCCCCAAGCCTTGAGTGACTTCCTATGTTTCAATAACCTCATGCTCCTTTCTCATGGTTTCATGTTGGCAGCTACTTCTGTTCACTTTAGCTCCTCCCTTGACACATGTGGCTTGTGTAGCCCCTATCATGTGTGAAATAAAATGATAATGAACCATTCTAGTTTATTGATCTATGACTCAAGTGATAACACAAACAATTCTACACATTGTTAGGCAAGAGCACTTGCAAAATTGCATGAAATGTAGAGATAATCAACATGGATGTCATAACCCTAAAATGAAACATAAATAAAGCTTTAGATATGATCCATAACCATTTAGGAGCAAGCTGAAATGATTCATAACTCATAGTTCTACATAGATAATCATAATATCCACAATCTAGCATAATCTCACAATAAGAGAGATAAGAGAGAGAAAAATAGTGGGTGCCACCTCAAGAACAAAGAAGCTCTTCAATACTCAATATAAAATATGTACAAACACCTTGTACTTATATTAGTGAGGCTTCCCTAATGTGATTTGGCTGAATCTTGTCCACACACTTAATATGCAAACCAATCTCCTCCCTTGATCACGATCAATGGTGATGTGACAATCTTGACTAATTTCAAGGGTCTATGCTTCTCCTACACTTTAGACCAATAAGGGACAATGGTTTATGCCTCCCTTGACATTTATACACGTGCCAAAATTGTGGGAAACTTTAAATGAGCAATTAGACCTCACCTCACGGTTTTAGGCCTCAAAATAGTCAAATTGCAATTTACTATTTTTCACACTCCCTCTTAAATGTAACTTGCTGTTTTGATGACACTACTATGCTCCAACTTAAGAATTGACTCCCTCTTAAGAATATATCTTTCCTCTAAGATCATATAAATGATAAATGGAAAGATTTCATAATTTATGTAGAGAAGAGTTTCCAAATTGGATTCTTTATGATTTCTTGCATCACTTTTACATACCATGAAAAACTACATGAAGGAACAAATAGAATTATAATGAATGGATTCCTCCATGCATAAACCTTTGGTATATCTGTAAAATAGCAGAAACCATGTGCAAAACAATCAAATGAATGCTTGCATGCTTGCTTCCTCCATATTGCACCTCACTTGGAGTGTTTGCAACATGAAACTCCATGAATGAGCCTCCATCGCCCTCTTTAATTTAAGAGATCCTCAACACTTGAGAACCTACGTATGAGTGACTAACCTTCCTCAACTCCATTTCCATCAACAATATCAGCCAAGAATACTAGTCCATTCTTAAAATCAAAATGATGGAAAACAATGTGACTAGTTTCATCATAACTTGACAATTTGCACACAATCACATGACATTGCTCAAATATGAGATAGAATGAGTACAATAGGATATAAGAACACTTTCTTGCTGATACTTTTCCTTTACACAAGTCTTCAAACACCTGCAAAAACAAATCTTCATTTCTTTGACCCTTGAGTTCCATCTTGATGCCTTTTCCTAGCTCCAAATTGCCAATTTTCACTTGGTTTTGATGAAGCAAACAAGGACCAACCATATGCTCTTCCAAAAGTACATCATAACCTTTGATCAAAATACTTTTTATAGATCCAAACCTCTGTGGAACCAGCATCTCAAACATCTAATCATAAAATATGACACCAAAAGCCCATTCACTAGCCATAGGAAAATCCATGTCACCACCATAAAAAATGAGATAGATGTTATGATCCTCCTCCAACATGAAGTAGAACAGGTGAAGATAAGTGTGAAACCTAATCCTTGTTGCCCCTTTGAGTCCTTTCCAATCCTCAATAAGCACACAATCAAGATTACTCATGCAAGACTCCCTCTTCGTGAATGAATCATAAAAGGTAGAAGACTCCTCTTCTTGACTATCTTGCCTATCAAGCACCTCAATTCTATCCAACATATAATCATTTGATCTACTCTTTTTAGTGAACCATGTGACATTACTTGCTATAAAAAATACTTTCATTGGCTAACCAAAAGAATCACCACCATTATTTGCAAAATGTACACTTGGTGAGAACAAGCTTACTAGTATCATCAAAAATAGTAAAGTACACTTGAGGGAAAAAAATGATTCTACTGGAACTTCCTTTGAAAAATGATCTGTTCTTGGATGGCATGAGACTCCTCCTCAATACCTTGCACAATATCCATCAAATCAATCATAGTTAGCAAGGACTCCATCCTTAGCTTCCATATTGAGTAGTTTCTTGCATTCAACCTATCATTACCTTCCAACAAAAAACCACCTTGGTTTTCCATATTGAAGAAGCTTGATCCTCCTTGATCCTTGATAGATATCTGAATGTGACCTATTCTTGTGCACACCAGCACTCACTTCAAACTTTAGAAGTGGATAAACTAGATCTAGAACGCCTTACTTTTATCACAATCATTTGTTGGGATATCGCTCGTCGGGTGATGTGAATGTCGCGACAAGCAAAAGTGAGCGGAGAATCCTCGGTGCATGCAACTACGTCTATCAAATTCAGACCAACTTTGATAGTTCGAAGTCTGTCCTACGGAGTGATCACAACTTCAAAGTCACTAGATCGATACGATCAATTCCATAGCCATGCACGGATTAGATTGGTTTTAGATTTGGCTTTGTGAAAGCATATTAAGTACGGGGATTAGAGTGTCACTATCAACTCAGACTATCAGTCATAGAAGACAATTTAATCTACAAATAAGTTTATCTGCAAGCAAAAATCAATCTGATCATGAATAAAATGAGCATTCAATCACAGTATGCACAACCTAGATTGTTAGAACATTGATTATCAGTCCTGAATAGATACAATTTGAATGCGGTTAGAGTCGCGTTCTTCCTAGAACATTACTTTGTGATAACAGAGAGAAAGAACAAAACAATAGTGCTTTGGATTTTCAATTGATATGCTACGATGTCTATTGAGCTAACGGAGCAACTGATAAGTTGCTGGATATATACACATGGCTAACTAATTATAAGAATGCTTAATTTTTACTTTACAATTAGGATTAAGGCACTACGTGCTGTTGACAGTCACCTTTGGACAATATATAATTCTATTGGAGATTATGTCTAGTCGTGATGAAGGTATTGTTGAGCCACCAATTGTTCGAGTCGACTATTGGAGTTGATAATGACATACGCCTAATTGGCAAAGCCAAATTTTCAATGTTCCACTGAATAGTCAGTGTCGTATGAGTGGTCGCTGTGTCTGACAAATAGTCGAGGTAGGCCGGATTGTCGAAGGGTGGTCGGTGTCGGCTGGTGGATTGTCAGGACACTATCACCGATTCCTTTGTATTTCTGTAGACTATAAAAAAATAAGTGTATTTCTGCAGAGTGTGACTATACAGGTATTTCCATACAGCTAATGAATGGATTTAGACTAGTAATGAGATAAGAGATGGAGAGGATAGAAATCCAACACCCCCCCTTAATTTGGATCCTTGAATGCCTTGATTTGGAGATTCAAGATAGCACAAAAATTCTTGTGTGCTTCTTGATTTAACCCTTTTGTAAATATATCACCTACCATGTACTGGGTTCTGCAAAATTTCAGACTTACCTCCTTGCTGAGTATTTTGCTCTTGATGTAGTGGTACTTAATCTCGATGTGCTTGCTCCTAGAATGAAATCTAGGATTGATCGATAATGCAATAGCACTCTGATTGTCACACTGAATAATTGTTGGAGCAGATTGTTTGAGACCAGTATCAGACAATAAAATCCTCAACCAAATTGTCTCTTTAGTAGCTTGAAAGGTTGCAATGTATTTTGATTCTGTTGATGACATTGCAATGGAGGTTTATTTTCGATTTTTCCATGATATTGGACCATTATTGAACAGGAAGACAAGCCCAGAAGTCGATCTTCTAGTGTCAAAATTGCCTACCCAATTTGCATCTATATATCCGTGAAGTGTATGGATATCGGATGAATCGACATCACCATAGCATATACAAAAGTCAATGGTAGCTCGTACATATCTGATTACTCTGAAAAGAGCTTTCTCGTGGATCATGCCAGGGTTAGCCATGTATTGGCTCAAAGAGTTGATGTCAGCAAAAGGTCTATTAGATGTTGTTCATTCATATATATGTGGACCTATTCAAACTCCTTCTAACATACAACGACGATTACATTGAGACCTTCAGTCCAGTAGTCAAGCATTCTTCTATTCGACTTTTATTATCGTTTGCTGCTGCAGCAGACTTGGAAATACATCAAATGGATGTACATACATCATATCTCAATGGAGTTATCAAAGAAGACATTTACATGGTGCAACTTGAAGCTTATCATTAAGCTCTTCAGATTCGAATGTTTACTACAAGACAATGCAACAGTCTTTTATCATTATCACTTTATACGTGGACGATACATTGCTCTTCGGCAACAATATCAATCTGATAAAAGAAGACAAGACAATGCTATCTTCTGAATTCGACATGACCGATCTAGACGAAGCTCATTTTTGCCTTGGTATTCAAATCTACAGAGACAGAAATTGAAAGTTGATCTACAATACTCAGCAGAGGTACATCTACAACATGTTAGTCAGATATAATCTGGTTAATTGCACGTTAGCTCTCTCACCAATGGAACCAGGTCTCAAATTGTCAAAGGACCAATGTCCCCAAACAATCTAAGAGAATAAGTAGATGCGTGAGTATCCTTATCATTCGATAATAGGATTTCTTATATACGCCTTGATCTGTATCATACCAGACATAGCCTTTGCAGTCAGCTCCCTAAGTCAGTTTATGATTAATCCTGGCATAACACATTGGAAAGCTCTTATCAAGTTATAAGATATCTTCGAGATACTATGGACTTTTGCATTTGTTATGGAACAGTCGACAACGACAAACTCAATTTACTCAGTGGTTACACAAATGCAAGTTGGGTAGGAGATGTAGACACTCGTAAATCCACTTTTGGATTTACATTCTTCCTCAACAATGGTCCTATTTCATGGAACAGCTGCAAGCAATCATCGATAGCTCTATCTTCCACTGAATCAGAGTATATCGCAGCCTCACAAGCTACAACAGAAGCAATTTGGTTGAGGAACTTACTCTCAAATATCGGTCTGAATCAATATGCTCCGACGATTTTATTTTGTGACGATCAAAGTGCCATTGCCTTATCGGCCAACCCTAGGTTTCATTCCAGGAGTAAGCACATTGAAATCAAGTATCACTACGTCAGAAGCAAAGTTCTCAAAAAAGAGGTCAGATTGCAGTACTGTCGACGCAAGATATGATAGCAGATATTTTTACCAAAGCATTAAGCTTGGATGCACACAAAAAGTTTTGTGTAGAACTAAGTTTAAAGGTCAAGGCATTCATGAATTCAAATTAAGGGAGAGTGTTGGATTATTCTCCTACCAATCGACTTTTTAATCTTCATCCAACTTTTATCTAGACCTGCAGATTTCTTCGTGTTTTTACACAGTCTGCATAACTACTCGAAAATGGCTCACAATGTTGACATTTTTTGAGATTTTCGTCTTTCAGGATTTTCTCTCACTTCGGCTTTTTTCGCAAAATGCCAGATGCCTCAAATGTTAAGGAAATGGCATTGGCAAAGACCTTCGCATTTTTCGCATGACAGTTTACGTTCATTTCTACAGAGTGACAGTTTATGTTCAAATATGCAGACAAACTATTTACGACCAAAGCCACCGACTTGCATAATTCATCAACAAGTAATTTCTAAGAAGTCCTAACTGGATAGATGCCAGCACATCACAACCATCTAGATGACGCATTTGACGACCTAATTGCTTAGTATAAACAGCTGTTCATATTCCTACATCTCAAGTATTGAAGCATCAAGTATTGAATAGTTAGCGTTCTCTCTCTCAAGCCTGCGAGCTTGGACAATCCTAAGCATTCTAGCTCACTGCTTTAGAGTTGATTAAAGATTGATGTTGCTCTTACTACTTATCAATAGTTGCGCTTAATTCATATTTATTTAGTCGCTCAGAGATAGCTTAGAGTACGCGGCTTCAATCCGCAAACTTGTTGTACTCATTTACATCTGCTTCGTTTTCATACTGAATCAATACTATATTCTTATTGCATTCAGGTTCATCTCAGAATGTATGCGTTTCTGTTATTCTTTGCGATTGATTATTTGTTTGATAATTTAATGCTTAAATGTTTGGCTATATAATCATTGTAGTACTAATTATTTCAAAGTTAGTTACTATAAGATCGAACGTGATTTCTATCACTATCTTTTTGTTTGAAATTGATAGACGTAGATATGCATAGAGAAAGAGAAAGATAGTTTATTCTGCTACGCACGATAAGCTTTAATTCTTGTCGTTCAAATTATTTGTATTCGATTCTATTCGGCCTATCTTTTCACACACTTCTTTCCAACAAAAGTGACATCCCTCACTTCGTATACTGTGTTCGATATATCCCAAGTCTCTTTCGAAAATGGGGCTTATCTGATGTGGCCAATCTGTGTGTCGGAGATGTTAAGGGTAATCAAGGTGAAAGCCTTGCCATCCCTGAGCTTCCACTTGAAAATGGCTTGCTCATCGACATTGCGAAGTAGGTCAGTTTCAGCAACTATTTCCCAAAGCTCCTTGGCTATCAATACTACTTTCATCTTGAATTTTCATAAGTGGTGATTCGAACCATCGAGTTTTTCTACCATTAGAGCATATTGTGATTGCAAATCCATTTGGAAGTTCAGGATGAGTGTATTCAAATAGTAGATTATATGATTAGAAACAATATAGTAAGTGTCCACTCTTTATCAAAACAATCATTCTGATAATGTAACCTCTAAATTCGCTTCAAAAAATCAGAGAGTAAAAACTTGGCTCTGATACCATGTTGGAATATCACTCGTCGAGTGATGTGAACGTTGTAACAAAGACAAACGAGCGAAAAATCCTCGGTGCATGCAACTACGTCTATCATATTCAGACCAACTTCGATAGTTCGAAGTCTGCCCTACTTCATCACGGCTTCGAAGTCACTGGATTGATACAATCGATTCCATAGCCATGCACACATTAGATTGGTTCGATCTTGAGTCAAGACCTTGAGCCAATTGTTTGGATATATAGCATTCCAAGGCCACAAAATTTAATCATACTTCTAACCCTAGCCTTCAAATATAAGGTTATAGGTTCGTTGACTATAGGTCCTTCACCTATATTTGAATACCTTAGTCAAATTCACATTTCTCCTTTCTAAATTTTTGCATGCCCTTCATCTGCATGTCTCTTAGGACCATGCCAATTAAGTTACACTTGATTTACCCTTATAAGTAGAACATATCATTCTATGTAGAGCACATTGGGTATTTTAAGTTGTTAACCGATAAGTGTCTAAATTGAATATGGCCTCCACACACACACACACACACACACACACACACACACACACACACACAATGACTCAACAAACTGAATTAGAAAATTATGGTACTTTTTCTTTGAAGAATCCACTAACTCCCAAGTCGTGCCTCCCGAGGTAATTTCTTCTATGCAACTAACTTTTGGGAATCACTACATCTCTCAACCAACATTCTGATATTTCCAATAATATTTTTGGTGCGTAAACCATAAAATCTAGCTCTTTCAACTTGACTAAATCATTGACAAGGTCTTCCTTGTCATGTAAACAATGTTTAAGTCTTCTTACATGAAAGATCAAATGAACTTTGACATAACCATGGAATTTGAGCTCATAAGCAGCATCTTTGACCTTTCACTTTATCTTCAATGCTTCACAAAATGGAAATGATAACTTTGGACCTTTTCCAGTGCATCAAATCTTAGAGTTTGTGGGAACTCAAAGGAAAATTTGTCTCCTTTCTTATATTTCAAGAGCCTTTGATGTTGATCCATAGGTTTTAGCTTGGTTCTAGGCTCATTCATGTTTTGCTTGTCAAGAAGCAAAGTTTCCTGCATATCCATAAGATACACCTTTGCACTCTCCGCCTCACAATTAGCAAGACTACTTTGAGTAGGGTCTGTGGCATATCTTTATATATCATTATAAAAGTGCTCGTACGATGGCTACTATTATATCCACATTGCTATATTAGAATATGTTTTTCCCAATCAACCTATTCATCAACAATAAAGTGCAAAGAATAATTTCAACTATTTGGTTCACCCACTCACTTTGGCCATTTGATTAAGTTGATTAAGGGCGAGCTCCACTACTCATGGATAATTTTGTATCCAACAATTCGAAGACATTACTTCATAAGTTATTCATAAATCTCAAGTCTTCATAGCTAACAATAACCAATGGAAGTATGTACAAACAAAAGAGTGTTTCCACAAATGTATCTGGCGTTAGTCTGTGTGGGGGCAAAAAATGGACCAAATTCCTGAGGGGATCAACCACCACCCAAAAAGCATAATTTTATTCTTCTTCTTCTTCTTTGGGAAATGAGTAATATAATTCATAGAAATAATCTACCAGTTCCTAGGTAAGACCTCCAATGGATTCAACAATCACGTTAGCATGCTTTTGTCAGTCTTCACTACAGTTGACAATCATGAGATTTTGTATGATAAGCTTGCACTTCCTTTTTCATGCCTTCTCTAGAATGATTTTGAGACAACCTCAAACCTAGATGCCATGCAATACATGTGTGATGACATTCATATAGATGTTCGTCTTGAAGTTTGCATTTCTAGTTACAAGCATTATATCTCCATTGAATAACAACTCATCTTATAAGAAGTACTTCAAATGTTGTTGAACCTTCTTCACTTATTCCAAAGGCCTCTTGAGTTGGAAAAAATATTCTTCAGAAAATATATATTCTTCAGTAGTTCCAAGTGTCGAAACTTGGTGTTCTTCCCATGAAGTATCAAACCGTTGTTGAGTTGTGCAAGTCCAAGATAAAAGCAGCATGGAAAACATTAGGCTGAGAAAAAAAATGTACGAATACATCTTTCCAAAAAGTATTTGATATTGCTAAAACTATGTACCATATGTTTGATCTCAATCTTGAATCTTAAAAACTATTGACCCTAAAATAATGACTTCGATGTTTAGAGTCACATCCAAAGTTTTTCCCATTATGAATTGCGCCTTCTGAGCATTCAATAGAATAATGATCCTGACGCCCAGAATTATAGCTCAAAATATTATCAAGATTCTCTTGGATGCTCATGTTTGCAATTCTTAAGCCATTGCTCATGATATTAATATTTTGGAGAAAATTCATTTGGAATGTTAAGATTGGGACAAATTTCATATTCGTGCAATGGACATTCTCTCGCTTGTTGGGAGATTTCATAGCTCTTAAGGTCACTAACCTCTCATTACTAGAATCATTTTCCTCCTAGTGTTGAAGTAAGTATTTGAAGTTATTGCCCTATTCAAGCTAAAGCAACACATGAAAACACAAATCTCCCAACATACCCCTAGAGTGTAGCCAATGTTTTTAGCATCTAAAAATGTTGATCCCCTCACTCTTTAATTGACACCTAAAGCACAACTAACATCATGGTAAATCTGTGTTGGCCAGTCACTGTTGCTAAAGACAACATTTCATGAGGTTTTGGTCACTTCCTAGTAGCGTTGACTTCCCAATGTCATTATCATCAACAGAATCGGTGGGCATCTCTATTCATGAGCCACAACCTTAAAACTCTCCCTTTTTGTCAATAAAGACAGTCACTACATATGTGAAAATCATTATAGAATTGCTATGTTCTTCTCTATTTAGAAAGCGAGAAACAAGGCAAGATTTAGTGAGCCATGTTTTTCCCAACCTGTGCCTTGCTTTCCATAACTACTTTAGATTCAGATCTGAAATGTCTTTTTGTTGTTTTGCAAGTGATCCGCAAAGTCTTTTTGTTGTTTTCGCAAGTGATTTACAAAAAAGCTTCTAACAATACTTATTGATGAGTCCCACCCTACTTTTGTGCAAGTCATGTAGTTTTGTGGTTTCAAATATGCTTGCAGTTATTTCTACTTAGTAATGCAAGAAAAATAATTTACACTCATTTATGTGAGTGCAAATGAAATTAATCCAAGTAACCAAGTAACCACCGAAGCAAACATCTCAAGTAAATGATAGATGGCCGATTTTTTTGTTAAGAAGTATGGTGAGCATCAAACGATAGTCATGTAGATTTTTAAAGAGGCGTAATCTCAATGCAGGCTATGTATAATTTTTTTTCCCTCTTGAATTCGATATTAAGCATATTTCATATTGCTTCTAAAACATATTGCAGATCTTGGAAACCTTCGCCAGATCAGTTCGGTACCTCAAAAACCTTCGCCGAGATTTTTGTAACCTAATTTCATAGTACTGAACATGCCTGTAATTTTTTGTCCAAAACTGAACAGCCAAACTAGTACATTGTCTAATGGACCCTCCAACTCAGCCTATAAAAGGGCAAAATTCGATTTCATTTCTCATTTGTACTAGTGGAGCTCTTGTCAAATTTTCCAGCGACCAAAACTTTTCAAATCTTATAGTCCTCGCCCAATCATAAGCATGCCAAGAGTGTCATAAATCCCTTTATGGACACCTCTGATGAACTGTACTGGACAAATGATGGCTATTTGTTAGAATGCATCTGTGATCCTTGTTTACAGATTCTATCACAGATTCTGTGAAGCGATTTTTTTTTGGTTTTCGTGGTTTCTTAACTCTGGTTATAGGGTGTTTATGCCCATTACCAAGCGGTTGGCCTTCTTACTGCGATCTTCTTAATACAATGCCAGACCAGGCAGAAAGATGCGGTTATGTTGTAGTATATTTAGTCTAGCCTATCAGTGGATTGCTCAGATAACGTTCACTCCAGATGCACTCACAAAATGAAAACCATGCAAGCCTAGAACAGTCATCTAAAGATAAGCGTGCATTGTAGATGAACTCCATTCAATTCCTACTTTTATCTACTATAAAACGTTGGGTAAACAAACAAGATTCTCAGGCTAATCTAACTAATCAACAGAAATGAAAGAAACAAGAAACAAGAAACTAGCTAACAAGCCATTAATGAGCAAGGATCAAGAAATAACCATTTCTTGATTTTTGAGCTTCTCAAGAACATCAAGAATTGGATTGTTAGGAATTATGCAAGATCTACACCACAGATCCAGCCTATTTAGTTTACTTGCAGCTTGTATCAAATCAAGAACAAGAAAGCAAAATCTAATCTACTCTACTTCCATAAACACAATTAAACAGAAGTCTATTCTAGTTCCACAACTACATTAAGATAGGAAAGCAAGATCATGAGGGCTTCACTCAAGAACACAAACATGATCATGGAGCTAAGATGAAGGCTAAAAACTCGTAGAGGATCTCCACATTAAAACAAGAGCAAGAGCATTACAATAAAAAATCTCCCTCACAAGAGAGGGGGGCTCTTAAATAAGCCAAGAGGCTACCCATGTGGAGCCTAAGTGGCAATTCCACAAATTATAATTTACAAATGGAATTAGCTCCTCCACTAGAGGTCACCATCAAAAGGTGGCTCACTCTAATTTATTTAAGAGGGGTCTACCACAACAAGTGCCTACACATACTAGCTCCTACATAGTCATTCCTTCTCTTGGGATTCAACATGAGGCTCACATGATATTAAACTGTTATCCTAGCTTGTAAGTCTCGGCTCTCATTCTCATCTGCTCTTCTTCCTTTGGGACCTCCTCGGTCTAGAGTGAGAGGTGCTCTTTAGAATAGCTGGGCTCAGCATCTTGGGGATTCCTCAGAATCTGCCAACATCATCCCCCCCCCCAATTTGTTGCAGGACCCACTGCAACACATATGGAATGATGTCATTTCTGCTTGGCACTTGGAAAAGTGTGGATCTTCTGTCGCTTTTGTAAAATCAAGTGCTTATTCGTTGCAAAATTGTTTTCACAAAATTTGAGATCTCTCGATGGCCTTTACATTCCTGCCCGCTTGAGAACCTCCTGCGATTCCTGCTCGCCTTGTCGTCTTGTGGATTGCTTCCTCGTGCTCATCTTCTTTCCTAGGGATTCAAATACTTGGAAGCATAATTTGCTTCCCACCATTGTGACATAGCGAGAGGACGTGAAGGTCGCTCTATAATAGAGTCGGATCTGGTGGTCATCTTCCAACTGGAGGGCTATGTTGGGGTTGATCCTTATGGGGTCCAAGCCTCAATCTCAGTAGCATTTTTTATTCATGAGAAAGGCCATGGATCCGTAAAACCCGGCACTCTCTCGCACACAGAAATCAACGCTGGATTTATGTTTGTGACCAAAATCCAGTAGCTGTAGCCTCAAGTCATCCATTGACGAGCTTTCTGAAACCCCTGGGATCATTGGACAACTTCGACGCGTGGCCATTTCGTTGGCCATGGGTTTCTTCTTTTGATCGGCATATAGAAGGGATGAATCCTCTTCCAGGGAGGTGCCCTTAGATATTCCTGCAACCTCCTACTGTCCTTCAGGATTTTATTTTGCCATTCAGGCTACGGTTGCAAAGCGGCAATGATCTCGGCCTTCATGGAATATTGGCTCTGATCAATATCGTCTTTTCCGCCCCTCATATTTCGAGGGTATTTCCTCTCGAACTTTTCGGATTCCCATGTATCATCCATATAGGGTCTTGGCTCGACTGGTGCATTTGCCTTGCGTTTTTGTTGTGGCTTTGTCAAGTATTCGTCTAAAGCCTTGGCGCATGTATCACCTTTCCTGGCGCTTTCACTTGTTGAGGACTCAACTTCGCCCGCATTAAAGTCAGCAGGTCGAGGCTAGAATCTTCGTGTTTCCTAAATTCACCCATGTGTATAGATGAAGACACATCCACATGTCTAGACTAGTCCATTTGGGTGTGTATGTGTGTATGGAAGGGGGAAGAGGCAAGCATGAAAGCCCATGCACGTGCACACACACAAAAATGCAATAAGCCATATGCAAGAGGTCAAGTCAAAAAAGTGAAATAGTTATATTGTAGCAAGAGATAGATAAGTTCGTCGTACGTGACCATGCTAGTATGTTGAGTGAGTCCTATATTAACTCATGCAAAACTCTTTTTGTGAATAAAATAAACAAGGCAATTGGCATACATTCGAAAGAAAAAGAGCTCAAATAGCCACTCCATATCAAACCTTAGCGTAGCTATGTGGGGGCATGCAAGGCACTAGTTGTCTTGTACAACCTTATGCTTGTGTCCTAAAAATGGGTTATTTCTATTTATCAAATCAAGTGAAAGATATTCTAATTGATTGAAAGCATAATCATCATGCTCATTCATAGAAAATCAGTTGCCTTTTGCCATTGTATTTAAGGGTGACGTTGAACAATCCAATCCATCGTTAGAGGTTTATGCAAAGTGGCAAGCATGAGATATATGATCTATGCTACAAATTTGTTAAATGGACATAGCTCTAGGAAATACTTGACAATAGTAAAGTATCATTTTGCTAAATGACGACATACTTCTTAAACCATATAGTTTATAGGGCCATGAGCATCTGAAGTGTGAATGCATGAGTTTTTTTTCCCTTTTATTACAAGACTTGTATCCAAGGACATGAGGATCTAAAGTGCGGATGCATGAGTTTTTTCCCCTTTTTGGTGGATGGCCCAATGAAAGACTTGAGAATGAAAGCATAGGACAACGATCCCTTACAAAATGTCAATCAAAGAAAAAAAGATCAAGATGTGCTAGAAGGGGAGAAAGGTCTCACATATACCAAGAAAATTTAGATTAATATCAATGCATCACCTACGGTGGCTTATGTAAAGTACCGAAATCTATAGGGAAGATAAAAAGCAAAGCAATTAAAAAGCCCCCCTACATGGATTAAGAGTATAAACTAATATGTTATGTCAACACTAGTTGGGTAAGAGATATGTTGTGTCAAGACCGGTATATCAATTTGGGTAAGAGTGCTATTGTGCATATGTGGCGCAGGCTCCAACTCGCCACTACATTAATGACGTCTTGAAGCTTGGAACTTCTTAAACTGTCTTTGACATGTTGAAGCCGTCTCCATGTTTAGGGCTCAACTTGTACTCATAGTTATATCGTTGACATCTTGGAGCTTGGAGTTACCTAAATTGTTTTTGACATCTGGGAACCAAGCTCCATGTTTAGGCCCTGTTTATTACTCGATGTATAGTGTATATTCGTACAAAACCAACGCTATTACCATAGATTTCGAAGTTGTTTGGAAGACACAAATATCTAGACATGTATGTAGATATAGAAAAGGCAAGGTAGATGAGAGAAGAAGATTAGTTGTGGAGAATCAAGTGTGTGGTTGCTTTTGGGTCTCATCCATTCCATCCAACTATCCATTCATTCACCTTCACCCGTGATGAACAAAAATCATGACAAAGATGAGCAACAATGACACCCAATAATGTTTGGGCCCTCCTTTATTTAGGCCTGAACTGACCCCTCCCTCCTCCCCCCCCCTCCCTCCGAAAATAAGCAAAAGGCATCCATTATTTTGGAAAATCAATCATAAACGAAAAAATAATTTCGCCGAATTTCCCCCTTTTTTTTTTTTCTTTTTTACTTTAATGTCACATGGAAAAGAGAAAGCATCGTCACGAACCGCATCAGCTGGTTAAGCTAACCAGGATTAGGTCAGAGATCACGCGCAGCAAAGATCCAGAAAAGCAGTTACCCGGATCACGGGGTAGCTTTTTAACCGCGGTTAGCTCAGGCGTTTCAAAATGCGTTACTTAGCTCGCCACCGTAGGATTCCCAGGCCACGTCAGGATCTTGCCAAGTGTCATGTGATTAATGGCTGCTAAAACTTCTCTCTATGTCGGATCGATGAAAACTATAAATTTAACTAGGGTTCAGCAGCGGGATAAGAGTTAACCTTACCGGGGTTTGTTTCTAACCGCGGGTAGATTGCCGTGCCTGACAGGCGGTCGGGAGAGAGTTAGCTTCAGATTAACTATGGTTAGGGCTTTACCGCGGTTAGGGGACACGTCACGGGGGCTTTCTGGCTCGCTGCCGTAGGATTTCTCCAGGTACGTCAAGATCTTGCCAAGTGTCATGAGCGCCTTTTTCTTTTTTTCTGTTTTTCTTTTAGTGAAAACGACCGTCTTAACCGGGGTTGAGGAGATCACGAACTGCTGACCTGACCAGGGTTAAAATTTTACCGCGGTTAAGTTTGCTTTGGCCAAGGTCAGATTACCGTATCTGACTATCCCAGTCACGGGCAAGTTACGCAGCCTGCGGTTAACTGGAACCTAACCACGGTTAAAATATAACCATGGTCAAGTCTCCGCCCCCGTCTCTCTCTTTCTTCTCTCTTTTCTGTGTGTGTGTGTGTGTGTCTGTCTGTCTGCGAGGGTGCTACTTCTGCTGCTGCCTGATGGGGAGAGATGGCGTCGCTGGTAGCTGCTCTCGTGGCTGCTCCTCCTCCGCGTAGATCGCCATAGCCGTAGGAATATTCGGCCAACAGTTCCAGTGAGCTTTTTCCTTCGCTCTAACCTCCCATTTACTGCTACTTTTTGCTCAGACTTCCATCATCTCCCAAGCAATTAGCTCTCACTCCCCGTATTATATAACTCTTATTACAGTAGCTTCGTCAAACCTTCTTTCTACAGGGAATGATTCTTTGCTTCCCTTACCTTCCCCCCCGTTCCCCCTTCCCTCTCGGCCTTGACCCCTGTCTCTCTGTCCTCTTTGTCCCTTTCCATTCTACCTCTACTCATGAGATGATCTGATTTTGCGTGAGTGGATGGATTATTAGCTTGATGGGCTTTGGAGGCGTTGTTGCTCAGTTAAATCGCTGTTTAAGCCGTGGTTTTCTTTCGGATCTTGATCAAGTAGTTAGTGGTGTTTGCAGGCGGATTAAACCGGAACAGTGAGAGGCTAAATTCTAGGCTGTTTGCTAACTATAGCTTGCTTATGCTAGGGATCGGATTGTGCATCGGTTTTAGCTCATTGGAGGCCGGTGCTCATCTCTGGTGGTTTGATTAGTTTTCTGCTTGTATGCGTATGATCCTTACGACCTTCTGCTGCTCAATCATCCACCATGTTGTAAGGTTTTCAAAACTCAATGTATCAGTCTTAATGAAATCCACCATATTATAGGATTTTCAGAGATAGATGTATATTCAGTCTTGATGGATGGATCAGATTTGAAGGTTTATGCCAATTTGTGAGATAATCTGAAGCATTCTACCATAATCTTCTTCTTCTTCTTCTTGCAGTAACGGGATTTTCAAATGGAAAGAGGGGAGTCATGCCTTGCAGCTTTGTGCAGAGTCGTGAGGTAAATTCATGCATTGTGCCATCATCATCTTCTTATTCTTCTTCGACTGCACACAGTAGTAGCAATCAAACATGATGAGCATAGCAAAGGCAGCTAACGCCAAAGAGATATGCAGATGTACGAGGCATAATGAAGCATTCTTTAATAAGTATATCTTCTTCTGCTTGCTGCAGTGGGAGCTGCCATGACGACGGAAGCTAATCAACACAGGAGTCTTATAGTCTACTAAGGACATCTACACAGAAAGAATCTGGCAATCTACGATCCATTTGGCATGCCTGATCTGAACATGTAGAAGGAAGGTGAAGGAGGCGCAGCATGATCATGGACTTAGCTCCCCACGAGGCAGATCTGCCGATGCCGACCCCTTCCAACTACGGTGCCTTCCAGGAGAAGCTCAAACTCGCCACCAGCGGCAATGGCAGCACATCCGCAGCCGAGGAGGCGATCAAGGCAGCGAAGAAGGCAGTAAAGTACAGGGAATGTTTGAAGAATCACGCGGCGAGCATTGGCGGGCATGCATTGGATGGCTGCGGGGAATTCATGCCCAGCGGCGAGGATGGCACCATGGAAGCGCTCAAATGTGCTGCCTGCGACTGCCACCGCAACTTCCACAGGCGAGAGGTGGAAGGAGAGCCGCCGCTGGCTTGCGCAGACTGCAGCAATCTGCGAAAGGATCGAAAGAAGGGAGGACCGATCATACCTCCGCTGGCTTTCCCTTCTGCCCCCTCCCGCGCCTCCGCCCCCCTCATCATGCACATGGCATTGAATTCCAGACCCACAGAGATGGATGAGCTGCAGGATGCGCCTGGGTTTCTGCCCTCCTCGTCCTCGCCCATGAAGAAAAGGTTTAGAACAAAATTCTCAGCAGATCAAAAGGAGAAGATGTTTGTGTTCGCAGAGAAGCTGGGGTGGCGCATCCAGAGGCACGACGAGACAGCAGTGCAGGAGTTCTGTGCCGAAGTGGGGGTGAAGAGGCATGTGTTGAAGGTGTGGATGCACAACAACAAAAACACATTCGCCAAGAAGCCTCTGCCACCATCGCCCACTCAACTCATACCTTAGCTCCACCTTCAAAGACCGGCCTAGTTTCATCTCAGAAACAATATTTCTGAACTCAGACAAAGGATTGTGTAAATGATAGTCTTAGTCTGCAAACGATACGAAGCTCAGAGACTCGCTCTTCTTCCTTGCACTGATCGCACTGTCTTGCTCTTGCATTGCTACTAGGCTCGCAGTTCATCTCTTCCTTCCATCAGTAATCTGCAATTGTCTGTCTCTCTCTCTTTCAGAAGCAACTGTTATATACTACAGGCATAGGCATAGGTTTATATAGAAGCATTATGCTGCAAGAGCGATAAATTTCTCAAAAGCTGCCTAATTTGACAGCTTCTAAAGGCTGACTACCGGCCTGTATACTATATTTGTATCTGATACTGACCATTAAATTTATTACAAGAATCACTAGCATCATCTGGGCGTCTGATGCCCATCCACTTTAACTCTTGCCTAATGTTCCGACTGTGATTGTGGGATGTTTGTCAAAGGCTGCATGCAAGGTTTGTGCAATTGTCACGTTTCTCAGCTTATTTGTTGCTGTGATTTCTGTAGGAATATCCTGCTGGCTATCTAGATGCCTGGATTGGGTTTCTGTTCCTTTATTTGATGTTAGTGTAATATATGATTATCTGGATTGGGTCAGGGGTTCTTATAAGTTCGGATCGGATCATATCTTATGTTTATCGTGGTGGGAAACCGACTGTTTTCAGCTGTTACATTTCTCTTAGCAACTATGTGGCTCTTGTGACTGGCTAGGACCATGACTATGTATGTTGCACAATTTTGTACTCCACTTGGTCGGCCATAATATGGATTTTTAGCTGCAGTAACAGTAACAAACTGAGACTAAAACCAATTTTCCAGCTCCAATAAAGGCTATGCTGAAAATTTATTCCGAGTGCCTACTGAAGTTTATGCATCGAAAAAAACCCTTATCTTCTGAATGAACTGAATGCACAAAGAGACTTCAGGTAATCTTGTTATAAATCTCAGAAGGTGTTTTCACAGAAAAGTATCTCAAGGAAGGACCTACCCTAATCATTCAAGATGCAAGTGAAAACCCAACGCTTGTCTGTAGTGGATGCCCACTGTAATGCTTCCTGTTTTTATGAGCAGCTTGGGTGGCAATAGACTTTTCATGCGATGCCAAGTTTTGAGTCCTCTAATAGTTTAAACTCCTGGAGTGCTCGACTTGAGTGAATGGAGCTTGAGCTTTTATGCTTTATGTTCTGAAGAGGAAGCTCCTTGATTGGGATGAAGCCCACTGATATATTGAAGTGCATAGTTTTTGCTCTTATCTCTGTTTACAGAACCTGAAAGGAGCCTTATTTTGTTCTTTCATGAGCAATCAACTCAAAACACAACCCTGCACCTATTAGGAAATGACCAAAGAGACCAACGGCATGTTTTACAGAATGCTGCAGCATGACTTAAATAAGATGATGCTATCTCAACCACCCCAAGATAGATTTCTTCCATTGTTCTATAACGCATCCACGCCTGATTTCCACCGCTGGCATCATGGGCTGGTCTTCCAGTTTCATCAACTTTCAAAAACAGAGCATAATCTTGTAAAGTTCAGGGACTGCTTTATGGTCGTAGACACTTGTTCTGGGAGGTCGCCCATCAGAATTTTTCAGACCTCTTGCCTAGCGTAGCAAGTGCAGAGCATAGAATTTTTTTTTTGAGTTACTAGCTGTGTTCATTATGTGTGAGGAGAAAATGAAGCAAACATGGCAAATCTCCAATGTCCATCCAAGAAACTTTATTGATGTATATGAAATAGTCAGAGTTTAGCCTTTTTAGGTGGACGATCATAAAACACACAAAGCTTTTGTCCTTTCTGGAACCTGTATAGATGCCGTGTTGAAACTTGATGGTGTGGTTTTTAAGTGCTCAGTGAAGCTGATAAAACACCAGGCTGAAGTAAGCTTTTGTTATCACAATGGCAGGCTGCACTTGACTCGTGTCACTATTTCACTTTTAAGTGGTGGGTTCATCTTAAAAGGACTACTTTCATAATGCAGTTCATAAGTTTGTACAGATTTGGAAGGTAGTTCATACGTGCGCAGTACCCTGTTGCATGAAAAAGCTGGTTGTCTGACTTCCCTAAAAGGTGGGTCCACCGACCGCCAGAGTAGTTGAAACTGAAGATCAGAGAGTAAAGATATAACTGTTCTGTCGTAAGGGATGTTTGCAATAGTCTTTAGCTCTACCATCTGGAAGCTTGACTCACGTCCAGCTAATCAATGTGGGGCTGAAGGGCCAGGCTTCATTCAGAATCATATCTTAACTTTTGAAAAAGATGTGTTGAAAGTTGGTCTGTCCGTTGTGAGCCTCTTTGGCAATTGCTTTCTCTCAGGGAATAAGTGTTTGTTAATGTAAGTAGATCAAATGCTATTTAATCAAGTCTATTTAACCATATGCACACTTTCAAGGGTAATCCACAGTAACTGGCATCTACCAAAATACCAATAGTCAACATTTACGTGGGTCAGTATTTGTGATTCTTAACAATCAATACTTCTCATAGAATGAAAAACATAGAAATATCCAAGTTGCAAAAAGTGTCCGCAGAAATGGGAGCAGAAGATTAAGTAGCAACAACAAATGTTGAATGCTGTCCAACTGTGAGCACAAAATCAGCACATGTTTTAAGCCAAAGGAGTAACTCGTAGTTAATAATGGCAGTGGTGCTAGAAAAATTAATCAACCTCAGTTCATCCCTATATTTTGACACTTAGCAGTTTCAACACCTCAGGTAAACAAATCTCTTCATGATATTTTCACACCCCCTCACAATTGGGCACCGCTTGTCTTCTTCATTTAGCTGGCATGTAGTTCCTGATTGCCTGCCGCTTTATTCCAATTATACTATTTGCTATCTTATCCGAGAGTTTATCTTCAACTGATGATCTTCACAGTTAGAAAATTTCTTGTACATGAACATTAATGCCTGACTAGAAACACTGGTTTTCCTAAATACCTGTAGATGCGTTCCAAATATGCTATTAATATTCTTAGGCCAAAGTTTTATCAACAACCAATTATCAGTTCAAGAACATGAATGTCCCTTTAAAAAGCGTTCCAAATATGCTATTAATATTCTTAGGCCAAAGTTTTATCAACAACCAATTATCAGTTCAAGAACATGAATGTCCCTTTAAAAAACATTAATATTATCACTTGTCTTCCACCACAAGACATGTGATGCCTGTTGCCTGTCAAGTTGTTGCAATTCTCATATCTGTAATCATAGGCCAATGTTTAGTTGTGGAGTAATGATCTTTACAACTTAAAAATGTGTTCTTCATGAACATTGGCGTCTCTTTAGACATAGCAGTATGAGTACATTTCAGAGTCAATGCCAGATTTCCCTTCATAATAATAATTTCTTCCCTGGTGTGCATGTTACACTGGTTGCTGTTAGAATGCCACACACATGTTGCACGCCATCTACAGGACGAGATGGGTATCTGGGTCAAGAACACAGAATGTTTACAAAATCCCAAAGCATTAAATACAGCAGAATAACTGTGGTAGCATCTTTTCATGTCTCCAAATCTGATCAAAAGTATGAGTACATTTCAGAGCTGATGCCACATTCCCCTTCATGAATACTGATATCTTCACTGGAGTGCATGTTACACTAGTTGTTGTTAGAATGCCAGAAGTGTGTTGCATGCCACCTACAGGACGAGACGGTTATCTGGCTCAAGAAGACAGAATGTCTATGAGAACCCAAAGCATTAAATACAACAGAATAACTGTGGAAGCATCTTTTCATGTCTCCAAATCTGATCATGCAATTGGTGTCTCTTTAAAAGCGCAACTATGAGCACATTTCAAAACTAATGCAAAGTTTCCCACTACAAATAATGATCTTTTCTCTGGAGTGCATGTTACACTGGTTGCTCTTAGGATGCCATGGGTGTGCTGCATGCCGCCCATGGAACGAGACGGGTATAAACATTAACAAGCTTTGATGACAACATAGGCCCTATGGAGTTGACCCACTATTTTACTTGTTGAATTTGCTTAATGACATCAAAAAAATGATGGTGACCACATGCCATTTGCAGGATAAGTCGTGTCTCATGCTTTAAAGTTTCTTTTAGATCTGTACGATAAAATAATTCAATAAGCATGCACAACATTGATCTTGGCATCTTGAACTCCACCCTCTTCCCAATCAATTAGCAAGGACGTCATTCCTTCTGTACACTCTGCAAAATAGAAAGCAGTTACAACAATATTCACAAAGGTTTGATTGTATGCTAGGTTACCAACTAGTGAAGTGGACCAAACAAAGCTACTTGCAATTTTTTAAAGAAAAGCATGGCATGATAAAACTGACTTTACTCCAACCTCCAACCAAGCAGAAACTGAAATACTTAAGAACAAGGGGAACACAGACAAGCGAACTGCACTAAACTTGGATGAAGATCAGAGAACCACATGTCTACTAGCCTTACAGATGATATATCTTCACTTCATTAGCTTAGAGACATGTATTTTTTACTTCACTTTGCTTATCCGAAAGAGTTTCAAACTCAAAACTGTGTCCACAGAGCAGATAAGAAAATATAGAATAACTGATCCTTCTGCAATTTTGGACGAAAGAACCTATAGAACAAAAAGCCTTATTCCATGGACAACTTGCACTCCACACAGATGGCACGGATAGAGGCTTTCTCCTCGGTGAGGAAAAATTTTAGTCCCATCATCAACATGCCCATATGGAATGCACAATCCATGGGTCGACATGTCAGCCCATACGCTGATAGCTGATTTAGCATAACACCGCAAAACAAAAGTAGAAATTCAACCCATTTGACTCTACAGTGGCCAGTCCTATGAGTAGGGAGCTGTAAAATCCTTACCCATGGCATTAGCACACAAGAATAGGTCAATCTGTAAGCATGGAGATAGGTAGACACTACACAGAAGATAATGTTCCAAACTAATAGGTGTCTAACCAGAATCCTCAGCTTTAGTGTAATCCTTCCAGGTCAAAGGAAAGGCTTGTATAAATAAGACATGTGTAGCAAAGCCTTTTCAACAAAAACACTCCTTGCTCATTCACTTCAACTTGTAAGAACATTTAATCAACAAATTTGGTTTGGAAAGGAATGTCAAACTTAACTATCATCAGAGTTGCTTCAAAAAGTGGGTCCAACCAAAAAGTATCTTTGAGCATACAGTACATTCACACTTTCCAGCAAGAAAAATGACTTTTTTCCAAACCCACCACTTGAAATTGTAAGACAGCTCACTAGACGAGCTTCAGTCTACAGACAGCTTTGATAACTGAAGTATTATCCTAGCAGGGCATATGCACATAGGATCGAGATAAAAGGGCACAGTAAGTATTGCAGTCTCCATGCAGCTTTCTTGTTCAATTTTTTGGTTTTTCCTGTTATTGCTTGCAGTCCTATGTTCAGCATATAAGTGCCTCTGAGAGTCCTCAATGCTTCTTTTAGTTTGGATGCCCAGTTCATTGCCGTCTGAAGAGTGCACTTTCTTGACAAATTTACTGCATGCGAGTAGTAGGATATTCCCATACATAATCACCCATAAATGTTACTCCATTCATCTGAATCTTAATTCCATGTGTTTAATACGAAATCAGGGTATTCTACGTCCTTTCTTAGGTTTAAACCATTCTGCATTTCTTTCTGCATCACTCACCGATAATCCATGGAGCTATCGACACGTCATACTGCACATCCCAAGGATGTGGCATCTACGGATCATGATCACAATGATCATAATGCCTATGATGAGGAGTAGCGTAGTGTAGTCTTTATTCTGCTTTGTCAAAACCATCAATATTTGTATTGGATAACAGGCAAAAAGCCTCACAAGATTATATAGTTTATATGGTTTTATTTCAAATAATCAATCTACACATCTCAATGATTGTAGTTCAATGGTTGAATTTCAATAATTTGTGATAGTAGAGAGAGAGAGAGAGAGAGAGAGAGAGAGAGTAATGAACATGGCTGAAATTTGTACATAGGCATAAAGAGAGTTTAATGGCCAACTACTTCACACTATTTTTTGTAAGATCATTTTTGCAAGTTTTCTTTACTTGCAGACACTGAAGAGCATCCGGATTACCCAAGTACCTACTTGGCGTCGGATCCAGGAGGGTACCTTGCTTGAGTTCCTTCGCCTAGTGGACAGGCCTAGTGCATGGGGTGGACCCCTCTGCATGCCACAGGTCGAAAGGGAAGGAAGCTTCCACAAGATAGAAAATTTCACAGCACCAACAACTTCGACGTACCATGCACAAAGAACAAGCCAACTAGGCATAATGTATAAAATTATTAATACGAGGACAATGTGATGTAAAGCAAACCATGTCATATCATTTTTAATGAAGACCCAAGGGCCCCAAACTCACTCGAATTGAGGGCTTGATACGTGGCAAATTGCATGCGACCAACTTGGACATACACATGGATTCTCCCCCTCCTTTTGGGCGCTCCTCCCTTATATAGACCTTCTCCACGCATGGGGAGAGAGAGAGAGAGAGAGAGAGAGAGAGAGAGAGAGAGAGAGAGAGAGAGAGAGAGAGACAAGAAGAAGAAGAAGAAGCTTTATTAATGTCTTCTCCATGCCATAAGGCATATAAGACTGATCAGTACATCAAAAAGATGAAAACTAGACAGGTCGATGCCGTCAACTAACAAAACTGAAAAAAAAGATCTAACTAAAAGAGAATAATGGCCAAGATTATATGGTACGCAGCCCATTTACAAGTTCAACTGGACATCTCTTCAGTTCTCTAACTTTTACTCTAACTCTGTGCAATCTCAAGTATCTCAATCAAACTTTGATTAATAGCAATAGGTTTACGATCTACAAATTGAATAATACCATCCTCGTAGATCATCCGTTTCCCATTTGTTAAAGCCTCTTGTCTTGCCTTTTTCTATTCTTAAACCTGAATGAAAGTAAGGTCTTCAACTAGGTATATTTGGTATCCTGCAATTCCGATCTCTTACCTAGCACTTCACGACGATGAGATACAGATGTGAAGCGTATGACGAGAGTATATGGATCATTCTTAGGATGCCACACAGTATCCATTCCTTGTGTTGAAGAGTCTTCCAAAAACTTCTTAGCTTCGCCAACAGCATCCTGGGAATTCGTAATACCTCCCTTGCCCGAGTTCCTTCGCCTAGTGGACAGGCCTAGTGCATGGGGTGGACCCCTTTGTGTGCCATGGGTCAGAAGGGAAGCACGCTTCCATAAGATTGTAAAATCGCACACCACCAACAGCTTCAACGTACCATGCACAAAGACGGGCCAACTAGGCAGTGTGAGGCTAGTGTGCGAGTCAAAAGCCACAAAGAGGGTTTCAAGAGGTCAACAACAGCACAAGGAGAAATGGGCAATCCAAGGAAACATACACAATTGCATGTCTTTGTAAGAACATTGCATGTTGTTGTAGGATCTGTGCATAATTCTATATGACCTTGCATGACGCTTGCATGTTATTAGAATTGGTTGCATGTGTAATTCCTTGCTAGCTAGTAAGCCTTTCTCTATTTGCATGTGTCTACATGCTATCTTTGGAAGCAGAAACAGCCATGCATGTCAGTTATCAACATGAATAATTAATTCCCAACCCAAATCTATCACATATTCCTATTGTTTTGAAGCTATTGTAGATCCATATTGAGTTGCATGTTACACGCATAACTGTACCCAAACAATACATGGCCATTCTCTATCAAGAACTTCCAATGGATGTAACAAGCCTTCCACCTTCGTGAATTCTACTTTATTCATTTGGTGTTGTTCGGGTTTCAAAACATAAGCCTCCAGGCGACTTTTAATCTTTGAATTTCTCTTTGCCAACTCATGCATTTTTTCTATGTGAGGATGACCTAGGCTTGGGTTTTCAGGACATTCATGCGAAATCTGTGCCCTTATGCCCTCTTTATCAAGCACACATGCTTTCCTTTTCCCAAGAAGTGACTAATTTCATACGCAATAATAATCTTGCTTTCAAGAATCCATTTTCAATCTTCAAGAACACAATCACTTTCACAACTTAACGTCACCCTTCTGCATGCGAAACAAGCTGTAGATGCATGACTAAGTGTCCAAGTTATGAGGCCACCTCTCTACCATGCAAGGGTTGTTATAGCCATGCACTCCTCTCCTCTTGCCACTTGGATGATACCTCTCCCTTCCACTCACACCTTATTTCTCTCTCTACCCCACTCTCTTCAAGGCCCATTCTTATATATGAGGTGGAAACTTGTGGAGGAGGTGTAAAATGATTGAAACATGTGGAGAGACTTCTAGCTTGTGTATGCAGAAGATGTGCTAAGGAGAGAACCATTCTTTGTCTAGGTTCCTCTATTTTGCATTTGTTGTTTGGATATTGGAGGTGGAAAGACTACGGAGTTTCGTCATGTTGTCACCCTTCCCCTATATCACCCTGATTCCATGGATGCGTGCATTGGTTTTAATTTTATTGCTAGGTGTCAGACTCCCCCTCTGATCTTCTCTTCAAACCTTGCTAATTTCCTACACATACAAGCATCAAATTACTTCTAACACAAGATGGAGCTGGCTGCCTTGTCTCCTCCCAGCCTTTGCTGCATCTCTCTAGGCTCACTTATCCAAAATCCTCAAGAACCCCTTAACCCTGACCCTTCCTAAATCTCGACACATGGCCAACTCGATGCACAGTCGACACTTGCCACTTGGCAATACCCTGACACATAGGCAAGTGAGTAGGCTGACATGTGTCACTCATCCATTGGACCAAATGCCCCAGTGGGCATGTGACACGTGTCATGTTTGACCGGACAACCCTGACATGTGTCACTCATTCACTCGACCAAGTGTCCCAGTGAGCATATGACATGTGTCACGTTGACTAGTCAACTCTCCTACTTTTTAGGAGGTCAGTCTAGCCACTCCGAATTAATGACCCAGTACCCTATACCCAAGCAACATGCAACTCTGAGGCTCAAAAACATCATTAACAACTTTATTTACATTTCTGTTACAAAGGTCACCACAGGTCGGTGACTTAGCCATTTCTGTATTTACAAGAAGTACATCTATAAGTAAAAACAATAAACAACCGGGACAGGGAGTAAAAGTTGTAACATCCCTTCCCCCCTCAGGTAACATCGTCCGCGATGGCAAAGCTAGGGCACTGTGCACACAGACTGTGCGCGGTCTCCCAGGTAGCATCAAAAAGAGGCCTGCCATGCCAAGCGACCAAGTACTCACGGATCAGATGGTTGCGTAAACGCCTCTCCCGCCTATCCAATTACCCTCGCTGGCCCATGGGTTACTTCTCCCTGCTCCTGGAATGCAAACAAACCATCAAACAACAAGTTATCACCGCTATGTAAAACCCGTTTCACTCTAGAAACATGAAATACAGGATGCACTTTACAAGTTCTAGGAAAATCTAACTTATAAGAAACATCACTGATACTTTTAACAATTTTCCAGGGTCCACAATAACGCGGGGACAACTTGTAACATTTGCCCGTCTTAAGGGTCTTAGAGTCCTTGGGTACTTGGAGAAACACCATGTCTCCTACCACAAACTCTCTAGGCGTGCGATGCTGATCAGCATATGACTTTGCTCGATCCATCGCTTGCCTAATATTAACCTTCGCTAACTCAAGCATTTCATTCATTTGAGTTAGAAAATTAGCCGCACTAGGCACTCTCTGAGGAATTCCTACCGTAACAGGGCTAGCTGGCCTAAATCCATAGTTAAGCTCGAAAGGACTCATCTTAGTACTCACATTTTTCTTGTCATTGTAAGCAAACTCCAACAGTGGCAAGTACTTCTCCCACTGAGTTTGCTTATCCCCAACAATGTCCTAAGCATATCCTCTAAGGTCTGGTTGACTCTCTCAATTTGGCCATCCGTTTCAGGATGCTCCGTACTGCTCATTCTCAATTGGACTTCAAGTTTGGCCATAACTGCAGTCCAAAAGTTTCCAGTGAATCGAGTATCTCTGTCAGACACTATGGATAACGGTAATCCATGAAGTTTGAACACATGCTCGATAAACAAATTAGCTACTCCAGCCGCATCAATCTTTTTACGCGTTGGAATAAAATGAGCCATTTTCGTGAGTCTGTCAACTACGACCAAGATAGAATCATGCTGCAACTGCGTGCGAGGCAAGTTGGTGACAAAATCCATAGAGATACTCTCCCATCTTCCTTCTGGCACAGGTAGTGGGTGTAAAACTCCACGAGGTTTAATGCTTTCTTTAGTGACTTGGCACTTCAAACAGTGCGTCACGTAATGGTAAACATCTTTTTTAAGCTTAGGCCACCAGAAGTTACGTAAGATCAACTCATAGGTCTTATCCACACCAGGATGACCTGCACTAGGGCTATCGTGACATAAATGGACAATCTTCCTACGCAGCTCCTCACAAGCTGGAATGAGAAGTTTGCCATTTCTCCTGATCATACCATCTTCTATGGTATATTTAAGGTAAGTGTGAGTCAAGAGACCAGAACTCTCATCTTGAGATTCTACTTGCGCAAGATTTGGCTCCCTCACAATTCCTTGACAATGAGGATCCTCTTGCTGAGCCTGTCTAATCTCAGCAATCAGGTCATTTTCTATGACCACAAAAGACATCTGATACAATATCCGAGATAATGCATCAGCCACACGATTTTTGGCACCTTTCTTGTACCAAATTTCCATGTGAAATTCCTGCATCAACTCAGCCCACCTGGCTTCCCGCCCTCTTAGGTCCGGCTGATTGCAGAAATATCTCAAAGTGTTATGGTCGGTGTACACATAGAATTCCGCACCATACAAATAATGCCTCCATGCCTTCAAAGCGTGGATGATGGCAAACAACTCTTTCTCATGAGTTGGATAATTCTTCTGTGTAGGGTTGAGCTTCTTGCTTTCAAAGGCCACAGGCCTACTGTCAGACTCCCTCTCTGATCTTCTCTTCAAACCTTGCTAATTTCCTGCACATACAAGCATCAAATTACTTCTAACACAAGATGGAGTTGGCTGCCTTGTCTCCTCCCAGTCTTTGCTACATAGATTATGATGAGGAATGCCTCTCTCTAGGCTCACTTATCCAAAATCCTCAAGCACCCCTTAAGCCTGACCCTTCCTAAATCTCGACACATGGCCAACTCCATGCACAGTCGACACTTGCCACTTGGCAATACCCTGACACATAGGCAAGTGAGTAGGCTGACATGTGTCACTCATCCACTGGACCAAATGTCCCAGTGGCCATGTGACACGTGTCATGTTTGACCGGTCAACCCTGACATGTGTCACTCATTCACTCGACCAAGTGTCCCAGTGAGCATATGACATGTGTCACGTTGACTAGTCAACTCTCCTACTTTTTAGGAGGTTAGTCCAGCCACTCCGAATTAATGACCCAGTACCCTATACCCAAGCAACAATCGACTCTGAGGCTCAGAAACATCATTAACAACTTTATTTACATTTCTGTTACAAAGGTCACCACAGGCCAGTGACTTAGCCATTTCTGTATTTACAAGAAGTACATCTATAAGTAAAAACAGTAAACAACCGGGACAGGGAGTAAAAGTTGTAACACCTACCCTCTTGCATCTGAACTGCCCCAACGGCCATGTCACTTGCATTCGTTTTTACAACAAATGGTTTTTTAAGGGTCAACAATTTTTAAAGTGACAAAGTCAGCCACAGCTTGTTTCAAAGCATCGAAACTTCGCTGCTGAACTTCTGTTCATTCGTTCCTTTTATTTTTCTGTATCGGCCAATGGTGCAGCTACGTGTGAATAATTCTTCACACCTTTACGATAAAACACAGCCAACCCTAGAAAGCTTCTTAGTGCCGTCAAGTCTGTAGGAACAGGCCAGGCAAGAAGAACAACAACTTTCTGCGGATCCGGTTTTATTCCATTTGCTGACACTATGAAACCCAAATATGTTATTTCTTTTTTAAACAATTCACATTTTTTATCATTAGCGAACAATGTATTTTCCCTCAAAGTTGATAACACAGTTCTTAGGTGATTAACATGCATAGCACCACCACAACTGTAAACAAGTATGTCATCAACAAAATTAACCACAAACTTGCCCATAAACGGTCTAAGCACATCGTTCATTAACATCATAAATGTTGCAGGGGCGTTAGTCAATCCAAAGGGCATAACTAAATATTCATAGTGTCCAAAACGAGTCCGGAAGGCAGTTTTATGCACATCCTCTTCTCGAACTCTCACCTGGTGGTAACCACTCTTTAGGTCAATTTTGCTAAACACTGTAGCACCATGGAGGGCATCCAAAAGATCATCTATACGTGGCATAGGATATTGATGCTTAACAGTAATCTTGTTCAAGCCTCGATAGTCCACACACATTCTCCAAGACCCATCCTTCTTTTTTACCAGAATGATCGGAGAGGCAAAGGGGGAGAAGCTAGGTCTTACTTGCCCCTTGGCAAGATAGTCCTCAATCATGCTTCTGACCTCTTCCTCCTCTTTCAGACTCATTCTATAAGGTGGTCTATTAACAGGAGATGATCCAGGAATTAACTCAATTCTATGCTCCACATTTCTCTTAGGGGGTAAAATAGATGGAAGTTCATTCGTGAACACATCTAGAAACTCCTCCCTAATTTGGCGATTTAGGTTCTTAGTAAGGTTAGTTTGTTCTTGACATACATCAGACTCATTAGCAAAAACAGACATATCATACAAGAAACAAACATACATGCACTTACACTGAACCTTATGCAACTGCGTTGTCGTGATCAAAGGTCCTGGAGGCATATCAGGCTCTCCACGCAAAGAGTGAATCCTACCATCGTGCTGGAACTCATACACATGAGTATCCCAAGCGATGTAGGGTTTCTTAGCCACATGCCAACAAATTCCAAGCACCACATCAAAGCGAGCCAAACGGGTAATCTCAAAATCTAACTCCTCGGTATAGCTCTGAATGGTTAGAGGCGTACCCACAACCCTGGCATCCCACACTTCCGCACCCTTTCCATCAGCCATTTCGACTGTGTACTGGTACAAGGATGGTTGTGTGCTCACTCTCAACCGTTTAATCAAAGCGGAGTTAATGACGTTATGTGAGGACCCAGTGTCAAATAGAATCAAAACATCTCCACCACACAGTTGTCCACGCATAACAATCAAAGAAGTGCAAGGAAACTGATACCCGTGTTGTGCCGCTCTTGAACTGTGGCAAAGGAACCGAGTCCACCTTCCGAATCACCGACACGTTCATTAACCGTGGAACATCAGGAGGTTCTTCTTGTCTCAATTCCTCAATTTTCATAGGATCTGCCTCCTCGACTTGCAAACTGTAGATGGTCCATGAGGGATTGCGAGAACACTCCTTCACCTATGCCGCCCTAGACAGCCAAAGCAAAGGTTCTCTTTCTTTGCCCGCTCCAAGTCCTGCGGCGATAGCGTAGAAAAGCGCTGGCCCCCTTGGGCATTGGACGTCCCATACCGCCCTTTGCCTTTTGAGGCGCCCGCGCCTTTACTCTTTTTCGCACTCTGAATTTGCTCTTGTGAGGATTGACCCTTCCATTTTTTAAACTTTCTTTTCCCCCAAGGCTGAAACCCTCCTGAAGTAGGTGTCTCAAACTCCTTGGCCTTTTTTCCATCCTCATAGTATAGGGCCATCTGTACCACCCTATGGAGGCTTGGAGCCTGCTCCTTTCTCACGAAAGGCCTAAGGCTCTCACGCAAGCCCTCCACAAACTGGAATACTTGCAAAAACATTGGCACTTCACGTCAACCCTAACATGTGTCACTCATTCACTGGACCAAGTGTCCCAGTGACCATATGACATGTGTCACGTTGACTAGTCAACTCTCCTCCTTTTTAAGAAGTCAGTCAGCCACTCCAAATTAATGACCCCTACCATCATTGGCACTTGGGTTTCTATCCCTCGTTTGTGTATAATGAGATTTCCAACCCAGTTGATGTCCGTTGCATTCCAAATTTCACCCCATTGCATTCATTAAACTCACTTCATTGCATTTCAGTGCAAATCAAGGTTACGTGTTGATTCGAATCGAGTGATTCGAGTCGGTTCGAACCAATTCAAACCATTTCTTTTTTCTTTTTCTTTTTTGAATCAGGCCGGTTCAGACCGGTTTGAACCGGGAACCGGTTCGATGGTTCGAACTGCAATAGGCGGTTTGAACCGCAGTTCGATGCAACTATGGTGCAAATGCATAGAAAACCTCCTTTGTGCATAAATTTTCTATCTTTAATCATTGCCTCTTCTCAAGCTTAAATCTAAGTTGATACATCATTTTGATTCATGTTTGTCATAGGAGATAAGTGTCTTGAATATGCATAAAGAATATTTATGGAATTTTGAAAGAATTTGATTGGCTCAAGTCAATGCCTATCTAAGATGAACTATGATTCCCTATCCCAGGAAGGGTTCTAGGTCCCTTTATGTGACGATGTGAGTTAAGTGTCTTGAATATGCATAAAGACTATATATGAAATTTTAAAATAAGGTAGCATTGAAAGAATTCAATTGGCTCAAGTCAATGCCTCTTCAACATCAACTATGATGCCCTATCTGAGGGGGTTCTAGGTTCCTTTATGTGTCAATGTGATGTGCATGTTCGAATATTATTGCCTTCGCAATCATTTTTTGTTACGACCCTCTAAAGAAATAGGTGAGTGCACCGACATCCCAACGGCTACACTTCTTGGAATACTTCACGAGTGGGAAGCCAAATACGATTGAATTCCTTAGGACCTAGCTCTAGGCTGTGATCACTCGTTACACTAGCCCAAAAGAGATGTAATTTGTAAATTAATCTGAGAAATGGGTCTCTAGCTCTTACTTATACTTAGTCAAAAGTATTCTAGAAGGTTCTATAAGTCACCTTCCTATAGTGCGCCCATTTAGGGCAGCTCCAATTCAAAATAGACTTACCCAATTCAAACAGCCTTATCCATAAAGGGGGGGTTCCAGAACTTAATAAAATAATACCGTAGAATAGTCGCAAGCCCAAAAGTGAGCTGTACTTGTGAAACTATATTTAGAAAAGTATAGAACTATACGTCATAACAGCTAACTTTAGCAATCAAGGGTGCAACAACCAGGGTTTGAGAAATTGGGTGGAGATCGTATATACTATTAACCAAAATATGATGAATTCGCGTGTAAGTTTTTTAACATGCAAATAAATCACAGCAAAAAGTTGCAACTTATGCAATGATTGGCTATCATACAGCCACAATGTAGCATTGGTGTGCTTTTTCTCAACCAATCGGTCTAGTACACAAAGTTATGGACATTTTACAACCATCATATGATTGGGGCCTATTTTGTACCCTAAGATATTCATCATATTAAGGTTCACATTAATTATTTTTCATTGAAACTCTTCTTGTTCTAGCGATTCAATGGTGATGAATTGAATCGTATCAGGTAGAATCATATTGGCAGTGCATGGATAGACTATTCAAAACAGATAGCAAAACAGCGGGATCAAGCATGCTAGATGTCGAGCTAGAGGGTCTGTCAGCACTAGCCCTAATTGTTTTGATGATTGTAAAGCTTCCTTAAGGACCTCTAGAAGAATACAAACAAGAGTCGTACCATTCATTAGATGGTTGATTGACATAATGTTCTTGAGATACTTGTATGTGGTACTTAATCCAGTTTGAGAGATACACAACCTCATATTACCTCCTCCGGACCACAATTTTCTCTCAAGAACTTTTTATGGTAAATAAGTTAGAAACACACTTGAGATGTACTCTTTAGTCTTATGTACCTTCGCACTCCAAGACATTAGTAAAGCTTCCTCCCTTTCTTTCTTTCTTACTCTTGCACATTTGCTCACCTACAACCATTTTCCAAATATGTACATAGATATACACCCCAATCATACACATGCAACAGCACCTATCGTTAGTCCATGTAAGCAATCCATTTTGTAATGTCACAAGAGACTCCCAAGTTCTTAAGATCTTTGAAATTCAAGGAAACCTTGGTTAACTGTTGTGTCAATTATTCACATATAGAAACAGCAAACATTTGCAGTATTATAACCAAGAATGGAAAAAATGCATTGCAACAACATCCAATATCATTACCCCTTGCAACTCAAGGGTGTTGGCTCAATTGGTTATCTTGACATCCAAAGTCTCTTTGGTCTCAAGTTCGAGCCTCCCCTTGGAAACCAAGAAGCATTACCCCTTGCGATTCATGAATATGAAACCTTGCCTTTAACATTATTTCCTTGAAAAGCAAATAGACCACATGAGAACTTTAACTCGTTTCTTAACGAAATTAGTTTTTATGCTGCTATTACCAATGTTGCCACCATACTTCCATATACGACGTACACACATCACCCTGTACTATTTTAAGTATGCCAAAGCAAGGCATAACCGTACTCCACAAAATATATGCTTCGGTAAAAATACATGCAACCTTCACCTACTAGATCACAGAGATTAGCTTGTCTTTGTTCAAAATTTGAACTTGTGGGTACCGCCTATTCAATTTCAGTTTTCCACTCCATTAGCTGGTATATGGCCCATAAACGGACCAGGTACCTTCCTAAGTGTTTAATGTACAAATCTCTGCGTGCCAGTATTCTTGCAACTATGAGCCTGCTATACATCGAGTATGCTATAAGTACGGAACTTAAACCTACCCGGCTAAGAGTTATGATCCAAAATTGATTGTTTTGAGTCAAGCTTGGTTAATAAGAGCTTCCTGTTAAAACAACAAAATTCAAAGCATTTGCGGATAATTACAACTTAATAGAAAGAATAAGATGCATAAAACCTAACTGTACGTCCAACCACATATCAGAAGTCCATACAGCATGACCGCTTCTTACATGTCCTATTCTTCACAAATTCATGACCATTGATTGAAGCTGCGTAGGGTAATGAATGGTCAAGAATTATAAGGCACTATAAAATTATGTTAGCAATTGTACAAACAGACTTAGAAACTACACATACAGCAAAATAATGGAAATAACATATGCAACGCACTGATCTGTAAAAACAGCAGAGCATTCCATCATCCACATGAGAATGTACGAAGTATATTTCGCATTAAAGGCATGAAAATCACGTTTGCAGCACACTGATCTGGTGAAAACAGATCAAGTAAAAGAAAGTATTGCATCATATGAAAGAAAGAAATTTTGCATAAAGCCTATAAAATCAAGAATCCGAGACTTACAAGCAATGTCAATAGGTGAGCAGCAGGTAAAAGGAGCATGGCAATCGCTCCCAAATACAAATCTGGAAGAAATCAATATAAGAAATAGGCCATCCTGTGCTCGTCAAACCCTCATGCTTTGCTCTGCAAACCCTAAGAAAAGGAGAGAGAAGATCCTTTGACAAATTTTTCTCAACGACTCCTAAGTTTGGGGTTGAATGTTTATCCCTCCTTGTTTGTGTGCTCAAGGCCCTCCCACTGAATTCCCCTTGCGTGCAAGTTTTAATATTTTAGTTGATGGTAGATTGGATTTGGGCGCTCAGTATTCCTATAGGTACGTCTGACTTTGTGGCTTTTTTTGCTTTTTTTTTCGTGAGACATTTTGGTTCTGCAAGCTCCCCACTGCATGCTCCCAAGCCTAATTTGTTGCCAAAGCTTGTCAATGCTCAAGTTATCGTTGGCATTCTTGCCCAATGCTTTGCTCAACGGCCAAGATATATTTTGCAATCCGTTCTCTCTATCAAGATGTTTTGGCTTCAAGAATTCGATAATAACTTATTAAATATTTTGGGTCGCTTTTGGTCCAGGAACCTCTGATACTCCCAATGGACGGTTCGAGACGGAGGTCTCACTTCCCGCTGAAGGCGTTGGTCTTATCTGCCTAGCTTCCCTTGCTCTAGCTGCTTTTTTAGAAAGTTGGGCCCTTGTTGCCTTTGCATTTATATCTCAGTTTCAATAAAGTAACCCAGCCTATTTCCTTGATTCGCTAATGTGGAAATGGAAAATCTTCCTTTTCAACAATGTCTTCGTGCCTCTTTGCCTCCCTTTCAGACTTTGCTCAGTCATTAACGGGCTCATTTTCAAAAATATCTTATGGATAGATTCCACTCTCACGCTTTCACATAGCTTCTCATTGATTCACCTTACGGACCTGCCTTATTTATTGTGCAAGCCCAAGTGCATGTGCTTGACTTGTTGTGTGTCTTGTTATTCTGCACTTGTGTGTTTCTTTAGAGTCGTTTGCCACCGGTATTCAAGTTAACTTGGGCTTTCTCAATTGGTGTTCGTGGGTTTGACGAAATGTTCATGTGGTCACTCTCTTGATTCTCTTGGCACACATCTTATCCAGTGCTCCTCTATTGGAGGTCGCATCGCGACTCACGATTCCATTTGTGGCATACTTGCATCTATAACACATGAATGCGGCTTTTATGTTGTCCGGGAGCAAACACACATTTTGCCTATGTCTGATTTGCAATCATCCCATCATCAAATTGACCTTGTTCTCTCACGTGAGGAGGTTCTCACTCTTGGAGATGATGTTATTGATGATCCTTCATCAGGCTTCCACTATTCAAGGTGCTTATGCTTCTCGTGCCGCTCAAGATAGACAACGGGATTATAATCATCACACTCCTGGAGAGGACTTTATTTCTTTTGCCTTGGAAATTTATGAGTGCATACATAAATTGAGCCTGTGCCATCATGCATCTGACTCCTTTGACTAGCGTTCTATTTTTTTTTTCTGCCACACCGTTGTATTCTGGTGTGTATGCAAGAGTGAACTGGTGTTCGATCCCCTATTCTAAACAAATTTTGAGAATTTTGTGCTTTTGTATTCACCTCTGTTGTCAGATCTAAGGATCTTGATCTTTTTCGAGGTGTGTCACTCTGCAAATGCCATGAACTTCTTGAAGGAATGAAACACTTCGATTTCTTCTTCAAGTAGTAGATCGTGGTCATTCTGCTATAATCATTTATGAACGTCAGAAAGTATCTCGAACCTGAGAGCGAATCCATCTTCATCGGTCCACAGACATCAGAGTGGACGAGCTCAAGAACTTCATTGGCTCTTCTTCCCTCATGTGTGAATGGGTTGCGATGTTGCTTGCCTTTCTGACAAGCTTCACAAAACTCAGTTTCGGGCCTTGAAATTCTGAAACCTGTGACTATGTCTTTTCTGCTCTTGTCATACAGGCCCCGCATGTTCAGATGATACATTCTCCTTTTCCAGAGCTGATCTTCATTTTCTGAAGCATTTAATATGCTTTCAGAGTTGCTGATTATTTTAGCCTGGTAGAGGTTTTCTTCTCTGCATCCGACCGTCAACAACTTGTTTGTCGTCTTCTCGATCATGCGGCAAGTGTTGTCGTCGAACAAAACTCGAATGCCTAGATTTGCCATCTTGGAGACAGATAGCAGATCTTTTCTGAGTGAGGGCACATAGAGTGCTCCTGACAGCTCTGCTTGGCCTGACAGTGCTCGCAGATTTAGAGTGTCGATGCCTTTGACATCGTGTCAGCTTCCATCACCTAGAATCATTGCTCTGTCGTTTTCGAGTTCGCGAAAGTTGATCAAGATTTTTTTGTTGCAGGTTATGTGTGATGTTGCTCCTAAATCGATGACTACATCGTAGTCAAGTTCAGAGTATCCTGAATCGATGACTACATCGTAGTCGTGTTCAGAGTAGCTTGTTGAAGCTTCATCGAGTATCATGAAAGCTTCGTCACCTTTGTCAGCATTCTTTGATGACTCTGCAACATTAGTCTTTTCAGCTTTGTTTTTTCTTTTTGGGTTGAATCTGCAATCGTATGCAGAATGCCCTTTCTTCTTGCAGTGCATGCAAGGTATTGCTGGATTGAACCAGCATTTGTTGGTCGTATGGCCTGGTTTGTGGCAGTGATCGCAGGAAGAAGATTGTTGATTCGAGGACTTCGTCTTCTCGAATCTTGGCTTGCTTTTGTTTTTCTTCTGTCCTTTTGTGAAGAGAGCCTTCTCTTGATCACTACTTCCTTCTCCTTCGTCTCTCATCAGTCTCTCATCAACGACAAGACTGATTGCTTTGTCGAATGTCATATCTGGTAAACTCAGTATGATCATTCTCAACGGCTGATAGGACGTCGGAAGAGATTTCATGAAGTACATCAGCTACTGATGCAGCAAGTTGAGCGAAGATCGTTCTGATCTTCTCAACATACTGATCCAGTTGGTTGCCATCACATCGTATGGATTGCAGCTGATTGTGAAGGTGCATGACTGAAGCTGAAGTCTTCACTTCTTCTGCTTTAATTTTTCCCACGCTGCATGGCTGCTTTCGCAGTCTTCAATCTGCATGAGTAGATCTTCATTTATGGACGAAACGATGATCGCCATTGCACGCTCATCTTTTCTGATCCATTCAGCTCTCCTCGGGTCTCCCTCTAGAGGCTGCACCTCTGAGAGCTCCGTCACCGACCAGATGCCTTAGCCCTTCAGAAGCATTTTGATTATAAATTTCTAGATTCTATAATTTGCGCCATCAAGACTAATTGCTACTCTTGTCTGGATTGTTGTAGCCATATTGTGTTGTCTAGAAGAATCACTGTTGGGATATCAGTAGTGACAACCTGCGTGCTCTGATACCATGTCGTGGAAGCGAGACTGTTTCTATTTCGTTTTTGTCTTCTTATTCGCGAACGATTTTGTGTCTTTGAATTTTCTTTTTGCGCGGAAGCTTTTACAGGAACCTAGACACTCAACTACACATCACATAGCACATTTTATTCTAGCAATCAAGACAGACAACACGAGACAAGGAGATGCACAAAAATAGAGCGACTGAATTATTAGTTTAGTATTTAGAACGAGATCGTCAGTGACTCACTCGTTGGCGGAATGACACTCTACTCTTTCATTGTGTTCGGCTCGTTGGCAGACTTTCATACATAGCTCTAGTATTTTTCTTTGCAGCTCTATTCTCTCTCTCTCTCTCTCTCTCTCTCTCTCTCTCTCTCTCTCTCTCTCTCTCTCTCTCTCTCTCTCTCTCTCTCTCTCTCTCTCTCTCTCTCTCTCTCTCTCTCTCTCTCTCTCTCTCTCTCTCTCTCTCTCTCTCTCTCTCTCTCTCTTACAGATCTATCTATTCAGATTTCTACCTTTTTTTTGTTTATGATCCAGAGAGGATCGTTTATACCTCCACTGTGTGGAGCTTACAAGATAAATGAACGTAGAATCACAAGACTAGTTAATGCTAATCAACTAGTTAGTTAGTATGCGTCGTTGCCACTCGTTTTAGCTGGGCATGAAGTCCACAACTCCAAGCCTGTTGAGTTGCCAGCTGGCAACGCGAAAGGTTCCTCTTCGTTTGTTTCGTAATCTCCCGTTTGCTTTCGTTCTTTTTGTTTCTTTCGTAGTTTTTCGTTTTTGCATCCCTTTGCGGTTTGCGGTCCTGGAGGTGTGCTTACAATTCGCGAATGATTCGCGAATCGTTCGTGCTTCGAGTCAAGGGATGTTGACTGTCACTTGTTCTCGTTCGACCTTCGTTTCTTGTTCGTGTTGCGACAAAGTTGTTGGAGTTCACCATTTCTGACACTTTTCGGGATATATTCTTACGTCCAAGAGTTTATGGATCTTTTGACTAAAGTGTCGCATTTTCCAAAAAGAGTGACAATTTGTGAATGGGTTGCCAACGGACTTTCAGAATGAATGCAAGCGCAATTCTTTGAACTCGTTGGAGGATGCCATTCGGATCGCACATGTGTACGATCAAACAGTGGTAGCTTCTAGGAAACGAAGGCAAGAAAAAGGCTCAACAAATTTTCGACCGCGAAAAAAGTTGAAATTTTTTTTTGATGAACTTGAAAGTATGCTTATTATAGACCCAAATCAGTGAAGAAATCAAAGAAAAATTCTAAGTCATAAGTTAGAGATGCCTTCAAACATGGGCTGTGTTTCAATTGTGGCAAGGCGGGCCATATGGCTAAAGGGTGCCCGTTAAAGAATAAGTCCTCATCCAATCTTATGACAGTTGATTTGCCAGCAAGTAAAATGGAAATTGATGTTATTAATAGTACTTGTGAATGTCAATTCAGTACATTGTCTTTTGGTCCTCACAATTTGTTTTGCGTAAGCGGCAAGTTGTTAGGGAAAGATGTGAATGTATTGTTTGATTCAGATAGTACTCATAATTTTATTAATTCTCAACTTGTGCAGACTCCAAGTACCTACCAAGCCAAGTGACCATAGATATGTGGTTAAGCTTGCGTCAGGTGCAGATACTGAAGTATTTGACGTTATGGTTCCGGAATTGGAGCTGGATCTTCAAGGCCATGTTGAGAAGATTAATTTCCATTTTTTAAACCTAGGCCAATCGGATGTAATTTTAGGCTATGAGTAGTTCTTTAGTAAATCTGATAGTTTGCAAATTGATTTCAAAAAGCATGAAATATAGTTCATAGATTCTAGTGGTAAAGTAGTATCCATTTTTGGTGATGATGTTGGAACTCAGTTTTCAATCATTATATCGGCAGAATGAATAAAGGAAGCTCAAAATTTTGATTGTTACTATCTTGTTTTAAAATCTTGCTTAAGTGGAATTGTTTCTAAGTCTTCAGATGAGAATGATAGTACTAAATCAATTATTGATAGTAATTTCATTGTGAATGATGGAAATCAGTATGGTAATTTAGATCATGATCATGAAGAGAAACAGTTGTTAGCAGATTTAAAGCAAGAACTTAGTGATGTTCTTTCCTAGTGAACTTCCGCATGGTCTACCTCAGTCTAGGTCAGTAGATCATAAGATAGAATTAGTTCCGGGTAGTCAACCTGTCTTCCAACAACCGTATCGGTTTAGTCTAAAGGAAGAGGAGGAAGTGACTCGACAAATTGAGGAGTATCTTTGAATGGGTCACATTCGACCTAGTAAGTCGCCATGGGGAGCGTCGGTCCTTCTTAAGGATAAAAAAGATGGTACTTTTCAGATTAAAGTTACCATTAAGAATAAGTATCCTCTGCCTAGGATGGACGATCTAGTTGATCGTTTGGGTGGAGCTAGATATATTACTAAAATTGACTTGCGAACTGGTTATCATCAGATTCGAATTCATCCAGAAGATGTGTCTAAGACAGGTTTTAGGACTAGATTTGGTCATTATGAATTTTTGGTATTACCATTTGGTTTAACAAACACTCCTGCCACTTTCCAGCAGAAGATGAACGATTTATTTTGTCCATATCTGGGAAAGTTTGTTGTAGTGTTTTTAGATGATATACTCATCTATAGTAAAACACTCAAAGAGCATAAGAAGCATATTAGAATTCTCTTGAGGATTTTGAGATAGGAGAAGCTTTATGCTAAAGAGTCGAAGTGTGAGTTCTTTAAGAAAGAACTGTTATATCTTGGTCATGTCATATCCTGGAAGGGAATTATGATTGATCAAAAAAAGATTAAAACGGTTATGGATTGGCCAATTTCTAAAACAATAAGAGAACTTAAATCTTTTTTGGGGTTTACAGTTTTCTTCTGTAGATTCATTTTGGATTATTTGATGATTGTTGCACCTCTCAACAGTGCATTGAAGGGGATAATTACTCAAAAAGGTAGGCCCAGTCCACCTCTCATGTGGAATGAGACATTGGATGCAAGTTTTAATAAACTTAAGGAACTAATTGTCTCAGCACCAGTATTGATCATAGCGGATCTGGATAAAAAAAATTTGGTTAAAGTGGATGCTAGTGATTATGCAATTGGTGCAGTTCTACTACAAGAGGAGAGGCCAATTGCTTTTGAGAGTAAGAAATTGTCCGATGCACAGACTAGATATACAACTCAAGAAAAAGAACTTTTTGCGATTGTGCATGCACTGAAGACGTGGAGACACTATTTATACGGTAGTCAATTTATAATGTGCTTAGATCACCAGCCATTAAAGTATTTTTGTAATTAGAAAGACCTTAGGAGTCGAAAAGCTCAATGGGCTGAGCTGATGCAAGAATTCGACTTTGATTTGAGATATATTAAAGGATCGTCAAATCAAGTGGCGGATGCCTTAAGTCGGATTGTAGAGGTGAATGAGTTGTCGTTCACAGAGATCACTACTGATTTCTATCTTTCATTTCGAGGTCTTTATGAACAAGATCCTCATTTTGGACCTATATGGCAAAGGATTTTGAATGGCTCTCAATTGGGTACTGATTTGCAAGGTGATCAGTTGGTTGTGAAGGATAAGAAGGTAGTGGATGGTTTTTCCATTCGGAATGAGATTTTGTTCCCAAGGGGAAAAGTGTGTGTACTAGGAATGGATGCATTAAAAAATGAAAATCTTATTTGAATGTCATGATGCACCTTGTGCAGGGCATCCAAGTATACATCGTACGTTAGATTTGGTACAAAGGGACTTTTTTTGGCCAAAGTTGAAACCGTTTGTAGAATCTTATGCTAGTGGAATAAAATAGAGCGCTTAAAGGCAGGTGGACTGTTGCATCCATTGGATATTCCTTCTAAACGATGGAATAGTATTTCGATGGACTTTGTAGTTGGTTTACCGAGGACGAATAAACAGAATGATGCAATTTGGGTCATAGTTGATCGGTTAACAAAAGTGACTACGTTTATTCCGATTTTGACTACAATTAAGGCATTTGATTTAGCTCACTATTGTAATGCGATTTCTTGGGTTATAGCATATGAAGCATTGTTCAAATAATAGTCATTGTTTGGTGTCACGTGTTGCCCTTTTGCACACATTTGCATACATTCACATACTTGTAAATAAGTTAGCTTGCAAAGATTTGACAATCCAGGGTTGAAATAGAATTTCGATTTTGAGGTCAAAATATAATCTCAATCCATATGCTCAAAATGCGAAATGCATCAACTATAGCAAAGGAGCGAAATACAAGGTCAAAATAGACCTCGATCTTCAAGTTCGAAAATGCTATAGCAGAGCAGAATGTGATGTTATTTTATGGGGATCAGAGCCAATGGCAGCATTGACTTTAGTGTTAAATTTCTTATGCTCAGCCTTAAACAAATAGTTCAAGTAATGAGCATCTTGAAAAACCCCAAAGGCCGACAACATATTTTTAGGCCTTCACATTTTTTCCCTTTGAGATTTTTTATGTCTTAGAAGTCATTTTAAGGCAGCTTCACCTCTTTCGTCTTTTGCACTCCTTAGCGAAAAATGCGACACACTGGCCAAGTGGCCAGAATACCTTAGAAATCATTTTCAAGGCACCTTCGTCTTTTTCGCCTTTTTCGCTCCTTAGCGAAAAATGCAACACACTGGCCAAGTGGCCAGAATACTTTAGAAATCATTTTTAGGCACCTACGCCTTTTTCGGCTTTTTTCGTTTTTCTCGTATTTTTGGCTGACCGACTTCACCAACTTATGAGTAACCCTAAAAACAGTTGGACAAACAATTATCTTAAAGGCAGTTGGCGGTTACCAACTTTTGTACATATGCAAAGGCTGGCATAAATAGCCTTAAAGGCTTGTAAGATATTTCCTCTCTTGTAAATCTCTATATTAGCTGAATCAAGCTATGTAAGTGTTAATTTTGGATTTTTTTTTTTCAATTAGAGTTATCTGTAGCCAGCGTTATTACGCTCAGCAAGCTGAAGTTATTACTTCAAACTATTGTACTCATTATTGATATTTATCATAGTGCAATTTTTGTCTCACTACTGCGTTGTTCATTTGCACAAACTGTATGAATTCTTCTACGAATATTTTTACTTCTAACTGTTGCGTTTCCGTTCTTACACGCCTACGCTCTGAGCAACCGAGCCTCCGCTGCGCTCATGACCACTGTTTTTTGACATGGTATCATAGCAGACATTTCAGTAATCTGCATTTCTACTGCGGATTATCAGTCTTGTTTCTATCAAGACGACTTTCAAGCAAACGTGCAGCCAATAGTATTCAAACAATCGTTGTTTCTACCAACGGTCTAGTCCAACCATAATGGATCTAGTTCATCTCTCATTGACAAACTCGATGGAGATAACTACCATCTCTGAAAATTCAAGATGAAGGTTATACTTCTAGCCAAAGAACTGTGGGACATTGTTGATGGCACAGAGCTCAAACCAGAAGGTGATGCAGCCATCATCACCAAGTAGAGACTGAGAGATGGCAAAGAATTTGCCATGATCACCCTCAATATCAAGGATACTTAGATCAGCCACATACGTGTTGCTCAGACTGCTAAGGATGCATGGGACATCCTAGCAACTCTCTACGACATTAGAGACGTTACATCCAAGCTCCATATGAGGAAGAAATTCTTCAACCTTAGAATGTCTGAAGCATATAGTGTTTCGAGTCACCTCAACACTTTCAAAAATCTTATGGAGCAAATGACTGCAACTGACTCAGTCATACAAGATTCTGATGCACTCATGACTCTATTATCGAGTCTACCTGAAGCCTACGAAAATTGGGTAATGGCAATTTCTACCCAGGAGCACCTCACTCTATCAAGAGTAATCTCGCTGCTCCTACAAGAGGAGATCATAAGATCAGCATCTTCTGTAGGCTCAGGATCGGATCCTGAAGCTCTGTATTCAAAAAACCAGAAGTTTAAATCCAAGAGATCTACAAAGTCAGGCTATACTGACAAGAAGAGCAACATGCAGTCTGGACCAAATTTTGGTCCAGGATCAAATTCAAGCTCTTCATCATTCCAACCTATGCAGAAACTATTTTGTAGATACTGTAAGAGGACTAGTCACGAAATCAAGAACTGTCGAACTTTGAGGTATAACCACAAAAAGAAGAAGCAGTTCCAACAACAAGCACATAGTGCTACAGCCAGTCACTCAAATCAGCAACAACAAGAAGAAGACGAAGCAACTTTTATGACCAAAGTCGGAGAACAACAGGATATCGATTCCTGGTATCTAGACTCCGGAGCAACACAACATATGACTCACCATCGCGACTGGTTGAAAGAATACAAGTTGTTCACCCACTCTTGAGTTCTGCAACTTGGAGACAACTCATCGCATTCAATCAAAGGTGAAGGAACTGTCAGGGTTGAGTTCAAAAGAGGTGAAGTCAAGTTATTGTCCAACGTTCTCCATGTCTCAAATCTGACCAAGAATCTGCTCTCAGTTAGCAGAATCACCGATTCAGGATGCGAAATGAATCAAAAGGCTACTTTTGGAGCTGAAGTGTTATATAGATGAAGGTTTACCAATTATCAAGAATGATAACATTTCTGCTCAGGCTCTTGCAAATAATCCAGTCTTTCATGCAAGGAGCAAGCATATTAAAGTGGCTCATCATTTTGTAAGAGAAAAAGTCATTGGAAGAGAGATCTCATTAGAGCAAGTTTCATCTTCAGATTCTGTTGTAGATCTTCTCACCAAGTCTCTACTCAAGAATATCTTTATGAAGGTGAGGTCTAATCTTGGCCTAATTTCAAAATCTATATTGATAGGAACATAAATTTTAAGGAGAAGTGTGAAGATTATTAAAATATTATCTTCCTATCTCGAGTTTGGGGTCATGTCCATGATAATTTCCACTAGATTTCATGTTGTACATATAAGGAGTGTGAATTGAGCACATATCCTTCTAGTGTAGCTCAGATTTGAGTTAGATAGGTTCAATTATAATGACATGCAGATGCTTAGATAGCATGCAAAGTCTTACTGTATGCATGCAAGCCACATGCAATCAGTGCATGCAACATGCAAAGTAGTTTCTGTGACTTTCACATGTCTAGGCAATTTTATGAGTTGACATGCAGTACATGCACATACATGCATGCAGTTACATTGCTGAAGAAAACATGCAAGAGAACAAGATGCTGAGGATCAACATACTTTCATTGACAGATGGTGGAGATGACAAAGCACTCTTCATCAGAAACAAGTCAAGAGGCAAGGGCAAAGGGCAACAACACTTCAAGAAGGACAAAGCCAAAGAAGGTGGTGAGGATCAGTCCTCACAAGCTGCAACATCCAGTGGCAAGAAGAAGCTGTCAAAGATCAAGTGTTTTTTCTGTGGCAAAAAAGGACATTATGCATCAAATTGTTTCAAGAAAAGCAACCAATCTAAGCAAGCTAACCTTACTAATGAGGATGAGTGTGAGGGTGTAGAGAGTGAAAGAGAGGATTCATTAATGATGTCTATTTTTTCATCTTTTCCTTTTAAGAATGAAGAAGTCTGGTGGATAGATAGTGGGGCTAGTTCCCACATGTCTAGTTCTAGGAACTCTTTCACTAATCTCATGCCATATCTAGGTGCAAAAACATCAATCTATACTACTAATGATATAGAGTGTAGGATTGAAGGAATAGGTAGCATTCCATTACATGCATCATCATCAAAATCTTTTTGTTTACATGATGTACTGTATGTACCTAAATTGACTAAGAATCTCATTAGTGTAGGACAGTTGTTTGATAGTGGATTGGATGTCAAGTTTCAAGTTGACAAGTGTATAATCTCAAGAGAAAATGAAGTTATTGCTAGAGGATCTATAATTAGTAAGCTGTACAAACTAGATTCTAGGGAGAGTGCTAACATTTCATATACTGCTTATGAGACCAAGGTTCTACAGGAGGATCTGTGGCATAAGAGATTGGGTCATCCCAATTTCAGAGCCATGCAATCTATGGTCAAAGAAGAAAAAGTTGTTGGTCTACCAAAGACACTATCAAAGGAGCTTCTACCTTGTGAAGCTTGTGTGCTGGCAAAGTCACACAAAAGGCCTTTTCCTAGATCGAGTATCAAGACAAAGCATCCATTTGAACTTGTACACTCAGATGTTCATTTCTCATCAAGTAAGAGCAAAGGAGGAGCCAACTGCTTTGTCTCTTTTTTAGATAATTATACAAGACATTCTTGGATTTATATGTTGTCTTCAAAAGCCATGGTTTATGATGTTTTTCTTACTTTTCTTATGTAGAGAAGCAGTTTCCTTTCAAGATAAAAGCTTTAAGAAGTGATAGCGGAGGGGAATAAACTTCCAATAAGTTTAAAGACTTTTGTGAGAGAGAGGGTATTTAAAGAGAGTTCTCTTGTTCATATACTCCTCAACAAAATGGAGTTGCTGAGAGAAAAAATAGAACTTTGTGTGAATGTGCAAAAGCCATTAGGCTGGAAGCTTCTCTGCCTAAAGAATTTTGGGGAGAGGCAATTGCATGTGCAAACTATCTTTGTAATAGGCTTCCAAATCTTGCAATAGGAGGAAAGACACCATTTGAGATGTTGTATAAGAAAAAGCCTAAGGTAGATCATCTTAGGATTTTTGGTTATGTATGCTTTGTGCATGTACCTATAGAAACTAGGAAGAAGGAAGATCCTAGTGCAGTAAAAGGAATTTTTGTAGGTTATGCATCTACTAAAAAAGCATACAAGATTTATTTGCCCTCTACTGACAAAAATGTTGTTAGTAGAGATGTGGTCTTCCATGAAGATCAGGAATTTAACTTGGATGATGTTCAGATCAAAGAGACTCATGCAAGATCAATCATCAACCTTGGTGTTGTTCAAGAAGAGGTGAGGCCGAGGCTTGAGGAGGAGCAGATTCAAGCTATCACAGCAAGAAGATCTACACGAGCAAGATCTGAGCCAAGGAGGCTCACATATGATGAAGAAGGAAGGCAAGTGGAAGGTGAAACTTCCTATCATGCACTTTTTATATCATATGAAGAGCCTAAGGATGTCCAAGAAGCTTTTCAATCCAAGAAGTGGGTTGAAGCAATGACCCAAGAATTTGAAGCCTTGATGTCAAATAACACATGGGAGCTTGTGGAGCCACCAAACAACATGCATGTGATCGGATGTAAGTGGGTATTCAAAATCAAGTATAATCATGATGGATCTATCAATAATATAAAGAAAGACTTTGTGCTAAAGGCTACTTTCATATTAAAGGTCTTGATTATGAAGATACCTTTGCACCAGTTGCAAAGATGGTAACAATTCGAATACTCATCTCTCTTGCATGTTTTCACAAATGGAGTATGTTCCAGTTTGATGTTTCTAATACATTTCTCAATGGTTACCTTGAGGAGGAGATTTATATGGAGCAACCTCTAGGTTTTGTGAAGGAAGGTGATGAATCAAAAGTTTGTCTTTTGTTCAAAAGTCTATATGGACTGAAACAGGCACCAAGGTCTTGGTATTCAAGTCTCAATTCTTATCTCATATCACTCGGATTTTGTCTAAGTGAATATGACCCTTTGCTGTATTATAAGTTTGTAGATAACTTTGTAATTATTCTTCTCATCTATGTAGATGATATCATTCTTTGTGAAAACAGTGAGAAGTTAGTTGAAGAAACTAGACATGCACTTGGTACTGAGTTTAAAATGCAGAACTTAGGAGTTCTTCACTATATTCTAGGCCTTGAAATAGATTTTTGGAAAGGTCATGAATTTGTAAGCCAAAGTAGATATGCACTTTCCATGCTCAGAAAATTTCATATGGAGAACTGTAAAGGCATAGATACACCTATGGAGCACACTGTAAAAGTTCCTATTAAAGATGATGAAAAATCCTTTGAGGACATCACTCTTTATAGGAGTCTTATTGGCTCATTTATTTGGTTAACAGTGACTAGGCCTGATCTAAGCTTTTGTGTTCATAAGCTAAGTCAACACATGCAGGATCCAAAGTTATATCATTGGAACTTGGCTAAAAGAGTCTTAAAGTATATATCTTCTACCTTGGATTATGGACTATACTATGAAGGAGAAGATCTGACTTTGATTGCTTTTTCAGATTCAGATTTTGCAGGAGACAAGTTGGATAGGAAATCCACAAGTGCTTACACTATATTTCTTGGAGAAAATTTGGTTTCTTGGCTGTCAAAGAAATATGCAACTATTTCCTTATCATCTTGTGAAGCTGAATACAAATCTCTTACAACCACAACAAAGGAGGTTTTATGGATCAAAAGGCTACTTTTGGAGCTTAAGTATTATGCAGATGAAGATTTACCAATTATCAAGAATGATAACATTTCTGCTCAGGCTCTTGCAAATAATCCAGTCTTTCATGCAAGGAGCAAGCATATTGAAGTGGCTCATCATTTTGTAAGAGAAAAAGTCATTGGAAGAGAGATCTCATTGGAGCATGATTTATCTTTAGATTGTGTTGCAGATCTTCTCACCAAGCCTCTACTCAAGATTGTCTTTATGAAGATGAGGTCTAACCTTGGCCTAATTTCGAAATCTATGTTGATAGGAGCATAAATTTTAAGGAGTGTGAAGATTATTAAAATATTGTCTTCCTATCTTGAGTTTGGAGTCATGTGCATGATAATTTGCACTAGATTTCATGCTGTACATATAAGGAGTGTGAATTGAGCACATATCCTTCTAATGTAGCTCGGATTTGAGTTAGATAGGTTCAATTATGATGACATGCAGATGTTTAGATAGCATGCAAAGTCTTACTGTATGCATGCAAGCCACATGCAATCAGTGCATGCAACATGCAAAGTAGTTTATGTGATCTGCATATGTCTAGGCAATTTTATGAGTTGACATGCAGTACATGCACATACATGCATGCAGTTACACATGTGGATCTCTGGTAGGTAAATTAGTTCAGTTAAGTGGACTTTCCATGCAACTCCACTGTAGGAATTCGAGTCTCTCTCATGTAGGAAAAGTTGGGCATGTTTTGCCATATTGTGAATATTGAGATTTTGGTGTTTTGGACTCATTCTCTCTCTACCCGAGTTTTCTATGTATGATTTTCTCTCTCTACTCGAACACTTAGAATTATTTTTGACATTCATTTCTCATAGTGAAGTGTTAGATTTTTTCATCAGATGTATGTCATTGTGCTCTTGCCTTAGATTTTTCAAGCATGTCGTTCTTTGATTAATCTTGTGCAATCACAACACCTCAGTAAGACCTGCAGGGTGTGTGATAAAGTTCACAGGTGCTAAAAACTTCACATCCATGGCAATGACAGTGGCACCATCAATGTCCATAGCAGTTATAGGTGTTACTAGGATTGGTGGCGCAAGCGTTGTTGTGGTGGTTGTGGCAGGCATGGTCAAAAGACTGGATACGTCGACTGGTGCTGGGGGCAATAGTCTTTCCATCAACAAACGTTTCTCCTGATCGCTTAAAACTCCAAAATGCTCACACAGATGCGAGACATGTGCTCCGACTGCCAATTTTTTTTCATGTTTGATCCACTTCAAAAATGCCTTGTATGCAATGATGCCAAAGCATATAGGATTGTCGGCGAAAGCCTCCAATAAATACCCAAAATTCTGTACCAAAATGGTAGCATTTGCATCCGTCAAAAAGATAACTTGATTGGCGTATTTACAAAACATTTTGAATGTGGCATCCTTGATCATAGAAATTTTGTAGCCCTTCGTAGGTACAAAGCGGTTGCTCAGAAAATATTTAGCTTCGTCCACGACTTTACCATCAAGTGGCAAACCCAGAGCTGTGGAGAATACTTCTTCCGAGACAATAAAAAACTTGCCTTGCACATGAACATTAAAATCAAGAAAAATTCTAGAAAAATACTAGAAAGTGGTAGAAAATTCACGAGCAATTCCAGAAAAGATAGGAGAAAAGTCGCAAAAAAATTCCAAACAGAACCTAAAAAAGAATGAGAAAAAAAAAATTCTAGTAAAAAATAATACTTCTTGAGTCTGGACCCATTAATTCGTGTCGGTAATAGTTTGCCTTCAAGTGATTGGAGTTGAATAGAACTATTCTCGAACACCTCTATGACTTTATAAGGTTCAAGTCATCTCATATGAAGTTTTCCAAGGAACTTTTGATGTTTTGCACGAGCTTCAGATAGTTCTTCAGTAGTCGTCAACCTTTCGTTAATACATTTTGCATCTGTTCGTTGAGCTTGAAAACGAAAAGTTGTCACCTCTAATTCAATAGGTAAAATAGGATGCATACCATAAGTAAGAAAATATGGTGTTTGCTTCGTCGTGATCTTTTCTGTGTTTCGATAAGCCCAGAGAACTGAGGGTAATTTCTGATCTCAATCAGTCGCATGTGCGATAGTAATTTTGTTCAGGATCTTGCATAGTATTCCATTAGCTCTCTCAGTGAACCCGTTTGTTTTTGGATTATAAAGGGTTGTCTTTCTGTGTTTAATTAGGAAATATGTTGTCAACAGCCGTATTGTGTCATTAAGAAAATGTGTACCACGGTCACTTACTAATTCAAGAGGACAACCATATCTTGTGATTATAGTTTTGAATAAGAATGTTGTGATAGTTTTCGCATCGTTTCGTTTTGTTGCTTCTGCTTCAACATTTTTTGTAGCATAAAACGTTGCAACAAGAATATAACGACACTTAGTATGTCGAGTCACGGGTTTGATTGGACCGACAAAATCAATCTCCCACTTCTCAAATGGTGCAAGAGGTAGGATTGGTGTCAACGGCCAATTCATTGCTTTTGTTGGCTTTCCAGATCTTTGGCATGGATCACACGAACGAATATAATTTGATACATCCTTGAACATAGTTGGCCACCAATACTTGGCAGTCAATATTTTATTAACAGTGTTATTTAAAACAAAGTGTCTGCCAGCATCCTCTGAATGTAAGGCTTGTACAACCTTTTAATATCTTCAGTTTTGAGACATCTTCTTAGTTGTTGATCAGCACCAAGCTTGTATAGGACATTGTTAATAATGGTATAAGGTGCTACCTTGTATTGAAAAATTGTCTTTTTCTCCAAATCATATCCATCCGGATATATCTGATCCTTGAGATAAGTAATGATATCAGAATATAACGAATTCGTAGATGAGATTTTGAATAAATTTTCATCTGGAAAATCATCGTTAATTGGTTTTTCAATTTTTCGCATGTTGAGTCGCGATAGATAATCAACATTTGTATGATATTCTCCTTGGCAAAGTTCTACTTGATAAGTGAATTCCTGCAGAAGTAGAACTCATCGAGCAATTCGTCCTGATAAATGGTTTATGCACAAGATACTTTAAAACATAGTGATCAACATGAAAAATGAAAGCATATCCCAGCAAATAATGTCAAAATTTCTTAACAGTGAAAATCATTCCGAGTGCTTCCCTTTTTGTAGCCGAATAATTCTTCTCCAAGGCACTTAGTTGTCAACTTGCATAGTATATGGATGGCCTTTCTTCTTATCGTCCTTCTAGCTTAGACAGACGCCAATAGCAATTGCAGAAACATCAACATAACTATGAAATAGAATAGCCCAGTTGGGTGGTCTCAAAATAGGAGCATTGACCAACCTCTGCTTAAGTTCTTCGCACGCTTTCTACTGTTCATTCGTCCACAAGTATTCCACTTGTTTCTTGAGTAGATGCGTAAGAGCGACGACAATAGAGGCATGATTTTGGATAAATCTCCGATAATAGCCGACATGTCCTAAGAAAGCTCTTAGTCCACGAAGATTGGTTGGTATCAAGAGGTTCTTTATAAGCTCGAATTTATCTTTATCGACCTCTATTCCTCTGTTTGATATTTTGTGTCCAAGTAAAATTTATTCTTTCATACAAAAAAACATTTATCTGGATGAACAAGTATCTTGACACCGTTGCAATGTAAGTTTCAGCTTCTGTAGATGTGTTTTTATATCACTATATATACAAAAATCATCAATAAAAATTTCAAGAAAAGTTCTTATGAATGCAGCAAAAATTAACATCATAATTCGTTGAAAAGTCGCTGGTGCGTTGCAAAGACCAAAGGGCATTTTGTAGGCATAAGTGCCCCAATCCATAGTGAACGTGGTTTTTGAACAATCATCCTTTCTCACTCCAACTTGATTATAACCAGAGAAACCGTCACAAAAATTATAACGGTCTTGACTAGCAACCTGATCTAAGATAGAATCAGTGAAGGGTAGAGGATGATGATTCTTCCTTGTGGCAGCATTGAGCTTCCGAAAATTTTGGCATATTCGTATTTTGCCAGTCTTCTTCTTTGGAACAACAACAATGGGAGAAACCCATGCACTGCTTAAGACGTGATAGATAATACCTGCCTTGAGGTGCTTGTTGAGTTCGTCTTTAACCATGAGGGAGTACTTTGGAATGACGATACTGTCTCTGTCGAACAGGTACAACATCTTCTTAAGATCAATACGGTGCTCTCCAAATTCTGCAAGTATACCTTTTAAATCGTCGAGCGACCAGGCAAAAACATCTTGGTACTCCTTCAACAATTCCATAGATTCAGCTTATTTCATTTCTCCAAGTGACTTTGAGACATGTACAAATCTGCCAAGTGCAAGTTCAATTAGTTTAGTAGATTCTGGTAGAATGATATCTTCTATCATACTGGCCTTAGTATGGCCATGAATTTCGCACATGGTTGACTCCAGAGATATATTATTTTCGTCAGCCTGGTTCTTGTTACCAAATTCTTGTTCATATTCGTCAAATTCGTCACTTGAATCATCATTAGACTCTTTAAAGTTCGTGTCTGCAACGTTTATTTTTTTATCCACAACATCCGCTTCAACGTTGCAGACATTGAAGAATTCTTCTTCGTTAGTATTCTCATAGCATTCGAAATATCGCACTTAGATGTCAGATGCATTGAAAAAAATATTTAATACATAAGAAGAATCTTCTGAGGTAAAACTGTTGTCAAACAAAGGAGTTTCACCTTCATATTTATCACGACTCCAGGTGATTATTTGTTCTGTTGGCTTACCTCAATTATTGGTCTCACCAGTTTGAAATCTCAACAATCTGGATTTCTAGTGAATACTTGCATTTGATTGATAAAGCCAGGGCCGTCCAATTAGCATAGAATAAGATGACAAACCAAGTGGTTTGATGACTATGAAATTCATTGTGAAAGGCTTGGCTTGAATGTAAACAGTGACATCCTTCAATTCTCCAACAGGCTTTCATCGCGTCGAATCTGCTAGCTTGATATTTCGCTGTGTTGGTTGAATGTCAGTCAGCCCCAAAGCATGAGCTATGTCTTCTGTTATTATGTTCATGCTTGAACTAGAGTCTATCGGCACTTTTTCAATCAAACATCCCGCAATGGTAACATCAATTTCATGTGCGCTGAGATCTCCTAAATCAATAGACAATACACCACACACAGGACTGGTCTTCTGTCTTCGCCAATTTTCCTTCAATAATATCAATCCTCTGCACAACAGCATCAGTTGAAGCTTTTGCTTTCGAGTCTGCAGCAGCTAGTATTGCTACATACTGGTAGTTAGGTCGCGGCTTCTGTGACTGAGGGCAGTCAAGATACTTGTGACCAGGTTCCCTACAATTCGAGCATAACGGTACATAACCAATCGACTTTCATGGTTGAGGACAGTCAGGTGAAAAATGCCTCGGCTCTCCACAGTTGTAACAGTTGCTCGACACTGGTTTAGTCGTGGTTTGTGACTTCATCGCTGGTCCAACAAATTCAGGAGGATTGTGTCTTCTTGGTGCAAACTTTGGTCTATCCTGCTGGGCTGATGCTGCAGTACCCTGAACATAATTAGTAGTCGCATCATTTTGAAAAATAAAGAGTACCTCTTGGGCAGGATCTTCGATATACTTTACATTCACAGTGGGGCAGTCTTCCTTAGGATGTCCAGAAGTTTCACATTTCGTACACCACATTCTCGAGTTGGAAGAAGAAGCTTTTGGTCTTTTGTCTGCAACTTCAGAGGTCTGCACTTTCAAATCATTAAACTTTTTATTAAGATCAGCCATATTACTCTTCCAAAGCTTTTCGACTTTAGAAGTTGACAACTTATCCTCGATAGTTTTCATGTCGTCCTTCCGCTTGGATCGTCATTTATTTTTTCTTTCTCCTTTATCAGCTTCTGATTCTAATGAATCACTACTTTCAGACTCCGAGCTTGAAGAACTGGTACTTGAGTCAGTATTTGAATCATCTTCGCTATCACTAGAATCAATTCTAGACTTAGGAGATCTTTTAGTTAAGCGTCGCTTTCGTGCTAGTTTTGAGGTCTCAAAGTTTTCAGCACTAGCTATTACTGTTGCTAAGGAAGTCATGTCCTCTTGTCTACAATATCGATCAATCTTTGGTGGTAAACCAGCCAATACTGTTCAATCTGCATGTCAACGGATATACACCGGTTAGTTTTCCTATAAGATTCTTGACTTTACGTGTATATTTTCGAAGGGATTCTTTAGTTTTCTTCTGAACATTGTTCAGACGTCCGAGAATTCTGGATTTATAACCAATTTCTCTGAACTGGTTCAGAAACACATCTTTCAGTAGTAACCAGGTTCCTACACGGCCTGGTTCAACTTGACTGTACCATATGCGTGTCTATTTTCTCAGCAGACCAGGAAAGATTCGCAATTTGTCTACGTCAGTTCCTTCGTTATCTGCATTAGCAATTGACTCAAATTGCGAGACATAGCTATCTGCATCATCTGAAGTAGTCCATTTAAAATAATCATACTTTTTTTGAAATAGAAGTGAAATGTGCAACAAGACCCTCCATACCAAAGCTAATTAGGACTTCAAATAACTAGGCAGTGATCTCGTCGAGATTTTTTCGACTCGCACTCTCACTCTGTCTTCGTAAAAATTCCTCTTTAAGCTTACGGTATCGTTCTAATCGGGATTCTCTATCTGACATACACTAGAAATGAGATGGATGTGTCAGTTTTCTTATAACTTTCCTAAGCTATCCCTGGAAATGGTGCCAAAAATTAGTATATGTCATACTATACCAACAAGGTTAATATAGATTTTGTAGTAATTAATGTCAAACCCACAGAGGAAAGCGTTAGAAAGTTATGTATTTGGTACAATTTATGATTTATTTTGAGTGAAGTGGCTTTGGGCATTATTTCGGTTGTCAACAGACATTAGAAGTAACTAGTATTACTTGTGTTGGGGGTGCGTAGTGTTAATAATTCCAGAACAACAGTTTTGCCTCAATCAAATCGGATGAAATGTGTTCTACAAGTGAGATGTTATCAGAGTAGTACAACAATACTACACTCCGGCTGATTAAGGTGTCAACAAAGAGTCGAGAAATGTTCGATGTATTCGTGTTTGTGCAGACAATTAGTTAATCGCATTCGCGAACTGTTCGTTTCTAGACAGAAGTCCTCAACAACTTAAGTCCAAGGTTATGGTTAAAGAACAGAAAGAGTTTTAGAGGACATTAGAAACTTATGTCAGTTACAAGCAAGAACACATATCAAAGACTCAAGTCCTCAGACAAGGATTGACATCTCAGATGTATACGTACAGTTCTATCAATGATTGTGCTACACTGTACCAAATGTAGACTTTAGTCGAGTGCCGAAAAGAAAGTATTCACGACAGACGAATAAGAGGACTTTAAGACAGTTCCTTAGAGCATATTTACGAACATACAACAAACGACTGTAATGTGCTAGAGTCTCTGTCTGACTAGAGAGTAATTCATGTAATGCATTAGAGATTGCTAGTAGACTCAGGATCACTCACACTCAACAATGCGGAGAACAGAGATAAGAGAGAATAAACCTCAACACTCTATTCACTTCTTCAACCTTCACAAATACATAAACTCTTTCTCTCTCGATGATCAAGACTGAAGCATGTGATCAATATATGTTCTACGGAGCGAACAAACACACCTCTAAAACTACAGGTGCATCTAGTTAACAATTAGGTTGAGTATATGTTCAATTATACCATAAGAGATATATATTTAACTAAGAGTTAAAATTACTCTAGTTTAACATGTCGATTCATATTTAGTCGTTTCGCGTAGATGACCTAGTAAAGGCTACAAGGCAACATTTCCCTTCTAGAGGTCTTGCCCTTAAATACAAGGCAAGTCTTCAGGAGATATATTCTCGAGAAATGACTTAGGCCTCTTCATGGTTTATATTTATCCAATTCATATCTTCATTTCCGAGTATATCATGTCATATTTAGGTCGATATTCAATATTTAACAATTTCATGGCATCACAGAAATCATTTTTAGGCACCTACGCCTTTTTCGGCTTTTTTTCGTTTTTGTCGCATTTTTGGCTGACCAACTTCGCCAACTTATGAATAACCCTAAAAACAGCTGGACAAACAAATATTCCAAAGGCGGTTGGTGGCTACCAACTTTTGTGCATATGCAAAGACTAGCATAAATAGCCTTAAAGGCTTGTAAGATATTTCCTCTCTTGTAAATCTCTATATTAGCTGAATCAAGCTATACAAGTGTTAATTTTGGAATTTTCTCTTTCAATCAGAGTTATTTGTAGCCAGTGTACTTACGCTCAACAAGTTGAAGTTATTACTTCAAGCTATTGTACTCATTGTTGATATTTATCAGAGTGCAATTTTTGTCTCACTACTACGTCGTTCATTTGCGCAAACTGTATGAATTCTTCTACTTGAATATTTATGCTGCTAACTGTTGCGTTTCCATTCCTACGCGCCTACGCTCTGAGTAACCGAGCCTTCGTTGCGCTCACGACCACTGTTTTACAACATTTAGAACATCAATGCACAACTATAAATAAATGTAATTTATCAATTATATATGATAATGATGATGATGATGATGATGTAGCAAATTATTCTATGAGTTAGGATTCTTGATCATTTTAGTGATTGTTATCTTTTTTGTGGAGTTTTGCTATTGCCAGTGATGATAAATTTATCAAGTTTCGATTTTATACTAAAAAATACATCATAAGTTGTAGTCTATTTTGAGCAATCACAAGTGCGGTGCCTTATAATGAAACATAAATAAAATAATTGCATTTGTGACTATACGTCACTTCAATGTGTTTTGTATGAGCGTGGTAAATTATTTCTTGCTTGTTGGATTACTTTGACTATCACTGAATGATAGTTTCATGCACCTGTGGTATTCTGATTTTTGTTAGGATTTGTCTAAGCCAGATTACTTATTTCATTGTGTTGTGTTGTTGAGTGCTTTGTACTCTACTTCCATCATGGATAAGACTATGGGACCATGTTCCTTGCTAGACTAAGAGAAGCTTTCATTTTCCACCTAAAGACATATCTAGTGGTGTAAATATATCTCCATGTCATCCATAAGCTTCTTATACCACTTAGATGTTGGAAATATGTGTGAACATTCCTACTTCAATGGTTCTATTACCACTTTGTGGTCAGAACTTAGTTTGGTCATAACTTGAGATAGTACACTTATCATAACAATAAGATAATCTTTGATTCAATGTTGAAAAGTCCTTGGTGATCATTCAAATCTATGGCTCTTACTCCTACTCATCTTAACTGCCCTCCAATTCACTTAAGAAAATCACTCTCTTCAAACAGTCTGCAGAAATGAACTGTTTTTCAAAACAGTCTATATTTTACATGCAATCTTCAACAGACAAAAAAAAAAATGCGAAGACTGCAACAAAGTCTTCTACTTAACAATTCGAGCACCCAAGAACAAAAGGTTTTTGCGAGAAACGCGACAACAGTGTTTTACTTGGGATTTCGGACACCGAGAAATGCGACATTTTTTTGAAGAATGTGAGGAATGCGACATACTGCATATTTACATGGGATACCACAAGAAACTGCCAACCGCCCAAGGCACCGCAGGGAACCGTCCGAGTCTAGCCTGCAGTCACAATGCGAAGTGGACGAACTACAGCTTATGAAGAGGACTGGCCGAAGGAATACTCAACGCTTGCAATCAACATGCGGCTGCACGTAAGACAATGCTCCTACGGTCACTTGCGAAGGAGATTCTGTTGTCTATGTCTTCACGCTCCGCAGATAAACGTTCTGTTAATTAAGTGGAATAACATAAGACCATCCAACAACTATATAAGAAATCGAGTGAGTAGAAATAAGCATGATCGAGATCAGTATCAATCGACATAGATCAAATCACCAAAACTGGTCTTCATAGTATTCGACTCCTCATAGTTAGAGATTATAGAGAGAATAGAGAGTATTCGGAAAGATAACAATTATTTGATTCCGTAAGTAGGAGGATCACGTGCTCACAGTGCTATTGTTTTGTGATCTGATCATTGTTACTACAACACTCATTATACATAATCGTTATTTTTCTCATCAGTTGTGTTCATGTTAAATGCTTAAATGCCTCTCACTCTTTCTCCACTACTCTCAAGTACTCCATAATTGAAGAAATGTATGGCTCTCATAGACGCTGAAATGCACGATTGACTCAGACGCCCAAGCGTTCTTCTTCCTATGGTTGTCTACGACACCTATACTGAAGTTCAACAAATCAGAACTGCTCTAAGTCCGTTCTCTAAGTAATCTAGATCCTATATCGTTTTTCACTGTCTTCATTTGGTGGGACTACGGCCTGCATTTCCGCTGCGGCCTAGACTTCATCCATGTTCTATTGTCCCATCAGAGTGGCATTAGAGCATGGTTTTGGATTTACTAGAGTCCAAGAATGGTGGACGAGGCACAAGCAAATTGGAGAGCTGTCCGAATTGTTTTCAATGGTGGTCCAAGTAATGAGATGGTTGGGCGTGAAAGATCATGTCTGTTTCACTGGGAGCAGAGTTGGCACATACACACAATGAAGTTCATCCAGAAGGAACATCAACCTGAACACAAAGCCATCTGCGAGAAATGGAGAAAAGCTAGCACAAAAGAGGAAGCGGTTGCGCAAAGCAGATACATTCGCCAATGGTGGAAGACAGAAAAAGTGAGAAATTCTGACCTGCCTGCTTTGGACAGTTGGATGAGCTGGTGGAATGTTCAAATCGCTCACTGGGGGGAATTTATGGTCGCGGAAAGTGAAGAATAAACACCATTGTTCATGTGAACAAAATTTTAGAGACAATTTAAATCATGCTTGAATGGCGTATGCAGGTGCTGGATGCTGTGGATAGAGCCAACACACCACAAACAAATTTGTCAAAATCAAAACATGGAAGTTGGCTAGCTGGAGAAGGCCACAAGAGCCATATATCTTTGTACAATGCATGTGTATCTAATATGGCAAATGCCCTTTTGCAGAGTGCAAAACAACATGCACACATGATGGGAAGACACCTTGGAGAAGGTCCAAGTCTTCAAAATCTTATCAATCGGAGCGAATCCAAGAAATCAGCAAATCCAAGTGCAGTACTCAAGACAATGCACCAAGCTATTGCAGGAACACCAATGCATCGACAATCCACTAGCTTGGAAGGCGACTAGGAGACATTATGCCAAAAAAGAAGGCCATCCACAGCTACAGATGTGAATGACAATGACAGTCATAGGCCAGAGTACAACTATGAGAACGTAGAGCGCAGGGGGAGGGGACGTCCAAGGAGGATAAACGTTTTTGTGAGAGCATCAAACTTGGGATCAACAGATGCTGGAGGCAAGCACACTGGTAGTAATGCTTGTTGTATAACCAATGAAGCTGTTATTGAACGTCAAATACACAACACATTCTGGGCAATCAGAAGAACTGGCTTTAACAGTCATGTCAAATGTCTATCATGGATACCAAATAAAGGCAAGTGTGGCCAATTGATTCCCAATGCATCAAAGGGTGTTCCTGCACCAAGCTTCTACTCCACAAGAACCCATTCTGTTGGAAAGACACAACAAATGATGTGGTTTTGCAATAGTGACTGTACTCACACATGGAACCCTGACAAGAACATATCACCAGAACCCACAAAAATTCCAATTATATGGCCTGTAGCTGAAGGAACAAACCTCACATAGCTCTAGGCAGATTTGCTTATCAAAGCTGGCTTTCAGTTGGAAACAAAGCCAATTCATCAATTTAGAACCCCCGAAGTGCAAAACTCACATGTCAGAGGCAAGAATGATACTATGCAATGAAACTCGACAGTTGGAGATGATCGCAGACGTTCAAAATACAGACCTGACATTTCCCAAGCTGCACAAGCCCGCATAAAGAAAGCTCTGTCCATGAATGCAGAAATCATGCTGGAAAAAGTTGTGGAAGAAAGAAAACATGAAGTTTTTGAGGTCAAGACAGAAACCTATCCTATGCTCGACAATCGTTATGATGTTCACATAACCAACAAGCCAACATGCTCGTGTCCTGATTTTCAAAATTGGCTAGTGTCTGAGAAAACCTATTTGGCATGCAAACATATCTACTTTGTATTTCTCAGAGTAATGGGTCTTGATCAAAATAGCAACATGTTCATTCATCAGCCCACATTAAACAATGTAGAAGTGTTTCAAGCTTTAACTCGTAGTAGAACTTATTTTTGACTTCACATTGCAAAAGGGAGGATGGTTTTTTTTTTGTGGACATCTACAGAAGTTTTAATTTGGACATCCACTAGCACACGATTGATATTGGAAGCTTTACAAATATCAACTAGTTTATCAATGATTTTTTGTTAAAGTGTTGCCATCCTACTATGCACATGTTATACATGCGATTATTGGACTCAGGCTACCAGCCACCGTTTTAATTGTTGCACTGGTGATAGTAGATACTGCCCTATATACTCTTGTGTTTGATGATCATGTCTCTGAACAACAATCAATATATCTTCATTTTAATGTATGTGTGGGTGTGACATTTTGTTAAGATTTGTTTTTTTTTTGGGTCTGTAGAATTGTGAATAGTTATACCCCCCTACTTCCTAAACAATGAATACCATGATGCTCTCTCCATCTCCCATGATGTATCATGTTCTTCTAAGCAAATGAGTTGATTAGACTTAGACTGGATGTTGTACTTATGGCCAATAGTTGTGTTTGGAAGTTTACTTATATGCTAGGACTTCTGTTTATGTTAAAAAAAAAATCAAGAACCATGCTATATGATAAAGGAATGAGCTGGCTAGTGGCATAATATATTGCCAATGTCAATGACAACTTCCAATGCATTATCATCTTTAGATTCATGGGGGCCTCTTTATTGTTAGGAAATACATCTATTTTCCATATGCTATTTCTTGAACGCATGGGTTTCTCAACAGAGATACACTAGTTTTAGATGTGAAGCAAAATTGTGTTTCATTGGAGTGGCCATACCTTAGACATGTTATATTATGTTATATTTCACTAATATTGACATACCTTAGACATTTAGCAATATAGTGAAAATAAGCCTTGTAGTGGGTAAAATCTACTAGTGGAAAAAGCTCGCTTCGAACACGTAAAAGCTCGCCTGCAAAATCTCGTCCAATAAAGCTCGCCAAAAAATCACACCCTTGCAACCCGAAGGTTATATTATCGAGGGTAAGAACAATTATGTTTGTAAACTCCATAAGGCACTTTATGGCTTGAAGAAATCTGCTCGAGTATGGTTTCAAAGGATCAATACTTTTCTCATTGATCACGGCTTTACACCTAGCTCTTTAGATTCAAACGTTTACTTCAAAGCAGTGCATCAATCTTTTATCATTATCACATTATACATGGATGATACATTGCTTTTTAGCAACAATACCAATCTGGAGCCATAGCCAGTGTGGATGCCAAAGACCTAACATTGGCGTCGTTGCTGGGGAATCCGAGGGTAAGATCTGTTACAACATGGCGCAAAGGCCTAAACTTGATTGATCCAATTCTAGGCTTAAGTCTGTATCCTTTTCAAGATGACTCGAATATTCCTTAGAATAACAGCCTACATTATCCCATCCGTCAAAAGATTGGCGGTCCCACGCCAATTGCAGCTGTCTGTTGTCTTGTCTGGTCTTCCCACAGCTCTGCATTGATGGCGACCCTGATTTTATGAACTTCTTTGCCAATCTATTCCATTCTCTCGAATCAAATTTTGCCAAAAAATGGTTGCGACCGATAGTAATCAAGCATGTTCTGTAGAAATTCGTACACGTACCAAGATTCAACCATGTCAACGTGAAGTTCGTTGGTGATCGTTGCCCGATAGTAAAGCCTTGCCACATTGATGTGATCCATGGGTATTCTTAGGGGCTTATTTAGATCCAAAACTATTGGCGGCAGATCTCTATCCCAGAAACAAATTAAGGTAGAAAGGAATGATATTAGGCCGCAATTATTTGCAAAGTACCTAACATGGCGGTCCGAATTTGTATGATGTCTCCGGTAGAAATAGTTGCAATTGGCTGCAAAATCGGCCGCTGGATCATTGGTCTCGACTTCTTTAGGTAGAATTGGCCAATATATTTTATTAGAAACCCTTTTTGGTGCGAATACTTCTATGTGCCTTATGGGATAATATGTTGGATTGACCCGCATGTAAGTTGGTGTCGCAATATATCTCTCGAAAGCATGTGCATTTTCCAACATCATAGCACGTCGCCACTGAGGTTGCGGCTCCAATGCTAACACTTTCTACTTGTGAGATTTACATATCGTGAAATTGGGAAGAGTGTACCTGCCTTGATCCTCCCAATTTGGATATGCTTTGTTAAACTCCTCTGACATTAACATCATCGGCTCGGATTCTTCGGCATGATTATGTGGATAGATGTATATGCTTGGACGTGAGGGCATCTTGGTTACAGGTGTAGGCCATGATTGAGAGAATCTGATTTGGAGACTAGTGGTGTAACAGCGGATTTGCAGGTGGCACAAGGGTTGGTACGACAGGATACCACTTATGGACAGGCCTTGGTCATGTATTTGACGCTTTATCATTTGTGTTGGTTTGCATGAGCGTGTGTGGGCTTGCATGTTACCTTGGCAAAAGAGTCTAGGATTGAGTCGGATTTTAATCTGGTTGTGCATTTGCTACGTGTGAAACAAAATAGTCATTTTATGCTTATTGACTTGTCATTGTCTACTAGCTGTCTATCTAGTGAGGGTGCAATCTTATGGTGGCAGTAAGATTTTCTCATATTGAGCCTTAGTCGCTCATTCATGTCAGCTTTAAAGGTTTGTGCTTGTATGTTATGTCCATGGCCAGTAAGTAAGATTCAATATACTCCTAGTCTTGAATACACAGTACTCCAGTAAATCAAGTTATTAGTTATGCCACATCATTCTGGATGTGATCCAAAAGTAATTATTATCCTTGTGAGGCTCAGAACACACTAAATGGAGTTTAGACAAGGTATGAGACAATGTATGCATGTGTAGAGTTATCAATAGCAATTCTATGAATAGTTGGTCCATGCTTAGGACTCTATTCTAGGTGAATCTATGTATAGAGAACTTAGGGCTATGCATGGCTATGTGACTAGGTTGCTTTTGGCTCCTATATATTGAGGCCAAACTCGCCCTACTCCTCATTGTGGTCATTGATTCATTGCCAAGGTTTCACTCTACCTTCATGCTTCTTATTCCTTGGCTTGGGGGTGAAGCTTTTAGACTTGATTGGTTACTTATACTTGGTTGGGTGGATGCTCCATAGTGTGTTTTCCACTGTGTTTTGTCTTGTAAGCAAGATCTTAGGGAGCTTCCCTTTTATTGGTATCAGAGCAAGGCTTACGAAGATTGGAGAACATGGAGAAGGGCTACCTTTTGTTGAAATTGTGGATTGGATCATTGGAATTCTCTTCCAAGGTGGATAGCAAGGGTGCAAGTGGGTCTACTATCCCAGTTTCAATGTGCATGTTGCTAATATCCATTACTCTTGGGATTCTTTGTGGTTTTATGGAGAATTGTCCTTGAAGGCCAATTTGTGATGCTTTCTTGGAGCTTTTTCTTGTGCAGATTAAATCTTTGGTAGATCTGAATTTTCCAGCAAGTGTACTTTCATTTTAGGGTTCATTAATGATGAAATTAATGATGCATGCCGGTTCTTTCCAATGATTTATGATTCTAGGCTATGTTTTGGTCAAAATTGCTTGGTTTTTCATGCTTTTTGTCACAAAATAGATAGTAAGAACCAAAATCCAGCAAGATCAGACCAATTGTATGATTATAATTTTGTAAATTGGTTTGCAAGTGTTAGAGAAAGAGTTGTATGTCATGAATTTCCACTTTATTGTGATGAAAAAACCGGAAAATAGTCAAAAATCATCATTTTTGCTTGTTTTTTCATAAAGTTGGATAGTAGGTGGCTGTAAAACACCATGTAGAGCTTGTAAAGAGGCGTACCAAAGTCTTTTGAAGCTTTTCTTGAAGTTAGAACCAATAATTCCAGCAATTGAACTTGTAGGAAAAAAATGACCATTTTTGGTGATTTCTGGGGGATGGATCTCTCCAAATCCATAAGGAGATCATTCTGGAATCATTTACAACATGATTAGCATTCCTTTTTACCTTCCCAGCGAGCTATCAGACCTATAAAATGATGGCCGGTGGCTTATGCACCATCTCCATAAGGTTTGAAGCTATTTTGACTTCTACAAATCAAGAAATCTTCGTTCTTAGCCTATACTGCATCTTAGAATCAGTATGAATGCTTCATGAAAGTCTGATTGATTGTTTAAGACTGTTGGTAGCATCAATTTTGCGCTAGGATGGGCGTTTGCACGTTTTTGCATGATTTTGTCTTGTGGAAATGCGTCCTACTACAGACTTTATGACACTCTGATCTTGCATGTGTGATGCCTAGGTGGCAGGATGATGTGACAAGCATATTGTTCACTTGGTCTCCCTATGTACTGAGCTTTACAGCACCCAATTTGGTGTCCTGTAGCCAAAGTTATGATCATTTGAAATTTGGAATTGTTCTGATTGCATGCTAGTCATTTCCCTAATTTGTAATACTGTGCTTGCATGGATTAGTTGCATGCTGATTCTCAGAGTAATTCTGACATGCATGATGGATTTACAATCGATTTGAGTGGTCATACGCATGTGCTCTGGCAGTTGGGTCACAAATCAGTGTTGATGGCTGACAAATTCCGTAAAACTGAAGTTTACGTAAAAAATTCCGAAATGACGTTTGTGACTAATGTAGTATGCTTTGCATGCTAGTTTGACATTGGGTTAGTAACATTAGGAATCAGACAGTGTTTTGATTTTTTCGATTTTGATTGCCTTTTGTACTAACAGTATTTTCGTTAGAATTTTTTGAATTACGTAAAATTAAGCAAAAATTGGGTTTTCCAAAAAAATCAAAATTTTGGTCATTTTTTGTTATCTATAAAACCAGTTTAGATTAGTGAATTGATTAAACTGAGTTCATCAGTCAGAATTGGTCACAGTGTTTTCACTAACTCTAAATTCTTTCCCGTTGATAGATAAGTTAAAATTAACAGAAGGAACCAGAGTGAAATTGCTGACAGGTTTTACTGTATTGTCATTCTTTTAACTTTTGGAGTTGGGAACTCCCAGATTGAAAGTTAAAATTTGAATTTTTTTTCTTTTTTGTTGAATTTCAATTTGGTAAAAATTTGAAATCAGTTACTTGTCTGATAGTTTTCTAATCGATGTTGATCGCTAGAAATCATTAAGTGAACGTTTGTGCAAGATACTTGTTAAGTTTGATTATATATGAAATGACCAGATTGAATGAGTGGCAATAATATTTTTCAATCTGATTTGCAAGCTGACAGCTCAGTGATACAAAAATGAATTATTCATTCACAGAGCAGGAAGCACTGGAAATGATCTATGCGGTTAAGAAATTTTGGCACTACATGATGGTGACACATTTCGTTTTTTATACAGACCATCAACCCTTGCTCTATCTCATTAACAAAACTTGCAACATTGGGAGAATCACCAGATGGCTACTTCTATTGTTGGAGTCTAATTTTTGGATAGTAGTTCGCAAGGGAAAACAACACCACATGGCAGATCATGTGTCACGAATCAAGGGGAAGGAGGTTGCAACCCAACCAAACGATGAGCTGGCCGATGCTGTCTTATTTTACGTGGACACAGTACCATAATGGGCTGCCGACATTGTTGAGTATCTAATGCAGGGCCAACCAGACAAGTCACTACCAAAGGTGGATCAGCGGAAATTGATCTTGAAAGCTAGACCTTATCAGCTAATTGCCGGCCAATTGTATCGAAGAGGACCAGACGAGATTCTTTGGCCGTGTATTCTCCCTCATGAGGCCACCCAGATCATTTCACTTTCACATGAAGGCATGGGTGGAGGCCATTGACGGCCCTCAATCAGATCTCGTTTGATGGTGTCCTGTCTCAAATCTCAACTGATGGTCACTGTAAAATCTCAATTGACGGCCTCATTCCAATCTCGACCGACGGCCATGCGTTAGATCTCAACCGACGCCATCAGTCAAACCTCAACCGACACCATCAGTCAGATCTCAACCGATGTCCATCAGTCAGATCTCAATCGGCGGCCCTACATTCGTTCTCAACCGACGCCACAGTCAAATCTCAACAACCGATGGCTCAGTGAAATCTCAACCGACGGCCATTCAGTCCAATCTCAACCGACGACCTGCTTCAATCGGCCCAGATCCACGCTAGACCACAGACATTTCCAACGACGATCAGAACTACAGCTTGCATTGACAATCTATTTATCTATCTACAACATTGTAAACGTGACCAACTACACGAGCCTACATCTGCATTGAGCCGTAGTGATCACATTGACCCGTGGGAACAGCCTTTGCATCGTAGGGACCGCATTCAACTACACCTCAATTGCATCAGCCTCTGCACCATAGAGATCACATTCACCGCAACCCATCGCAATGTCTGCACATCATCACACCCCACTGCATTCCCCTTCAATCGCAACAGGTCACACTCCCACCATATTCACTAGAGCACTACCTCCACACTTACACCGTCAGGACTGCAATCCAATCCCATCATTTCTTCACTCGTATTTCAACCCCATCCATCGTTGCCCTGTAGTAACCGCCATCAACCACTGACATCGCAATCGACTGCTGCAACCGCAACCACCGCTACAAACCGCAATTGTCCACTACAACTGCAATTGTCCGCTGCAACCGCAATCGCCCGCTACAACCGTAATTGACCGCTGACACCGCCATCACCCATCATAACCAATGTAACCGTAGCCACTGCATATACCCGTCGAAACCACTAAAATTGCATTCATCGTAGCAACTGCACTCCATCGTCACAGATCGCATTCAACAAACCCTGCATTTGATCGCAACTAAATTCCAATTTGCTTGCGAACGATCTGCCTGCCAACAACACTTGCACACGCTCTCTCCACGGCCCTCTGAACAAAACACTCTACCCACAACCTGCACGAACGAATGGCTCCCTGATCGAAACTCCTGACATCCTTCCCTGACAAACACTGCATCTGTACAAGCCCTGCCCTCCACACACCTCACCCTACCTTCGTCCTGACCAAAGCATTCTCCCATTAAACTACTTTAAACATTTCTAGCCATCTAGCATCAGTAACTACACGCACCCCATCTGCTCGCCCTTGAATCGTAGTGACAGTCCTCAACCACCCCCTCATCTGATTGGACTGAGCTGACCACCTACTAACTACGTCTGCCTTTGAACAGTAGCCACCACAAACAAACACACCACCCTAGTGCTCGCATTCCACTGCCACGAGCCTCCCACTATCACATTCATTAGTAGTGACAATATTAATCACCACCAGGCCACCTACTCACTACTTCCAATATTGCACTGTGACCACCACGTACAGACCACTGCCTCCACATAGAACCGCAGTACACACCAACTGCCTCCGCATAGCACTGCCACTGCCCGCAAACATTCGCTGAAACCGCACTCACCCGTCTCCAACGTAATCAACTGCATCCCTCCCTCCTCAATCACATTAGACCGCAATCTACCATAGCCACCACAACCACAATCAACCGCAGCTGAACGTAACCGAACGCAACTAACCACAACCATCCATCAACCACATCAGATCGCAATCACCCGCAGTGATCCGTAGCACCCGCATCCCACCGTAACCGTAAACCACACCAGACCGTAGACCGTAAACCGTAGGACTGCCAATTTTTTTTTTCTTTCCAAAAACACCAAAAAACTCAGAAAATCCAAAAACAATAAAAAACTCATACTAGTACTCAATGGACCAACAAAAAGACCCTGAAATTCCAGACGATTATCCATACGAGGTCAAGTCCCCTGTAGCTGAACAAATCAGATGCCATAGGTTCTACCGAATGCGGGCCGAACTCCAAGAGCCATCCACACACCCATTCGAGGGACAAGAACCTGATAGAGCCGAGTCTTCACGCGCACGACTCCATTTTTTTGGTGCTGAGCCCTCACAGGTCAAAACCAACCCTAATGGAGTTTTTGCTACCCACGGAGCTCATCTTGAGAGACGTACACCCAAGTTCAATCTACCAAAGTTTGACGGTACTTTGGACCCACAAAGATTTTTGCAAATCTTTGAGAATGCATGTGATGTATACGAAACATTTCCCGATGCTATGGTCCAATTGTTTTCGATGACCATGATCGCTAAAGCACATGATTGGTTTTTCAACCTTGATCGTGACGAAAAGACAGACTGGTCAATTTTGAAAGAATCCTTTATCAAGCATTTTAAGCCCTTTTGCTTGATCGAGAGCCCTTTTGTCAAATTGAGTAACATCAAAATGGCAAAAGACGAACGTGTACGAGACTATATTGAGTGTTTCAAACATCTCAAAAGTCAAGTCCAAGAACAGCCCTCCGAACATATGCTCATCATCTGGTTCCTAGTCGGACTTCCAAGATGGATTAGACGCGAGCTTAAATCCAATGATAAATATATGAGCCTAAAGTTAGCTATGTCTGATGCCATCAAGGAAGAAGATGAAGGATCAGATGTTGACGAATCCAGGGAAAGATGAGCACCACATGCTCCTCTCCATGATTGAAGCCGATCAAGGATACCCGAGATCAGCTTTGGAAAACCCAGTTGGAGTTGTTTAATAAGCAACACCAACTACAGATGGAGAAACTCACCAATGAGTTTCAAGCTACCCTGAAGTCTATCCAAAGCAGTATGCCTGGTTAGTCAAACCCTGCATAGGTACCTTATAGACGAAAAACAATATGGTGCCCACACTGCCGGGCTACGCATCCTGTTGATGCTTGTCCTTCATATATGCCTATCCAAGCACATACAGTCCAACAATATGAAGAACAACTGTCACAATCTGGATGTTCTTTGACTTATCATGAATACCCACCGGAAAGTCCAGAACCATTAGCCATACAAGATGGCTATGCCGTTATACAAGGGCCATTGCACACCAGATGTTTCATATGTGGTGAAACTGGCCACTTCATGGTTGATTGTCCAGTTAAGACCCAGTACCATGCTGAGTGTCCCGACTGTATCATAAATTACAGTTTCAAACATTGTCCAAAGCAACCAACTAAGATCCTACTTGCCCGTCACGTTAGTTATGAATCACGATAGGGTCCTCACAACAACCACACGAGCACCATAGAACCCAACCGCTCAGCCTGTTGCTCACTCGAGAAGTTTCTAGCAAACTTCTACAATACCGCACAATACACCAGCTCCATAATAAAAAAAGACTATATGAAATGAGTCCTTGTGGAAAGAAAATGAAATCGATATTCATCTGCTAATATTTCCAATCAAGAGCAACCTCCACAGGGAGTTGATAGTTTTTCTCCCCTTCTACAACCTCAAATCTATTTTGTCTTTCCATATGTTGATACGATTTCCAATGTGCCAATACATAATAAATCTAGGATTCGGAAATCCAGATAGAGATTCGGTTCTGAATCTCTTGTTCAGAGAGGTCCTCATGACATAGTACCTCATCCATACATGCATCTCAAGCTATATCTCACAACATCTGCCATCAATGATGGTAGATTTAGTGTCATCCACCCTACCTTGTTTTGACAAGGGCATGTCAGAGTAAGTCACATTACTCTACAAACAATGGAATATTACAACTGTCAGGGTACATTATCAATGTTGATAAATGTAAGTTTTGTTCGACAAGTACACTACAGTTCTCACTCTTTGTACTGTTTGTATATTTTCTTGTTTTTCTTCATTCCTACTGTGTGATTGATTTTTGCATGAGAAATAGCGACTACACGAGAGTCTTCTGTAGAGCATCTCACAAACACATTTTCATTCATCTATCCATCTTCAGATTACCTTGTATAGTAGTTTAGAATTTTTGAGAAATATGACAAGTACATGTCAAATTAGAGTTGATTCCTGCAATTATTTTTTGAGTCAACTACAACAAGATCGAAACAAATTTAGTTAAAACTTGTTCAATCTTTAGTCCAGTCGCATGTTCAACGAGTTTCAACTACGTGTTCCACACGTCGATCCAATCCTGAGCATGAATAGTTACCAGCAACAACATCCCCACCAACAGATTTTGAGGGGGCGGAGAGAGTGGATCTGCTTGGATCCATTGGAGCAGTGACGCTGCCAACAACAACATCAGCAAGATTGACAGCCAAGGTTACAAGTCAAATATGAAAAAGACAAGGCTAAAGAAGGTAGATGGGTAATCCGAAGAGACTCAATCAGAAGAAGTATTCCAGTCATGACGAAGATCCTTAAGAAAATGGAAACACAAGCATTGGAAAATCAGTCTCTTTCTTCAACCAATCTCTTGCCATACTTCTGCGCCCATTCTCATGTCTATCGTCCACACCATCTACCATTGTCACCACCACCCTTACTTCCATCTGTTTGTTTATCATCAGTTTATTGTTCTTCTGAGAAATTTCCAGTTTTTTATAGTCTTATCGAAGCAGCTGATAGATCATTGCAAGTGTCTTGCGGAGACCAACTACCACCTACATTGGTTGTTCAACTAGAAAAGATCTACAGAAGCAAGCGAAGCAGCTAGAAGAAATAAAGAGAAAGATCCAAGAAGCTGAGGAGAAAAGGACAAAACTTAAGCAACAGATGAGCCAGATCAATCTTGATCAAAAGAAACTCTTTGGAGTAATGATAGTTGAATCCCCTCTTATGAAGCCCAAAGAGATCCAAAAGTAACGGATCAAAAGAAAGAGCTGCAGAAAAGAAAGATGAAGACAACCGCGAATCTGCAAAATAAAGCAAGATCCTCACCCAACAAGTGATGGTCAAAGCTCGACATTGCAAGGGTCCAAGGCTACAATTGTAGAACTATCAGTTCCTTCACCCTACCACCAAGCCTTCATCATGTTTCCTTATCGTTACCAAACCTTCCATCCAAAACTGTTCCTACCACCAAGTTTTGATGAATCCATCCCCTTGAGACTGATAATCAAAGTTTGTCCAACCTGTAGATCAAAAGCTTTTCTTGAGATTGGAACTTCAACTGAGAGAATAACCACGGAAACACCTAGAGGCAAATGGAGGATATAGACCTCCCAGAAGATAGAATCTGCCAAGAAACCAAAGATGAAACCGTCAATGACATATACTAGTGACAAAACAAAGAGACACATGGAAAGCACTCAAACATGCAAGTTGTAAAGCTGTTGAGAGCTCTCCAATTTTGAGAATGTCAACCAATTGCAGCAATAAGACATTCTGGTTAAACTGTGACAATTTGTGAAAAGTATTTTTGTGATAAAGATTGGCGACAATAAGCACTTGGTTTTATGTAAGCGAAGGATCTACGCTATTCCAAGTGACAATCGAAAATGCCAATGCAAAACGGAACGACATCGTCCAATATGAGTTGCAGTGGGTCCTGCAACACATTAGGGGTGGGATGATGTTGGCTGATTCTGACGAATCCCCGAGATACTCAAACAGAGCAAGTCAAGAGCACCTCTCACCTTAGACCAAGGAGGTCTCTGAGAAGACGAGACCAACGAAGACTGAGAGCCGAGTATGAGAGCTGAGAAATGCTAGTTAGGAATGGCAAGCAAGAACTGTGTAAGCCTCGTGGTGAATCCCGGAAGATGGAATGACCATGTAGGAACTAGTATTTCTAGGCAAATGTAATAAATGCAAGTAGACCCCTGTTAAAGAAAGTAGAGTGAGCCACCTTTTGATGGTGACCTCTAGTGGAGAGCATTATTCCATTTGCTTATTTAAGAGACTCCCTCTTTGTGAAGAGGAGATTTTTGTGAATTGTATCAACTCCATGCTAAAATGAGAAGAGCCTTCACGAGATTGGTGCATCCATTGAGCTCCTTGATCATGCTTGTTTCTTGAGTGATGCATTTATGATCTTGCCCTTCCCTCCTTTTGTGTGTGATTGTGTATTGTAGATTGGATTAGATTTGCTGCTTTCGTAGAGTGGATTAGTTTCTTTTTGTGAAATAATGTAGGAACCAGCATTTAGGTAAACTAAATAGGCTGGATCTGTGGTGTAGTTCTTGCATATCTCTTTACAATCCAGTTCTTGATGTTCTTGGGATGTTCAAAAATCAAAAGACTAGCTGGTTCCTTGATTTTTGGACTTCTAAAATGCTATAGTTTAGTTCTTGTTTTGTCAATTTATGCAAGTGCAGCTTAGTTTAGTAAAGTTTAGGCTCTGATTCAGTTCATTTTAAAGAGTAGGTAGTTGTAGAATCTATTGAACGTTCATTTGGGCTGCACTCTGATCTGTGAATGAGCATTCATGGCTTGCATCTATGTATGAATGTAAGTGCGTTCAAGAGAGACGACCTTGAGTAGTCCTCTGACAAGCAGGACAAAAATATACTACAACAAGAATCTGTCCCTTCTGCCTGATCTTGGGTTTAAAACAAGAATGACAATCTCAAGAAGAACCCACTGTCTCTGTTGATAGGCAGAAGAAGTAAGAAAGAATCAATTTTAAAAACCAACAGATCTTCTGGAGCAGGGGATCTGTCAACAAGATGCTGTAATGCCAGTAGAGTTTCTAGTTCTTTCATTAAGGATTGCTACAACGCAATGTCTGAATGAATCCAAATCTCTACAACTACGCCACGAAGCTCTGCATAAACTCTGTGAAACACGCTTACTAGATGTGCACTGGTAGCTGAAAAGAAAAGATGCAAAGTATGGCACGATCGCAGGTTACAAAAGAAGGATCTTCGCTCCAAAGATCTGGTTCTAATGTATAAAACCAAGTCAATCAAGGGGAGATTAAAATTCACAGGTGAAGGTCCTTATCGGATCAAGGAAATTCTTAATCATGGAGCCATGAATTTAGAGAACCTAGATGAGACATTGTTCGATACACCCATCAACGGTAGCCAGTTGTAGAAGTACTGGCCACCGCAGTGAGATGGATCCGGATTGGTGGTGGCATGTTACGAAAAGCTATTTTGATAGACCATCACCACTAGATCTAAGAAGATCAAGTCAAATCAAGCTAGATCCATCAAGATTCGGCCAGATTTGGCAAAATCGGAGAAGTCCATGAGGATCCCAAAAGGATCTAGATCCAGATGGATCAAGAAGAAAGCAGATAATTAGATTATGCCAATAAGTCCCCTAAAATTGTAGATTAGAGACCTCAATCTCAGTAACTATGACAAATTAAGGGCAAAATTCAACCAAAACTTCACTTTATCTTTAGTTCATTTGGAGTCTTCCCCACACATCATACACTTTACTTGACACCTCACTCACTTTGGAATGCTTCCCCTCTATCTATATAAGGAGAAACTTGCCCCCCTACCAAAGGGATTCCATCATTATGCTTTCTAGTTCTTCCTCTTTGTTTGTTTTTGTGTGTATGTCCTTTGAAGAAGGAGCTTGAAGCTTTGGCTCAAGGAGATTATGCCAAATTTGGATTGGAGGCTTTGGAAACTCAAAACATCTATACCCTATCCTTCTCTCTCTCTCTCTCTCTCTCTCTCTCTCTCTCTCTCTCTCTCTCTCTCTCTCTCTCTCTCTCTCTCTCTCTCTCTCTCTCTCTCTCTCTCTCTCTCTCTCTCTCTCTCTCTCTCTCTCTCTCTCTCTCTCTCTCTTTTCACTATCCATTTCCCCAAATTTCTTGTGCTACTACATCTCCATTTTTGAAGTATCTACACCATAAACTAAACTTGCTAATTCCTCCAACTCGGCCCACTACTACCAAAAATCCAGCAACTCATTTATTTTAAAACTAGCTCTTTCCCCCCATACTTGGCCTTCCATAGATCAAGAAGTCTCCATAATGATCTTATGGTCCTAACCCTTGAATTCCGCTACCAAACACCCCAAAAATTGGATGCATGCATGCATTAAGTCCTTAACTTTTGCATGTGTGCATTATGATTGCCTTTGCATGTAACTATAGTTTGCTTATTTCCATTTGCATGTCAAGTTTCTAAAATTCTTCATCTTTTCATGTTGAAATAAGTAAAGTCTTATGAGGAAAACCCTATGCGTTTGATAAAGTAGATTTGGAACCAAGTCCACGCGAGAGATTTCAACTAGTTTAGTCTCGTTTAGTCATATTTTGAGACATTGTCAATTGAGGCCAAAACTCATTTTAAACTTAGAGATAAACTTTTTGAAGCTATATTAGTTTAAAATATATTCAATAAACACTTTTTGAAAGTGTGGGAAAGTGTGTAGTCAAGTTTGAGAGAGATTCAAATTTGAATGTTGGGTACATTGAATCTAGACCAAAAAATAGTAGGGTTTACATTTTGGAGGGAAAGCCAAGTGGCCAAATAGGGTTTGGACGTGTTATAAAAGGATGTAACTCATGGAGAGACACATCTTCTCTCTTCTCTCTCTCATTTCATCATTATACATGGTTCTCTTTGGGTTCTACTACTCATTGGTGCACTCTCTTGATGATATCTTTCAATCTTGTGTGTAAAATGCTCATATTTTGTTATTTTTGGTTTCACACGTGTGAAATATAGATGGGTACTGTAATTGTATGGATAAAAATCATATTTTATGTTTTGGTTCATGTTTGATCAGTATCTCTTCGAGTTTGCATCTCATTTTGTATGTAGATGCTGATTTTTCTACATTGGCAGCATTGTTGGTTTGCTCTTTTTTGTAATCAAAGATCAGAGATATGGATTGGATCTTGAATTATCTGAAATGCTTCACATGGTATCAGAGCTATTTTATTTCAGGTTATGAAAGGATCAGCCATCTTTAGCAAAGATTTGGAGGAGTTAGCAATGCTAGAGCATGGTAGATTGATTTCTACTCAAAAATCAGCATTTTTGCATATGTAGCATTGATCTTTTGTAGGTCAAAACTCAATATAGGGTTATATACTTGATCAGTTCTGATTTCACACTTGGTTTACTGAAATTAGATGATTTTTGGTGCATTAGGAAGGTCTCATTGGAGGCTACAAGATGATCTATCAAGTTTCTAAAAATTGCATGTAGAATTTGAGATATTCAATTTTTTGTGATTTTGTCAAAACCCTAATTCTGATTGGATCTCTAGTTTGTGAGGTTACTAAACTATATTTGAGTGTGTTTCAATGTTAGGAAGTGGCAAGAATCATTATATTGAGGATAGATCATAGGTTGATGTTAGCAACTGTGCTAACACAGAGAAAATAAAAAAATAAAAAAACTCCGTGGCATGTGTTTTGTAAGACCACGTATGAGTACTTGTCAATAAACTTTGAGCCATGGCATGTGTTTTGTAAGTCCATGAGTAGAAGCCTAAATAATAATAAAATAGCTTAAACTTAGATTTAGAACTTAGACTTAGGAAACTTAAGATTAGAAATATTTTATCTTAAGTTGTCCTAAGTTAAGAAAATTGAAGTTTTAAATCCTAAGTTACAAGTTCTAGAAAGGCTAGGAATAGATTAGTCCCATAAGTTAGTAGACACTTATGGAAGACCCTCCTTGCCATAAAAGGAGAGGTATTTGCATTGTAAATAACACTTTTGAGATTAAGCTATCTTGCTCTCTATTTTGAAGAATTATCATTCTATTTCATTTGTGTTCCCCTTGGAAAGGTGCATAGCTTGAGGGAAGGTGCTCGGGCCTCCTCTTGTCTCCCTTTCATCGATTTTATTGTGGCATGTTCATTATTGCTTATTTGTTTAGTATTAGCCGCAATCTCATTTTATTACCCTTCGGGTATTAATCTAGGATTAGTCTAGTCACCTTGCTAGTTGGGTAAGCCTTAGCAAGGATTTTTATTGTTGTTACTAATTAGTTTATTTCCGTTTCGGACACTAGTTGGGTAAGCCTTAGTGCTCTCATTCTTGTCCATATTTTTGTTGAAGCTTATTGTAGAAACTTAAAAAGTGGACGAATCTCTACATCCCTATACTACACCCGTAAGTAGAACTAGCCACCGCACTAATACTTCCAACAGTTGATCAAGACTTTACTATTCTATGTGTTGATTTTCTAGTTAGAAGTGCTAGAAGAGATTTGAGAGGTTCCATATCTTTGTGATTTCTTCTTGAGTTCATTTGTTGACATTCAAGAGAGTGCTTTGTGCATTGGAATAGGTTGAAAGAAGAAGATCAGGTCACTTCAACATGGCTACAAGTGGAGGCTTTATGTTGGAGAGTGATAGGCTTACCTCAATCAACTATTCTACTTGGAAGGTGAGGATGGAGTCCTTATTAGAGATGAATGAGTTGATGGAGATTGTTGTAGGTGTGGAGGAGAGGCCTCGAGCACCTCAAGATCAAGTGAGGTATGACAAGAGAGCAAAGAAGCTCTACACGTGATTAAGATGAATGTTACCAATGAACTTCTCAAGGAGATTGATAAGTGCACATCATCTTTGGAGGCTTGGGAAGCTTTGAAGAAGCCTTATGATTCCAAGTCTACATCAAGAGTGCTTACTCTTAGGAGACAAATATTTCAAAGTTTGCAAAAGAAGGAAGAGAGTACTCATGCTTTTGTTTTGAGGGTTAAAGCATTCAATGATGAGTTAGCATGTATTGATGAAAGCATTAAGGAGGCAGAACTTGTTCAAGTTATACTCAATGGCTTGTTGGATGATCATGATAATTTTGTTCAAAACTTTGCTATTCAAAAGACTTTGCCAAGTATTATGGATTTGCAAGAGATCTTGGTGAATGAGGAGTATAGGCTTCAATCAAGAGGAGGTGGATCTACATTGACATCTCAGTATGAAGAGGAGGCTATGTTCATCAAAGGCAAGTTAAAGGGCAAAGGCAAAGGCAAGTGGTCTAAAGGGCAAGATCAATGTGAGACTTCCTCTTTCGGCAAAAAGAAAGATAAGTCAAAGTTAAAATGCTTTTATTGTGGTATCAAAGGCCATTCTGCAAATGAATGTTTGAAGAAGCAAAGAGATGAAGGTAGCAAGCAAATCAATTTTACTACTAATAATGAGGATCTAGGTGGTGGTGATTCTCTTTTGATGTGTTCTTCAAGTCCAATATCAAGTGAAGGTGACAAAGATTCATGGTGGATTGATAGTGGAGCTAGTTCACACATGACTAGTCACAAGGAATTGTTTACTGCTTTGGTCACTTATGATGGAGCCAAGAAAGCAATTCACATGGCCAATGGTGGCGAGTGTGTGAGGATAATGATGATGTTTCAATGGTTCTTCATGGCAAGTGCAAGCATGCAAAAGTTGTTGTTAATGATTTCTTTGATCATATGGAGAAAGATGTTGCTAGGTGCATGCATGAAGGAGGTGGTTCTTCTACATTCTTTTGTGATGAGTCCAAGAAAGTTATTTTTGCAGCAATTGGAGTCACATGTCTTCATAAAGAGAGTAGATCATAATGGTTCTATCAGGAGACTTGGTGAGGGAGATAGTCACAAGTCAAGAAGAAGAGAAGTATGTGAAGAATTCAAAGTAGGATGTACTTTGAATGATGTCATTGTGAATTATAGTGAGGAAGAATTATTATCATATGATCATTACCTAAAACATTGAGTAGAAGTTCTTGTTTGAAAAAAGAGAGTACTTCAATCATCCTTATGTTTAAGGTACTAATCATTTTTTTCATGGCTTCTAATATTTTTGAGGTTTCTACTTCTTATGATGCAATCATTAAGAGGGAGTCTTATGAAGGAAAGATTCTATGATTATGAATTGATCACTCATGATCGAGATGGCAAAAGGTTGGTTGGAGAAGACTACATGGAGCAAATCGAGATGATATTTTTTCAAGGCAAGGGAGATCTTATTGGTGAGCTTATTGAGGTTTGTTATGGACTCAAGAGCGCTAGGTTTATAAGCTTTGATACTCATCTTCACCTACTGTACTTCATGTTGGATGGAAAGTTTGGAATCTATCTTTTGATTTATGATGGTGACATTGTTTTCACTAAATATTTGGCATATTGAGGCCAACTTTATTTTTAGACTTAGATATTGACTTTTCAAAGTTCATTAGTCGAAATGTCATTTGAATAGACATTTTTTGAAAGTGTGGAAAAGTTAAAAGGCGAGTTTGAGTAGATTCAAATTTGAATGTTGGGTACTTTGAATCTAGACCCAAAAATAGTAGGGTTAGCATTTTGGAGGGAAAGCCAGTGGCCAAATAGGGTTTGGACCTGTTATAAAAAGATGTAACTCATGGAAAGAGTGATCGTCTCTCTTCTCTATCTCATTTCATGCTTATACATGGTTCTCTTGGGTTCTACTATCCATTGGTGCACTATACTTGTGATTGCATGCAATTTTATGTGTAGAATGATCTATAATTGTTATTTTCGGATTTACACGTGTGAAATACAATAGCTTGTTGTTTTTTTATGGACAAAAACAGTACTTTATCATTTCATTCAAGTTTGATCAAGTTCTATTAGTGTTTGCATCTCATTTTGTGTGTAGATGCTGATTTTTCTACATTGATGAGATTGGTAGTGTATTTCTCTTTCTAACCAAAGATATTTCAAGTTGATTGAATCTTAAGGATCTGAAAACTTTCACATGGTATCAGAGCTTGTGTTTCAGGTTATGAAAGAGGAAATCATATCTATCAATAATTTGGTGAAGATATCAAGTCTAGAGCATGCTAGAGGTGATTCTACACCAAAATCGACTTTTTTGCTTTTGTAGATTGGGTCTTTTGTAGATCAAAACCCTATATAGGTCTATAAACTTGATAAACATTAGTTTTTGATTTCACATACTGGATTTGGCTGATTTTTAGATCATTGGATCAGCTTTAGTGGTGGCTAATAGATTGCATATCAAATTTTCAGCATTTGCATGTAGATTTGGAAAAGTTAATTTTTTGTGATTTTGTCAAAACCATAATTTTGATTGGATCTCTAGATAGTGAGGTTACTGGACTTCATTTGAGTGTGTTTCAATTTTAGGAAGTGGCAAAAGTCATTATATTGAGGATAGATAATAGGTTGATCAAGATTCCATGATTCTATGTGTTGATTTGCTTGGTATAAGTGCTAGAAGAGAATTTGTGAGATAGTTTCAAATCTTGGTGATTTTTTTGAAAGCATTTGTTGTTGTGCAAAGGAGTGCTTTGTGCAATGAAACAGGTTGAAAAAGAAGATCAGGTCATTGCTACATAACAACCTCAATTGGAGTCATGTTGGAAGCCAATGATAGGCTTAGCTAACTATTCATTATGGAAAGTGAGGATGGAGTCACTTCTTGAGATGAATGATGTTTTGGATATTGTTGTATGTTTGGAGGAGAGATCATAAACACAACAAGATCAAGTGAGGTATGACAAGAGGGCCACGAAGGCTCTACACATGATAAAGATGAATGTTACTAATGAGCTTCTCAAGGAAGTTGGTAAGTGCACATCATCTTTGGAAACTTGGGATTCATTGAAGAGGCTTTATGAATCCAAGTCTACTTCTAGAGTGTTGACTCTGAGAAGGCAAAAAGAATGAAGAAAGTCCAAGTACTTTTGTTTTGAGGATGAAACCATTGAATGATGAGTTGGCTTGCATTGATGAAAGCATTGGAGAGCTTATTCAAGTGATTCTTAATGGCTTCTTGGATGCTCATGCTAACATTGTTCAATGTATTGCTATTCAAAAGACTTTGCCAAGTTTGATGGATCTTCAAGAGATCTTGATCAATGAGGAATATAGGCTTCAAGCAAGAGGTGGATCTATATTGACACTTCGAGAGGATGCTATGTTCACAAAGGGAAAATTCAAGGACAAAACCAAAAGTAAGTGGTCTAAAGGGCAAGATCAAGTGGATGCTTCTTCAAGTGGCAAAAAGAATGATAGATCAAAGCTCAAGTGCTTCTATTGTGACATCAAAGGACACTTTGCAAGTGATTGCTACAAGAAGAAGAGAGATCAAGGAGACAAGCAAGGTAATCTTACTCTTGATGAGGATGATTGGATGTTCAAGATGCAAATGATGATGCTTTTGTGATGTCTTCATGTATGCTTGCTAATGATGGAGATCTAGATCCTTGGTGGATTGATAGTGGAGCAAGTTCACACATGACTTTTCATAAAGAGTACACTTCTTTGTTGGCATATGGAGATGACAAGAGGGTGATCTACATGGCCAATGATGGTGAGTGTGCAATCAAAGGGATTGGCACAATTCCTATTTCTCTCTCTACAAATAGGAATGTTCATTTGGAGGATGTCTTGTTTATTCCATCTATTACCAAGAATTTGCTTAGTGTGAGTCAAATGCTAAGTAAAGGCCTCAAGGTGAAGTTTGATGGACATGCTTGTATGATCAAAAGGAAGGATGTCTTGATTGGAAAAGGTAAAAGACAGGGAAGTTGTTCAAACTAGATGCTTGTGTTATTGCTGACCAAGCTGGATGTGTTTCAAGGGAGCAATTACCTATTCAAGAGGTTTGGCATAAAAGGATGGGACACCTCAACTTCAAGTCATTGGAGGTAATGGCTAGGAAGAAGATTGTTATAGGTCTTCCTAGTTTCTTAAGTTGCATCAAACATGTTTGTGAGTCTTGTGCTTTGTCTAAGTCACATAGACTATCTTATACTAGATCTATATCTAAATCTACAAAGCCTTTTCAACCTGTACATTCAGATATTCATTACTACAATTAGCAATAGTGAAGCTAAGATGTATGTAACATTCATTAATGATTTTAGTAAATTTTGTTGGATCTATCTACTAAAGAGCAAGGATGAAGTGTATGATGTCTTTATCAAGTTCAAGAATGCAAGGGAGAACCAATTTTCCACAAGGATCAAGTGCTTGAGGAGTGACAATGGTGATGAGTACATATGTACCAAGTTCAAGGCTTTTTGTGATGAGCATGGGATCAGGAGGGAGTATACAACATCAAGGACCCCACAACAAAATGGAGTGGCTGAAATGAAGAATAGGACTTTATGTGAAAGTGCTAAAGCTATGAGGTTAAGTGCCAATCTTGACAAACCATTTTGGGATCAAGCTTTGGTGTGTGCCAATTTCTTGTGCAAGTTAGAAATTAGTTTTTAGTATAAGCTCTAAATGTGATGATGTAACTATTGTACAATTTATTTGGTTTACTGTATATGGTTGTGATTGGGACGTGACCTGTTAGGATATATCGGGCACTGATCCCGTAGCCGACTACTTGGGTTACCCGAGTAGCCACACATAGGAAAAATTAGCCTATACAGAGTTATATACAACACTTGCTATACTCAGGGGCATGTCCTGAGTTTGTCAGTTGAATTTGGCCAATTTTAAGACACCTGTCTTTTCATGCAATTTGTGAATACTCTATATGTACAGTGTTTCTTTGTAACCTAATAACTTTTGTTGTGCCACCAAAACTGTAGCTCTGCAGAAATGAACTAAAACAGCCACAGGCGACATTATTGGTTTTTTCGCAAAATGCCAAAAAAGTCGAAGGTGCCCATAAATCTCATTTAGAGTTGTCCCACACTTTGTCAGAGTCATTTCCTTAACATTTGAGGCTCTTTGGAAAAAGCAAAAAATGCGACACTGCATTTTTACACAAGATTTCTGTCAGGGAAAAAATGCGACATTGTTGTTCAACTCCCTGTAATTCTGCAGACTGTGAAAACACTTGTAATTCTGCAGACTGTGTAAACACATGGGAAAATTCGCAGAACTGGATAAACAACGGATGAAGATTAAAATCGATTAGTCGATTGGTAAGAAAGAGAATAATCCAACACTATGGAATGCCTAGACAAGCCAATGAGAAAAGGGGAGGCAAATGAAAGGCCAACAGGCTCACAAGTTAGTGGAATGTCAAAAGACACCTTCCATAACTTGTGGTTCTTGAATATAACTTATTGGTTCTTTAAGGACATCTTGGGACCCAAGTAGGTGCACTCTCCTACTAGTTTCCCATGACCCTTACGTGATGGCTAACTTTGGCCCAAGGCCTATTATGTGATCATTGTCGTGTTATACTTATCTTAATTGTAAGGATATGTAGTATAAAAGATTGTCATTCCCCAAAGAGACTGTTTTATATCGTGATTTTAGATGTTTTTAACTCATTTGTTGTTCTTGGATTAAAAGCTGGTTGTCAACGGACATTTAGGAGTATCGACGACCAGTATCACCGATTAGAATGTGATTTCAAACATACAAAAGTGAAAGATATTGATGTCGACTAATCTCACATCGTACATGTTGCATTACTGATTAGTGTATCTGACTTATCGGTCAAACCAATCTATCGGTCTGTGCAGTGATTACGTAGCCAAACATTTAAGCATTGAATTATCAGACAAATAATCTATCGTGAAGAATTACAGAAATGCATACATTCTGAGACAAACCTGAATGCGATAGAAGATAGTAATGATTCAGTGTGAAACAAAACAGAAGTAAATGATTATAATAAGTTTGTAGATCGAAGTTGAGTTCTCTAAGCTATTTCTGAACGACTAAATAAAAGTCTAAATTAAGAACAACTATTGATAAGCAGTAAGCGCAATAGCAATCTCTAATTAACTCTAAAGAACTGAGCTAGAATGCTCAAGAGTGTTCAAGCTCGCAAGCTTGAGAGGTAGCTAGCTACTCAATACTTGATCTAATTTGATGTTGAAATATGACCAACTATCTATACTAAGCAATTAGATCGTCAAAAGCGTCATCCAGTTGGCTGTGATGTGCTGGCATCCATCCAGTTAGGACTTCTCAGAAACTACTTGCTGATGGATTAATGCAAGTCGGTGGCTTTGGTCGTAAACAGTCTGTCTATAGAAATGAACATAAACTGTCACTCTACATAAATGAACGTAAATTGCCACAAGCGAAAAATACGACACTCTACAAAAATGAACATAAACTGCCACAGGCAAAAAATGCGACACTCTGCAGAAACAAACATAAACTGCAGGAGAAAAAATACGACACTCTGTAGAAATGAACGTAAACTACCACAGGCAAAAAATGTGACACTCTACAGAAATGAACGTAAACTGCCACAAGCAAAAATTGCAAGACTCTGCAAAAATGAACGTAAACTGCCACAGGCGAAAAATGCGACAGTCTTCGCTAAAGTCATTTTCTTAACTTTTAGGACATCTGGCATTTTGCGAAAAAGCCGACATTGTGAGCCGTTTTCAAGTAGTTATGCAGACTATGTAAAAACATGAAGTCAACTGCAGGTCTGGATAAAAGTTGGACGAAGATTAAAATGTCAATTAGTCGATTAGTAGGAGAATAATCCAACAATCTTTCACCAGCAATGAATACTTAGGATTTGGCCTATATTGGTGTTGGCGTATTGGTACCGCTCCTTCTTTCAAGTCATTGCGTTGTTGACCAAATTTCTTGTTAATGCCTTTTAAATCTTCCATAGTCCAGGCAAAACATCATGATATTCGTTGAGCCGGGTCCATGTATTGTTGTTTCTCTTTGTCGGCGGACAAGAGTTTGGAAATTAACAAGGATTTGTCAGGTATGACCTCGATAGAGAGAGTATCATTTGGATTAATCATACCCACAGTCATATTGGTGGAAGAATATCCTTGTATTTCTCGTTGTGAAGGTTGTGCTTTGTCTACACTGTCAGATACTTCAGTCTCTTCAATCTCGTAACAATCTAAATAATTTGTTTCAATGTCTTCTTCTTCTAAAAAGATATGAAATGCGTAAGACGATTGCTCCCGGACGTAAGGCTTGTATCTGATTGAGCAGTTTCTCGTTCATATAACTCATGTTGCCATGTGATAACATGCTCGTGAAGCTTTCCTTGTTCATCATGTTCTCCCATTCGAAACCGCAACTCCTTTTTCTTCCAATGAACACTGGCATTTGCTTGATATAGCTAGGGTCTTCCGATGAGGACGGAGTACTTGCCCATTCCAACTGGTCGGATTACAATAAAATTCATGATAAATGGTATATCTTGGATATACACCGTGACTTCTTTCAGCTCGCCTACACGCTTCCTCCTTGTCGAGTCGGCCAGTTTGATCTTTCTCTGAGTAGGCTGAATATCCGTAAGTCCAAGTGTATGCACCGTATCTTCCGTCATAATATTGACACTTGACCCAAAGTCAATTTTATGGAAAGGATTGGCAACAAGTACTTTTTGGGGTCGATTTGGGTACGCATGATTCCTCGAATTAGGAAAAAATTGAAATGGATTTTGCTATACGGAATGAGATCTTGTTTCATAAGGGCAAAGTATGTGTACCAGAGAATGACACAGTTAGGGCCCAAATCCTTCATGAGTGTCATGAGAGTCCATGCGCAGGACATTCAGGTATACAAAGAACAATTGACTTAGTTAGGCAACACTTTTGGTGGCCTAAGATGAAAAGTCAAGTAGAGGCTTATGTACTTAGATGTACTAAGTGTCAGTTAAATAAGATTGAAAGGCTAAAAGCTAGTGGCCTATTGCATCCATTGGTCGGGCTTCCACGTATGAAGAAGGGCCATGATTTTGTGGTCGGGCTTCCACGTATAGAGAAGGGCCATGATTTTGTTTGGGTCATTGTTGGTAGACTTACGAAGTTTGTTCAATTTATCCCAACTAAAACTATGGTTAAAGCTTCAGAACTAGCTCAACTTTTTGTTGAGAAGCTCTTTTTACTGTACGGGCTGCCTTGCGACATTTTCAGTAATCGTGACCCAAAATTCACTGGGGATTTTTGGCAAGCAGTGTTTGAAAAGTTGGAAACAACTTTAAGTATGACAAATCATCTTGAATCAGACGGTCAAACAGAAAGGACCAATCAGACAATAAAGGACATGCTATGAGTAGATGTGGGCCGTCGGCAGTCTGATTGAAAATTACCTTCCACTAGTGGAATTTGCATATAATAGTGCAAAACACTCAGCGACCAAATTTAGCCCTTTCATGCTTATGTATGGTTGTTGGCATGAAGAATCTAAGGGTGCAAGTCGCAAGTGATTTCCTTGCAGATATGCAAGAAATGTTATAGTTGGCTAAAGTCATTGTAAGAAGTGCCCATGATAGGGCAAGGCACTATGCTGATCTGTCTCAAAAGCACAAGGAATTCAAGGTCAATGACATGGTGTTTTTAGGGTCCCTAATCACTCTAAGAGTTTGAAAACTAGTAAGTGTGCAAAGTTGGCTCCTAGGTATTGCGGTCCTTTTAAAGTTATCCAAGTGATTAACAAGGTCACATACAAACTAGATCTTCCAGCTAATGTTGAAATTCATCCTGTTTTTCACATCAGAAAGTTAAAACCCTCACTGGGGATTGGGGAGACCCTGGTCCCTGCGGAAGATCTATTATAGCTTCTTCGTGATGAGTCCGTGAGTGGACCACATGAACCCGAGGCAATTGTTAATAACCAGCATAAAACTCTAAGGAATAGAGTGCCTCAAATTTTTTTAATTAGGTGGACGGGCAAGTCAAAAGAAAAAGATACTTGGGAAAAGAAGGCCAATCTCCAAAAGAATTTTCCAAATTTTCCCCTACAAGGAAAAATTTAAGTTAAGGGGGACGGAATGTTACATACCTATGTAACTAGCAGTACTTCAACCCCTATTTGCCCATTTAGTGTCTGGGGGGCTAATGGTGAGTCACCCTCGAATAAGAGGTACCCCCCTTGGATTAAGGGTAGGTGCCTTTGGATTAAGGTAATTGTGTCCTTGGATAAGGGCATGTAGGTGTCTATGCCTTGGATGGAGGTATGGAACCTAGCGAGGTATTAGGAGGACCTTACCATGGGTATTGGTCATTTTCCTAGACCTTGGGCCTCGACCTTGAGCCATGATTGTAATACCCTATTACATGCATATTTTTCTTGAATTGCTATTTTGTGATCCAAAACGGTACCCCAATCAACCTACTCAACTGATGAAGATAACCACCGAATATGAAAAAATATCTAATGGACCCAACAATGATAAGTCATTCAAAGATATATTGGCACAAGTGGAGGAAGTGTGCTCTTTTTCACTCTATAGGTTGATATCACATCCTGATACATAACATTTGAATATTACTATTATGAAGAATACAAAAAAAAAAAAGCTTTCAAAGTAGTGGAACGTGTACAATAAATAAATAGTCATTCTAGACACATCATCTGACATACCTGCAAAAGATCTGTCTAAATCTCTTTGCCATAGAGATGAAGTCTAGGGACTGTGTCCTCTTGTGGTGTGGTGTCAGCCTGTTCCATTGACCTGGATGATTGGCCAGGATCAATTGTGTCAATTCTGATGACATGTTCGACTGTAGGTGGCGTTGTGTGGTAACTTGAGAGGGGTCCACCTCAACTCCTAGGTCCACATTGTCAATAGTGTCTTCACTTCCCTCTTGTGTGTGTGAACTTTGACATGTAGATCTGAGGTTGTATTTTGGCAGGGACATGGCGAATGATTTTCTGTCGTAGAAGTTACACACACACAGGTTTGCAAAACATTACTATTTTATGAATAAAGCTTTAGTCTTATTAAACTGACTTGTAAATCAAGAACAAAAATTAATCCTGGTAATACTAAATATAATTCAAATATCATCCCATGCCATGTTTGAATTTGTTCTATTTCGAAAACAAAGCTTCGTTTGAGTAGAAACAATATTGATTTCAAAAATTGAAGTATGCGCCACTATACATACATCTTGCGATTGAAGCTATGATAAAAATGAGTACGTATTTCAAAAACACTCTCAGTAATAGAGTCGATTCGTATACATTGTCTATATATGAATTTTTATAAGCAATTTTGTGATCTATTTAAAAGATTCTATATGGTGCTTCGGCAAGTGAGACTTGAGTCCTCAGTTGGATAACATATCTCCAAGAGTCCCTTTCAAATATTCTGATTTGAACTTGCATCTGCAAGCTTAGCACTATGAAATGTGAAAATAGATTCAAATGTTTGCCCCAATTCTTACAATATTGACAGACAAGATGCGATTATCATTTGGAGCAAGAAGACTCTATGAACCAATGTGTATGTTTTTTTAAATTTTTCAAGCAATTTGTTCATAAAAGGTTAAGAACATACGTGTCTTGAGCTTAAATCTGTCCAATGCCCTGTTCCAAAAGAAAATCGAGAATGTTACTGAAGCTAAATGAAAGATAGAGATACAGTACATGAAGATGCAAGTTATTTATGGTCGTATAGGGGCCAGAAACAAAGATGATTTTTTGGTTTCCTGGAAAAGATCCATCAACTCTCAGTCGCAATAGTTTGCAATTTTCTCAGAAGGTGCTCAGTCCTTCCAAGCGTGTAGCATGTAGCCAGAAAATCTCTGAGAAAGTAACAAAAATCTCTGAGAAAGTAACAAATTAAATACCATAATGATAGCATTCAAATTGAAATCTGATTTAGCAATGGCTCCAGCGCACTGGCTATCTCCTCACTGATACAAAATCTAGAAAATCATTTGCCCTTCTCCAAAGATTAGTTTCTCTTCGCAGATCTTGCAGGATGATTTTCCACCCTGTGAACCAGAAAACTTTGAACCAACGACCTGCTCTCTACGCAAGCATAACCCAAAAGTTGCGTTATCGTTTGGGCAAATTACCATCAGGTTTTAGAAAGAAAGAAAAATGTCATGCAGTTTGGGAAGAGATTGTAACACAATCATCAACTGAAGATGTCAGATTGATTGCTCACCACATCTTTCAAATCATCAATTCATGTAGCATAGTAACCACACTTGTCAGGGAAGAAACACCTCTTAACTCCAAGCAAGCTGTTGAAAGCAATCGATCGAGCTACTACACTTTCCACGGTGGAGACCATAAAATGAAACTGTGTAGGTGATTCTAGCCTCAATAGTTTAACCCAAAAGACATGCTGAAGCTCAAACCAGCATTAGTAACTGGCTAAGTAGCAAATAAAATGAGGGATGCCTAAGGGATGCAATTAAAATGGGTAAGACATTCTCTCTAATAACCATCTGGTCTGGTAAACAGCTGTAACATGTTTGTATTCAACAATTGATGACTGCGATCACGATGCTTGTTTGGTTGTGATGGATTGAATGGTGAGGTTGTCGGACTTCATTCTTCTCCATGCTACTGTACTATTGTTCAATGTGATTGAATATTCTCATCAGATTTTTTGACTCCACGAGTTACTACACTCCATTATCAGGCCCCAGGCGCTACAGGGACACCAGAGCAGGGAGGAGAGAAGGGAGGAGAGGCAGCAGCAGCAAGGAGCAGCAGCAAGGGAGGCCGAGGGGCAGAGGAGAGCCAAGGATGGTGGGGAGCTAGCGGAGAGAGAGAGAGAGAGAGAGAGAGAGAGAGAGAGCGACGAACTTGGATTCCGTCATGCCTCCACGATCCAAGGCTCAGAATTAGCGACAGACAGCGTCGTACCTTCTGGAGAGAGCGACAGAGCGATTTGCAGGTTACAAGAGGAGAGCGAGTAAACGAGAGAAGCAACGATCAGGGGAGAGCGATGGGAGAAGCAACGATCAGGGGAGAGCGATGGGAGAAGTAATGATCAGGGGAGAGCAAGGAAAAGAGGAGGTAACGGGCACCCAGAGGAGGTAATGGGCACCCAGAGGAGGAGCAGCATCCGGTGGTAAGAAAAAAATTTAATTTTTTTTAGAAGCCACCCGGAGGAGCAGCACCGACGCTTCTCCTTCGGCAGGCTTCAAAAAAATTTGACACACATCTTGAGTAACGTTGGCGGTGCTCCCCAGGCAGCCCAAACTGGTAGAAATTTTTTTCAAATTTTTTTGAAGCCTGCTGGAGGAGAAGCGTCGGCGCTACTCCTCCGACTGGCCTCTAAAAAATTTGAAACACATCTTGAATAGCGTCATCGGTGCTCCCCAGGCAGCCCGAACCAGCATTTCAATTTTTTTTGGAAGCCACCTAGAGGAGAAGCGCCGACAATTCTCCTCATGCAGGCTTCCAAAAAAATTTGAAATGCCGGTTCGGGCTGCTGGGGAGCACCGACGACACTACTCAAGATGTGTTTCAAATTTTTTAGAGGCCACCCGGAGGAGCAGCACTGACGCTTCTTCTCCAGCAGGCTTCAAACAAATTTGAAAAGAGAGATTATGGTGATTTTGTACTTGATCCATGATGGACCCATTTTTGAGCTAATGATGAGAAATCTTGGTTTGTATAGCTATCACTGTGTTTTGACTCTCTTAAGCACTTTCTTTGTGGATGAATGCTTTGTAAATGATAAGTAAACTATTTCTCTGTTATCAGGCCGTACAGTAGTTGCACTTTACACGTGTGAAGCCGTGGATCATCTTTTTTTATTGTTCTTGCTTGGAATCACAAAGATTGTCAAGTAGAAGCTAGATTTGGAAGCTAGTCTTGATATAGATCAAGATCCCAAGCTACCAATCACTCTTGGTGATCATTTGTAGATCAATTTCAGTCCATAAACTCTGAAATTTGACATGGTATCAGAGCCAAGTCAAAGAGCTTAGTTGATGATCCAAAAATCTTCATTTTGGTGAAAGCATTGGTGCTAGAGTCACTTTGAAGGAGGGCGACCTTTTCTAATAGTTTACTTGTGATGTTGAGGTTCAGATTAGTGTGTAAAGTTCAGATGTACTTCTCACATGTGTGAGAGGCTGCTGTAGTTGTACTTTCACCAAAACTTTGTGTTTTTTCAATATTTGAGCTTCAAACAAGTTGTGTAGAGTGAAACTATTGATGTGCTTATGAAAAACCATTGTTTCCATTATAGATTTGATGAGTGAATGGTGTTAGAATCTTATTAAACCTACAAATCCTTGTGAGAGAGTTTGAGGCTTATGTTTTTAGTTCAAGAGTGAAACTAAAACCAATTTTAAACACCATAGGAAGGCATTGGCACTTCCAAAAATCAAATCCAAGGTTCTAAGTGAATAGATTGTGTAGAATACACTTTCCCAAATCTTTTTGAGTTCAAGATTATTATAGATCTTGCTTCTTGAGTCTAGTGAGATTCAAGAGAGTAGCATTTTAGCTAAATTCTGAGAAAGGAAGAAGGGAGAGCCTTTGAATAGTACATTTGTTGTACTTGTTACTAGATAGAATGGGTTCAATTGGAGCCTATCTTCTTGAGGCTAGTGAAAAATTCTAATAATTATTCAACTTGGAAAGTAAGAATGGTGTCACTACTTGTGCTCCGAGATATGTTTGATCTTGTCATAGGAGAGGAAGAAGAACCTCAAGGAGGGCAAGGTTAAGTGAGGTACAAAAAGAGAGCTAGACTAGCAATACATTGTTTGAAAATGAATGTTAGTAATGAACTTCTAAAGGAAGTAGCATCTTGTACCTCGGCCAAGGAGGCATGGAACTACCTCAAAGGGATTTATGAATCCAAAAATACCTGTAGAGTGCTTATGATTAGAAACAAAGTTCTTCAAAGCATTAGAGGGAGTGATGAGAGTGCTCAAGAGTATGTCTTCAGAATAAAATCCCTCAACAAAGAACTTTCCATCATTAGTGAGGGTATTCATGATGATGAACTTGTTCAAATCATTTTGAATGGTCTTGGAGACGAGTTCTCCAATCTTGTACGCTATTCAAGATGCACTACCTTCCATTGACAAGCTCCATAGTGTGCTTGTGGCCGAGGAGAGTAGGATCCTTTATGTCAAGCAAAGGATTGGATCCTTAAAGTTGCATGATGGTGATGAGAAGGCCAACTTCTCAAGCAAGGGAAAGGCAAAGGCAAAGTCAAAGAAGAAGATCCAGCACAAGGAGACCAAGAATAATGATCAACCATCTAGCTCCAAAGGTGGAAAGAAGAACAAAGCCAAACTCAAGTGCTTCTTTTGTGGAAAGAAGGGGCACTTTGCATCCGAGTGTTTCAAGAAGAAGAATGCACAAGGAGAGAGCAAACAAGGCAACCTCACTCTTGAGGAAGATGAGGATAAAGTGGATTCATCCTTGATGGCTTCTACATCAACATCAAAGAGCTACTCCAATGACACATGGTGGATTGATAGTGGGGCTAGTTCCCACATGACATTCCAAAAGGATTTTTTCTCAACTCTTGTACCTTTTGTAGGTTGTAAAAATTCTATTCTAACAGCAAGTGATCAAGAACGTAGAATAGATGGAGTGGGAACTATTCTCTTAAGTCTTGGATCCTCTAAAAGAGTAGATCTTGATAATGTACTCTCTGTTCCTACACTCACTAAGAATTTGTTAAGTGTAGGATGTGAAGGATTTTAGATCATTCAAGATCCAATCCATGTCCCAAATCTTTGGTTACAATAAGGAGCAAACCAACAATCCTGCCAATGTAGAAAAATCAGCATCTACATACAAAATGAGATGCAAACTCTAAGAGATATTGATAAAACATGAACCAAAACATAAAATATGTTTGTTGTCCATACAATTACAGTACCCTACTGTATTTCACACGTGTGGAACCAAAAATAGCAATAAATGATCATTCTACACATAGAATTGCAAGATAACACCAAGATAGTGCACCAATGAGTAGTAGAACCCAAAGAGAACCATGTATAATGATGAAATGAGAGATAGAAGAGAGAAGATGTGTCTCTCCACGAGTTACATCCTTTTATAGAGTTCCCAAATCCTATTTGGCCACTTGGCTTTCCCTCCAAAATGTAAACCCTACTATTTTTGGGTCTAGATTCAATGTACCCAAAGTTCAAATTTGAATCTCTCTCAAACTCGACTACCAACTTTCCCACACTTTCCAAAAGTGTTTATTGAATGTATTTTAAACTAATATAACTTCAAAATGTTTATCTCTAAGTCTAAAATGAGTTTTGGCCTCTTATTGACAATTTACCAAACTAGACTAAACTAGTTGAAATCTCTCACACTCCATCTTCAACTAGTTTTGGCATAGTTTTCACAATAGAACTTTGATCCAACTTTAGAATGATCTCCATCCTAAGTATAGATCTCCTTTCTAAGATTCTAAGGTATCTTTCATAATTGATATAGAGAATAGTGTCCAAATTGGATTCTTCACTATTTCTTACATCAATTTTACACATCAAGATATAACTAGAACATGAAGAACCAAATAGAATGTAAATGAAATGATTCCTCCATGTTTCAAACTTTGAACTCTCTGGAAAACTACAGCGCCAACCAATAAATGTGAGTGATGACCATTTGCTTGCTTGTCTCCTCCAACTTTGTCCTTTGTTGATATGTCTCCACCATAAAACTCCATGAATGAGCCTCCATCTCCATCTTGCCACAAGATATCATCAAACCTTGATGACTTGGCCATGAATGAGTGACATAATGAGCCTCCATTAGCTTCATTTCCATCAGCAAAACCAGCCAAGAATGCTAGTACAACTCCAACAATAAGATATTGCAAGACAATGTAGCTAGTTTGTCCATATCTTGACAAATTACACACATCCACATGAAATAGCTCAAACATGAGATAGAACAAGTAAAGTAAACTTGAAAAACACTTCCTTGCTACTCCTTTGACCTTACTTGAGTCTTTCATAAGCTGCAAAAACAGATCCATAACATCTTTGCCAAATAACCTTCCTTTGATGCTCTTGACTAGCTCCAAATTGTCACCTTTCCTTTTGTGTCGTTGAAGCCCTTTGAGACCAACCTCTTGATCTTCCTCTTGACCATCAAAGTCATTGAACAAAATTTGTTTTCCAGATCCATTACTTGCTTTTCCAGTATGAAAACTATGAGAACCAATATCCACTTGCATAGCATCATCTACACAAGAAAATTCTCCAAAACATGTGAGTAAGGCAAACTAAGTCACTTCCACTTGCTTACCTTTCTCTTGGTCATCAAAGATATGAATATATTCAGACCTGAACCTCTGGAAATACTCCCTCTCAAACATATGATCTAGATCCAACAAGATCTCATCAATGCTTGATCTCGATCTTCCACAAAGGTTAGAAAAAACAATGTCATTAATGCCACCATCATAAATCAAAAGATAGATTCCAAACTTTCCATCCAACATGAAGTAGAGTAGGTGAAGATGAGTATCAAACCTAATAAATCCAGCCTTCATGAGTCCATAACAAACCTCAATAAGCTCACCAATGAGATCTTCCTTGTCTTGAAGAAATTGCCTCTCGATTTGCTCCATGTAGTCTTCTCCAACCAACCTTTTGCCATCTTGATCATGAGTGATCAATTCACAATCATAGAATCCTTTGAGTTGATGAAGAGATGTGAGATCCATGCCTTGGATCTTCCCAAGAACCAATCTTCCATTGCTCTTTCCTTCATAAGACTCCCTCTTAATGATTGCATCATAAGAAGTAGAAATCTCAAAGACATTAGAAGCCATGAAAAAAATGATTAGTACCTTCAATATAAGGATGATTGACGTACTCTCTTTTTTCAAACAAGAACTTCTATTCAATGTTTTAGGTAATGAATCATATGATAATGATTCTTCCTCACTATCATTCACAATGACATCATTCAAAGTACATCCTACTTTGAACACTTCACATACTTCTCTTCTTCTTGACTTGTGACTATCTCCCTCACTAAGTCTCTTGATAGAACCATTTGATCTACTCTCTTTATGAAGACATGTGACTCCACTTGCTGGAAAAATGACTTTCTTGGAATCATAACAAAAGAATGTAGAAGAACCATCTCCTTCATGAATGCACCTAGCAACATCTTTTTCCATATGATCAAAGAAATCATTGGCAACAATCTTTTCCAAGGAAGAACCTTCTCCTCCATTGATGAAGTTAGCTCTTTCCTTACCTTTTGCATGCTTGCACTTGCCATGAAGAACCTTTGAAACACCATCATTATCCTCAAGACTAGCCAAGTTAGCACAAAGATGAACATCTCCAAGAAGCATATTAGATCTTGTCCTAGATCTAACATAAGGAAGCTTTTTAGACTTTGCATAAGATCCACCAATCTTATTGATGCTAAAAGGGAATTTTGGAAAGTTGAGACCAATCTCCTTTTCCATTCCATCCTTTTTGTTAGCCATAACAAAAGCATCAAGCTTGAAAAGTCTACCTTGTCTATTGCCCCTAGCAACCAAGATTTATTCCTTTGCAATGAAACAAACATCACCACCAAACTTTACCATGTATCCTTTCTCTATCATTTGACCAACACTTAGCAAATTCTTTGAAAGTGAAGGAATGTAAAGAACACCATCAAGTCTTGCTTTCCTATTAGTAGAGAGACAAATAGGAATTGAACCAATACCTTCGATCACACACTCACCACCATTGGCCATGTGAATTGCTTTCTTGGCTCCATCATAAGTGACCAAAGAAGTAAAGAACTCCTTGTGACTAGTCATGTGTGAACTAGCTCCATTATCAATCCACCATGAATCTTTGTCACCTTCACTTGATATTGGACTTGAAGAACACATCAAAAGAGAATCACCACCACCTAGATCCTCATCATTAGTAGTAAAGTTGATTTGCTTGCTACCTTCATCTCTTTGCTTCTTCAAACATTCATTAGCAAAATGCCCTTTGATTTCACAATAAAAGCATTTCAGCTTAGACATATCTTTCTTTTTGCCAAAAGAGAAAGTCTCACCTTGATCTTGCTCTTTAGACCACTTGCCTTTGCCTTTGCCCTTGAACTTGCCTTTGATGAACATAGCCTCCTCTTCACAATGAGATGTCGATGTAGATCCACCTCCTCTTGATTGAAGCCTATACTGCTCATTCACCAAGATCTCTTGCAAATCCACAATACTTGGCAAAGTCTTTTGAATAGCAAAACTTTGAACAAGATTAGCATGATCATCCAACAAGCCATTAAGTATAACTTGAACAAGTTCTACCTCCTTAATGCTTTCATCAATACATGCTAACTCATCATTGAATGCTTTAACCCTCAAAACAAAAGCATGAGTACTCTCTTCCTTCTTTTGCAAACTTTGGAAGATTTGCCTCCTAATAGTAAGCACTCTTGATGTAAACTTCGATTCATAAAGCTTCTTCAAAGCTTCCCAAGCCTCCAAAAATGATGTGCACTTACCAACTTCCTTGACAAGTTCATTGGTAACATTCATCTTGATCATGTGTAGAGCTTTCTTTGCTCTCTTGTCATACCTCACTTGATCTTGTTGAGTTGCTGGTCTCTCCTCCAAATCTACAACAATCTCCATCAACTCATTCATCTCCAATAAGGACTCCATCCTCACCTTCCAAGTATTATAGTTGATTGAGGTAAGCCTATCATTGCCTTCCAACATGAATCCACCACTTGTAACCATGTTGCAATGACCTGATCTTCTTCTTTCAACCTGTTTCAATGCACGAAGCACGCTCTTGAATGTCAACAAATGAACTCAAGAAGAAATCACAAAGCTCAAATCTCTTCTGGCACTTCTAACTAGAAATTCAACACATAGAATAGTGAAATCTTGATCAACCTATGATCTATCCTCAATCTAATGATTCTTGCCACTTCCTAAGATTGAAACACACTCAAATGAAGTTCAGTAACCTCACAAACTAGAGATCCAATCAAAATTAGGGTTTTGACAAAATCACAAAAAATTGGATATCTCAAATTCTACATGCAATTTTTAGAAACTTGATATATCTTCTTGTAGACTCCAATGAGACCTTCCTAATGTACCAAATATCATCTAAATCCAGTAAACCAAGTGTGAAATCAGAATTGATCAAGTATATAACCCTATATTGAGTTTTGACCTACAAAAGATCAATTCTACACATGCAAAAATGCTGATTTTTGAGTAGAGATCAATCTAGCATGGTCTAGCATTGGTAACTCCTCCAAATCCTTGCTAAAGATGGCTGATCCTTTCATAACCTGAAACACAAGAGCTATGATACCATGTGAAGGATTTCAGATCATTCAAGATCCAATCCATGTCCCAAATCTTTGGTTACAATAAGGAGCAAACCAACAATCCTGCCAATGTAGAAAAATCAGCATCTACATACAAAATGAGATGCAAACTCTAAGAGATATTGATCAAACATGAACCAAAACATAAAATATGTTTGTTCTCCATACAATTATAGTACCCTACTGTATTTCACACGTGTAGAACCGAAAAATAGCAATAAATGATCATTCTACACATAGAATTGCAAGATAACACCAAGATAGTGCACCAATGAGTAGTAGAACCCAAAGAGAACCATGTATAATGATGAAATGAGAGATAGAAGAGAGAAGATGTGTCTCTCCACGAGTTACATCCTTTTATAGAGTTTCCAAATCCTATTTGGCCACTTGGCTTTCCCTCCAAAATGTAAATCCTATTTGGCCACTTGGCTTTCCCTCCAAAATGTAATCAGAGATGATCGATTAATGCACCTATTTCAAGCTTCAAATTTAATCTCTTGGCTGATCTAATCCAAAAACTAATCAAGGGATTAGATTCTCTATAGAAAATGCTTGATTTTGCACCAAAAATATCTCAAATTGGGTGTGTGAGTTAAATTGTACAAATTTTTGAATTTTCTCAGCCAAAAGAGGAGCTGTACGGCCTCACACGTGTGAAAATGGTTCCTACAGCCCACAACAAGTTCTGGTCCAAAAATTTTGAGAATATCTATCAAATCCAACTCGCTACCCAAAATTTGACTAGTTTCCAAAAAACTGCTAATTTTGGCTTTGATTTGGATTAACCCTATAAATTTCAACAAAACCTCTTGTACTAGGCTCTGATACCATGTGCAAAAAGTACAAAAAAGGACCAAGATTGGATCCTAATCTGATCCTCAAGAGGGATTGGTTGTCAGATTACTTGATCTATCAATCTACTTCAGATTAAGATCAATCTAGATCAATTCTAGACACAAAATCCTAACAAGAACAATCATTAATTGAAGGTAAGTGTACCTTATGGTTTCATATGTGTGAAACACTGTCTGAGTACGGACTCCAACCTGAAAATCAAGTACACATTGATAGAACTTCAAAACAATCAAAACAAATGTAGACAAATGGAGAGAATCACTCAAAATTGCTTCCAAAACCAAGATTGGTGTCTCACACTGATTATGGCCAAATGTGGCTCTATATATACAATAAGTGAGAGCTCGTGGTACTGATCATCCCTTTGATCCCACATGTGTGAAGATGCTTTGTCATATGATGATTCATCATGCAAAACTGACACTTGGACAAAATCTTCTATTTTGAGTATTTTTGGCTTATTTTCCTTCTATATGGAAATCTACTTGAAAATCTTCTAGAAGTCAAAATCGTCTACTTCAGCTTATTCCACACATGTGAGCTGTCCTCTACACATGGGATGTGACACCTAACCAAATGATGTGGCTCATGCAAGCAATAGATTGATGCCATGTGTCATATGTCTAGAAAACTAGTTTTTGGCCTTTTTAGCCAGTAGAACTTGAATTAAATCATATGTACAACCTATATGATTATGATCATACTCAGAGCGGGCTTATGGTGGCCATCATTGTTTAAAGATACATTTGCTATCGTCAAAACATGTGATGTTTGCCAACGAGCCAAAAAGACTACAAAAGTAGACTTCACACCGCTTACCCCCATTATAGAAGACGAAGCTTTCCACAAGTGAGGTAAAGACTTTGTTGGGCCCATCAGTCCAGCAGCCAAAAATACTCGAGCACGTTATATCCTGATCGCAACGGATTACGCCACCAAATGGACAGAAGCACGAGCAACAAAGGACGAATTCCACCAAAAGCCTCTTCAACCATAGGATCTCCTTTGTTGTGGATGTTAGTGCCTTGTATTCCGATTCGGTTGAAGATAGAGAAATAGTATCTTGCTTTTTGGAAAGCCAAGACACTATGCCATTGCTAAGGAAGGTAACAAAAGCACTTGTGGACCTCCTATCCACCTTATCACCTGCAAAATCAGCATCCGAATATGCCCTTAAGGCAAGATTAGATCCATCATATAAAATGCCAAAGTTCTTGGTGGCCGAGATGTACCTCAACACTCTTTTTGCATTTTTCCAATGACAAACCAATGGATTTTGCATAGATTGGCTTAGTTTTCTTACACTATAACTTAGATCAGGTCTAGTTATAGTAAGATAGATCAAGGAGCCTACAAGTCTCCTATATAGTGTGATGTCCTCAAAGGATGCTTCATCATCACTATTGGAAACTTTTACATTTTGCTCCGTAGGAGTTTCTACTCCTTTACAATCTTTCATTTCAAACTTTTCTAAGATAGAAGAAGCATATTTGGATTGACAAATAAAACTCAAATCTTTGCCTCTTGAAACTTCTATTCCTAATATGAAATGAAGATTACCAAGATCCACCATCTTAAACTCCTTAAACAATGCTACTTTCACTTCTTGTATCCATCAAGATCATTTCCACTAAGGATAATGTCATCAACATACAAAATGAGAATGATGATCTTTGATCAAAAAATTTCTTTTGGCTACTATATTTAGCCCTTCTTTGAGTCCGCCAGTTGTTAGGAACTGAGTGATTTCCTCAGCCCATAGTGGAGTAGCATCGATCTGAAAAAGACATGCATAAGGTAGATCGTCATTGATTGGTGCATCGGCCTTTTTAGCATTGGGAAGTTTGGAAAGGTGGTCGGCCATGAAGTGTTGTGTGCCTTTCCTGACGACTACACATAATGTGAATTCCTCACGTATTAAGAGCCATCTAGCTATGCGTCTGGTGTTACAGGATTTATTTACAATATATGACAATGCTTGATGGTCTGTATAGAAAGCAAAGGTTTGGCCTAGCAAATAGTGTCAGAGTTGTTATATGGCGTAGACCATGGCTAGTGCTTCTCGCTCTGTAGTGGTATAGTTTACTTCAATAGACACCGGCTATCTGCTCAAGAAAAGGGAAATCTTTTTCATATTCGTCCAGTTGTGCTAGGATATCTCCAATTGCATACTTACTTGCATCAGTATGCACGTGGAATCCCTTCGTTTGATCTGGGGAACAAAGTATGGGTGCGGTGGTAAGCGCTGTTTTTACTTCCTCAAAAGCTTTTATGCGTTCCTCGGTCCATCTAGGGTCGAGGACCACAACTAAATAAACGAGCCTTGCCTTATCAGCGTAGTCGATTATGAAGATGCGGTAGTAGTTAGTATGGCCTAAAAAGACATAAACTTCTTTTACTATTGCGGGTAAAGGCATCTCAACTATAACCTTGATCTTCGAAAGATCGATAGAAATACCATCATTGGATATAATATGTCCGAGCACAACCCCATGGGTGACCCAGATTTGACATTTTTCAGGGTTTAGTGATACACCTAAATCATCAAGATGTAGGAGAATGCATGTGGAGAGAGAGAGAGAGAGAGAGAGAGAGAGAGAGAGAGAGAGAGAGAGAGAGAGAGAGACTCTGATTTGTTTTATAGAAAACCCGAGAAAATTAAATCAAAACAAATCACTCAAAGCAATCATTTGACACATCTATTTTGTAAAGCGACTTCTGTGTTGTTGTTTTGGAAGAGGGTAGTGTTCGAAAAACCTTTTTTGATTTACCCTAAAAAAAACCTGCATATTTTGAAGGTACTCGAATCTCAATTTTTAAGGAGTACTCCTCATAAAAGGGTCTATTTGCCAATATAAAAAACCATCAAAAGTTTCATGATGGTGAGCTTTGAAAAAAATTGGTGATTCCATTCCTCTACTTTGTCTATTATTTTCCTAAAAATTGGAAGATGGCCTAAAGCTACTTGTGGGCCGCCAAACTCAGCCTGCCCTGCGTGGTTTGGTTCAAGCAATCAACTACGTGGCAATAGGCTATTTGTGGAATCGTATCTTCAGGAGCGTAGTGATACCACCAGATAATAACTCCTCCAAAACAGAGAAGAAGATAGACGCTTTTTTGAGACTTTCTAGAGCGGTTGCTCACTTCCACAATCCAAGCATAATGCAAGCAACGCTCGCCGTTTTCGTCTGCATCGCACGCAGGTCCATCCCCGTCTCGTCTTCGTCTGCCAAGTCATAACAGCAGAAGCAGCAGCAACGGCAGATTTTGAGGTAGCAGCTTCCATGTTTGCAGATCTTGATCGTATCTCTAGTTTTTCAGAGGATCTGCCTGATTTTTCCTCCCTTTGCTGAGGATCTGAACCAAAAAAGCTTGGAAAATGCGGTTTGTACATAATATGCCTCTTCTTGTTGAGGGCTCGTAATATCTGTTTTCTTTGGTGTACAAGGATCGTAAAAGTTTCCAGCCAAGGCTGCTGTATTCTGTGTATTTTTGGAGAGTTATCCTGCCGCCGTTGTTTTGTTTCGTTTCTGTCAGTTGTGACCTAAGCTGTCGCGGAGGGTAGGCTCGAATTTTGGGTTTGCAGACATGTCATCTTCCGTCGTCGGTGAGTTTCGACTTATCGCACGACCATTCTTTACGTTGATAGAGTGCATTTCTTGTTTGTTCTTTATGGAATCTAGCGGCTCCTTTTGGTGATGACTTTGCTTAGGACTGTCAGATTGTATTTAATTGTTATTACGTTCTTAGTGGTTACATCTGGGTTTTTATATTAGCATTAAAGAGGTAAGTCAATGGATATGTTCATGCTAGATTTATTTATTTTCGAGGCAATAAGGTAGAAGGAGAGCTTTGATTTATTTTATAACGATTTTTGAACCTCAAAGCATGGATGCTTACCTTTGGAAAGCCTCATGCGGAACGTTTGTAAAATATGGTACCGATTCACCTTAGCTTGGCCCAAATTGCCTTCAATGTCATTTTGTGAATTCAATTTCACCGTCCTTATGTGCTTACTAAAATGTTCTGGGGCACAATCACTTGAGTTTTTATTTGTATATGCTTGAAAGGTTGTCTTCATTTAAATCTCTTAGAAAAACTGCACCGAATTTCTCTTCACGCATATTTGGTCATGTTTGATGGCTTCTTCACTTTTTTCTTTTCAAAGTTAAATGAGGCTTTATTTCAAAATCTCACACTCTGGAGTTCATCCACGTTATGGAAGAGTTTTTCGATTTATAAGTACTTCATTAATCATTCTCTCAATATTGTATCTTTATCAGGAGGATTTCAATGTACTAGGATGCTTTTTAGTACGATTTTACATTTGTTTACTGCTCGAGGTTTCTGTATCATCTCTCCGACTAGGCATTTAGGTCAAAAGCTATTGAGTTTTTGTGTCCTGATTCTGGCCAGAGGAGGGCACATTGTGTTCTGGTACGGGAATGTCAGAAGTTAAGAAACGTCATTAGCTTTGAAAAATTTGCCATTTTCCCTTCATTTTTATGTCGGGTTTTTTAAAATGTTTAACCCCTTTTGAGTCCGCAGTTCCTAGAAACTTCCGTTTGCTGGAAGAGCTCGAACGGGGAGAGAAAGGACTAGGTGATGCATGTGTAAGCTTGGGAATGGATGATGCAGGGGATGTGTATATGAGGTCGTGGACCGGCACAATTCTTGGGCCAAGCAATGTAAGTGAGTTGCATAAATCATTTGACTGATCAAATGTTTGAACTCCGTGCCAATAATTCATTTTAGACATTACTGTCAACGTGAATTCTGAATTGGGATATGTATTCCAATCTCAGAAACAGCTTCAATGAAACTTTGAACCCTGTATCCTTTTGTCTTGCTTTGAAACCTGCCAATTTGATTAGAAGCCGGGCATGACAGTACTTTGCTTATTACGGAATACACTTTTTGTGCTCTTCGTTTGATTTATAGTTGTATGTAAATCTCTATTTGACTTGAAAGGTAAGACTCTAAAAACCAATATGGGCTGTTCCATGTCGTTCAATTCTCACTCTAATCTTATATGCCTAAGTTTGTAGTTAAGAGAATACGTCCAAGGTTTTATCTGCTAAAGTATTATAAATTTTAGAGGAACTGCTTTGATTATCATATTGTTGATGGAATGAAGCATTAACTAGAGAATTCAGAATTTCTACGTTTGTGTCTGTCTATAAGTTCTTGCATGTTGCAGAAATTTTCGAACTTGTACTTTACTAGAAGTCATAAGATGACCACCTCCAAAGTACGTGGACAGACGAAAACAGCATCTGAATTTATGTTACTGTATGTTTTGCTTTTTCAGTCTGTGCATGATGGTCGCATATACCAGCTGAAGCTTTTTTGTGACAAAGACTATCCAGACAAGCCTCCAAGTGTCAGATTTCATTCGCGCATCAACATGACTTGTGTCAATCATGACAGTGGATTGGTGAGAGAGAGAGAGAGAGAGAGAGAGAGAGAGAGAGAGAGAGAGAGAGAAAGAGAGAGAGAGAGCCTTTTTTGTGTCTGTTCAGCTAAGATTGCCACTTTCCTTAGGTGATATGTTGCTAATCAATTTTTAATATTTGGAGCTTAGATGTATTGTTGCATTTCTTTTTTGTGTTCAACACATAATGGTGCAATGAAGATGGCCACATGTTTGTCTGTGTAATGGAACTTTCGTTTTATGGCCAAGGGTTTTACAGTAAAAGTTAACCTCATCTTTTGCTTTGACCTTGCATCTAGCTTTGAAATGTTCTTTTGCAAATTGCAATCCTTGTGCCATATGGGTTCAATAAGAAGCTGTAACATTTTGTCATACTCTTTTGCTAAACATGTTTTTTGCCTTTATCCTTACTTTCACCCCAAAAATGTTCATGGTGAAAATTGAGGTTTGTAGTGCTTGGTGAATTGGATATGAATGAAAGCTAATGTAGTTTACTTTTGTGTTGGTCAATTCTAGCTTGTAAAGCTTGCAAATTTTGGTGCAATTCTAGAAAACAAACGATCTACTTCTTGGCATGTGGTAGAAGCCATTTGATTTGCAATATGAGCTATATTTGAAGTGAAGTCAAGTATTAGTGAGTGAGAATGACAAAGTAGCAATAGCAAAGTAATAATAAGCTTGAGGCTAGACTATACTAGGGACCAAGACACTTCCATATCGCTCTTTTAAGTTTTGGCCTTCATCACAACTTTTTCGATAATAGTAGGGCCTGCTCCTATGACAATTTATCCGCTAGATAGTTAGAACTTTCCTAGATCTCCCCTAGGCAATGTTGTTTCACCATTATTACTACCTATTCTTGACCCCTCTTAAAAAATTCCAAGTTGTTTTATGAAGCATTTGTCGTGGGCCTTCTTGCAATTGGCTAGTTGCCCATCAGCTTGGAACCTAGTGTGATACTTGGTTGCCTTGCACCACATTAATCAAACCAGAATGTCCCAAAATGAACTGGGAGCTCCTATTTCTGTATCGACTACCTATTGTCATTGACTAGGAAGAAATCTCAGCCACAATCAACCTTTTGCTAGATTGTGTTTATCAACATTTTAAAATTCCAATATCTTCTCCATCTCAAATGTAACTAGCTCTACTGATCAAACAAACATCAACAACATGCAAATTGCTTTATATGATTCACATCAAAAGTTTGAATGTAAGAATACCAGGCAATTTCTTGGTACATAACTGGTGAAAAGATGCGTCCTTGAAAATTGAAACTTGCCTAAAGAACTTGGCCCCTTCAACTTCTCTAGACTTTCTCTAATTTTTTCATCAAACCATGCTCACTTCTCTTGGGGTTTAATTTCACTCTCCAGATAGGGGTCCATCAAGTTGGATCCTTACCATTCAGGCACACATTATAATGCCATTGCTAAAGGCTCACCAAAGACTACATTAGCATAGTGCAGTGTAGGATTCACTATACATCATTGTTATGTCTAGGGTAGTATCCAATGTCATCGAAGGAAAGTTGTTCTCACAAACGGAATTTCAAAGCAGCCACTCCATCATGGATAGCATGGGCCAAATGTTATGACGTCCCCATTCATGTCATCTCAAGAGAAGTGATAGAAACTCTACTTTCACAAATGTATGATGTTATGGAGGTATGTGTGACCTACAACTACTCTTGGGCGTTGAGATGAAAGTAAGCACTAAAGAGCAAAGCCAATCAAAACGCGTAATGTTAGGCATCATCATTTGACATTAAACAGTCAATAAACAATCTATAAGTAAATTGATTTAAGTATATTCACTAGTGCACGGTATAAAAGTACTTATTGGATACATAAATGGCGCACCACTTGAAAGCTCACGAGATGTGATCTGTGTTGCAGCGATCGCGATCCGGAAGGATCTCGATCCGGATCGAGTGTTCCGGATCGCGAGTGTTCCGGGACCAGAAACGCTGTTCCGGAACGCGCTTAAAATTTCAAATTTTTTTATGTGGGCCCCGAGCAGGCAGCCCGCGGCCCATATAAAAAAATTTGGCTTGTTAAACATGTACTGATGCCCTCCAACAATATAGCTGTTGCCTTGTATTCCTTTGACAAAAAAGTAATGCTTAGGATCAGTAACTGCTCTTGATAATTGATGGCAAACTTGATAAATGAACTGCTCTTGAAAAGACCTTCCATTTGATACCCATATTGGCATTAAAAAAATTTCAAATTTTTTTCTAAAAGTGTTCCCAAAAACCCTAATGGGAAATCCCGAAATGTGATCCGGAACGCGTTTCGGATCATGGCCTGCAACTTTGGATGTGATGGGCAATACTAGAGTTCTCACCGCTCTAGTTCTGTGTGTATCTCTCTCTCTTTTGGGCGTAGTTGATTAATTAAGAGTGTGGGAGGATTACGTGCTGAGAACAATTGTGGAATTACGAAGGCCTAGACTCCCCTTGAGCATAGTTCGAAAAAATTGCAGGTCGCTCAAAATTGAATCGATTCAAAAATCTGATGCGTGAAATTTTCTATGATTTTCAATTTTTGCTCCTTTTCTAGGAACATCAATTGTTGTACGGGCTGATTGAATTGTTGTTTACTAGCTCAGTTCGTAGGATCACCAACCCCGTAGGACAAATGTTATACTTGCGAAAGTTTCACCCAAGATGTGGCCAAGATGATGCTCACAAGCATGGAAACTCAAGATTGATAAGAGCCTTCCAATGTGTCATACTAGGATTAGTCATAAATTGACTTAGGGAGCTGACTGCAAAAGCTATGTCTGGCCTGGTACAGATCATTGCATACATAAGAGATCTTATTATCGAATGATAAGGATACTCACGCATCTACTCCTTCTCTTCAATTGTTCGGGGACATTGGTCCTTTGACAATTTGAGACCTGGTTCCATTGTTGAGAGAGCTAACTTGCAATTAAGTAGATTATATCTGATAAACATATTGTAGATATACCTTTGCTGAGTAATGTAGATCAGCTTTCGATTTCTGTCTCTTTGGATTTGAATACCAAGGCAGAAATGAGCTTCGCCCAGATCGGTCATGTTGAATTCAGTGACACAATCAAATATCTATGCATCAAATGTATCCAAGCTCAAAATAGCTTCAAAGAATATTGATGCCAATAGACTTAAAAAAGTGTATAGGCATTCCTCATCACATTGTATGTAGCAAAGGTTGGGAGGAGACAAGGCAGCCAACTCTACCATGTTTCATGCTTTTTGATCTTACATGCAAGGAAATCAATGAGGATCGAAGTTTCAGATTTGTGTACTTGATGTGCTAGGTGTAGAGTAAACTTTCAGATTGGAGTCTGACAGGAGCTTACGTATATTTGATGTCCTCTCTAATATTTGAATATTTTTGGATTCAAATTCTTGATGCATGAACCTTGCTTGGCTAAAAAATCTAACACATGCAACTGCAAACCATAATTGATTGAAATTTTTTGGATTTGAGCTCTCTCTCTCTCTCTCTCTCTAGCAATTCATTCTCTCTTCTTGCTTTTGGTGTTTTGAGGTGCTTAAGCAATTTCCCTTGTGTTTGATATTTTTCCATAGCTAAGTTTCTCTAGCTTTTATGGTTGATCTAGTATTGCAGTTAAGATACTCCATAGCTAGATCTTGCAATTTATCATGGTATCAAAGTAGGTTGTGTAGCATGTGAGTCTGAGAGTGAGAGAAAGTGCTTAGTTTCTTGAGAAGATTCTCATCTTCCACAAGCACCTCAGTTTTGTAGGAGAGAGCTTTTGATTTGTCGAACTCAAGTCAAATTGATTCTTGCATGGTTGGACAGTTGTTGACAAGGGAAGTGGTTATGATCCAAACACTTTCTAATTCTGGCTAGGTTTTGGAAAAGCTTTTTGGAAGAACTTGTGCATTTTCTATAGGGGATTTTGTTTTTCTAAACTAAGTGGATCTAGTGCTTGTGCTACCAAGGCCATACCAAGTGGCAAAGTCAAAAGGAGGAGCTGAAGGGTAGCCTTGAAGTGGCTACATACCCGAGTTTGGGTTGAAACCCTAGTTGCTAGAAGTTGTTTCTTTTCTGATTCCTTTCAAGTTAAGCTTCTATTTGAGCAATGATTTTAGCATGGCTAGTCCTGGAGAGAAACTGTTGGGTGAATCAAGTAGACTTGATGACACTGACTACAGGGTGTGGAAGTTCAAGGTGGCTAACATTTTGATGGATTGGACTAGTAGCCATATGTCGCAACTGATGTTTAACTTGTATCAGGTGATCTAAGACCACCAAGTGAAATGCAAACCATGTGGGAGGGGCTTTCGCAAATCCATGCACCTTGTAGGTACGGAGCATGGCTAGAGCTCTCGACTTCCTAGTCCAAAACGTAACCAGGGCTACTGCAGTGGTGGTGATATGTCTGACCCAAGGAAGTTCCCCGATATCATGCATCAAAAGGTCTATGCAATGTGCAACGCAATAGGTCTAGAATATGGTGGGAAACTCTTTCATAAGCAGATATCCCATTCGCCTATAGTTACTGGTGGTTCCATGTGCTGTCACATCCAATGGCCGCGACAAAAGCGTTTTTGAATGCTTGCGTGTTTGCCATGACAAATGGGCAGGAGCATCGTCAGTGGTAGCAAGCTATCTACATGTGTGGTGGATGGTGTGATGTGTGGGGGAAACTGGGTGGCTGACACAAACTCGTAGTTATCATCGACATTCTGGGTGTCGTGTACGGTGCATGATGGAGTGGGCTTTTAAAATTTTTCTTTTTGTTTGGGCTGGACGCGTTCGGTCCGGGCGTCCGGGACCTGGACGCATTTAAAAAACAGAAAATAGGCCGCGCCGCGCTACCTTGCGCCCGCGAGAGAGAGAGAGAGAGAGAGAGAGAGAGAGAGAGAGAGAGAGAGAGAGAGAGAGAGAGAGAGAGAGAGAGAGAGGTGTACATGTGGGTTTTTTTTTTTTTTAGATTTGTGTGCGTGTGTGAGAAATAGATTAGGGTGTGTGCTTGGGTTTAGGGTATAGGAGGGGAGGGAGAGAGAGAGAGAGAGAGAGAGAGAGAGAGAGAGAGAGAGAGAGAGAGAGAGAGAGAGAGAGACGCCAGTGTGCTGTGCATTTTCTTGGATTCAGATGAAGCTGCTCCAATACCAAGAAAATAAAAGCTCAATGAATTGTCAGTGTTTTTTTTTGTGCAACACGCGCTTGGTTTTGTGAAACACAATCTATGTATTTTTTAAATGCAATGTAATGTATGTGTTTATGAAATGCTGTCTTATCTCAATTATGGTGGGCATGGGCATGTCAAATTTGTTAGAAACCAGGAGGGACAAAAGGAGCGATTACTCTTTTTCTTTGATTGGCTTCCATGAGTAAGTAAAAAATAAGATTGAAATACAGTAGTAGCTGTTTGGCAGCTTCAGAACACGAAATCGTTATATTCTTCCTCAATCCTTGCTACAATTTTGTCCTATACTTAAATTGAGGCTATCTCAAGGCCACATGCCTCACACACTTTGCCACACTTTGTAAATGATTTTGGTAGGTCGAGAGCTAGCTCCTTTGAGGCCATGGACTCCATTGATTGAAGATTAGGATGCCACTTGACACAATATGTAACGCAAGTATGTGCTGAAATCAAAGGCTATGGTGCTACATGATCAAAAACCTCCTTATTGCTAAAGGTTTGTTTGAAGTTGTAAGTGGTGATGAAGAGAGGCCACCTAGTTTGGCACCTACTACACCGTCAAGAGCTACTTCTTCAACATATGTGGAGGTGTCTTCCGAAGAACAAAAGAAGTGGGATCGACGTGACGCACATGCACATTCGGTCATAGCGCTATCCGTGAAGAGATCAATCCTACCCTACATTCGATCATGCAAGACTTCCAAGAGTGCTTGGGAAGTACTTGCCAAGATGTTCCAAGTGAAGAATACGGCGAAAGTGCTTTTTCTACGTAATCAACTCTCAACATTGAAGATGCAAGAGGGTGATACGCTTTCAAATCACTTAATGAAGATTAAGGATCTTCGTGAAGAGCTTCTTAGCATTGACGAAATTGTCGAGAACTCTCAATTTGTTTCAGTTACTCTTAATTCAATTCCTCATTCCTATCTTCCATTTGTGTCTACTTTAAGCATATCTCTTAGGGGACAACAAATCTCCTTTGAAGAGCTTGTTGGCTTACTTCTCCAAGAAGAGCAAACAAGGATTTTGGTGAACAAGAAGATCAAGCCTTCTTCACCAAAGGCAAAGGCAAGGGCAAGTGGAAAGGTAAGCCTTCTTCTTCCAATGATAAAAAATCCAAGGAAGGCCAAGATCAAGGATCCAAAAAGAAGGGTAAGTGCCATTAAAAAGTTTTTCAGCAGACAACAACACTACTTCAGCTTTGCAGGTTGCTGTTTTTTGTTCCATTGATTGGGTGATTGATAGCGGAGCTACACGCCATATGACTCACCATAGAGACGTCTTCACAAAGCTTATGAAAATCAAAGATGGAAGCAAGGTTCAAGGTGTTGACAACACCTCCTATCCAATTGAAGGCATTGGATGTATTCCACTCATTCTTCCCAATGGAGAAGAAAAGTACATTCAAAATGTACTTTATGTTCCTAAGATTAAGAAAAATCTCATTTCGGTCTCTACAATCATGAATCAAGGATTGATTGTAGAATTTAAAGAAGACAAATGTCTTATAAAAGACCCAAAGAGATCACTTTTAATTGTTGCTTCGGGAACATTGCGAGGAGGTTTGTTTTTGTTGGATATTTATGAACCTAAAGCTTTGACATCCTTTGGTCTTGTTGCTACTAATTCACATGCATTGGAGTTGGCTAAACTATGGCATCCGAGGTATGGGCACCTCAATTTTGTAAGTTTGAATATGTTGAAGAAATTCAACATGGTGGAAGGCATTCCAAATATGGAGCATCCCGAATGCGAAGGATGCATACTTGGTAAGTTTCAACGGAAGCCTTTTCCTATTGATGGGACTATCAAAGTTGGTGATAAGTTTGACTTAATTCATAGTGATGTATGTGGTCCAATGAGGACCGAATCCATTGGTAAATGCAAGTACTTCGTTTACTTTTATTGATGATTTTTCAAGGTTTACATGGATCTTTCCTATGAAGGCAAAATCTGAAGTTTTTCAACGCTTCAAAGATTTTCTAGCTATGATAGAAAATCAATTTGGGCATACTTTGAAGATACTACGTACCGACCAAGGAGGGGAATACATTAAAAGTTCGTTCAGCACGTTTCTTCAAAGCAAAGGCATTCTACATCAAATGACTACACCTTACACACCGCAATAAAATGGTGTTGCCGAGAGGAAAAATCACACAATCATGGAGATGGCTCGTTGCATGCTCAAGGCAAAGGGCGTTCCCCACAAGTTTTGGGCTGAAGCGTTTATTACGGCGGCATACATTAGTTATCGGTGTCCAACTAAAGCCTTGAAGATTTTCACTCCTTATGAAGTTTGGTATGGTAAGAAGCCATCGGTTTCTCACTTTCGCACTTTTGGTTGCACGGCTTATGCGTTTATTCCCGATAAGCTAAGATCCAAACTAGATGATAAAGGAGTAAAATGCATTTTTATGGGCTATAGTAGTGAAAGTAAAGGCTATAGATTGTTTAATGTGGATACTTACAAAATCATAGTGAGTCGTGATGTTCATTTTGATGAGAAGAATTCCTATGATCTTGCGCCCATTCATGTCATGAAAGGGGACATCCCCCAAGATGACTATGTTGAAGTGTTTCCAGATTTGGTATCACCATCTAATGTTGAAGAGGAGGGACTGCCATCATCCTCTAATGGACAGCCCACTGGTTCTTCAAGCAAACAGCCCATAATTCATCAAGAGGAGCAGATTTATGAAGAGGAACGGCCTGTTGAAAACTTTGTACAACCTAGTCCAATTTCAGAGCACTTTGGACAGCAAAGTGTTGACAATTCAGATCACTTTGGACAACAAAGCGTTGATCAAAGTAAGGCTGTTGGACAGCCTAAACCAGTCCCTAAATGGCTGTTGCAGACTTTGCAGGACAGCAAAGTGAATCGCTTCTATGAAGGGAAGACTCGTGCCTCATCTAAATCAGTAGAATTTGCCGATTTTTTTGATTTTGCTCTTACATCTATTGAGGATAGTGCAATAGAACCTGTTTTTTATGAGCAGGCCAGAGGAGTAAAACGTTGGGAGGACGCGATGAAAGAGGAGTATGACTCACTCATAAAGAACCAAACATGGGTTCTTGTTGATCTTCCACATGGAAAGAAAGCAATTGGCTGTAAATGGATTTATAAGATCAAGTACAAGTCCGATGGTGCTGTTGAAAGGTACAAGGCAAGACTTGTTGGCAAAGGTTATGCGCAAAAGGAGGGCATTTATAATTGTTAAACTTTTGCACCTACCGCACGAATATCTACCGTAAGGAAAGTCACTGCTTTGGCTGGCCATCATGGTTGGCGTATGCACCAACTTGACATAAAGACAGCCTTCCTCAATGGTGATCTTAATGAGGAAGTTTACCTTCAGCAACCTGCTGGTTTTTTGGTTGCAGGTCAAGAGACAAAGTGTGTCTTTTCAAGAAGGCTCTCTATGGACTAAAACAAGCCCCAAGGATGTGGGATCAAAAGATACACACATACTTTTGTGATCGTGGGTTTTCTAACAGTCCTAGTGAATCTACGCTTTATGTCATGCATACATTTGAGTTTATCATCATCATTTTGCTATATGTTGATGATATTATCATTACCGGTAGTAATGAGCAATATATTGTAGCCTTAAAATATGATCTTGCTTCAGTTTATGATACATCAGATTTAGGCCAATTGCATTTCTACCTTGGTCTTGAGTTTTTGCAAGGAAAGGCTGGAATTTTCATTACCCAACAGCGGTACATTAAGCAGATTTTGAAGCGTTTCAAAATGGAAGATTGCAAGCCGGTTGCTACACCAATTGAGACGGGCCTGAAGTTAAGTAATCAAAGTGGTGGTGAACCATTTGATACTACACTATATTGTCAAGCGGTTGGAAGCATTGAAGAGGATCCTTCGATATCTTCAAGGAAGTAAAACACTTGGTCTGTTTTATACTTCTAGTGATGATGCATGTTTGGCTGGTTTTTGTGACTCGGATTGGGGTGGAGATCAAGACACTAGACGCTCTACTAGTGGTCATTGCTTTTTCATTGGAAATTCTGCAGTTTCCTGGTTAAGCAAGAAGCAGCCCACCGTTGCTACATCCTCAAGTGAAGCAGAATATAGAGCAACGTTTTCAGCCACTACGGAGTGTATATGACTGAGACAATTACTTGTCGATATGAAGCATGGCCAGCCCTCAGCTACTCTCCTATTTACGGATAGTCAAAGTGCTATTGCCATTGCACGAAATTCAGTATTTCATGCAAGAACAAAGCATATCGAGATCCACTATCACTTTGTTCGGGAGAAGCTTCATAATGGCGACATCACGCTTGAATATTGTCCCACGTAAAATAATATTGCAGATGTGTTCACTAAGGCATTGCCTAGAGTTTGATGTAAAGCTCTTTGTGAAGCTTTAAATTTAAAGCAACATGCTGATTTTCTTACTTAGTGAATACATGTCATTTCTACATGTCATTTTCATTTAAGGAGGGTGTTAGAATAATAAATGTAAATGATGTAGAAGCCATAGGTTACTATGACCGAAAAGGTCGAGATCTGTGTAACCATGGTCATTTATATTTTAGGCCCAAGTTAGTATGAAACTAACTTGTAGGGACTCGTGGGTCCACTAGGGGCCTATACATGTGAATTAAGTACCTAACTTGTTATTTGGGGTACTTAATTATTTTATGTAACTTACGGTAGCTAGATAGCCATTAGTCAAGTTATTGGACAGCCAACAGTCATGAAGGTAGATAGCCATCTTGGACTACTTATATGTGGCCATTCATTTGTATGAGACACACTTTTGTTAAGCAATCTACTGTTCATATTGGCTGTCCACAAGTTTGTACAAGAGGGTCATCTAACCATCTCTCTCTTCTCTTTGAGAATACTATGTTAATGAATAGTCTTGATTCTGGATTCCTACACATCCTTCAGAGAGGGCAAATCTCTACCAGGAGAGTTGGATGACCTAGGATAGAATGGAAGCCTTGGCATAATCTACACCCTCGCTATCTCTCTCTCTCTCTCACAAGAAGAGCAATCATCTGTGTCAGGCATTGCATTCTGAGAGGTAAATATGAAATAACATACCTAGCTAGATATGGATCTAAACACAAGCAAATATCTGCCAAGACTCTGCGGTAGTATAAATTGAAAAAGTTGATTTCATCACACTTGTGTTAGGCACCTCTGCTAGGCATATCCGTGGTATGCTTGCTTGCTTTCTCAATCGTTTTCCTTTATATTCCTTGGAATCCTGCTATAGCATGACCGGCAATCTCCCGAGCGGTCAAAATTACGAATTGTTTGCTCTTTCAAGCCCGATTTTGTGGCATATCAGTTATGGGAGGCATGGGCAGTGGATAGGTTTTTTGCAAATTTATTGGGTACCCTTTTCTTTTTTTTTAACCGGAGGGGGCAGGCAGTCACCGTCCGCCCCCTGATATTTAATTCGGGGGGGGGGTAAGGGTGGGGAAAATAAATTTTAATTGATTTTGGGCATGTGGGAGCGAGTGGGGAGGGGCCTGTATTTTTTTTTTGGAAAAAGAAAAAAAAATTGCGCCCGGGGTGGACGCACCCACCCTGGACGAGCCTCGGGCGCACCCGCGTCCGGACGCGTCCCCGGGCACGAATCAGACAGCGAAGCGTTAAACTATGTAACTTGTTCACATGTTTAATATATCATGTGAGCTATGTATCTCTCTATATAACATATACACATATTAACTACATCATTATGTATTGAGCATATACTAAGTGCTAACATTCATATATTATTGGTTCTAACTTCTAAGTTCTAACATATACATGTAAGAGTTTATTATTATTATTATTGGGACTTTAATATTCAAAAAAAAAGAAGACGCTAGATGTGTACAGAATGCATTTCATTCTGTATGTATGGAACAGAATGTCTCAATCGGAACAGATATTTATCATCTAGTGTATAGAAATGTTGCAAGAGCATGTTGATATCTGTTTTTAAGACTGGAGAAGCCTTGACATAATTTAAGTATGTATGTTGTTAATATTTATCAAGCAATGACATCTAGCATTTGTCCTTGAGAGAGCAGACAGACAAACGACAAGTCAGGCATGCTTGCTTGTGTAGGATTCATGAATAGGAAGCTGCATAACATATCTTGCTGTTTCCCTTTACTGCTTCTATAATTATAACTTCTTATTGTTTTAATATAAGATTAACTTGCTGTAATCTTAACTGCTCTTTACCTTATGACGCAGATTGAACCTAAGCATTTCTCTATGTTGGCGAATTGGCGTCGAGACTACACTATGGAAGATATCTTGACTGAGCTTAGACGCGAAATGAGTTCCCCCCAAAATCGAAAGTTGCCTCAGCCACCAGAAGGAACCACATTTTAGAAACATTATAAACGAGTGTGTGCGTATCGGCAAAATGTGTTAATTTTTGTTGGGAATTCAATGCTGTTAACTGAAATGGTAACTTTGTTCTTGGATAACCCTGGGCTTTCTTGCGCATGTTTAGACTAATTGGCTTCTAGGAAGTTTGGGCATTATGTAGCTGAAAGGTAAATTTTCTTGATTTTCATTAAACAAGATGATTGTTTGTCTGCAGATAATTTTTTAAATTGATATATAAATGTAATGGTCCAACTTGTTCATTGTGTGATGAGTTTGGAATGTTGTCTAGTACATCAGTTCTTTGATAAAAAAGTCATGAAAGTTTCAACGTCTTGGAGCATCTCAAGGCTTAAGGCTTAAGCATATGGTTATTGTTGTCTTTGTTGTCGTATTCAAGCGCACAGAGCTGGAAGAAAGTGTAGGTTCTTCGCTGATGCCCCTGAACAATTTTAGACACTACATTGTGGTGCTACTTTCAAATGTTATCATTTTTGCTAATGATTCTCACAAGACATACTTGTGTGTGCTTTCAATTACATTGTATGGACTCTTTTCATATGAACCTGGTGTGCTTGGGATGATTAAGCAGTATACTCCATGCAATTTTGAAACTGCATTAGCAAGTAGAACCAGAGAGCTTACAAACGGTGGATGGACAAAGTAACTTTTTTTTGCAAAGAAAATTTGGATAAAGCAAATCTTGAAGAGATAAATTAGTTTTTCCATTTGATAGATATACCAAATCGTGACAGAGAGATCAAGATTGTGCATGGAATCATGCAAGTAGATGTGTTCTAATGAAGGCCTGCTTTTATATGGTGTTTTATTAGGTCCATCAGAGGGCCCTTGGAGCCTGTCAGTTATAATTGTAGAGTTGGCCTGATATGGTGACACAGCAACATGAGCTGGCCCACATTTCTGAACGAAACATCCATAGTAATTTGTAAACAGCCAAAATTAAGAGATCCTTAATTACCACTTTGCAGTTTGCTTTCTCTAGCTATTCAAAGCTCAGAAAAAGGGATGTTGTCTCCAATCACAGAGCAACCAAGCACTTCAGAAGTTGTGGAGGCCGCATTTTTGGGTTTGTATCAAAAAATGATTCTTCTTTTTTTTTAAACTCCAAAAACGGAAAGGAAATAAGCATTCTTCGATTGTGACAAAGGAACTTGTTGTAGAATGTTTAAACTCCCGAATTATGATAACCAACTCAAAACATGATTGCTAGATGTTTGGGGTAATTGGTCATCACCACCTCTTGTCAAAATAATGCCCAAAAGTCCATGCCACCTAGAAGGTTTTTTCTTGTAGGTTTTCTTTCCAAGTGTAAATGCTTTTAAATTTGAAAAAGAGATCTTGGTCCTAATGCTGATGCACTTAGTTGCGAACATGAAGACCATTTTAGATCAAGTCCATTCCATTTGAACCTAGGGTATTGAATTTGCTGTGCTTGGACTTATTTGTGTCATGTTGAGATCAAGGCTACCTTTTTTTTAATAGAACTCCTGAGCCATCTATATCGAATATTTTCTCCATGCTCATGATGTTAATTGGTCTTTGTTGGATATTGCTAGTGAAAGTTTAAAGTAGCTCTCTTATATTCTCCTGTTTGATTATTTCCCCTAGTAATAAAATGCTCTATATAAACCTTTCTATTTTGGAGGATGTCCTCCTAGTATTCACAAAATGTATTACAAAATTCACTTACGTTGATTGCAACTTTTCTCCCCTATCGTCCACTAGGAAAAATTATATATTTCTAACTAAACTTTTGATTGATGTGTCGGAGGAAAAGCTAGTTATAACTTCTCTTTTTTGAGTAGAAACCCCTTACATCTACACTGTTTTTGTCAATAGATTTTGACTCAAATTTTTGCAATTCTAATCTTACATGTTAAGCTCTTTCTTTTATTTTTTTAATAATTATCATTCCACTCTTTCTTTTTTTTCTTACTTTTTAGTGATATTTTTACAAATGTTTATTTAAGTGATTATGCTATTGTTACTTTGGCAAATGCTATGCACTTCATTCATGAGCTCTTTGTGATATATTAATCTTGTGAACAAGTGAACATATAGTGTCCTTCAATTGCAAAAAAGCTACTCTTGGCATGTGATGAAAAATAACTATTTCTAGATGAACTACTTTTCCTATATTGTGTAGCCAAAATGTGCCATTAGATGCATAGATTTTGTCTACTTTATCAGAAAAATTTCTCCAATCTTCCATGGGACCAAGTTTGCCTTCTTCAATTCCTTGTTTGAACCGAAGTCCATAAAAAGTGATTTATGCTTGAATTTAGTGTTTATGTTCTTCCTTTGTTAGTCATATGGTCTCTCTCGTCCTCATTCCTTGTTTGGTTGTTCAGTCGCCCATGAGCATATTTAGACATTGTATACATTAAGATGCTCACAAATCTAACCTTTCTTTTATTGATAGGAGCACATGCAATAAAATATGTTGACATATAGTTGGTCTCTTGTCTACTTATAGGCAAAGCCACGAACTCAACTAACATAACTATTTTGAAGGATAGTTAGCTCTTATTAAGTCTTATTAAGTGTATTTGTGCCCTTGTTAGCCTATTGTCCTTATTTAAGTACCGCGGAGGCCTACAGAGGGAAGTACTTTATTCTTAAGGCCAATAGCTCCTTTTGGGCCTAACAAGGCTTACTCGAGATATTGTAATGCATTTATAAGCACTGATGTATTGAAAGTACATGACACTCCTATTTAAACATTTTTGTCTGAAAAATGAAGACATTTGCTTCGTGAACTTGAACGTTCCAATTAAGTAGTCTTGATTGAGGATGCCATGTCCAACAACTTTTCGTATTATTGCAAATCTCGAGTTGTTTGAATTATATCCATCTGGCAACTTTATTCTGCAACCTATAAAAATAAATGATGGTCGAAGAAGAGATTGATGAAGCACCATATAGCTTTATAGCAACCAATTTGCATGAAATGTACAGAGAGTATAGTCACAAAATCCTCTTTTGTCTGCCTGCCCCCACCCCTGTGTCTACCCCTGCGTGTCTGTGTGTCAGGTGGCTGTGATCCTACGCCCTAGGATGGCCCTACCCACTGTGATGATGCCTGGCCGATGGCTACCTGTGATGCTTCACTCTCGTCTACAAAAAGCGAACTCAGCTCCCCCTACCAGAACCTCTAGGTCTCCCTCTAGGCCTACATGCTGGAATGGCTGGCTCCTCCTCTGTCTCTGCATCAGGTTCCACCAACAGGTCAGGCAGGTCATCCCCCTGTGCCTCCACTCCCATCTTCTCATCCTCCTTCGTATCCCCCTCAACCCACTCCTCCTCCTGATAGTCAGCCCTGAGCTCCTCTCCACCCTCCAAGAACTCATCATCCCTCTCCTCATCCCTATCCCTCCGCCTATCTGCCCTCCTCGAACGCCGTAAAGCCCGTGCGTCAGCCTGTGCCTGTCTATAGAGTGTCAAAAATGGTGAGCTCCTGCAACTTTGTCGCAACACGAACACGAAGCGAAGGTTGAGCAATTCGCGAAAGTCAACGAGCCTTGACCCGAAGGACAAACAATTCGCGAATCGTTCATGAATCATAAACATACCTCCAGGACCGCAACCGCAAAAGGGACGCAAAACGAAAAGATACGAAAGAAACAAAAAGAACGAAAGCAAACGAAGGAAACAAAACAAACAAAGGGGAATCTTTCGCGCTGCCAACTGGCAGCTCAACGGGCTTGGAGTCGTAGACTTCACGCCCAGCGAGTAGCAATGATGGAGAGTAACTGATTAGTTGATTAGCGCTAACTAGTCTTGTGATTCTGCGTTTAGCTATCTTGTAAACTCCACACAGTGGAGATAAAAACTATCCTTTCTGGATCAGAATAGGATAGATAGAATTTTTGAAAGAGATAGTGAGAGAGACTTAGCGAGCAATTGAGTTCGAAGTTCCTACTTAATGATTACAAATAATGGAAAGAGAGACCAATATGAAAACCATTCAAGCAATATTGGGAGGATTTAAACATTTTGAAGAAGACAAAATGATAGCATTTAAAAAAATATATAGAATTCAAGATAAAAGAAAATGGCTCCATGATATAGGACTGAAAGATGTCAAACTTAGAGAATTCTTTTGTCATTTTTATATTGTGATTGACAAATCAAATTTCTAAGAAAATTGCATATACAATGGATGGGTCCACATTGTGTACTGGAAATTTTCAAATGGACCTACTATAACACACCCCCTCTTCAAATCTTCACAACCCTCATGGACATCGAATATATATACACAAAATAATATATGTACCTTATGCAATGCTTTTGTTGTGCACATCCATACAACAAAAACAAGAATGCCAATTAGATCGAGGAGTCAAGCATGTGAATTTGATTTAGTAATTTACTCTACTTTCAATTGAGGGAAAAAGAAGCTAATAAGAGAGCAAATCAACGAAGAAGAATGGTTAACTACATAGGGGAATAGCCATTTCAAACACACCAAGGGTTAAAGTTGTCTCACCTTCATGAAAAAAAGCTATGAGCATTTCTAAAGTGGCAACTTTTTAATAAGATTCAAATGGCACAATATTAGTATCTACTTTTGGCTAATTTGTATAAGCACATGAAAAGATACCTATTGAATTTTACAGAATTAAGCTATGTTGCATTATGAAATTCTATGAAGAAGAATATCACTGCTAGATTATGGTGAGTCCAAATGTCATAGCTAGCGTATTAATTTGGAATTTTGAATACTGCAAAAATCATGATTTTGAAAGATAAAATAGTAACAACATTCATAGCCAATCTATCTATAACAAAACCCATCTCATTTCAGACCGAAGGTAAAAAAGCAGACAATGAAAACAAATTTCAAGATGTGGGAGACTTTACAAAGCCCACAGAAGTCAAACATATGGAGGTAGATTAGTTGACCAAAACTAGCGCGTTTTCGACTAGTAAGTAGATCAGTCGATCACCGCTCGTGCATTTTGATTAAGTACTTTCCTAATAATAGAGATAGCTCACCAATCAAAGATTTGAGGAAATGATAATAAAGAAGTTCATGTATAGAAAGGTGGTGATGATATTTTTGGACATATATAATATTCTAGAAACCTTATTGCAATCATGGCAAGAATTCTACATTGATAATGAAATAAGATGAAACATTTGAAGAACTAAAAACTGAATACATAATTCTAAGTATGTTGTTGATATCAAAAGATATGCTAAAAATGGAATGTACATAAGAGTAATCAATTTCAAATATCTCATGCTTTGGAGTTTGTATTGGAATACTTATTATTAAGAATACTCTCAAATTATAGATGCAATTATTATAGCTAGAAATTCAATGGTTGAAATGTCAAGAACATCATGTTTTGACAAAACACTCACATAAATTTGCAAGTCATACTATGGATTGATCTATGACACTAGATTGTTTGGATTCAAACTTAAGTCAGGTTTGGTTTGAGAGGAATTGAAGGCTTAACTTGAAGTGTATTGACCAGAGAAATATGATTATAGAACATTTTCTACCAATGAATGTACTTATTTCTTTGAACATGAGTAATCAAGCTAGAATATAAGCATCAAGGTGGAGACTGATATCAGAGAAATTTCAAAGACGAGACTATTGGAATCAAATAAAGATTGAATTTGCAGGGTGGTTGCAAATCTCAGGAGGGGGACATGTCACAAACCAAATCCATTTTCATAAATGTAGAAGTGATTTTATGAACAAAAATGTAAGTTCTATCAACTCAACAATTTGACATTGTGAACAGAGTGTTGATGCTATCATGCATGATCGATTGTCAAAAGCAGTTATTTTCTGAATTTAGTTAGACAATCATACTCAATGTCTTCATGATTGTTGTAAATACATGTATTTGCATCTATTCAATTTTAATAGAGGATTTCTTTCATTAAAATTTATGTGTCTCGTGCTACGCCTACACTGGTCAAACTTATTGACTGATAAATAATGTTCTATATTCTGGATCGATAAATGATCATGTTTTAAGTGTTTCTTGATGTGTAGTTTCATGCATATCATTTATATTGTGTCAATTCTTTGTTAACAAAGAGATAATCAAAGTTAAATTATCCCAATGAACCTTAGCATAAACCTCGTTAATTAGGGATGCAACAATTAGGATCTTACTAGCCATTGTTGCACCAAAGGACTTGGAAGTACACCAAATGGATGTACCAATAATGTTTCTTAATGAGAAACTTGGTAGGTGAAGTGTTTATGGCACAATGATATAGGGTATGTACGAAAGCAAAATGGAACTGAAGCCTTCAAATCTTTATTCAGAGGAAGGATAATCAGCTCTGCAAATCTCGATCGAAACTTGAAAACTTGTATTGGGATGATATTTCAAAAACCGTGATAATTGGAACGGGTAGTCTGGATTGGTAAGCATGTAAAATAAAAACATCACTACATGGATTAAGAGCCAAAATTATTGATTCATTCATTTAGCAAAATCAAATCAAGAAGCAATGCCTTTTAACAGAGTTTTACTATAACGAATTAGAAACTGCAAAAAAAAAAAATGGCAGTATATTTTGATGATGCGTTGCTGATTAGTAATGATCTAAATATGAGATTACCATTATAAGATCATAATTTGACATCAGACTTCGGGGATGCACAATTGCCTGGAAAAAAATATTGAGAAATAGGAATAGGGGAGCTTTGTCTTTGTGAGTTGGTACACAGAAATATGCAAACAATTTATAAGCACCCCAATCAATCTAGGCTTGAAATTATCTACGAAAATGTTTCCAAACACAAATTAGAGGAGACTGTGATGGGATACATTCCATACTATAAACTTCATAGGCTCATTAATGTACTCATCTAGATTTACAACCATTATGTCAAACCGTGACAGATATAAATAAGAACTATGCTTGGATGCACATTTTGAGCATGAAGCATGTAGTACACTGCATTAGTGCAAATCGCTAGTAATGGTAGATCATGAGTCTCACGACAGAGAAATCAAGACACATCGATTTTGAGTATCATCGTCGTTAGAGCTCTCGCTCTTGTGTTTGTCCATGTATAGAGTTCTTTTTCATGTAAGGGGCTCTATTGCTTTATATGTATTGTCTTCATCAGATTGGTTCTGGTAAGTCTATTCGCTTTTCAAATTCTGGTACAAATGTCTTCAAAACATGGAAGTATGATGAATTGGATGTTTACAAACTATGAGTTCCGGCTTAGCTAGCTAGCCTGTGTGATTAAATTATAGTTTCAAAAATAGGAATCTAAACTGGCCGAAGTGAATCTTGCCTTTTCTTTATGCTAGCTTGTGTCTTGAATTGAATTATACTTAAAAACGGCTTTAGTAAACTTTTCCTTTACTTTTTATGGAAATAGGAAATATTAGAATTTGTCTAAAGCTTGAGGGACAATATTGGGAATATGGTTTAATTAACTAGAAAGAGAACCAATTTGATAAGCCCAAAAGCAGAGTGCAGCAATTTGCAAAAGATAAACAGACACAAGAGAACATTTGAGCTCACATAACGACGTTCGGAAACACATATGTTGCATATTCTCAGTTGGGAAAAACACCAATCTCTTTTCTTCCAGCTTATTACCGATCTGGAAGTAGCACTGCTTATTATAGCCTCCTAGTCTTTCAAGTCATGATGAATGTAAGCATTTTTTCAGAATCCTAGATCAATTTGAAGGAATTCATTGGAAGCATCCACCATAGAATAATGATAATGAGGCTCATCCTTATCCCCCTTTCTTCTTCGTCTTCGTTCACGCTCACGTCCTGATCCTGAAGGAAGGATGATAGCTTCTTCACAACGCTTCTCCCGCATTTTCATCTCAAGATCCTCGTCTATGTTGAACGAGCGTGCTACAACCTCCGAGGGGATCCCTTTAAACACCGAGTTCCTTCCAGCAAGGAATTGAACAAGCGGCCTGCAAGAACAAGTGGTAATAAGCAATACACAGTGTATAGTCAAATAATAACAAAAGAATTGAACTTTGAATCATGATGTTATGATGTAATAGTGAGTAGTAGTACATGTCTGAAGTCAAGACCGTAAGATAATCGATGCCGTCGCTTCCTGCTATCTTTGCGCTGGGGAAGGATCGAGGAATTACGAGCAGCGATCCTTCGCGAACTTCAGTATCAAGAGCCTGTTCACCATTGTCACGGACGATTTGAATTCTGCCACTGCCTCGAACAACGTAGATAACCTTGTGTGCATTCACTGACCAGCCTGGGGCACACATCGCGTTCTACAAAACAATGAAGTGAGAAACAGACGACGTTCAGATATTCATTGATGTAATCAGTTTAGCGTCTGCCTGCCATAAATTCAAATGTTATGACATTTAACAAACCATGGAACGCTTTCAATAGACTCTTCAGATTTTTTCAGGCAAGTCATGATCCGGATCTACTAATGGATCTACTAATATCTCGACGTACTGGCTCAAGCTTGACGCAAGTCATGCCTAGATTCAAATGCTCCAGCACTGCCAGCTTGTTTCGGTTGACAACATGCAATTCTCCTCCGCGTTCCACCCGGACATCAGCACGTGATCTTTTTACACGGTACACGAATTCACCAAAAAACGTGTTTCCTTCCCCTTCTGTGGCTTCTGGAATTTCAATGCCCTCCCTGACTCGAACAATGCCAGTGCCGTTTTGGCTCTCAAGGAGGCGTGTCACCGTCTGTTCATCCACGTCCCAGGCTCTAGCGAGAATCTCTCGATCAAAACCGCGTAGAACGCTTCCAAATTCTCTCTCCTCCTTACCTCCAACCAGAGCGAAAGGCTGTATAGGAGGTTTCAGAGATCGATCAGTTTAGCCACTTTTAAGATTGATAACTACTAGCTTCCTTCCTGCATAGCTCGCAATCATTGCTATGTTATTAGAAATTGCGCTACTCACTTGAACATAACCAGGTCGCTCGCCACTTGAAGTATCAGCAATGCCCACTAGTTCAGTGCGTTCGTTGCCATCATTATACCACCAGGTAGGTACTCCCCTAGGAATCGCAATCACATCTCCTTCCTCAACTCGATATACATACCGCTCAATACCTCTATCGCCAAATGGCAGGACAAGCCCCATCCTTGCACTTCCTGCAAAGATTCAGCGACTGCTAATTACGCACAGACAGAGAAATTCATGCACAGAATAGTGAACAAGGCCGTTACCTTAATAAAGAAAGAGAGGAAAGCAGTAAAGCGGTACCTGCTACAACCACCTTGATTGCATGATTGTCAATATAAGCAGGAAGGAGCAATCCGCGTGGATTGAGTGTGAACTTGGCTGCAGCCATGTTTGCTTCCCCAAGCGCCTTGTACTCGTCTGCTGTCCATTCTTCTATCTCTCCTCCTTCGGATTTAATCAGCTGCTTGGGTCTACGGGGTTCAAGATCTCGGAAATAGGGCCCCTCCCCACGTCCACGTTGTCTTTCTCGTTCTCGTTCTCGTCGCCCACGGGAGTCCTCAATATGTCGTCCAAACGCAGTGGTGGATAAGAGCACCACCATCAACAGAATTGCACTAATTGCCTTCTTCATTGTGAATAGCCACCCACCGATCTATTAGATGCAGTAGTAGCTGTAGTGTCACTGATCAAAATTAAGTAGAATAGATCAGCGAAACAGCCTAAAACAGCTACGGCTTCAAACTAGTGATGCAAAAACAGGAACGTTGTATCCCCCATTTATAATGCTTCAGGCAGCTCATCCACATGGATATATATATTATTTCGAACGATCAATTAGTTTATCAGAATGATAGGAATTGGGTATGTGGAGAAAGGAGAGGCAGTGGTGGCAAAAGTAGAGAAAGAGGTTGGGGCCGCTGAGTTGCATGTCATGCCCCGACGCCACGAATTATGGTGGGCATGCGCCTCAACTGCAATTAAGTGAGTCTGAGCACCGTGAATTTGTAGACACAACAGTTGTTGGAGAGAGAGAGAGAGAGAGAGAGAGAGAGAGAGAGAGAGAGAGAGAGAGAGTGTTTTTGTCAAATAAAAACCCTTGAGGGTGATTAGTTGGTGGCCAAAGGCCTTTATATCACAAAATAAGGAACATACACCATTGTGACATTTGTAGTTACCAATCCCACAAAATCTAAGGTGCAAGTTGAACCATAGACTTTACCATACTCGACATTAGACTCAATTGAAAATGACTTACCACCAACAAATAAATTTGCCTTAACACACTTAAGTGGATACAAATTTAAGTGTCTTGCCATAGCAGGCCAATCCATTACTACTTCCAAATCAACTGTAATCATCATGGACAATAACCGCACAACTTCACAAGGAATACTTACACTACAACATTCTGAGGATTTCCGACCCTATTATCGAGGCTTTTATGAAGAATTTTTTTTTTTTGAAAAAAGACTGCAACCCTCGGTATACACCTTTAAGTCCTCGAAACGAGATCCTCGATAATTGCCTCGATAATCAAGGCTTCTTCACCTCGTTTGTGCGTTGTTTATAGCATGGGTATACCGAGGGATATAACAAGGCCCTCGGTATATCCCTCCCAAACAAGCTATCGGTGACGTGTTGTTTTCGAGGAATATACCGAGGGGCATCAATTGGTATATCTCTATCAAAAGTTCACCCTAAACCGAGGGTTATTCCGAGGGTGGAAAATCAGAAAAAAAAGTATTAGGACGGAATGGAGCCAGTTTACTGGCTTCATTCTGCCCTAAAAATGGACTCCATCCGACCCCAGGAGTCTTTTGCACCACTTCTTATGAAGTTGGTAAGCAAAATCATTTGTTCATTATTGTCAATAAAAAAATTTGCAAAATTTATTTTAGTTACATTTCAGGCACTTAAAAATTGATGAAGGAAACTTAAATTCATATATAAATGTTCCAAGTATAGAGATATGTTACAAATTGGATTATTGAAATATACCTAATTCCAACTGAGTCATCCTCCTCCTGGCCATTGACATTGCAATCGGACTCGTGTGACTGCTATGCATGGGATTGAGACTATGATACCTGCATCCATGAGTATAATATAGTTATCTGAGAAATGTAATGAGAGTGAAAGTTAGACCACATGAATGTAGTGAAGTTAAAGTATATCTTAAAGCCATATATACCGCAAATCTAGAATATCCATCCGAATCAAGGCACAAGGAAGACTTGAAGTTTGTGAAGAAAAGATTCCCCGAAAATTCAGATCGTGTCAAACAACAACGGGAGGCCGCTAAGAAGCTACAGGAGACTTTAGGGACCTTCTCACCTTGGAAGTAGTGGCCAAGGTTCTCCCATGGACATCGTTATAACCCTGTCAAATGGCTCCATTCTATCCTAAAACTGGACTACATGCAATTGAAGAGCCATGTATAGGACTTAACTTAAAACAAATTATATATATTGATACATAAATGTTCGAATTACAAACATATATCGGAATGAAACGCCTAATTATTAAGTCCAGTTGAATTGTCCCATCCCGGCCATGGTCATCAGACTCATGTGATGCATGAGACTGGGACTGCGATATCTACGTGCAACGAAGATGTGTAAATTTTGTAAATGATGTTGTTAGAGTGTCCGACCGAATGAATGTGGTGAAGTCAAAATATATGTTGAGACCATAATACATACCTCAGAATATCCATCCCATTCAATTCTCACTCCTTGTCTCTCCAATAATTCGAATAACGATTGCAAGTTGTTGGAATATGCATACTTGTACTCCTCTTTTGTGGGAGGCCGCTTTATGGCAGATTTCTACATGAACCGACAAATCGGAGATTGTAATTCAATTTAAACAAATCCACAAATAAAATATGAATTATGACCAAAACAAGTTCAACTTATGGGTGGCTGGAGACTTACGAAATGGGCATGAAAAGAACCTTGGCCACCACTGCCCATGTGCGAGGGCCCTGCCGTCTCCATTCGCTTCTTAGCTGCCTCTCTTTGTTGCTTGAAATGATCCGGATCTTCTCGAAATTCTTTATTTGCAAACTTCCAATCGTCCTTGTGCACGTTGTATGGCCTAGATTTGCCAACTCTCACCGCATCTTGGATCTCTGATTTGCGGTGGCTCATCACGGTTCCCATGCGTCGTCCCATCCATATTCGGTCAAATTCCAAATCAGGGGAGGGGACTAGAAATTCTCTATACAACTGGTCAATGACATAATTCTTTTCCTCATCAATGGGAAAACATATCTATGGATTTTGTAGTTGGACTTCCAAAGACCCAACGACAAAATGATTCTATTTGGGTTGTAGTGGATCGGTTAACTAAGTTAGGTGCATTCATACCAGTCAAGTCAACTATAAAGGCTTCTGATTTAGCCCAGATCTTTGTTGAAAGATTATTTCGGTTGTATGGTCTGCCAAGTGACATTGTTAGTGATAGTAATTCTAAGTTCACAGGTCATTTTTGGTCAGCAGTATTCCATAAACTGGAAACTTCTTTGAGTTTAAGTTCTTCTGATCATCCTGAATCAGATGGCCAGACAGAAAGGACTAATCAAACTATGGAAGATATATTGAGGACGTATGTTTCTCACAAGCAATCTCATTGGGAAGATCATCTCCCACTGGTTGAGTTTGCATATAATAGTAGAAAACACTCTACTACAGGTTACAGTCCTTTTATGCTTATGTATGGTTTTCAACCTAGATCTCCAGTAATGTTGAGACGAAGTCTGTTAAGATCCAGAAGGTTGCTGATTTTTTGCATGATATGCAAGAAATGTTGCAAGTGGCTAAGGATATCAGGATAGAGCTAAACACTATACCGATCTTAAGAGATCTCCAAGAGATTTTAAAGTCGATGATTGGGTATATCTTAGGATTCCAGAAGATTCTAAGACGTTACGTACATGGAAGCATTATAAGCTGTCTACCTGTTATTGTGGACCTTTCAGGATTGTACGTAGAATTGGTTCTTTGGCGTATGAACTCGATCTTCAAGGAAAATCTACTGCACACCCAGTGTTTCATGTAAGTTGTTTGAAACTAAGTTTACATGATGGTGTTACAGTTGGATCAGATGAGAATTTATCCCATTTGGAAGATTTGTCGCTTAGTGTACCTTTGGAACTTGAGAAAGTGCCCAGAACCAGAGATAAACAATTGAGAAATCGTTCTGTCTTTGAGTGATTAATTCGGTGGAAGGGTCGTACTGAGGATGATGATTCGTGGGAGAGAGTTGATAGCATAAAGAAGAATTTCCCAAATTATAGTTTCTAAGGATAGAAACAATAGGAGGGAAGAATGTTATGGATACACTATACTCCTAGCCTGGATACACGGTACTCCAGTGAAACAAGCTGTTAGTTATGCCACGTCATACTGGACGTGACCCGAAAGTAACTAATATCCTTGTGAGGCCCAGAACACACTAAGTGGAGTTTAGACAAGGTATGAGACAATGTATGCATGTGTAGAGTTATCAATAGCAATTCTATGAATAGTTGGTCCATGCATAGGACTCTATTCTAGGTGAATCTATGTATAGGGAACATAGGGCTATGCATGGCTATGTGCCCAGGATGCATTAGGCTCTATATAAGGGGTCCAAACTCGTCCTACTCCTCATCATGGTTCTTGATTCATTGCCAGGCTCTCACTCTACATTCATGCTTCTTGTTCTTTGGCTTGGGGGTGAGGCTTCTAGAGAGTCGATCATCGAAGGAGAAGCATTAATAAATGTGGCAGAAAAGGGAAGATTGTTTTGAGACAGAATGAAGTAAGTTCTCTCCATTATTTGCCTATCTCTGGGAGATACTGCTAGTGCTCAAGTCAGAGATCTAAAAACTCCAAAAGAAGTTTGGAAGACCTTGCAAAACTTATACCACGGAGTAGGAGTAACCTCCAGGATTGTTTTGCAGAAGGAGATAATGCATATGACAGTAGCAGAAGGTGAACGAATCGCTTCTTATGTACGTGCCTAATAGCATTGGATTTTTCCATGAAGGAAAAGGATGTAGTGGCCTTATTTCTTGGAGGACTACCTTCATCCTTTGAAACTACCATTGTTGTCATAGAGGCTCAGTATGCAGATGATAAGGAAGATTTGCTAACGCTAGAGATAGCAATGGCAAGGATCATGCAGACGGAGCTAAGAAGAAGCAAGATGGCAGGACCATTTGATCAAGAAATGGCCTTGATTATGAAATCTCAATGAAGTCATCCGCAAAAGCAAAAGGAAAAGCAAAATGCCAAAGGAAAAAAGAGTTTCGAAGGAAGTTCGAAGGGAAGTGCTATGCCTGTGATTCACCAGATCATCTAATACAAGATTGTCCGATAAAAGCACGGATTAAGCAGATGCAGACTCAAGAAGTTGCAAACCTGACTCAAGAAGATGAAGAAGATGCGGAACCTGAAGAGAGATGTATGATGGCAAGGCAAAAGATTACCCCTCTTAAAGTTGAACACTTCAGAAACAAGATTATGATCAGTAGTGATAGCGAGGAAGAACTGGATCTACATTGGTATGTGGACTCTGGAGCCACCTCTCATATGAAGCCCCACAGACATATCATCCGAGACTTCAGGTATCTAGATCCACCTGTCAGTGTTTTTATGGGAAACAATAAGCCTATTGTAGTAGGAGGGATAGGTAATGTTCTTATTGAGCTTAGTGAAACAAGAAGGGGTAAACTGATGGAAGTCTTATATGTACCCGATATCAGTAAAAATCTTCTTTTTGTCATCAGAATGATGGATATGGGGATTGAAACTAGATTTCAAGGGGGAAACTATCTAATTTATATTGATGAAAAGCTGGTTATAAAGAGTGTTAAAGTTGGTAGTCTATTTAGAGTTGAATGCAATCCTATAAAAGAAGAACAGGCAAATATTGCTGAGGAAAGAGCTGACATAGAGTCATGGGTTTGGCATGAGAGATTAGGACATGCATCTCACAAAAAGCTAGAGAAGTTAATATCTAGAGGGAGTAAGCTAGACAGCTAGATCATATAAGCGTTTTTGGTTGTTTGTGTTATGTTTGTGTTATGCATTAGAAGAAGTTGGTAAAAAGAAACTTGATCCTAGAGCACGAAAAGGGGTATTTGTGGGGTATCCAGATAGACAGAAAGGATATAGGATCTACATCCCAAAAACTAAGAAGATTATAGTTTCAAGAGATGTAGAATTCTATGAAGACAAGTCATACTATGATGAAAATACTCCTAAGAAAAACTACTTGGAGATAAATTCTCAAACAGAAGTAGCTCAACATGCACAAGACCAGTCTATAGACGGTCAAGTTGAGATAAAAGTTGAGAGCCAGGATGCAACAGTAACAAAAGATCAAGAGAAAAGAAAAGAACCAGATCAGAGTGATCTCTTAAGGAAATAAACCAGAATCAGAAGGCCATAAAAAAGGTATGAAGATGCGATATATCTAATGGAGGAAAAGGAAGACTTCATACTAGAGCCTAAGTCACTCACAGAGGCAAAACAATCAAAACATTGGCTTAGCTGGTAGAAAGCAATGAAATAAGAGATTCAATCCATGGAAGAAAACCAAGTATGGGAACTGTCAAATATAGTGACAGGTACAAAAGTAATTGGAAACAAATGGGTATACAAAGTTAAGTTAAAGGCTGACAAAAGTGTTGACAGGTTCAAAGCCCGGCTTGTAGCAAAGGGGTACAGCCAGATAGAGGGGATAGACTACACCGAAACTTATTCGCCTGTGGTCAAGATCACTTCCATAAGAATTATGATAGCAATTGCTACTCAAAAGAACTGGAGAATTTGGCAATCAAACGTAAAAACAGCTTTTTTAAATGGAATTCTAGAAGAAACCATTTACATGATCAAGCTGCCTGATTTTGAAGTTGAAGAGAGCAAGTGTTGCAAGCCGAAGAAGGCCATATATGGTCTAAAACAGGGATGCATGCAATGGAATCAGAGGTTTGATAAGTTTGTAAAGAAACTTGGAATGAAACTCTACATGTCTGATGGAAGCATTTATACTCTTATGAATGGTCAGTATATTGTTCTGTTAGCAGTATATGTGGATGATATTCTGATTACAAGAAGTGATGAGCACAGTATCAGGAAGATGCAGAAGGCTTTAGCATTGGAATTCAAGGTAAAAGATTTGGGGTAAGTGGCCTATTGTCTAGGAAATTCAGATAGAAAGAAATATCTCTGCAGGTACAACCATTATGACACAAAGCAGGTACATTCAGGAAATGCTCATTCGTTATTAGATGACTGAATCAAAAGTCATGAATACTCCAGCAAAGAAGGGGCATGAATTAAGTATAGATATGGCGCCCAAAAATCATGAAGAAATAGAGGAAATGAAAAACAAGCCTTTTCGAAATTTGGTGGGTTCTCTTATGTATGCAGCTGTGTGCACAAGACCAAATATAGCGTTCAGCGTGAATGAAGTCATAACCCAGGAAGAGCACATTGGCAGGCTGCAAAAAGGATCCTCAAATATTTGAAGGGGACAACGAACTGGTCTCTAATTTATTCAACAAATCTTGATATTAAAGTAATAGGTTATGCTGATGCGATTGGGGAGGAGACATGGACACAAGGAGATCAACGTCAGGATATGTTTTCAGCTGTTCAAATGCTGCAATAAGTTGGGGTTGTGCAAAGCAAAGAAGTGTTGCGTTGTCAACAATGCAGGCAGAGTAAGTATATGGCGCTCAGTTATGCTACAAGAGAAGCACTATGGATACAGAACCTACCGAAAGAATGGAGCGTGGAGCAGAGAAAGATGGTCATAAAAAATGATAATCAAAGCTGTATTTTAGTTTGCAGGAATGGAGGGGAGCACAAGAAAAGTAAGCATATTGATTTGCAGTACAGGTTTGTTAAGGAGCTGATTGATGACGACAAACTTGCTGTGGAGTACTGTGGAACCAAGGAAATGATATCTGATATGCTTACCAAGGCGATTTCGAAAGAACAGCATCTGAAGCTCGTTGGTTTAGCAGGATTAAAAAGTATTCCTTGAGGGGGAATTTGTTGAGTCTACAGTTCAATGAATATTTTTCTGGTAGTCAGTTAGGAGTAGATTCAAGATCAGGTGGCATGACAAGCGGTTAACCGTCAGGTAGATAAAAGGATAAGTTTAGGCAGTAGTTATGTGAGTCATTTATGGTAGATGTTTCATAAATATGACATTTAGGGCTGCTAGATTATGCCTTTTGTAAGTGAAGATACAAGTACAACAATTGTTGCAGTTCTTATATAAGAAGTCGTGGAAGTGGGCCAACCAAAACCAAAGACTCCATTAAGGTCTAAAATTAATGGAACTATAAGGATCCTAGTACCCGATGGGAATATGTTATTGGCACACTAGTAGGGTTTAAGAATGGGACCGTGCATCAACTAATATATGGAGTAGTCTTGGCTTAGCCAATACTCATGTATGCACTAGGGATAAATTTTGCCTCTATATATCCAATAATCCTTGGGTCACCCTTCCAATAATTTTGCTATGTAGTACATTATATTCATGGTGCCCCAAATACGTTGGTGGCTAGCAACAAAGTATTGGCCTTTCTATTGCAAGTGCATATTGCACTTAGTAAGGCCATGCATTTCAACAATTAGTATCTAATACCCTTCAAAAAATTGCATAACTTTCAACAATTCATATACATGTCTCTTTGGTTGATAGTCAGTTGGTATCAACCTTGGAATATGAGTATGGTTTATGCTACTCTCAACTCATAAACCATACTTATAATGAATATAATTGTTGATTATTTTCAAATTAGAATTTTTTTTTAATACCAAGACCTAATAAGATTAAGAATATATAGACAAATAAAGAAGAGAGAGAGAGAGAGAGAGAGAGAGAGAGAGAGAGAGAGAGAGAGAGAGAGAGAGAGAGAGAGAGAGAGAGAGAGAGAGAGAGAGAGAGAGAGAGAGAGAGAGAGAGAGAGAGAGAGAGAGAGAGAGAGAGAGAGAGAGAGAGAGAGAGAGAGAGAGAGAGAGAGAGAGAGAGAGAGAGAGAGAGAGAGAGAGAGAGAGAGAGAGAGAGAGAGAGAGAGAGAGAGAGAGAGAAGTTCACCAAAGGCCCTTCATATCACAAAATAAGCACGATGCTCCATCGTGACATTTGTTATTACCAATTTTACCCAATTGTAGAAGTAAATTGCAGGGAAGATTACACTAATTTAGCAATCAGCAGATGCACAATCGATCAACACAAAGCAAATGAAATCATGCAAATACACAAATCATATCTCTCATTACAAAAGGCGTAAAATTGACATCACGATGTCTATACATATATCCGCATGTTGATAACATGCCAAGATCCTATAATGTGCAATATGATGATCTACATATTCACACCTATGATGGCATCGATCATGCCAAGAAGATCATTACCTATCCTTAGCCATCTAGATACAACTATTGGCCATTGGTACACAACTAGCAACAATTAGCACTGATCGTTAATGTTGGACATCAACACCAATGAAACGTGCAAGTTGAACCAAAGACTCAACCAAACTCAAAGGTCAACTCAACTAAACATATTGACCTGTCACCTAGGAATAAAAAGGTAGTACAATTGCATTAGCACATTGAAGTGGCTATAGATCTAAGTGTGCTACCCTAGCAAGCCAATCCATCACATTAACATAATCATCATGAAGAAGATTATGAACCGAACATTTTCACAAGAAGTCACCTTGAAGGTCTAAGGACCTACAACACCATAAAATAAATTCACCCACTATCTTCTTAAATAGTGATTACTTGCTATAGATTGCTAAATCAATAGACATTAGAGGAATTCTGAATCCAAAAAAAAACCATGTACGGACTGTCACATAAAATGACACAATTTGTTAACCTAAACTACCAAAATAAAAGTTAGTTACTATTTTTGATGGTTAACCATTCTATGTACATAATAGTAAATAGTTCATTAAAAATAATATAACTTTTAAACCTTAGCTCCAATTGAGATGAAAATGGTGTCATTACAAAGCACTCAACGAGAACTTTTCAACGACCCTCTAAATAACCTAGTTTTGAACTACCATTCAAAAGTTACAACCAATCGAAGTTTTCAGGAAGACCCAATATCTCTTCTATGCACAGATAGAGCACCCTCTCAACCCGATGTCTCTTTTGTGGGTGGATAGAGCGCCCTCTCAGTGAGAGAGTGCTCTATTTGTGCATAGAAGAGATATTGGGTTTTCTGAAAAGTTAAACTTCAAATATATATGCTTCACAATAGCAATATGCAAATGTTGTATTTAACTTAAGAACATCAACTTTACCTAAAGTTATACAACAAAATTAACAACATACAAAATTGATACATATTCATTTCATTCTTCACAGTTTGTATTTAAATAAAAAACATCAACTTCACGTACAAGTAGCAACTTTGAAAATTACCTACATATTTATTTTTATACTAAGAAAAACAAGATGTAGTTGCTTTTGAATTAGCAAGTCAAAATATCCAAATGATAGAGATTGTCTAAGATGTGTATTCATGGCATTCATCATCCACATAAATACAAGAACAATGAGCATGTCTATGTGAATGCATCTCCAAGTCACATTGCTTCTCCAATATTCTACCATTCCCTCTGCATAAGATGGCCAATGGACAAGGTTAAGGAAGCAAAATGACACACAATATAGAAAAGCTTATGTAACAAAACAATGTCTTTTTCAACTCACCGTCTCTAGAAGTCATCAAAATCTCATTGTTCCATCTCCTCGACATCACCATCAGAGTCCACTTCAACAGTTTGGGCTGCAAAAGTGGACTCCACTGCAATCGTTAAATTGTCAAACAATAGAACAATGTATTTCTAAAATCAGAAGGAAAACAAACATGTGTTAATCCATCATTGTATTTGTGTGTTGCATGATCCAAAAAAGCTTGATTGAAGTCCATTGCAATGCAGTCTCTACCAGTGCTAGAAGATGCATACAATGTCCCACCTGATATATCGCGACAACGTGGCGCAGCGGAAGAGCGGCAGATGCGCACGTAATCCTTGGTCTTCTGTGCTTCCTTATTCAACCCTTTTGTAAATATATCAGCTGCCATGTACTGGGTTCTACAAAATTTCAGACTTACCTCCTTGTTGAGTATCTTGCTCTTCATATAGTGATACTTATTCTCGATGTGCTTGCTCCTAGAGTGAAATCTAGGATTAATCGATAATGCAATAACACTCTGTTTGTCACACTGAATAATTGTTGGAGACCAATATCAGACAATAAATTCCTCAACCAAATTAACTCTTTAGTAGCTTGAGAGGTTGTAATGTACTCGGATTCTGTAGATGACATTGCAATGGAGGTTTGTTTTCAATTGTTCCAAGATATTGGACCACTATTGAACAAGAAGACAAGTCCAGAAGTCGATCTTCTGGTGTCGATATCGATCGCCTGCCCGATTTGCATCTGTATTTTCATGAAGTGTATGGATTTCGAATGCATCAACATCACCATAGTGGATATAGAGGTCAATAGTAGCTCGTACATATCTAATAACTCTAAAAAGAGTTTTCCAGTGGATCATACAAGGGTTCACCATATATTGGCTCAAGGAACTAATGTCGTATGCAAGATCGAGCCTGATGGTAAAGATCATTGCATACATTAGGAATACGATAATCGATTGGTATGGATACCCTTTCATTTTCGCCTTCTCCTCATTGGTCTGAGGGCATTGTTCCTTGGATAATTTTAGACCTAAATCCATGGGATTATGTACAAACTTGCAATTCATAAAATTGAATCTTGTCAGCAAATTATAGAAGTACCTTTGTTGGGTGATATAGAAAAGTCTTATGCTTCTGTCTCTGTGGATTTGAATCCTAAGACAATAATGCGCATCTCCAAGATCTGTCATCTCGAATTCTTGGGATAACATCCTCTTGGTATTCTTTGTCAATTCGATATTGTTGCTAAACAACAATGTATCATCAACGTAAAGTGTGATGATGACAAATAATTGATTGATAGCTTTGAAATATACATTATAGTCTGCAGATCTAGGTTCATCTCCATGATCAATCAAAAATGTGTTGATTCGATGAAACCATGCTCTAGATGATTGCTTCAGACCGTACAAAGCTTTATGGAGTTTGCATACCTGTTCTTTTCAACCATTGAGGGTATAACCTTCTGGCTGGATCATATAAATGTCCTCCTTTGATAACTCCATCGAGGAATGCTGTTTCCACATCCATATGGTGTACCTCAAGATCCATTGCAGCAGCATATGACAATAGCAGTTGGATGGAAGTGTGCTTGACAATTGGGCTAAAGGTTTCGAAGTAGTCGATATTGGAAATTTTTGAAAATTCCCTTGCCACGAGTCAAGATTTCCTTTTGTCAATACTGCCATCTACTTTTTTTTATTTGATCTTAAAGATCCATTTGTAGTCGATTACCTTTCTGTCTGCTGGCAGCTTGGCGGCATTCCATGTGTTGCTCCTCAACAACAAGTTGTAATCCTTATCCATTGCTTCTTTCCAAAGATCTGAATCAGCCTGTGACATAGCTTCCTCAATTGTGGTTGGCTCCTGAATAGAATAGTGAGAAAACTCATCAGTATATCGGACCGGCTGACTTTGGATTTTTGTTGATCTTCTGGTTGAAGTCTCTGGCTGTGAGATTTGACTTTGTGTTGGCTGCTCCTGAGTTGCAGCTTCTTCTTCTTCTTCTGGGTCTGACTATATAGAGTGACTACTAGAAGAAATTGAAATGGTCTTCCAATATGTGTCAGTTGGCGGGGCAGAAATTGTAGACTGCATCTAGTCCTTGCCCTTCAAATCAATAAACTGATCTTTTATAAAAGTCTCTCATCTTGAATCTCCATAAATGGTAATTCAAACCATCGAGTTTGTCCACCATTGTGATTGCGAATCCATCTGGAAATTCAAGATGAGTGTATGCAGATAGTAGCTTATATGACTGGAAACAATTATAGCAAGTGTCTATTCTTTATCAAAACAATCATTTAGTGTAAGCTCTAAATTTGCCCTTAAGAATCAGAGAGTAGAATTACTGCTCGGATACCATGTTGAAATATATCGTGACAACGTGGCGTAGCAGAAGAGGAATGAGGGGCACACATAGACCTCGGTGCATGCAACTATATATATCATATTCAGACCAACTTCGACAGATCGAAGTCTGTCCTACTTGATCTCAGATTCGAAGTCACTGAATCGACCTGTTGTCAATTCCTTTGTTATTTTGCAGAATGTCAAGAAACAAGTGTATTTTTGCATATGCGATTGTACAAGTATTTACAATAGCTAGTGAATGGTTCTAGATTAGCAGAGAAATAGGGATGGAAAGGATAGAGATTCAACACCACCACATCCAAAGAAAGTATTCACAACCACTAAAGAAGCCCCACAACATAGCTCCACCAAAAAAAGAATGAAATGTGGACTCTTTTCCATCCCACCTTGTAGTGGTTGTGATGCCACTAGATAAAAGAAAAAAAAAAGGGGGGGGGGGGGGGGGGGGGGGTTGTGGTCCACCCAATAATCTGTCATTTTTGAAAACAACAACAGATCGACTGTATCATAATCTTCCACTATAGATGTAGCAAATGCATTAGCATGACATAAAATGTAAACATTTAGCATATGCACCTGCACAAGACAATGCACAAAAAGTAATTTATTAGAAACACACATAAATGTGATGCATTAGAAAACAACACCAAACATTCTATTATCAGGTACTTAAATGTGCGTAATTCTGATTTCAAACTTATCAACTTCATGCAGGATAACATGTCTTAGCACTCTTAGACCACATTTTCTAACAAATCCTATCAGCAATGGAATGTAGTCAACTCCAACAATGCCACACCAGTCCCATATCATCAAGAAAGAATAGCCAATGTGAACTAGAGAGATGCCTCAAAAAGTCCATTGTCAACTGTATTTCACAATGGAACATCGTCAGAAAACTTGATGGCACTATATTCATAGAAAAATCCAGCAAAACCATGTTCGCACTAGCACTAACACTCTTTTCTCGTTTGGTCCTTGTACCTGTGCAAACTTCTTGCAAATGCAAAAGCAATGTGTGCATCTCACTAGCAATAGTTGTTTTGGATGCACAAATGAAATTCATAATGTTCTCACAAATGGTGAATATTTGACATAAAACAAACAAAATCACTGTCAAATTATGTAGTATAAAAAAATTAACAACTCTACAAAAATACACGTCAATTACAAGTCCATGAATAAATTACAAAACAAAGCAATTCAGCACATATCCAACCTTGCTGCTAGATTTTGACAAATTGAGCGATGGCCGGAGGAACTCAAGTGAATCTTGCACTCGCTTAGTAGGTGACATAGTCAATGTTATGGCAGAAGAAAATGGTGATTTTGCTACCTCTTTGCCTCTATGACTCAACTTCCAAAGACGTTGCCTAGCTACTTGTTCTTCAAATTGAATGTCTCCAATTTCCAATTCAACATGAGAAATCTATCACGAGACTAGATAAAGTGCCACCAACATGCATGTTGGAGCTTTCTTTCTCATCGTGAGTACATGTACCAGCAGGATAGTCTATCCACCAAGGATTTTTTGCCAACTCCCAATCACTCAAGCAAGCATGGTATTTGTCACTATATATGCAACTCTCTATAATGGACCTTTGAGTCCACAACTGAAAATTAAAAGGCATTTTATCCAGCTTTTTTGCCTTGACCAAGTGGAAAATGTATCTATATTTAACAGTGTAAAAAAGATGCCATGTTAGCAAACAAGTTTAGACATAAACACATGATATTCATTGCAAAAACCAACAACTTTTACCTCCATACCACATGCTTTGCACTTCCTTTTATATTTGGTCCTTCCTCAATGGCCACAAACATTTTCTTTCCATATTGCAACTTAAAGTTTGTGAAAAAGTCATCCAAGGATTGCACATCCTCCATTGCATTGGCCCTAGATATGGAACACATCAACATCTACAAAATCTTATATCATAAAAAAAACATATGGGAACAAGCTCAAAAAATTGAAACATACGAAAAATCAAAGAACAATGAAGTTAGAACTTATGCAGAGCAATACATTTCTCCAAAACCAAATTGACTGCTCATTGGCCCAGTACACCATTTTTGCCATTTGCACTTTCTTGAAATAGTCAAGCAATGTCGGTGATGTAACTTCTCCAGTCCTATATTTATTTCCGTGCTTGTCTTTTCGGTGCTTGTCACCAATTTAAACCACTCCAAACGTAATGATGGCTTTACTATGCCCAACATTTTCCCCATTTTGTTAGTCCAACACAAGTGCACTACAAATGCGGCATCTTTCAATGTTTTATGTGTCTTGTTTAGACCCGCTTCAAACTTAGCTCTTGCATCATCAGGATTCCTAGTATGTTACTCTACAATAAACCACATGAATTTGAGAAAATGTTAAGTCATTGTCATATAAACTACCATCACAATATTTTCATACACTGTTGGAGGGTTTGCGGATCCCGAGGCAACCCTAACCCTAGTTAATAAGTGAGAGGGATTTGGCACCCTGCGTGTGTAAGTCCAACCTGATGATCACATAGTTATTTAATTAGTTACAAGTTAATAAAAGGACTTTAGGCCTTTTTGTGGGAATTTTAATGTCGCAGGGCCTAATAGTCAAGTTAGTGAATAAAAGAGAGGGAGAAATTGTTGGAAGTATTTCTACTGTGTGCGGTGGCTAGATCTACTTACGGGTGTAGTATAGGGATATAGAGATTTGTCCACTTTTTAAGTTTCTACAACAAGCTTTCATGGAAATACGGAAAGAATCAACAGGAATGAGAGCACTAAAGCTTACACAACTAGTGCCAAAAATGAAAATAAAGCTAATTAGTAACAACAATAAAATTCCTTGCTAAGGCAGACCCAACTAGCAAGATTGCTAAATCCTACTTAACACCCAAAGAGAGATAATAAGAATTGCGGCTAAACTAAGCAATAAACAAATAAAACCATGCCACAATTAAAGGCCAATGAAAGGAGGCAAGAGGAGGCCCGAGCACCTTCCCTCAAGCTATGCACCTTCCAATGGAAAGACAATGAAATGCAAGATAATCACAACAGTAATTTTGCCTTAATCACAAAGTGTTGTTTACAATGCAAATTCCTCTCCTTTTATAGCAAGGAGGTCTTCCATAAGTGTCTACTAATGGGACTAATCTTGTTTCTAGCCTTTCTAGAACTTCTAACTTAGGATTTAGAATTTCAAAGTTTCTTAACTTAGAAAAACTTAAGATAAAATATTTCTAATCTTAGGTTTCCTAAGTCTAAGTTTTAAATCTAAGTTTAAGCTATTTTATTATTTTTTAAGCTTTTACTCATGGGCTTACAAAACACATGCCACAGAGTTTTATTTATTTCTTTTTTACTTTCTCTGTGTTAGCACAATTGCTAACATTATCCCCCTCCTTATTGGATTGGTGGTCCCACACCAATCGACGCCTTTTTGTCCTGGATCTTTTGTGTTTCTTGGAGGCGAGACTGTTGCTATCGGGAGTGGTAGATTGTCATGCCGATGCCCTCCATCATTTGCCACCATAATTTGTCCAGGAAGGGCATGAGTTTGTAATAATGGAGCATACCCTGTAGAAAATTATGAGTTTTCCATAGCTCCACCATATCAACGTGCAAGGCGGAAGTGAGTGCAGCACAATAATGGAGCCTTGCTATGCTGATATGGTCGTCTTGCGTTCGTAGGGGTTTATTGATATCAAGGGCAATTGGGGGCAGCCCTTGATCCCAAAAACCTCTGAGTTCTGCCAAAAATGCCACCAGGCCGCAATTATCCACAAAATATCTGACGTCGCCATCAGGATTGCCATGGTGCTTCTGGTAGAAGACTCGGCAATTGGTGACCATGTCTTCGGCTAAGTTGCCGGTATCAACGCCTGTGAGCTTGGGCTAAAATATTCTATTCTTGACCTTAGTGGCATGAAACGGTTCTTGCCTCACTACTGGATAGTAATACGGATTTGTGCGCATGTAGGAGGGAGCTTCAATATACCGTGCCATTGAGGTCTTACTCTGCAGGAAGAGCTGATGACGCCAGAGAGGTTGTGAATCCAGGTTTTTGACTGCTTCTTTATGTGTTTTACTGTGGTCCAGATCTGGTAGTATGTAGCCATCTTGCTCTTTTGTTGTTGGATATTTCTTGGCAAACTCCTGAGAGGCGCGCAACTCCTTGTTCGGTTCTAGGGGCGTGATTCTGTGCCGAATGGTTGGTGCTTCAGAGGCAACCTCATGTTGAATTTGTGGATCGGGTTCAGGAGACAGAGGAGGTGAGGGGTTAGCTTCAACAATTCGTTGTGACTTCGAAGAAAATTGTCGTGGAATGAAGGGGGGTTAGTGGTGTCGAGAGGGTTAGAAGCGGTGGAAGGAAAAAGATAATGTTGGGAACTGGTACTCCCAGAGCCTGACGGATTGGTTGGTGCATGAGCTCCTTGCCCCAGGGGTTGGCCTTGAAATGAGGAGCCTTGATTTGCAGGAAGAGACTGCTGAAATCCTGTTCCATCTCCACCATCTGGTCCATTAAAGTGGTGTCCCGAATCTGCTGTGGAAGCTTTTCTGTTTCGTGTTCGTCCTCTCCCTTCTGATTCACAAAAAATTTTCTGTCTTTGAATTTTCTTTTTGTGTGGAAGCTCTTACGGGATCCCAGACACTCGACTACGCATCACAGAACATATTTTATTCTAGCAATCAAGAGACACAGCACAAGGCCAAGAGATACACGAAATAGAGCGACTATATTGTCAGTTTGGTTTTAGAGCGAGATCGTCAGTGTCTCACTCGTTGGCAGATTGACTCTCTGCTCTTTCGCTGTGTTCTGCTCATTGGCAGACTTTCATGCACAACTATGGTATTTTTGCTTTCTTACTCTATTCGCTACGTCTCTCTCTTTTTCTTACAGATCTCTATAAACACTATCTCACTTCTTGGTTATGATCCAGAGAGGATCGTTTATACCTCCACTGTTTGGAGTTTACAAGATAGCTAAACATAGAATCACAAGACTAGGTAACGCTAATCAACTAGTTAGTTATTCTCCGTTGTTGCTATTCGTTTCAACTAGGGATGAAGCCCGTTGAGCTGCCAACTGGTAGCGCGAAAGATTTCTCTTTGTGTGTTTTCGTTCTTTTTGTTTTTTTTCGTAGTTTTTGTTTTGCGTCCATTTTGTGCTTTGCGGTACTGGAGGTGTGTTTACGATTCACGATTGATTCGCGAATCATTCGTGCTTCGAGTCAAAGACACGTTGACTGTCGCGAGTTGTTCTCATTCGACCTTCGTGTCTTGTTTGTGCTGTGACAAAGTTGCAGGAGTTCACCATTTCTGACACTTCCTCTTGAACCTTGTAGTTTTGTTCGTTTAATCCAATTGCCTCTCTTTGCTTAGTAAAGAGTGGCTTGTCGAGCAGTTTCGTGAGGAGATCTGCAATCATACTTTCTGATTTTATGAACTGGACTTGGAGCTCTCCTTTCGAGATCAAATCTCGAATGTGATGGTACTTCAGAGGAATGTGCTTCATCTTTGAATGGAAGACCAGATCCTGGGACAGATAGATGGCACTCTGGGAGTCCATTATCATCGTGCTTGGCCCCTCTTGTGGTATCCCAATTGCCTCCAACATCATCCGCAACCACACTACCTCATTTGCCACTTTTGAGGCTGCGACATACTTAGCTTTGCAAGAGGATTGAGTTTGGAAGGGTTTGTTTTTTGCATATCCAGCTGATTGCAGCTCCGCACACTATTGTACATCCTCTAGTAATGGACTTGCTATCATCCTTGCAGCTCGCCCAACTCGTATCACTGTAGTGATGCAGCTTGAATCCTTTCTTCTCGTCTCTAGCTCTGTAGGTTAATCCAATATTCTGGGTACCCTTCAGATATTGTAGGATTCGTTTGGCCATTTGCCAATGTGCTAGACTAGGATTCGAACATAATTGGCTCAATGCATAAACAGAGAAGGCCAGATTCGGTCTGGTACAAATTGTCAAATACATCAGACTCCCGATTAAGTTTTGGTAGGGTATACCTACCATTTTCTGTTTTTTCTCTTTTGTTTTTGGGCAATCCTGTTTCGTGAGCTTGGCTCCAGCTATCATTGGTGTGGCTTTCTCTTTGTAGACCATCATGTGGTACTGCTTCAGCACTTTTCTGGCGTATTCTGACTGACTCAAGTGTATTTTGCCATTTGATCGATCTCTTCTGATCTCCAGCCCTAGGCATTTTGTTGCTTCTCCAAGATCTATGATTTTGTAGCTTTCAGAAATCTGACTCTTCATGTCTTTGATCAACATCAAGGAATTTCCTATCATCAGTGAATCATCCACGAAAATGGTCAGTATCACAAAATCCTTTCCTACTCTTTTGATGTAGACATTATAGTCTGGTTGAGTAGGGTTGAAGTCTAGAGACTTCAGAAGACCATCAAGCTTTTTGTACCAGGCCCGTGATGCCTGTTTTAGACCGTAGATGCATCTCTGCAATCGACATACATATTGTCTGTTGTCGGGGTCTTCATAGCCTTCAGATTGCCTCATGAAGATTTTCTCCTCTAGATCTCCGTGGAGAAAGGCTGTTTTCACGTCAATCTGGTGAATTTCCAGTTTTTTTTTAGTGTGGCGTATGCAAGGAGTAGTCTTATGCTTGTCATCTTCACCATGGGCAAATATGTGTCAAAATAGTCGACACCATATCTCTGCATGTAGCCCTTTGCGACAAGCCTTGCCTTGTAGTGGCCAATAGTGCCATCTGATTTTAGCTTTTTCTTGTACACCCACTTACACTCGACTATTTTTCTGTTTTCTAGCAGTGGCTCTAATGTCTATGTCTCGTTTTGCCTCATCGACTCGATCTCCTCTGACATTGCCTACTTCCAAAATTCTCTCTCTGGACTCTGGATAGCTTCTTGGTATGTTGTTGGCTCTTCCGCGAAGGTTCGTTTCGTCGCTGATCCAACATTTCTTGTTTGTGGGGTCGATCCTGTGCTTCTGCATTCTGATTTGATGTATATCCTCAATCTCCCTCTTGAATAGGCAGCAGTGTGAAGATCTCATGGCCTCTTTCGTCTTTCAGTCCAGAGAATGTGGACTCGTCAAACTTCACATCTCTGCTCGAAACAACCTTCTTCGTGGTTGGATTGTAGAGTCTGTATACATATGTTCCGTTCGAGTAGCCGACCATGATTGTTTTCGGATTTGTTATCGAGCTTGTTTCTCTTTTCCTTTGGAATGTGCTTGTATGCTGCACATCCAAACACTCGTACGTATGACAGATCAGGATTTCTGCCTGTCCACATTTTGTATGGTGTTTTATTCTCCAACGCTATCGTTGTAGCCATGAACTTCTTGAAAGAATCAAATACATCGAATTTCTTCTTCAAGTAGTAGATCGTGGTCATTCGGTTGTAATCATCTATGAACGTTAGAAAATATCTCAAATCTGAGAGCAAATCTATTTTTATCGGTCCACACACATCAGAGTGGACGAACTCAAGAACTTCTTTGGCTCTTCTTCCCTCGTGTGTGAATGGATTCTGATGTTGCTTGCCTTTCTGACAAGCTTCACATAACTCAGCCTCTGGCCTTGAAATCTTGAGACCTGTGACAATGTCCTTTCTGCTCATGTCATACAGGCTCCACATGTTCAGATGATACATTCTTCTATGCCAAAGCTGATCTTCATTTTTTGAAGCATTTAGTATGCTTTCAGAGTTGCTGATTATTTTGGCCTGGTAGAGATTTCGTTCTCTGCATCCGACCGTCAGCAACTTGTTTGTCGTCTTCTCGATCATACGACAAGTGTTGCCATCGAACAAAACTCGAATGCCTAGATCTGCCATCTTGGAGACAGATAGCAGATCCTTTCTGAGTGAGGGCACATAGAGTGCTCCTGATAGCTCTGCTTGGCCTGACAGTGTTCATAGCTGTAGAGAGCCGATGCCTTTGACATCGTGTCTGCTTCCATTGCCTAGAATCACTGCTCTGTCGTTTTCGAGTTCGCAAAAGTTGATCAAGATCTTCTTGTTGCAGGGTATGTGAGATGTTGCTCCTGAATCGATGACTACATCGTAGTCGTGTTCAGAGTAGCTTGTCGAAGCTTCGTCAAGTATTGTGAAAGCTTCGTCACCTCTTTTAGAATCCTTTGATGACTCTGCAACAATTGTCTTTTCAGCTTTGTTTTTCCTTTTTGGGTTGAATCTGCAGTCGTATGCAGAATGCCCTTTCTTCTTGCAGTGCATGCAAGGTATTGCTAGATTGAACTAGATTTGTTGGCCGTATGGCCTGGTTTGTGGCAGTGATCGCAGGAAGAAGATTGTTGATTTGAGGACTTCGTCTTCTCAAATCTTGACTTGTTTTTGTTCTTTTTGTTTCCTTTCGTGAAGAGAGCCTTCTCTTGATCACTGTTTCCCTCTCTTTCGTCTCTCACCAGTCTCTCATCAGAGACAAGACTGACTTCTTTGTCGAATGTCATATCTAGTAGACTCAGTATGAGCATTCTCAACGGTTGATAGGACGTTGGTAGAGATTTTATGAAGTACATCAGCTGCTGTGGTGCTCCTGTCCTGATGCAGCAAGTTAAGCGAAGATCATTATGATCTTCTCAACGTGCTGATCTAACTGGTTGCCATCCCATCGTATGGATTGCAGCTGATTGTGAAGGTGCATGACTGAAGCTGCAGTCCTCACTTCATACTTCTACTTTAATCTCTCCCACGCTGCATGGCTGCTTTCACAGTCTTCAATCTACATGAGTAGATCTTCATTTATGGACAAAACGATGATCGCCATTGCGCGCTCATCCTTTCTGATCCATTCAGCTCTCCTTGGGTCTCCCTCTAGAGGCTGCACCTCTGAGAGCTCGGTCACCGACCAGATGCCTTTGCCCTTCAGGAGTGTTTTGATTTTAAATTTCCAGATTCTGTAATTTGCACCATCAAGACTGATTGCTACTCTGGTTTGGATTGTCATAGCCATATTGTGTTGTCTGGAAGAATCACTGCTGGGATATTAGTAGTGATAACCTGTAGGCCTTTGATACCATGTCGCGGAACCTTTTGTGTTTTGTGTTCGTCCTCTCCCTTCTGATTCACGAACAATTTTCTGTCTTTGAATTTTCTTTTCATGCGGAAGCTCTTACGGGATTCCAGACACTCGACTACGCATCACAGAACATATTTTATTCTAGCAATCAAGAGACACAGCACAAGGCCAAGAGATACACAAAATAGAGTGACTGTATTGTCAGTTTGGTTTTAGAGTGAGATCGTCAGTGTCTCGCTCGTTGGCAGATTGACTCTCTCCTCTTTCGTTGTGTTCTGCTCATTGGCAGACTTTCATGCACAACTATGGTATTTTTGCTTGCTTACTCTATTCACTACGTCTCTCTCTTTTTCTTACAAATCGTCCATTTTGTGTTGTGCGGTCCTGGAGGTGTGTTTATGATTCGCGATTGATTTGTGAATCGTTCGTGCTTCGAGTCAAAGACACGTTGACTGTTGCGAATTGTTCTCATTCGACCTTCGTGTCTTGTTCGTGCTGCGACAAAGTTGCAGGAGTTCACCATTTCTGATAGAATCATGAAATTGGGCGTGCTCTGCATGAATTGACGGTGTCGACTGGGCAGCGGCCTTTAAGCGTTCTTCTAGGGTGGCTATGTGTTGGTGCAGGGCCTCAACGGAAACAAGATAGGATTGTTATAATTTCGAGTGTTGCTCCATTGTGGCTTTCAACTTTTGGGCCAACGTTGATAGGCCACCACTGGAATGGCAGTTTCCTCAAGAATAGATGGTGGTGCGAAGTCGTTGAAGTCCACCAATTCCAGCTGTTCCTTCATAGTGGAATGTGCTGCTTGTGCATATGTTACAGCCTCATCCTTTTCGGCTTTGAGGGTATCGATGGTTTGCTGCATGTTGGATACCTTCAGTTGGAGCTGGTTCTGGAGGTGGAGTAGCATCTGCTGCTGTTGTTGATGGTAATTGGTGAGGTTCTGGATCTGTAGCTGTTGTTGTTTGTTTTCCTCCTCTAGCCTTGCTTTTTCTTTCTGAAGGTCCGCCATAGCACCATTGTCGAATTGCCGCATAGTATACTGTCCCCCTAGGGTGCTGAATAGGTTGTATTGGAGCTCATTCACCAACCATACCGCTTTTTAGACTGCAAGAGGTAACTGCTCCCAAGGTCCAATGTTAGGGAGGGTGCATGTGTAGTTAGGATATGGCATTGGGTTAAAGGGTAGAAAATCAGGGGCAGGGCTAGATAAAGGTGTATGAAAGGCAGGTGGAGGTGATTGTGGATTGATGGTTACAAGAGGTGGGGAGATACTACGTGACGGAGATGTTTGGATTGGGTGAGCGGTGACGGTGGTTGATGGAAGTGCATTTAGTAATTGTAATGCAAAGTCATCTACGTTGACTGTGGAGTCAAGTAGGGTGGAGATTTGTATAGTTGAGGGCTTTGGTGGAATTGTGAAAGTGAAGCCCGTGTTGAGAGTTAGTGATGGTGTGGAGGTGGCAGTAAATGGTGGGGGTGGTGGTGGGAGTGTGAGAGCAATTGAGGGAGAGGAGGTTGTCTGTGTGGACGGAATCACGCCCATAGGATCAGAGCTCGAAGTGCCTGCCATCATTGAGCTACCTGCTGCTGTCGCTACTGCTTGTCTGCATTGTTGGGCCTGGTGAAGTAAGGCCGCCTGCTGTTCTAGGACCTCCTTTGGGACCTGAGATGGTTTAAGACTCCCTCCAGATTCAGCATACTCCGTCCCGATGTCGCTCGATATCGGCTTCTGTGCTGATCGCCTTCCCTTTCTGCTTCTTAGTAGGTGGGCCTGGTGAGACCGGTTCTGCTGTCGATTGGGGGGTGGATTGTTTTTTTTTTTGGCAGAAATTCGCAACTTCACTCAAAAATGATCCTCAGTGTCTACGATTCGGTAATGATGGTCACAAATTTTGAGGCAACATGCTGAGGGTCCGTGAATTCTTGTAAGTGATTTTTTATGCCAAAAGAGAAAAATCGACTGATAGTGCCAAACTGTGTTTGATCAGAATTCGCAGAGATCACAAAGAAATCATGGACATCATTTTGAGCTCCAACGAATTGTTTGCAAATTCTGATGATGGTCCACTAGTCTGAGTTCACGGCGGATGTTTTTAGACAATCCAACTAAGAGCAGTTTTATGGCCATACGTTTGGTGATATTCTCATCAACACATTCTACTTTGAGACATTTAAAATGCTCAATGTAGTTTCGAACAGACTCTTCGTGATGCATCTTGATGTGGGTAATTTGAATGAAAGGGCTTTGAGTCAGTTTGGATGGTTTGAAACACTTGATGAGAGCGTCCTTGAGGGTGGTCCAAGAAACAAGATCAGAAGCTTCGAGATAAGTACCATTCCTTGGCGGTGCCATAGAGTATCATTGGAAATAGACGTAGCTTTTCAATTTCAAAGGTATCTCCATAAAAACGGCATGCATTATCAAAGTCTTTGGAGAAATCGGACTCGGTCAGATTCTCCATCATACTTTGGTGCACCGATACGTGAAATTCTTCGTTCTAGTCGTGGAGGAGCCGATATTAGAAGATTCAGCACAGTCACGAGACATGATGGAGAATACAGATGAGTAGGTCAGTACTGTATTTGGCAAAAAGATAGTTTGCTTGCAGAATTGATAGTGTAGGACCAAAAAACTGGTCTTTCTGGTCATGATAGAATTTGCGGACAAGCTGAGAAATTGTGGAGAGGCAGATAAATCGAACTGTAATACTCGTGAACTCCGACAAGGAGTTCTGAATGTAAGAATAGTGATTTTTTTTTTATTTTTTGAAAAAAATTTGTACTTTCAGAATTCGCGGGTATGATTGAGAAATCGTACTCTTTGAGAACGAGTTCCTAGGCTGGATGGCAAATTCTAACAGAGAGGTTTGACTGGCAGATAGGGAATATGAAAAAAAATGTGTCTTTCTGACAGTAAACATGCAAAATCTTTGAGATAGAATTCGCGGAGCTCCTGGAGGACTGATCTTGATGAAATCTAGCCTCAGTGAAGCCAGCGAACTCTAGGACAAAGATTTGGGTGAGATATAAGGGATTTTGACAGTATATCAAGCTGTTTTCTCAGAATCTCACCGTGGTCAAAATTCATGAAGGTGATAAAATGAAAGATCAGGGTCTGTTAGGGCTGTAGACAGGCTGGCGAATTCTGATATATCTGGTTGGTTTGAGAAAAAGGTCACTTGGGTCACTTCTTTTCAAGAAAATGTCCAAGTTGACTCTTTTGTTGCTTCCCCCCCGCTTGATAAGTTGCTCCGCAGCTTGTGTAGGACTTCGAGAGACGACTCGTGCTGTTTGTTGGTAGATAGAGACAGGCAAACAAACAAACACACAACACGGAAGCAAGAGAACAAAAAAGAGAAGAAGCTAGGTAAAAAATACTTAAATAGCGGCAACGGTGCCAATGTTGGAAGTATTTCTAGTGTGTGCGGTGGCTAGATCTACTTACAGGTGTAGTATAGGGATGTAGAGATTTGTCCACTTTTTAAGTTTCTACAGCAAGCTTCCATGGAAATATGAAAAGAATCAACAGGAATGAGAGCACTAAGGCTTACCCAACTAGTGCCAGAAACGGAAATAAAGCTAATTAGTAACAATAATAAAATTCCTTGCTAAGGCAGACCCAACTAGCAAGATATATAAATCCTACTTAACACCCAAAGGGAGATAATAAGAATTGCGGATAAACTAAACAATAAACAAATAAAACCATGTCATGCTTTTTTGGATTTGTCATTTGTTGGATTTGATGCTTATTGGGATTGATTGTTCTTATGTTTTTTGTGAGAGAGAAAGGGAGAGAGAGAAGAGTAAGTTTCTATCATTGTGAATCTAAGTGTTAATGGATGTAGTGTTAATGCTTAGTGTTAATGAATCATTCTCACCTCCGTGTGACAACTAGCCTCGTCTCCTTGGTGCTTGTGTGCTTGGATCTAGGGTTGAGGGTGTTGGATTTATCTCTTCTACTCTCCTAAATCCTATGTTAATCTGCCTCCATTTATGCTGCTGCATTTTTACTCATGTTGTCGCACAATCTGCATATTTACATGTAAAATAAGACAGACAAAAAATGCGACTGTCTGCATTTTTACTCAGGGATTTCCACAGGCTGAAAAAGGCGACACTGTGTTTTTACACGTGATTTATGACAGGCAAAAAAGATGACACTGCCCTACAAATGCCAAAGGTGTCCTACAAATGCCAAAGGTGCCCTTATAGAAAAGCGAGGGTACCCTGTAAATCAATTTTTAAGGCATTTGACAGAGTGTCACGTTTTTCGCATTTTCATCAACGTTAATTTTAGCAAAGGTCGACATCGTGGCCTCCTCACGCTCATCCCATGCACTGTGCAATTAGATTTGACAATGACAGTAGCCACCCACGATCTCCTACAGACAGCACAACCACGTTTGTACTTTCTTCATCTGCACACCTGTCAAAATTATGTATATATTGAATATAATCTGTGTATTCAAAGAATGGCATCGAAACGACATTAGAACATAAGAGAATGGAGAATGAAACATCTCTTGTAATCAGAGACAGACATTGTAGATGCTTTTGCACATTGATTCTTTTCTTCCAGATGGATTGTCAGTAATAGATTCATCACCTCTTACAGATTGTGATTAGCTTTGTGAAGCACGTGGTTACGTCCGCTATTTTTTTGTGCTCACCTACATTATTGACCTATATATTTTGTTATATTTGATCTGATTACAGCTCTGTTTGTTCTACGTTTAGATTTGTGTCAATATTGCAATGCTTGTCTACGTTCTATCTGGCTTTCTAATTACTTAATCTGGTTGTCTGCTCTTTGAGAATTATTATTAGTCTAGTTGTTCGTGACTAATATCTAGTCTTGCTTTTCGCGACTAATTCGCAACTGATTATTAGTCTAGCTTTTTGCGACTAATTTCGACTGATTATTAGTCTAGCTCTTTGCAAATAATTTGTGACTAATAATTTGTCTAGCTGATGTTTTGATGCTTAATGTTTGGCTACGTAATCAGATCGAATGTGATTTCTATCACTAAATGTTCTGTTCGAGTTCGATAGGTGTAGTCATGCTTGAGGAAAGAGTGAGATAGCTTATTCCTCTACGCACGAACAATTTTCGTTCGAGTTCGTTTCTTTTTTGAGTTTCAAGTTTGCTTCTTTTTGTGTTCGTTTCTTTTTTGAGTTATCTTTCTTCACGCCCCTCTTTCCAGCATGGTATCAGAGCTAATTTCTGTAGCATGATAAGCTTCCATAGAAACAAGACTCTACTAACCAATAGAGTAATTGTCTTCTTGTTTGTAATTTAGCACCCGATTTTCATACTTAAGTCACTGATAGTTATTCCTATCACCTAGACTAAAAGACCAAAAGACCTGTAGATAAAATGCCAAAAGACGTGTCCTGTAACAATATAAATACATGTGCACTACTCATTGTATAGTTTCTAATTGTCTTAAGTTGTCTCTTATTCCACATATTATTTCTGCATGCATATTCAATCAGAACAAATATTGTTCTATTAGTACACAGATCAAGAATAGACTCGATTGAAGACACTGATATTAGTTTGATTTATTCAAACTTTCATTGTATCCTCTGTGGAAGAATAATTACTCTATAGTGTAATCAGAGCTTATGGAATTAAATCTGATACAGTGGTATCAGAGCATACGGAATTAAAGTTGATACAGTAGTATCTTTGCACCCCTCTCAACATTTTTCATACATCCATCAGCAAGCCGCTATTTGGAGGTTATTCAAAAATAGAAGATGTCATCGATCAGCAATATTCAGGCTAAGATCACTACGATCTTGGTTCTAGAAGGTTCAAACTATTTGATTTGGAAATTAAAAACTTCACTCTTATTGAAGGGCAAAGGTCTATGGCAATGGGTAGAGCCAATAGAGGAGAAGCTAGTAGCTACTCCTGGAAAAGAATTTTGAGAATGGAGTTTAAGAAATGACAAAGCTATAGCAATTATTGCGTTTTCAGTGCATGACAATATAATGCTAGATCTTACATCAATTTTGAACGCAAAAGTTTTATGGGAAGAATTGCAAACCAAGAATGAGACTCGATCTCGTAATCAAATCATGTTCTTGGAAGACCAAGTAACTTACCTACAGTGGGACGACAAAGATCTGAACACATTCGTGCGAAAGATAAAAGACCCGTTTATTTCCTTGTAGAATTTTTGTGCAGAAAATGCAATTTCAAAGGAAAAACAGCTTAATTATTTTCTTTGAGCCCTATCTAGGTCATTCCACACAACTCGAACCTTATTGGCGAAAGATGTGACAATGACACTTCAAAAGGCAATAGACGGAGTTAAAGAGGAAGTAGAAGCTCGTGAACGCTATGACGACAATGGTGATTCCGAAAACGCTCTATTTAGTCGTACACTTATGGAAGCTGCAAGGTGTATGATGGCTCATGCGAAAACACCCAAACAGTTGTGGGCAAAAGTAGTGGCTACATCAAACTATCTTCAGAATCATATTCTGAAATCTCGAATACTGGATAAAATTCCTCATGAGATATGGTGGAAGTCGAAGCCAAATCTAGCACATGTTTGGACATTCGGATGCGCAGTGTATATGCGCATACAGATAAGTTGAGAAAGAAACTCGATGAAAAGACAAGATGTCAAATTTGATGAGTCAAAATACATAGCAGACAGTGATTCAGTCGGCTATGAAATTCTCAAAAACTATTATGAGCTACCAACGACGACAGAAGTAAAACAAGCAGAAGATGAAAGAGAGTTACCAGATTCAAAGGGAGGTCAAGATCAAGTGCATCAAACTCATGATGATTCGCTAGATACTCTATGGCACATGAGACTATGCCATATGAATTCATTGGCACTATATCAAGAAAGCCATCATGGAGCAATCACAGGGGTGAACATCTCGAATGCAACCAGTTCGATGACCTGTGATGCATGTCTAAAGGGTAAGATGTCACGTATTCCTTTTGTAAAAGACTCCTACAGAACTAAGGGATTTGATCGGGAAGAAGATGCTGAAGATTATCTTCATTGGAACAAAGGAGATGGTGGCTGACATTTTCACAAAGGCCTTAGACAAAGGTCGATTCAACATTAGGGCCCTTTTTGGACTCAAAAAGGGCCTCTTCACTAATTATAGTGTTAATGACGACATGTGTACCAATAAGAGAGTGACAAGTGAGATGGAATGGTCCATATGACATGGCACATCCAATGGTGTAAAATAGATCTCCAAATTCTAACCCTCCTAGTAACCCTCCTCTAACTCTACTTGCTCAACCCATAGTAATGATGATTCGACAAGGCTCAAATTTAAATTTTAAATACCAATATAACCGTTTTTCAAGGCCTTCAAAATTCATCTTTTTAAGCCTAGAATAAGTGAAAAGAGGGCCCGATATTTCCTTGGGCCCCCATTTTGAAAAAAAAATTTGAAAAAAATGGGGGTACATTCCCCCCCCCTTCGCTCTCTCTCTCTCTCTCTCTCTCTCTCTCTCTCTCTCTCTCTCTCTCTCTCTCTCTCTCTCTCTCTCTCTCTCTCTCTCTCTCTCTCTCTCTCTCTCTCTCTCTCTCTCTCTCTCTCTCTCTCTCTCGGGGCCAGCTGGCCCGCCGCGCCTCACCCACCCCTCCGGGCCGCTGGCCCTCGTTGAATCGCGTGGCCCTGAGGGCCACACCTAACACCCCCCCTCCCTCGTTGTCCTGTCAAAGAGGGAGGGGGGAGACCTGGGAGCGCGCGCTCATCGCGCTCCCACCCGGCTCAGCTGCTCTGCCCACTTGGAGCCGCTGAGCCGGGTGGGAGCGCGATGAGCGCGCGCTCCCAGGTCTCCCCCCTCCCTCTTTGACAGGACAACAAGGGAGGGGGGGGGTGTTAGGTGTGGCCCTCCGGGCCACGCGATTCAACGAGGGCCAGCGGCCCGGAGGGGTGGGTGAGGCACGACGGGCCAGCTGGCCCCTAGGGGAGAGAGAGAGAGAGAGAGAGAGAGAGAGAGAGAGAGAGAGAGAGAGAGAGAGAGAGAGAGAGAGAGAGAGAGAGAGAGAGAGAGAGAGAGAGAGAGAGAGAGAGAGAGAGAGAGAGAGAGAGAGAGCGGTGGGGGGGGGGGGGGGGGGGGGGATGTACTCCCATCCCCCTCCCCCATTTTTTTTCGATTTTTTTTTTCAAAATGGGGGCCCAAGGAAATATCGGGCCCCCTTTTCACTTATTCTAGGCTTAAAAAGATGAATTTTGAAGGCCTTGAAAAAATAGATGTTATATTGGATTTGAATTTTTTGGCCACATTAAAAATTAGGTGTCCTTGCTATATTATGTTAGGCCTAAGTAAAGCCTACTAAAATAGAACTTAATTCATGATAAACCTAGGGTGAACTGCCACATAGGATGATTAATGAGTTAATTAATCCTAATTAGCAAACATGTTTAGGCAAGGAAGAGGCCCTTTTTGTGTTCAAAAAAGGCCCTAATGGAAACAGAGGAGCAGTCTTGGAGTCATCAAGTTACCATGCTTTGAGAGGGAGCTGAAGAAACAAAACGTTTCTGTTACCAAAGCTTTGCTAGCTTTCAGCCCTCAGTTTGACAAAAAGACATGAAGCGAAAATGTTCGCAAACATCACGAAAAGACACGAAGCAAAAATGTTTGCAAACACCCTAACGAAGAGACATGAACGCAAAAAATTTGCGAAAGAAATTTTTTCGTTATACAACAGGAGAAAGTTAGACGACACGAAAGTCAAACGGCTCAAAGCGACACGAAAACCTTCGCGACACTTTTTGACCTTCTCGCTCCAAAAGATCAGGAAGATCATGCAAGTACCAAGAAGTAAAAAAACTCTTGATTTGATATGATGATGTCAGCGGAAGAGTGTTAGGATGTGCCTAACCCACCTCTCTTGTAATCCGTGATTAGTTATAGATTGTTTTGTCTATCTAATTTGGTGTGCTACTCTGAATGTATAAGATACATACAGTAGGAGATATATACACACTGTATACAGACCACAGAATAGAAGTCCGCCTGCGAGCGAGACAAGTTCTGTAAGCAGGACCCACAGAGATCCAAGAAGTCTACTAGTAAGCAAGACATTACTCATGGGAGAGCGCCGCTTCGTTCACGCCAATGCGCTGTGTGGGCCTGTCATACAACGCATGAAAAACAAGAGGATCAATAGATGATACTGTAGCTATTACGCACATATCACTCTTATTTTAGTCTGATCTTGAATTAATTATTGTCTGCCATCGCTTGTGTATTGTATTCACTCATTTATCAATTGCGCACATTGGTTCAGTTTTTGTTGAATGCTGTGTTAATCTAAAACGTAGATCAGCATTGTCTGTCTACATTTCGGAGGATTGTAGGAGTGTTAGATCTTGATCTAGATGCATTTCACTATGATTTTAGCAAGAGGAATGGATCAAATGATTTAAAACTATGAAGAGCGGTCTCAGATGTGTGGAGGACAGTACCAGTACAGACTGTAAACAGAGAGTGAAGTACATTTGCATACTAAAGCATTCCAATCATAAAAACTCAAGACAAATGTGGAAATTACAAGCAAAACTAGAAATTGCAAATGTCACATCAACTTCTCAATATTGATTTGGTTGATCCCTTTATAGATCAAGTACATCCACGAGCTGACTACTATCCAGCAAGCCTTCACACATGTGAAAAGTGCCTAGTCATCCGGATCCACTAATGGGAGCCATATATGCTCATTTTCCAAAGTTGACTATTCTCATTAGCTAGAAACAAAAAGCTAGTCTACCACATTTATAGGAATATTCTCTATAAAATAGGATCTAATGGAATCTCTCTATCTTATCATCTACAATCCTATCCACTCGTGTGAATAGCATCTTGACATGTGGGAGCATTTACTCATTCACATGGAAGTGCATTATATTTACAAAAAGTTTGACCAAAATGACATTTTTCTAGATTCTACTCATCGACACATCATTTTGTATTGCTAATATGCTCACCAAACCTTTGAGCAAAAGTTCCTTCATCAAGCATAGAGCCAATCTTGGAGTAATACCAAGATCCATGTCCAAGTCAATATAGATTGTTTTTAGGAGGAGTGTTGAAATGGAAAAATAATCCATCTTGACTTTAGGCTTGCTACAAATATTGTACCATGCAAGTATGTTGTTCATAAATGCAAAATGCCAAGTTTGGCCTAGATAGAACTTGAGCTACATGGATATGTCATATCTAGAATGATGAGTACAACTTGCATATAGATTGTAGACATAGAATTAGCAAAATTATGCTAGTAGAAACTCATGGCAATTCACATGCATTAATTGTAAGTGGTTCATAGTGCCATGCAATGCATGCACAAAGAGTAATGGACACATGCATGATGATTTGTACATTTCTAGTTAGAACCAGGACACTTGGAAAAAGTTGGTAGAGATTCATGCATGAGATGTGACAAATGTCACATAGACTCTAGTTTTCACTTTAGATGTCATTAAATGATGGATGGATGTGGTTCTACCTCGAGCTACCTCAAACTCCATAAATATGTGTAGCTCTCCTCATAATTTTTGATAAAGAACCAAAGCATTGTAGCTATCTCTTGCCATTTTGGATCCACACAAATTTTGCTTGTTATCTCTCTATCTTTCTCTCTCTAACTCGTGTTGAGGCTAATGCTAATACACTGATGTCCTACTTTTTCTCATTAATGATTCATTGCTATCATATTCTGATGCTTAGCATGCTAGCCATAACTTCTGTACTAGATCTTGTTAATCAATCTAGAATCAGGTTACTGTGCTAATCATAAAGCTTAATTAGATCTATCATACTTGTGGATCTTCCCCACATGTGTGAATTCTAGAAATTTTGTCACTGTTCACAGCTCAAAATGACCTGCAACCACCCTCCACATGACCTGCAACCACCCTCCACACATCCTACATACAACCTCAGTCCATTCTACATCCTCCTCTACCCACAGTTTACCCATTGTCTGCACCTCCCTCCATCACCGTCTCAGCAGAGCGCCTTCTCTCATGTCTCAACTAAGCACCTTCTCTCACGTCTCAGTCGAGCACCTTCTCTCCCATCTTACTCCAACGCCTTCTCTCCCATCTCAACCGACCTCCTTCATGTCCCACCTCAGCCGACCTCCTTTGCGTCCCATCTCAACCGAGCCCCTCCGCGTCCCATCTTAGCCGAGCTCCTTCGCATCCAATCTCGATCGACGTCCTTTTTTTTTTTGACATCTCAACCGAAGCCCTTTTTGAGATCTCGACTGACAGGTTTTTGTCAGATCTCGACCGGGTTTCTGTCACTACAAAACAAATGAAATAATATTGCAATTGTCAAGGTGAATTATCAATGTTGATGAATGCAAGTTTTGTTTGACAAGTGGCATACAGTTCTCACTCTCTGTACCGTTTGTTTATTTCCTTGTTTCTCTTCACCTGTTTCGTGTGATTGAGTTTTGCGTGAGAAATAGCTACTGCACGAGAGTCTTTTGTCGAGCATCTCAAGAACACATTTTCATTCATTTATCCATCTTCAAATCACCTTGAACAGAGTTTACGATCGTTGAGCATACTGAAAATTTGCAAAATACATATCACGTCAGAGTTGATTCCTGTATCTCCTTGTCATATTCATCTTTGAGTCAACTACAGCAAGATCGAAACAAATTTAGTTAAAATTTGTTCAATCTTTAGTCTAGTCACATGTTCAACGTGTTTTCAACTATGTGTTCCACACGTCGATCCAATATTAAGCATGAACAGTTACCAGCAACAACATCCCCACCAACAGATTTTGGGGGGGGGGGGGAGAGAGAGAGAGTGGATATGCAGACATCCACTGGAGCAACCACATTGCCAGCAACATCATCAACAAGATCCACAACCAAGGTCACAAAACCAAAGATGATAATGAAAAGGCTAAGAAGATAGATGGTCAATCCAAAGCAACTCAATCAGAAGAAGTATCCCAGTCATGATGAAGATCCTTCAAAAACGAAAGCACAAGTATTGGAAAATCAGTCTCCTTCTTCAACTAGCCTCTTGCCATACATCTGCACCTATTCTCATGCCTATCGCCCACACCATCTATTGTTGTCACCACCACCACCACCTTTTCTTTCATCTGTTTGTTTATCATCAGTTCACTGTTCTTCTAAGAAATTTTCAATTTTTGATAGTCTTACCGAAGTGGCTAAAAGACCATTGCAAGTGTCTTGTGGAGACCAACTACCGCCTACAATGGGCCAGAAAAGATTTAAGAAGCAGGCGAAGCAGCTAGAAGACATAAGAAATTAAGCAAAGAAGCTGAGGAGGAAAGGACAAAACTTAAGCAACAGTTGAGTCAAATCGATCTTGATCAAAAGAAACTCTCTGGTTTATGAAGCCCAAAGAGATCCAAAAGTAACGGACCAAAAGAAAGAACTGTAGAATAAAGAAGATAAAGACAACTGTGAACCTACAAAATAAAACGAGCTTCTCACCCAGCAAGTGGTGGTCAAAGCTTGACATTGCAAGGGTCCAAGGCTGCAACTGTAGAACTATTAGTTCCTTCACCCTTCCACCAAGCCTTCATCATGTTTCCTCACCATTACCAAACCGTCCATCCAAATTTGTTTGTACCACCAATTTTTCGATAATGAGTCCATCCCCTTGAGACTGACAATCAAAGTTTGTGCAACTTGCAGATCGAAGGTTTTTCTTGAGACTGGAACTTTGACTGAGCGAAGAACTGTGGAAATGCCTAGAAGCAAAATGGAGGATACAAACCTCCCAGAAGTTAGTACCTGCCAAGAAACCAAAGATAAAACCGTCAATAGCAGATACAAGTGAGAAGAGAAAAAGACACGAGGGAAGCACTCAGGCATGCAAATTGTCAAGCTGTTGGGAGCTCTCCAATTTTGAGAATGTCAACCACCTACAACAATAAGACATTCTGATTACATTGCGACAATTTTCAAAAGAAGTTTTTGATAAAGACTGGCAATAATAACCACTTGATTTTACGCAAGCGAATGAGGATCTACGCTTTTCCAATGGGCGACCAAAGATGCCAATGCAAAGCAGAGTGACATCATTCAATATGAGTTGCAGTGGATCCTGCAACACATTAGGGGTGGGATGATGTTGGCTGATTCTGATGAATCCCCAAGATACTCGACCAGAGCAACTCAAGAGCACCTCTCACCTTAGACTGATGAGGTCTCTAAGAAGACGAGACAAACGAAGACTGAGAGTTGAGTATGAGAGCCGAGAAGTACTAGTTAGGAATGACAAGCAAGAACTGTGTAAGCCTCATGGTGAATCCCGAAAGATGGAATGACCATGTAGGAACTAGTATTTCTAGGAAAAGTAATAACTGCAAGTAGACCCCTCTTAAAGAAAGTAGAGTGAGCCACCTTTTGATGGTGACCTCTAGTGGAGAGCATTATTCCACTTGTAGCCTCCCTCTTTGAGAAGAGGAGCTTTTTATGCATTGTATCTACTCCATGTCCAAATGAGAAGAGCCTCCACGAGTTTGATACAACACTAAGCTCCTTGATCATGGCGGTTTTCTTGAGTGATGCTCCTATGATCATGCCCTTCCATCCTTTATGTGTGGTTGTGGATACTAGAGTGGATTAGTTTTTATGCTTCCTTAGAGTAGAATAGTTTTCATTTCTTCTTTGTGGATTAATGTAGGAATCAACATTTATGTAAACTAAATAGGCTGGGTTGTGGTGTAGTTCTTGCATATTATCTTACAACCTTGTTCTTGATGTTCTTGGGATGTCCAAGAATCAAAAGATTGGTTGGTTTCTTGATTCTTGGACTTCTAAATGTTGTAGAATAGTTTCTTGTTTTTTGTTTTATGGATTACTATAATCATCAATGAAGGTTATATAATATTTTGAACCTCCCACACATTGAAAGGCCCACAGATGTCAAAATGCACTAACTCCATAATCTTGGTCGTTCTGTAGGAGTCTTTGATGGAGTGCGTGACATTTTGCCCTTCAAACATGCATCACAGGTGGTTGAACTGGTTGCATTCGAGATGCTGACCCGTGTTATTACTCCATGATGACTTGCTTGGTAAAGTGCCATTGAGTTCATGTGGCATAGTCTCCTGTGCCACAGAGTGTCTAGCGGTCATCATGAGTCTGATGCACCTGATCTACAGGTAGGCATAACTTTAGATGATATAGATTTCCTTTCCTTCTGCCTTGAGCGATCAGAGTACTGGTACTGGCATCAACCACGTTGCATGCTTCATCCGAAAACGTCACACGCATCCCTGCATCTGTTATTCTTGCTATAGAAAGCAAGTCTTGCTGCAGTGTAGGCATGAACAGAACGTCTTCGAGCCGTCTGTCTCTGCCATTGGTGTTGAGCGATAGTGAACCAATACCGTTCACTTGATGTTTGGATCCATCTCCAAGAACTATGAATCTTGAAGGATCTGCACTTATGAAATCAGACATTATTCGTCTTGATGTCACAAAGTGCGAGGTGGCTCTTGAATCTAGGATCACCTCATGTGTGTCAGATGTTGATGCTGCACACACATCTTCATAGATGTAGGCAGTCAAACAGTTTTCTTTCGATCTCTCTTCGCTCATTTTCGAGCTCTCGAGCTCCTCGACATAGGACGAACTGTTGCTGTTCTCCTGTCTGTTCTGCACTGATTTGTTTCTTGGGTTCTGGCAGCAATCCACGGCCGAATGACCCTTCTTGTGGCAGTGGATACACTCAATTTTTGGATTGAGCCAACATGTATCGACTGTATGCCCGTCTCTTCTGCATCTCATGCAAATCTTCTTTTCTCCACCTTGCTGCTTCGACCTTCCTTTGCTCTTCCAGTTGCCTTTGCTGGTTCCCTCTGCTTGCTGATTATGATCCTGTCTCTAATTTGACTCCCTCTTAGGCTTAAATTGTTTCTTGGATTTTTCTTTGTTGCCGTAGAGGGCATGGTCAGAACCATCTTTGTGATCAAGGTGTTCTCTAGCCTCGACTTCCTCTCAAATCTCGACAATTGCCTTTTCGAGGTTCATGGTAGGATCTTTCGCGAGTAGGGGTCTCGTTGTCTAGAATGATCTGGGTAAGGCTCTCAACAGGTAAGTGAGCTGCTTCTCAGCTGACACTACATTTTCTGCTCCAGAATTGTGTAGTGATAGAAATAGATCTTTCATCTTTCTTGCAAAAGAAGTGAGGTCTTTCCCATCCCACTGTAGATTCGTTAGTTGATCTTCCAGCATCATGATTTGACTTCTTGATTTTGTTTAAAATCTCGTGAGCAGTGCATCCCACATCTCCTTAGCTTTGGAGAGTGTAGCTAGGTCAAGTGTGAGACTATCTTCGATGGAAGATGATAGCAAGACTACTGCCTTGTCATTTTTCTCCTCCACTCATGTAGCTCCTTGCCTGATGTCGTAGGCATCTCTTTTGTGCCATCCACCCAGGGGAATAAACCTTCGCCCTTAAGTATCAGTAATGTCTTAACTTTCCAAGCTAGAAAGTTAGATCCTGAAGAATCAAGAATTGTACAAATCTTGCTATGTATGCTGCTGATTGAAGCCACTGCTTCTTGAAGTCTGTTCCCTTGTTGATGGTTGTTTGTCTGAATGCTTGGCCTCCTGGATCTGATAGCTTCTTGGCTACGTCTGATTATGACAAGGTAGGCTCTGATACCACTGATGATGCGAGTCGTTCAAAAGAATCACGAATGCAAAGCAAATGATGCAATGTAATTTGGATGGAGTTCAGATGTGATCGTTGGACACTGCCAGCTGAATCACTCCTACAGTCCTCTAGAATGTAGTCAGGCAGTGTTGATCTACATTTATAAGTTAATGTAGCATTCAACAAATTCAACCAATGTGCAAAATTAAATGAATGGGAGAATCAGACACACGAATAACAATAGTCGCGATGTTTTTCGTGTCGCGTCATTTGGTTCGTTGTCGTCATCTGACTTTCTCTTGCTGGAACCCAAAAGATTCTCGTTTTCAAATCTTTCATGTTCATGTCTTCTCGTTAGGTGTTCGTGAACACTTTTCGCTTTGTGCCTCTTGACTTTCATGTTTGCGAACATTTTCGTCAGGCAGAGGGTTGAAAGCTAGCAAAGCTTTGTAAATAGAAACGTTTTGTTTTTTCAAAGAGTAAGTTTCTATCATTGTGGATCATAGTGTTGATAAATGTAGTGTTAATGAATCATTCTCAC